>CM032448.1:76442473-76512473 GCA_019049505.1 Pachyrhynchus sulphureomaculatus | reverse complement strand
CACTGGACTGACTCAATGTATGTTACAGTCATCAAAAAATCACAAGCAAGGTCTTGCGATCAATATAGATTCATTAGTTTGATTAACCCTATAATGAAAATTTTCACCAAAGTTATTCATAATCGAACCTATGCCAAATGTGAATCACAAATATCAGAATGCCAACTAGATTTTAGAAATGCTTTTGGAACGAGAATAGACATTTTTTCACTCTAACTCTTCATACAACGATGTAAAGATATGAATCGAGACGGATATATATGCTTTGTGGACTTTGTCAAAGCTTTCGATAATGCAAACCACAAAAAAGTCAAAATTTTGAACGGTGGTCTCGATAGTAAGGATGTGAATTATGCATGAATTGTACAAAAATTAATGGAACTCTGTCATAAAAACTGCATCTTAAAAGAGGAGTTCGTCCGGGATGCGTGTTGGCCTCACACTTTATTACCTCTATTCAGAAGTTATTTTTAAAGAGGTTCTTTTGGACGCCACCGAATGAGTAAAAATGGATGGCGTGCTTATAAACATTAGATATGCGGACGCCTTTGTCATTTTGGCTAGTGATCTTGCAGAATCTTTTGCAGAGACTGTAGACGGTATTTGAGCAGTTGGTTGAGCTTAAACGTGTCTAAAACAAAGTGGATGTTAATTAATAAGAACTGCATGCTTATTGAGCGTATGACACTGGGAGGATCCGATATACAACACGTCGATAAATACACGTACTTAGGGACGATGAAAAAACTGTCTCCACATTTGAAAATCCTATGATTTTATTTTTCCTGTAGGTTGTTATTACTGGGGATGGTAACACCGATCACCGTTGTGCGTCTTAAAGATTTACCTACTACGCCCAAGGAGTGCTAATATTTGATGTGTTAACACAGTTGGACACCAGACTTTGAAGTGCATTTGTAATAAGGTATTTTATCCACTTTTAACAACTTGATTTTTTCTACTAAGTCTTGCTGAACTATCGTAGTATTTATATCGCACCTTTCCGTTTATTCTGGCGCCTGGCAACCTCCCGTCACTTGCTGTGTTGTCCCCGATGTATAAGATTCATATCTAAATTTATTGTTCTTTGTGGAGGTGCCGCGAACGATGTATTTCAGATAATTGCTGGCTAGAATGACCTGGTCCTGTATATCTAGTAAGAAGTCCTTGGTCTCTAGAAGCATCCACCTCTATGTCTGCTAATAGTCTGACTTAGCTTTTTTGACATTTACCTGGTTGACTTTATTTGGATGTTGTCCGAGAAGAGACTTTGCTAAGAAGATTTTGTTGGTCTATTTGTGGTAGTCATAGTGTGGTATCATAATGTTCCCCTATTATGATAATTTTTATTATTTTAAATCAAATTTTTGCATTTTCTTTTAAAATTACATAGTTTAGAATATATTTTTTATCCAAAGATTAAATAGAATATTTGTGTTTTCATTCATAAAATCAGAAAATAATTCTTCTAGCTCGTATCTCTTTTTGATACTTACCCTGACATAAATAGTATTTTGGTTTTCCTTAAGGTGTAAATTCTGGGTGCATACTCATACCTCCCTTAGTTTTTTTTTGTTGTTTATTTTTGCGATAGTCAACGGGAATTTGCTAGTTTTCTCTTCGGTTTTTGTAATTTTGTTTGATTTCGATCATTTTGAGTTGTTTTCGTCTCGCATTTTAATATTGGTTTAGTACTTTACTTCCCTTGCTGACGAAAAGTATTATATTTGTGAAATAATTTTTGATATGCCTATATTGTTTCAGAGCTTCAGGTCTTTGGATTACCAGAAATAAAGTCCTAAATTTCTACCCGTCAATCTGTCATAAGTCTGTTGGTCCGCCGATCTGTTTGTCGGTCATTTAAGGGGAAGGTGGATGAAAGACATGGTGGTTGTTGAATTTTGTTTATTTTCCATAACATTATGAAAGTGTTTCTTGGTTCTTGGTTTGGATATTGAACAAATTTAAAGAATACTTATTAATAGTCAAGCATATAAGAGGTTATGGGGGCTGAGGGAGGGATTGTTTGGTATACGTTGTGTTATATGCCCTTTTCAACAATTGGAATAAAAATTGTTTCATTTTTTTCATGATTTTCAATTATTTATGGTCAAATATATAACGGATTAACGAGGTGAAGAGAGAGTTAGAAGGCTTACTTCGTATATAACGTGTTATACGTCCTTTTCGAAGTTCTTGGAGGACGAATCTATTGTTTTATTTTTCGATTACTTTCAGTCTTAACAGAAAAAAAAATATAGTGGGAAATAGCGACTCTTTTTTTGTGATTAATGTTCTACCCTATTGATAGTCTAGGGTAGAACATTAATCACATCGGGTTAAAATATCGACTTGTAATGCTTGGATTAAAATAAGTATAACAAAATCCCCTTTGAGAGTTGCTAGTCCTCCATCGGAAGACCCCCCCAGGTGGCGGATAGGGAAATGCCTTCCAGATATAGGTGGTACCGGAGAAATGAAATATTCAGGGTGGACCAAAACTAGCACAGCAGCGTCTGACTCAGAGTGAGTGGCTGCTGTGCTTTTGGATAGCATGACATTTTAAATAGGGCGTCTTCTTGTACTTGAAATGGATGAGGATACAGATATGGATGATGAAATAGTGTATATAGAAATGGGAAACAACCAAAAACCTACAATTTTAAACACACAAACAAACAACAATACAAACAGAAACCAACATGCAACAAAAGAAAAAACAGCAAAAACCCCCTGTAAGAAATAATAAGGCATTCAAAAATATGAAAAGAATCTAGAATGAACACCTGTCAGAAGGTTATTCTATCAAATATACTAAATATAATATAACAGTAAATGCATATAACATCAATGAATATTACAATTACACCGAGCTACTTATGCCACTCAAGAAAATAAAACACATGCGTTTGTAATAAAGGATCTGGACTACCGGCCTGACCCTGAAATGGTTAAAAGGGAATTAAAAGAGGGACATCATGTTGAAGCTAAGAACATATATATATATATATATATATATATATATATATATATATATATATATATATATATATATATATAAATATATATATATATATATATATATATATATATATATATATATATATATATATATATATATATATATATATATATATATATATATAATATATATATATATATATATATATATATATATATATATATATATATATATATATATATATATATATATGTTCTTAGCTTCAACATGATGTCCCTCTTTTAATTCCCTTTTAACCATTTCAGGGTCAGGCCGGTAGTCCAGTAGTATATATATATATATATATATATATATATATATATATATATATATATATATATATACATATATATATATATATATATATATATATATATATATATATATATATAATATATATATATATATATATATATATATATATATATATATATATATATATATATATACACAATGGAAACGAGGTACAGGCTCCTCTGTTTAATCATCACAAACACAGATTATAATTAACTAAAACATACTAGTTGACTTACCTGACTTCAATATCGAGTCGCACTGAAAGGTGGTTAATAACGAATGAATGATTTGATAAAATTTCAATGTATTCATTAAGCTTAAAATGTAAATTTTAGCACCTAATCCCAAGAGTTTGAATTTGAATTTGCAACGGAATTAGCGTCAAGAAAGTGAAAAACAGTTTTACAATTTTAATTCGATAAAAAACATAGATGGTACGCAGGTAGGAGAATATATTCCCCTTTCTAAGTTTGATCTAAAATAAAACAATAAATGAGAAAATAAAAATATTCTACAATAAATTACCAGGTAAGATAGCTGTACTCAATAAAATAGAGACAAAAAATGTGTCCAGAAAACTACAGAGGAATAACGGTTCTAAATACAACAATGAAATTGTTCACAAGCTTGTCGAAGGAGAAACTGAAATACAAAAATAGCGAAGAAGAACAGGAGTCCCGGAAAGAGAGACCTACCACAGACGCAATATTAATTATTAAGCAAATTAAAAAAAAAGCAATAAAGTATAATACGCCAGCGTATGTATGCTTCATAGACTTAACTAAAGGATTCGGCAAAGTTCAATAACGTACTACTGCAGAAAAAGACAGGCAAATGAAGGTCGTAAAGAACTTGAATATGAACAACAACACGAAACTTAAAACAAGCAAGAACAGTACAGGAGACATGGAGACAGTCTCAGTCCGTTTTTATTCATCTGTGAATGGACAAAATAATAAATGACGTAGAGTCAGTAGGAATGGAATACAGAAGGAGTAACAACAGAATTAGTTTGGTTTGTGATGCAGACGATGGAGCTCTATTTGCCGAAAATGAAGGCGACCAACAGAGAGAACTTTTTAATTTTATCAAGCTTGTCGACAGTTTAATATGAACATATCTGCTGTAAAGATCAAAAGAAACACTATTGCCAGACCCCATCAGGTGCAAACTTGTAGTGGAACATAAACCCATAGAACAGTTAACCCAGTTCAAATACCTTGGTCTGGACCTATTAAGCTCTTACGGCCCAGTTAGAGACCTTAGAGGGTTAATTAATAAAGCAGCAGTTATTTCTGGCTGCTGAAGACAGCGTTTCTCAACCTTTCAATATTTGCGACCCAATTTTCAAACATAATTTTCATTGCGTCTCCCTCCCTCTCATACAATAACAATGCATGCAATAATAATGTATTTTTCAGTATTTTGTTGCTAAAGCTACACTATGACCTTAATTACAAACCTTACAACCACCAAGAATAAGTAAATTTATTCATATTTGGCAACACATATCTGCTGCGTTGACAAAACTAGAATCGATGCCTCTATATTGCTCTCTGTCACGTCCACCATATTTGTAGCGGCTTCGCGTGAAGTTCCGAGTTTTCTCGAACATTCGGAAAGTCTGCCCAAATGTGTATAAATGCTGCACCTCGTTCAGTTACAGCCCGTCTCAGTCGAGTTACTCCTTCTACTGCTATCAGATTTATCGTGAATATGTATGTTGTAATTTACGTGTTAACTAAAATGCAAGGTATTAAGTATTCATGGCAGTAAATTTATACAGAATCATGGATATATTTTTTAAGTGGGTGTAAGCGAGCATTAGACGATAATGAAGCATCAGCAAGTGCACAGACGAGCGTGGTTCCGAAAATAAAATCAAGAAAATATTCTCAAGAATATATAACCTTAGGGTTTACCAGTTCTGAAATAAATGAAGAAGAAAGGCCCCTGGGAGTTATTTGTTCAAAAATCTTGGCAGCAGACAGCATGAAACCAAATAAACTTAAACGAGATTTGGAAACGCTTCAAAGTGAGTACCTTAACAAACCCAGAGAATTCTTCGAATTAAAATTAAAATCATATGTAAAACTTTTTCTGTGAATGAAAAAGCTTTACTTGCCTCTTACAAAGTTTCATATGAAATAGCCAGATGTAAAAAGCCTCACACCATTGGTGAAGAGCTTGTTTTGCCAGCAGCAACTGAGATTGTAGAAAACTATGTTTGGAGATAAATTTGTCAAACAATTGCTATCCATACCTATATCAAATGATACTGTTGCCCGTCGAATTGGTGATATAGCTGAAGATGTACAACATCAGCTTTTCGGGAAGTTGCGGGATAAATTGTTTTCAATTCAGCTTGATGAGGCAACAGAGAGCAATAAAGATGCTCATTTCATTGCCTATGTTCGATTTTGTGATGGTATGTCAGCAGTAGAACTATTGTTCTGCAAACCAATAGAACTCAAAGCAACATCACTCGCATTATTTGCTATCTTAAATGATTTTATAAACGAGGCAAATATGGATTCGAAAAATTGCGTCGGAATATGTACCGATGGTGCTTATTTAATGTGTGAAAAATTTCAAAGTGTACAAGCACTTGTGAAACAAAAATCTCCACTGTGTATGATCCACAGAAAAGCTATGGCTTCCAAAGAAATGAGTTCTGCTCTGAATATTGTGCTCACTACAGTTGTAACCGTAGTAAATTATATTAAAATAAGACCCCTAAAATCTAGAATTTTTTGTAGAGACATGGGTGCCGAACATTCAGCGTTACTATTTTATTGCGAGGCAAGATGGTTATCACGTGGCAAATGTTTGCAACGTGTTTATGAATTAAGAAATGAAATCGCCATTTTTCTAAAAGAGGAAAACTGACCGGAAGCCGAGAAGTTTCGAGATAGTTTATTTGTGATGAAATTGAGCTACTTGGTCGATATATTCGAGAAACTAAATACCTTAAATCTTCAACTCCAAAGAACAAATACACATATATTCGATACAAGTGATAAAATTAATGCTTTTTGTAGAAAATTGGAATTGTGGAGCAGAAATGTAAAGCAAAAAAACCTAGAAATATTTGCAAGTGTGGGTGAATGTGTTAAAACATACAAGGCTGAAGAACAACATGTAAAAGTTGTTTTAGTAACCAGCCATGTGGACGAAGAATTTTAAAAAGTATTTTCTTACTGACGACAACTTGATAGCAAGTTACGAGTGGGTTAGGGATCCATTTTAAAACATTTCCGAAGGGCTCAGAAGAAATCTTCATAGACTTCACGGCAAGTGGCGAAATCAAAAGACAATTTAATAATAAATCACTTTTTAAATTTTGGCAGGGGTGAATGATGAGTTTTCTGCACTGAAAACAAGAGCATTTCGTATACTATTACCATTTTTAACATCCTACCTAACGAAACCGGATTTTCTGCGGTGGCTGCTTTGAAAACAAAATTTAAATCCCAACTAAACATAGAAAAAGAACTCAGAGTGTCTATTTCTAATATTAAATCATCCTTAGAAACTCTTTGCTCTGCAAAACAGGCCCAAGGGAATCACTAATAATTATTAAATTTGTTTTTAATTTAGTATTGATATGTTAATTATTAGGTAAATACATTGTGCAGTACTAATACAATCCTATTTATAGGTGTATTATATCAGTGTAAATGTATATTTTATTTTTTATTAGATAGCAAGGTTCAAATATACAAGACTTGCAGCAGACCCATAATGACCTACGCTATAGAATCACGAGACACCAATAAAACAAGAAGTATGCTTCGTACCGCGGAAACAAAAAACCTAAGGGTACTAGTTGGTAAAACAAGGAGGGATAGGATGCGAAATACTGACATCAGGGAACAATGCGGCGTGCAAAACGTAACAGGATAGGGAAGACAAAGAAAGCATAATCACCTAAAAAAATGGAGGCGCGCCGACTCCCAAGGATCGCTCTGGAACGAAAACCAGCAGGCAAACGTCCACCGGGGAGACCACCAAAAATATGGAGAAATAGGTGGCAATCTGTCTCAAGTAATCGTACAACCTCGGAATCATCAGATTATCAGATCTATAAAAAGTATAGGAAAAAGAAGAAAGATCGCTAATATCACGAAACAGGAAAAATTAAAGGAAACGCTCCAAAAATATCTTGAGCAATGCGGATTAGTTATGAAATGTTTCTAACCAAGAAAATTGTGCCCGAAGACTTTACGTGATCTATCCGATAATGAAATATTTTTGTCGTGTGTTAGTTCATTATGTATTTTACTAGCCGTGCCCTATTGCACTATTATCGTAATTGCTTATTCCTTATGTTACCTCAGGTAATAGAATATATCTTATAACCTGGCCAGAGAATAAATGTATGAATTAAAAAAAAAAAAAACACGTAAATCGGATAAGTGTTTCTCGAGTCATAAGCGCACTAACGGAAAAAGAGATAGTTAGTTTTATATATATTATATAGATGTTCTTCTTTCTCACATTTGATTAATGTGGTTCATGTTTGGCTGACGGGCTTAAGTTAAGTCAGCCCAAACGTTATTACCATTGTGTATTAAGGAATGACCTTACAATTTTACATGTTTTCAAAATCACTGACCTCTGAATGTTTTTGTGTATGTTTGTGTTGAGCCCCAATTGTACTAAGTGAGATGTGAATGTTGTTGGTTTTTATTTTATTATTATTGTTTTAGTTCTTCTTTTTCACATTTGGTCAATGTGGCTCCATGTTTGGCTGACGGGTCTAAGTCAGCTTATTATTATTTTAATTCTTCTGTCTTACATTCGGTCAATGTGGTTTCATATTTCCACAATCTATAAATTATTATTATATAATCTGGTCAGAGAACATATGTATAGATTAAGAAAAACACCTAAATCGGATAAGTGGTTCTCGAGCTATAAGCGCACCAATGGACAAACAGACAGACAGAGAGACGTTGCATTTTTATATAGATATATACATACAGTCCCTGGCCAAATTATTAGACGCACTGCAAGATTTCATGTAAAATATTAATTACCGAGTGATATTGTACCGTTTTATTATTTTAAATTGATTTGTTTTTTATTTTTATATTATCCAATCAATTACCTATTTATTTGACATAAATAAAACAGCATTAATTTAGAAAAGCATAAGTTTATTAAGTTTTAAAGAAATGTGAAATTAATGTTAGTAAAAGTCAATATTTAGTTGAGCCACCTTTAGCCGCTATCAAAGCTTTAATTCTGTGAGGCATGCTATCAATGCAAGATTGTACTGTCTCCTGCATTTGAGGATGATGATTCCACACATGAATAATCTTTTCTAGGAGCTGGGTTTTGTTGGTAATCACATCTTTAGCCACTTCTCTTTTCATCAGCTCCCACACATTTTCAATGGGGTTCATATCAGGGCCAATCCAACAGAGGGATATTTTTTTCTGCCAAAAAAGCTTTAACAGACCGAGCAGTGTGGCAGGGAGCTCCATCTTGCATGAAAGTGAATGGTTCCCCATTTGGAAACCATTCTCTGAGTTGCGGAATCAACCGATTTTGTAATACTTCCCTGTACTGATCTTGCCTCATTATTCCTTTGACGACGTACAGACGTCCAGTGCCCTTGCCGCTGATGACTGGCCAAATCATTACTTTGGTGGGATGTTTAACCGTCGGGACGACACAATCAGGATGAAACTTTTCTCCATGACGACGACGCACATACTGAGCTTTATTCTGCAAAAATTTCGAATGTGCTTTCGTCACTGAAGCAGACCTGTCAAAAATAGGAAAAAATATATAAACTTCCATGTTTATTTGCTTTATTTAACTGAAAATGATAATAATGTATCAATTATTGATTAAATTGCTGTATCTTACCGATCTCCAGAAGTCCACATCTTTGTCTTGCCATTGTTTGGCCCACTTCAGGCGCTTTGCTTTCAATGCAGCTGTTAACTTGGGCTTCCTGGCGGGGACAGCGACAGGCCCTAAAATCTAATTCTTTCAATTTTCTTCGAACAGTGCGCTCAGAAGCATTTACGCTAGCATCCTGGAGTTGTGATTTTATTACCTTTGTGGTAGCAAATCTGTTTTCTACACAAATTTTCTTCAAACATCTCTCTGACCGTGGAGTGAAAATTGGTTTTCTACCGCATCTTTTCTTTCTTTTCGGGCTTAATTCCTTCCCTGACGCAATTTTCTTTTTTATGCGTCGTACACTAGCTTCAGAAACCTCCAATCTTCGTGATATTTCTCGGTTTGTAAATGTTTTCGCAATCACAAGGGCCTTCACTTCAACTTTTTTACGTGGTGAAAGATCGCCTTTTCTACCCATAATGAAAATAGTCCAATTACTTTTTTAAAACACTGCATACAAAATAAACTAATAAGTGAGTAGTATAAAACTGTTAAACAAACAATCACAGTCCATAAAGCCACAGAAACACGTCCGTACCTGACTCGATTCCGATCGCGACTGATACAGGTTTGTACTTATTTACGTTCATGTATCACTTTGTCAACACAGTGTTGCCATATGTTAAAAATAAATACAAATATGTAGTCTACAACAATTCTTTTAAATAAAAATCAATAATATTGTAGTTTAAATATACCATTATTGCATAAAAAACTCTTAAGAAACATAAAATTACTAAAAAAAATACAGTGCGTCTAATAATTTGGCCAGGGACTGTATATATATATATATATATATATATATATATATATATATATATATATATATATATATATATATATATATATGTATCTATTATATTCTTTACTACATGATATTGTTCCATACTTAATGGTTTAGGCAGCACTATTATCGTACTGCTTATTCTTTATGTTACCTAACGTAACAAAATATATCCTATAACCTGGCCAGAGAACATATGTATGTTTATAAAAAAAAAACACGTAAATCAGATAAGTGGTTCTCGAGTGATAAGCACACTAACGGACAGACAGACAGGCAGACAGAGAGGCGTTGTATTTTATATATATTATAGATACCCCGTGGGGGAGCGGGATAGAATATCTCCCCCGGTATGTTCTGCCTGTCGTAGGAGGTGACTTAAAGAACAACCTAGATGGTAGATTCCCAGATCCCACCAGCATCGCCCGGTGTGATACCATCGCATCGGCTTAGGCTGCGTGAAGTTGCTTAACGTTTCGTGGCTGTGCCGATGTCCCGGACTCTGGGACCAAATAGCATGATGATGCACCTGGATACAAAAAATTCCGGAGGTAAAATAGCCCCCCCCGTTCGGATCTCCGGGTGGGGGCTGGTTCAGGGACGTCGACATGCAGAGATCAAAATTTCAAAATGGATTTTTGCAACATACGAGGTTTAAACACGAACATAAATTCAGTGCACCAACACCTGCAATCAAACAAACCTCATGTACTCTGTGAAACTAAGGTCAGTTCATCGACCAGCACAGTAAATTCTCTTTATCCTGGGTATGACTTCTATTCCCGATTTAGGCGTAACTTTGGAATCTGTCTTTATGTCAGAAGCGACCTCTCTTGCCAACGAGAAGAGGCTCTGGAGCCCCCAAACTTTGACTCAACCAACCACAAGGTTCATCTATGTCCTATACCGACCACCAAGTGATACTAACTTTAGAACACTATTCGCTTCCCTTGCAGACAACATCGATCATTTACAAATTAACTATCCAAATGCCGAAATTGCGATCCTGGGCGACTTTAATGTCCACAATATCAACTGGCTTAAATACTCAAATACTAGCGACGAACAAGGTCGTGAAGCCGAATCATTTTCAATCAGTTGTGGCTTATCACAGCTTATTGACGAACCAACACGGATCCCTGATCGAGACGGAGAGTTCGCCAGTCTTCTTGATCTGTTTTTAACCACCAATCCGGAGATTTACACGGTCAGCGTAAATCCGCCGTTAGGTTCTTCCGACCATAAATTACTTTCGACATCGAGTATTCTACCAATCAGTGACAGAGAGACGCCTAAACCGCGCAAGATTTGGCGCTACAAGTCTGCTAAGTGGGAAGATCTCATGGAATATTTTCGAACTTTCCCTTGGTTAGACGTTTGTTTTCTATTCGACGACCCATCTGACTGCGCCAGGGAGGTTTCCGATGTTATTTTGGCCGGTATGGAGGCTTACATCCCTTTTTCGAAGGTAAATGCCCTCCCAACGGCAAGCCTTGGTTTGACCGAAAATGCAAAGAAGCTGTTGCTTTTAAACACCTTGCATACCGACAATGGCATGAAAATCCTAACACCATAAATCGTAACAAATTTGTTCGTGCTAGGAACAGATGCAAAGAGGTTATCACTAGTATAGGTAACGCGCTTCTGGATCACCTCGATGGCCTCTTCTTATCCGTCCTTGACCACTAGCCGAAGAAGTGTATTTCAGGAGTCGAATGTCGAATGGCTGATGTCTTCTGGAAGTTAGGTCAAAGAAGGTCGTTCTTGGTCCGCATAAATGGCAAAGTTACGTTTGTCTGCGAATGGCGGCCGCCTAATTTCCAAGAATTTCCTGAGACTCTACAAGAAGTCCTGAAATCTTCAAGAAGTGCCGAAATATCCTGAAAGTAAAAGAAGTGGTCGTCAATGACGTCACAGTCCAGTGGTTGTTGAACAGTGCCCTTTTGGCCGTGAATGACCTTAAGGAGTAAAATTGACGCCACAAAGGCATATATGTGTATGTAAATGTGTATTTGAATTAAATAAGTTAAAAAAAGTGTTGTCTGTAGTAGGATTTGAACCTACATAGGTTGTATGGAGTACTGCAAAACCAGGGACTTAACCTACTAAGCCAAATAGGATTCGTAAGAGAGAATGTAATAATTGGGATGACATAAAAAAGGTATGCTAATAATATCTGAAAAATCTGCAAGAAGTGCTGAAATTGGGTGAAATTCGTACAAGAAGTAGTCGTCAATGACGTAATTTGTCCAGTGGATGTTGAATCAGTGCCTTTTTGTGAATCTAAGTTGTCGAAAAGGAGTAAAACTATATGTAAATAGATGTGAATAGGTGTAAGTGTGTGTAACCTTCTTAGTTAAGACCATGCAAGAAGTGGTCGTCAATGACGTAATTTGTCCAGTGGCTGTTGAAGAGTGCCTTTTTGGCAAGTATAGATGTTGAAAATGTCGTTATAGAGGCAGAATAGGTGTAAATAGGTGTAAAATAGGTGTAAATAGGTGTGAATTGATGTCTTAAGAGCCTGCAAGAAGTGTTCGTTAATGTCATAATTTGTCTAGTAGATGTTGAAACAGTGCCTTTTTGGCAAGAGATTAGGGTTTAATTGTATGTTTATCGTGACGGTAAATGTTTTACCGTGCCATAATAGGTTGTTTGTCAATAGAGCCGATATTAGCAGGGTATCTTAACTTCATTAAAAACTTCGTAAACTTTCATTAGAGGAGAAGTTTAGATGAGTTTTGATTGGTGTCGTTGTACGAAAGTAGGCGTAGCATGATAATAAAAGTAACATTTGGATAGGTTGAATGTGTATGTAGTGTAAAAGGATGACAAGAAAATTGTTGTTGGTTGGCTGACTAGGTAAAATGGCTTCCATAAGGTATGTATTTGATTGGTTTGTTGTGTATAGGGGTGATAAGAAACTTGTAATTGGTTGGTTGACTAAGTAGAATGGGTGTTGGCTAGTCGAAACTGGACTTGTTTGATATTTTGAAGTGTGAAAGCTATGGTGTAAAAGTGGATCAAAAAGTAATATATTAGTTGTAAATTGTGTTGAAAAAGGCCTTATTGGGATGTATTTTTGAGGTAAAATTTGGTAAACGTTCCCCTAATTTGTTGTATGGCGCCGTAAAGTCGGTAAAAATATCGCAGATAAGGCTAAATGTAAACAAAAAGTATGACTCATGCTAATTTCCTTGAATTGAAACCAAGTAAGCTTCTGCGAATTATTCTAAAAATAGAAATGACGTGATAGCTAGAATATTCTAAATGGTCTGATAGGTCACAAAATAGATAAGAAAGGTCAAGAATAGCTGATAAGGAGTTGCTTTGAATGCATACAAGTGTAGTAAAATTGGTTATATTTGTCAAGAATAGTAAAATAAGTATGAAATGAGTTTAAATTAGTCTAGTTGGACCTCGTTGAAATGTTGTGTGAACTCGTTGGATTTTGTTAGAAAGCAAAAGTTAAATAAAACACATATTTGTCAAGAATAGTGAAATAATGAGCTTAAATGAGTCTCAAACGAGTTTGTCGGAATGTTTTTGAAATTCGTTGGCTTGTAATAATAGTAAAATTTTAAATGAGCCTAGCCTTTTACCGTATTTCGTCGTGGGAACGTTAAATGTAAACGTAAAAGTTGTTGTTTGTTCTAGTTAGTTAGTTAGTTTTGTTGAGCTTAGTTTGGTCTCGTTGTATTGTAAATCTTAGTAAAATATATATGTAGAGAGATGAGCCTAGCCTAGCCTGGACTCGTTGTTATTTCTATATTAAGAGAGGAGAATAAAACACAGTATAAGCACACAGATTTTATTAATACCAATGAATAAAACTCGTTGAAATGGTATACAAAAACAAAAGAGCCTCGTCTAATTTGATTAAAAATCTTTACAACTATTCTATATGCCTTATATACCTTAAAAAGGAGAAAATTTGAAAAACTACTTACTAAAATACTTAAAAGTACAAAAACAATATAGTTTACTAATAACTACCTAAAATCTTAAGATGTAAATAATATGTTGCCTGGTACGAAATGATACAAAAACCAGTTGTTATAAAATTAAATGAGAGTTCAACAAAAACAGATAAGAAAGGTTAAAATTAGTTGATAAGAAGTAGATTCGAATACATTTAGAATGTAATAAAAACAACATTTTAGATTTACCGTATTTATTTGTTGTAACGTTAAATGTAAACGTAAAAGTTGTTTGTTCTCAAGTTACTTGTAAAATGTAAAAACTACATAAATTTGAGAGTTCAACAAAAACAGAAAAGAAAGGTTAAAATTAGTTGATAAGAAATAGATTCGAATGCATTGAGAGTGCAATAAGTTAAAGACCAATAAATTTACGATATTTCGTTGTGGGAGGAACGTTAAAGTAAACGTAAAAGTTGATAGTCTGTAAATATAATATCAATATTATTTGTCTACTAAAATGCAAACAGGAAAATTTGAATAACTATGAATTGGTTTAAATTATTGACTTACTTAAATACTTAAAAGTACAAAATCTCTATAAAACAATAAAACTAACTAAAATCTGAAGATGTAAATAATATGTTGCCTGGTACGAAATGATACCAACAAAAACCAGTTGTTAAAATGAGAGTTCAACAAATTTGATAAGAAAGATCAAAGATAATAGGATGTAAAATGTATTGGATAAAGTATAAATTGCAATGTATAATATGCTTTAACTATATATTTGACTAAAAATTATGAATTGCTTAATAGTATGTATAAATGAGAGAGTTCAACAAAAACAGATAGGGAAGGTTAGAACTAGTTGATAAGAAGTAGATTCAAATGCATTGAGAATGCAATAAGTTAAAGATCAAGAAATTTACCGTATATCGTGGTCGTAACGTTAAAGTAAACGTAAAAGTTGTTGTTTGTTTTCAAGTTACTACCACTACTTAGTAATTCTAATATTTGTATAAATCAAAATTTGTTTCCAAAAGAACAAAGATTTGACTAATAATAATAAACTAATAAATAGTCTGTAAATATAATATGATTACTAAATAGGAATCCAAAAAACTTTGTAACTGCTGTTGTTGCTACTGTTGTTGCTATTGTTGTTGGTAGAAGATATATTTCTTAGTTAAATAGAGAGAGAGTTCTTTATTTCCAACAATTTCGATAATTATATAGTAGTTTTACATTGGATAATGCACAATGCCATGGATTAATATTTTTATGAAAATAACATTCTGGAATTATTTTAAATTGACTTAATTTAGGTTCTTGTTGAATGGGAATGTTGTGTATATAGTCCTCATTTAAGAATTTCTTTAAAATATTCACTTTTTTGCATTTCCTTTGACGTAAATTCGATATGGAGATTGATAAATTTTCAATACATCTTGTAAAATGTGTTCGATATCGTTTATTTCAACAAATCCATTTTCCCAATATAATCCATGATATGTTTCTGACCAATCAATCAATTTTTGATCTTTAGCATTAGATATCATAGTTCTTGAGAATGGTGGTTTAAATAAATAATTTGCACAACGATGACCATCATAAATTGCCAACTCTTTGATTACATAACCAAAAGAGCAATTATATCCTTGAATGTCAATAAACACATCTGATTCAATCATATTGAATGATCGAATGACTGACTAACTGACTAAAAAGCTAATAAAACAGAAGTATAGATTAATTTTTTGATGTATGTCTCTCTCTAGAGTTTATTAGATAAGTGGTAATTTTCCAAATTAAACTGTTTTGTTACATTTATACTGATAAACATATGTAATTAGTATATATTCCTAAAAAATCAAATGCGTATCGGATGATTAATAGCCTGTATTTAATATATAAACACACAAGTCTTATGCCGAGTCAATTACAATTAGAGAAGAAAGGCAAGTTGATATTGATTCTCAAGAATTCAGAAATGTTCAAGAATGTACGTACAGGATAAATCCAGAAGAAAATTATATCATTTTCAATTTTTATATTAACACATTATAAGAGACTCGCAAAAAGCAGAAGAGGAAAGTCTGATCAAAGTAGCAGTTTTTCGAGAAAAAGAACCTTTTGTTTGTTGTGTAAAGATTCGTTTCTAGTTAGTTTGAAAGCAAAAATATGATCGTTTTAATATTTGAATCTGAAGATTTGAATGCCTTATCGACAAATATGTTATTAATACCGAGGTAAAACGATAGATGTTTTTAAAATTCCACTATATTTATAAACCGTAACAATTGTTTCGACATACAATGTCTTCATCAGACGGATGATAACTTTAAACTAATTTTAAATTAGAACATATTAGCCCATATATACCTTTAGGAGTAGTAAATTACAAGATTAAATTATAAAAATAATAAACACTTAATATTATTGTACAAAAGAAGTGGGTAATACCTGTCATTTGTGGGTTTTCACACAATTAAAATAAAGATAACAATAAATAAGTTGTGCCATACTTAAATGATGGATTAATAATGGGTTATTCCGGATAAAGGTTTAATAATGGGGAATTGTTTGTTTCTATTTGTTGATTTAAGAGGAGATTTGAATTTTTGTATTTTTTGTCATAATGAAGTATTTTGAAATTATCGTCAAAGACGTGATTTGTTGAAATTAAATGTTCTGCATAATGGGATATGATATTTTGTTTGGTATAGCTTCTTTTGTGTTCGTTGATTCTTTTTTGAAAAGATCTGCCTGTTTTGGCCTATGTAAAATTTTGGACAAGAACCACAATTGAGTTTATAAATTCTGGAACAGATAGACAACTACAACAATTTCTTAACCATATTAATACTATCTATCCATTCCAATATTAAATTTACCATAGAAATTGAACAAGAAAAAACAATTAACTTCTTAGATTTAACAATTAAAAATATTAATAATAAACACAATTTTTCAATTTACCATAAACCATCACATACAGATACAGTAATACATAATAACTCAAATCATCCATATTCACACAAAATGGCAGCTTTTAATTCATTCATCCATCGACTTTTACATGTACCTATGTCAGAAGAGAATTATGCTATAGAAATGAATATAATAAAACAAATAGCGGTTAACAATGGATACCAACCAGATATCTTAGACAGAATGATTAATAAAAAAACATATCAACTAGCAATCAACAAGTTATATCCTAAACCAAAAAAGAATAAAGAAAGTTATAAAACTATCACTTACACCGGACAAATTACACAGTTTATTTCTAAAGAATTAACTAAAATAGGTCTAAATATTGCTTTCAGAACTAATAATAAAACTCTCTAACATAATAAAAAATAATAAAAATAAAAGTAACAAAAAAGCAAAATCGGGAATTTATAAACTCAATTGTGGTTCTTGTCCAAAATTTTACATAGGCCAAACAGGCAGATCTTTTCAAAAAAGAATCAACGAACACAAAAGAAGCTATACCAAACAAAATATCATATCCCATTATGCAGAACATTTAATTTCAACAAATCACGTCTTTGACGATAATTTCAAAATACTTCATTATGACAAAAAATCCAAGAAATTAAATTACTTAGAAAGCTTAGAAATAAACAAATACAAAAATTCAAATCTCCTCTTAAATCAACAAATAGAAACAAACAATTCCCCATTATTAAACCTTTATCCGGAATAACCCATTATTAATCCATCATTTAAGTATGGCACAACTTATTTATTGTTATCTTTATTTTAATTGTGTGAAAACCCACAAATGACAGGTATTACCCACTTCTTTTGTACAATAATATTAAGTGTTTATTATTTTTATAATTTAATCTTGTAATTTACTACTCCTAAAGGTATATATGGGCTAATATGTTCTAATTTAAAATTAGTTTAAAGTTATCATCCGTCTGATGAAGACATTGTATGTCGAAACAATTGTTACGGTTTATAAATATAGTGGAATTTTAAAAACATCTATCGTTTTACTTCGGTATTAATTTACAATGAATTTCCATCAAGTAACGGCTACCTCAGTGAATAATATAAATATGTTATTACTCCAAGAGTTATTCAAGTGAGTATTTTACTATTCATAGCTCATCTTACTATCATTATTATTATTATTTATTTTCAGAGATATTTTGTTGGAAATAAAAAGACAAAGGAGACGTATTCATGTATGCTTGGAGAATGAACCGACACAAAAAGTATGGGATGAAATTGCGAGGCTTCCTGTGAAAAAAGTTTTTTGTCTGGAAATGATGTAGTCTTTAATAAAAACCAAATTATTCCTAGGTTAAACTTATGAATATATACTAATAGATAAATCTTAAAAACTAATAATAGATCAATCTTAAAACTAATCTAGTGTGAGAAGGTTTGTACAGTTTGTACTACAATAGGTAAAAAAAAGACTCTTAGAGGTACAACATAAATAAAATAATTTATTCAGAATCGGAAGAATCTGAATATACTAAATTTTTAAAACATAGATTAAATTGGGCAATGTCAATATCTGTTTGCGGTTGTGCACAATATTGTCGTCCACCCAAAAATTGAGCAGCGGGAATTTTATATTTTCCCGAAGAACCGAAATTGTTGGATTTTCTGATAAAACTCCTTTTTAGATTTGTAGTATTTCTTTCGATCGAGGCATTTACCAAAGGACATATAATTAATTGAGCAATTTTTCTATACTTTTTCAATAAAAATTTTCATCCGATATAAAATAAATAATTAGAGGTCCGTTATAGGTTGCATCTACGATGCCTGTTCGTATAGTTCCTATAGCATTCGTAGAGGATCTTGCAACAATTTGTCCATAGAATCCTATAGGAATATTTACCTTCTCAATCAGTTCAATCTTTGTAGCTTTCCCTGCGGGACAAAATGTATCCTGTTTAAGACAAAGATCAAAACCTGCATCTGATTTATAGGTTTTCCAACAAGAATTATTTCCCGGAATAATTATTTTCGAATCATCATCATCATCATCGTCATTGAGTATTTGAATTGCTCTTTCTATACGTACATACAAGTCGGAAAAGTAAGCTTTATCATACATTTGTGGATAATGGGGTAAAAAGACATATTTGTTGAAAAGGTTGTATTTGGATAATAAGGTGAAAAATTTAAATTGAGTCTTTACATACTTTATGGCTGAACTTAAATCTATCTCTAGTAGTTGCATAATTTTCCAAACAATATCCTTAAGATTACTTATTAGGGATAATAATTACCGATGGAAATTGTTCAAATATTTCTGTGGGAATTTCCTTTAGACAGTCAATGATATTCTTTTCAACAAAATTTTCCATCGAGTCAAATATTAACGAAAAATACAATTGAGCTAGTGGTGAACGTTCAAATAGAGATTTTTCATTTTGTTGTTGTTGCATTTTATTTACAATTGTTAATGTGTGCAGGTTTTGTCTAAAAGTCTTTAATGATTCCCTACTATTTTCTTGTTTAAAACAGCATTATAGAGGTGTACATTTGAATATCTCTTGAGAAATTTGAGTAGTCCCATTCAAAAATATATTTTTAGCAAGTGGAAATTTTTCCTTAGTAGTAGTACTAGTAGTAGGAATTGTTGCATCCATATCAATTATTAGATTAGATGATGATGTTGTATGCATGGTAGATTCAACGTTTAAAGAGGACATACTGCAAACAACAATTCAAATTAGATATGATATGGTTTATATAAAACCCGTTAAACTCACCTGATTAAGTAATTACACACACACAAAACAAAAGAAAATATAAATATATATGTTGTGAGAGAGGAAAGCGCAGACAACTGTATTGCTTGTATTTACCAATTCAATCTTTTTATAACAACAAAATCTCATAAAAATGTACGAGAGTTCAGTAAAAACAGATAAGAAGGTTAAAATTTACCAGATAAGGAATAAATTCAAATACATTGAATGTACAATATAATTAACATAACTCGTGTTTTATACAATGATAAAATTAAAGTGTAGTATTACCAGTATGTAGTTAAAAAATAACAAAAACAACTTGTACTTTACAAAAAGGTTTTATTAAATTAAAATATAAAAGAGAATAACTAAAGATTATACTGATTTAACAACAACAATTCTCAAGTTGATCAATGTAGGGTTTCATTTCATGTAAAAATGCGGGACTAATTCCTCGTTAAAATTTTTGAATAAATGTCCAATTAACTTGTTCTCTATGTCGACGGATAAAATCTTCAGTCATGTTTTGATGGATACTAATTGCATTCCAATCCAACATTCCGGCAAATTCCGTCATAAATCGTTCGTTTAATTGTTGATATTGGGAAACGAGTTGCCAATTGACTTTATTGATACATGTTCGTATTAGATCTTCATCTAAATGTTGTTTTCGTGATATGATATTCCAATTGACAAAATCTTGAAAATAAATTATAAATTTCGCTGGTAAATCGGGAAAATTGGATATTTCATTCCACCAAGCTCTTAGACATTATTATTTTAATATGTAGGTGTATGTGTCAATAGCAAGCAGAGTATACAAATAATATGATTGTATTGTTGATGTATGTTTTATATATGATCAACAGGATACTGATGAAATTTATCTGTTTCCTTGTCTTGCAGCAGCAGCAGTTCTTCCTCTCTCGATTCCTCGTTCTTCTTTGCCAAAGGAAAGAAATTCAGCAGGTACGTGTTTTGCTCCATCAGTCTCTTTGACTCGATCTTTGATCATACACGACAAACATTTTTGATTTCGTATTTCACTTTCACCTTTATATTGTGGACATTTTACTCGTACAATAACTGGCATTTTTGAATGAATGATATGATGTGTATAAATGTTTTCTACAAGTATCCTTATCTCTCCCTACTACTACTATTTGTCATCGTCTTGGTCGTAATTGATAGAATCATGGAAATTAGGCTATTTTTCCCCTTATACATAATTAATTAAACAATATGTACAATATTTGCGTATTCTAACTCGATCTCGATAGTAACTATTTATAGTTTTGTTAACTTTACATCCACATTTTAAACAGTTAAAGTTTACATTTTCCATATTTCAAACAACAAGAGGTTCTTATTATTATTAGTCTTTTCGGGAGGAAAACGATCTCTATAAAACAGATGTTAAATAAATTTTTGGTTCATTTTAATTAAATCATTCGCTCATAATGTCAACAAAAACAATGTTCTCTAGCTATCTATTGTTAAACTATTTGTTTACAAATGTTGTTGTTCAAAGTACAAACAACTATGATGGTGATGTCATCGTTAATAATTCGTGTAATCAAAATTATGAATATTTATTAGAGGATTATCATTCACTTTATAATACCAGTTTAAACTTGTATCAGGAATGTATTAAATCACTGGACAATTATATGGATTTATATGATAATGAACAAGCTGTTAATGATATTTGTAGGAGAAAAATTCTAGAATACGAATACCTGGCTGCGAATTTAACAATGTCGTTAAATTATACGAAACAAACTCTGCTCAAGGAAAATATCAAATTGGAATCGGATTTGTATTTATTGAGAACCAAACTAACGGAAACATTGCAAATTTGTCAAAAAAAAACAAAGTAGCATATGTCGTAATTGCCGATTTAAAGGAGGAAATTGAAAATTTTAAAAGTAATTTGATCGATCTGACTAGTGAAATCTATCAGTTAGATAACGATTTGTCCAAATGTCAAAAGGATTTAAAACAACAGAGGAAAGATGAAATGAAAATTTTTGTAAATCTAAAAGACTGTTTAGAATGAGAAGAAGTACTTTTGGAAACGAAAGACAAATATATTATTCGATTATCTACATGTAGAAAAAATAATAGAAAATTGCGAGAAGGAGAAGGAGAAAGTTAAAATTTAATAGTTAAAGAGACCACACATAAATCATTAGTCTCAACTTGTACTTGACCGGTTGTGCATTTGAACTACTACTGTCATTGCATAGTAATAGAATTTAATGATTGTAGATTATTATCTTTATTTGTAGTAGAAACTCTTACTAGTCTGCATGGAATTTTTTACTTATTTATGTAGTAGTTGTTGGAGAGAAACACACAGAGTTCCATATGCAAATCATCAAAGAACTCGAACTCGAATACGGGTTTATTGTAACCAATGTGCTCGTATAACTATGTGGTATCTTCTGGAGGAATAATAATAATTTAACAAATCAGTATCTTAGAAATAGTCATAGAAATAACAACTGCCATGAATTTTACTTGTTTATGTAGTGGTTGTTGGAGAGAATCGAAAAGTATACCTTTTCAAACCACATATAGCTCAAGTAAATTTAATCTATAGACGTAATAATTCTGTTCGACAACTTCAACCTCGACTCAGATTACGAGATTATTGTTACAAATGCGAACGCACGACTATTTGGTATCTTATCGAAGAATAAACTCAGATTTACTAAAAATTTCTTAGTATGTAATTAGTTAATATTAGTACTTGTGTATTTAAAATTGTATCCAGTTATAAAATAGACAA
The DNA here is from genome assembly GCA_019049505.1 of Pachyrhynchus sulphureomaculatus. NCBI lineage: Eukaryota > Metazoa > Arthropoda > Insecta > Coleoptera > Curculionidae > Pachyrhynchus > Pachyrhynchus sulphureomaculatus. Next base: position 76,490,026 of record CM032448.1, on the reverse strand, counting down.
TATGTTTAAGTAATAACATGTTTTTTATTAAAGTTTACTAAAAAACTAGTACAAATAAATAAAACACATATATCCAAATACATATTTACCCCAAAAATGTATTAATGTATTTTTTAAGTTAATTTTTCTTGGGCTTTGAAAACCATTCAACACTTGTAGATGATGATGATTATGATGATGATTCATTTCGGTCTCTTACAGATCTATATTGATTATATAGATTTTCTTTATTAGTAAATTGTTTCTTGGCTTCATTTTCAAATTTGTCCTTTTGTCTTTCGAAAGTATCTTTTGGTATATAGCCTAGACTACGTACAGTTTGCCATGAAGCTTTTTTGTAATATCGAATACAATTGGAACAATAAGTATTCTGATCATAAGATTTATGACCCAAATAGGTTATTTTACTTTGACATGAAGGACATTTCCAACTTGTTGATGACGATGACGATGAGAAATCCATTCTTTATCGATTTCTATCTCGTTTTCTACTAAACACACATTCAAAAACCTCTTTTTTGATATAACGAATCAAGGCAAATTTTTGATAAGATTATTTTACTCCTATTACATTTTACAAATATAATATCCTAAGAGATCTAACCAATATCAGATGAATAACTAAATAAATACTTATTTATATTGTTTTCACATTATCCTATATCTAACTATATAAAAGGAAATAGCAAATAAAGAAAAGGTAAATGTTTTGTTCACCGTTTATTAACTATAAAGTATATTTATTATTTAGTATATATGATTTTATCCCTGGATACTTTTGTATTGCATCCAAAAATGTCTTTTCCTCCTCTGCACTCTCTGCCTCTACTTGTAGATATCTTATAGGTAATATCCAGGTAATTTCCTCTAATTTAGTTGTTGGTGCTTTATCACCTTCCAAGTATACATTAATTTGATTAGTATTATTAACTATTTGCATTTTATGCACACCACGTCTATGAAAAAATAAAAGATATTTTATTAACTAGTTACTTAACACCAGAATATAATAATCTATATGCTAATTAAGTCAATCATTAAATCAAAGCTAAATATATAAGTAGTAAATTATATGAAACAATACTCACACGAATAAGTTTTTTATTAAAATATACAACGTTTTGATAGGCAGCACTTTAATATCTTCCGATTCAAAAATCAACAACATTTTTTGAAAGTAATTAATAAGCTTTTTCACTACACACAGAGATGTAATTTGACTCTGAGTAAGAATTTTAATGCTTATATAGTAAATATAGAAAAAAATAAATCACGTCATTTGATATTTGGAAAATTTATGTGACTAGTTTGAGCAATAAATTATCAAATTTTTACTAATATGTTGTTTACTTAAAACCTTATCAGACAAAATTTTTACAGACAAAACGACTCCACTAGTTTACATACTTGCTTATCTTTTGGAATTTTTAATAGACTAATTGACTCTCATGACGACTGTGTATGATGTGATTAAATCCCCTATATAATAGGTGTATAGAATGGTATTAAAATCAATACAAAATTCATTCGTCTAATAGTTACTTGATAATATTCTAAATAATACTTACTGATGTCGCTTTTTAATGAAGAAGAAGAAGAAGATTATGCCAACAACGTTATTAAACGAAATATAGAAATACTAAGACTACTGGAATTAAGGGAAATGGAAATTGCTGAAGAGGAAGAAGAAAACTTACCTTTCAATATATTAAAAGAAAGATTACAACAAACTGTTCAAGTTGAAAATGATTATGATGATGATGATGATGAAATCCCGCTGAGTATATTAAAACAAAGATGGTTAAAGGAGAAAAAGGATGAGGAGGAAGAGATGATTGACCAATCAGAGAGTGAAATGGATGTGGATGATGATAATGAATATTTAAGTTGGGAGGATGTAATTAAATTACGATATCAGATATTATAGTTTAGATTTTAGGTATTTTGTAACATAAATGTTTTTTTAAGAAGAAAATAAATATTTCTCTCGTATAAATCTTTTGTTTAATATTTTAACATTAAAATCTCTAGATACTATTAAAAAACAAATATAAGATTAAGATTGAAATCAATTCAGTTAAACAAGGAAAATACATATCATTTTTTCTCTATAGTGAGTCAATTCTGACTTGTTTTGTGGAGAGACAAAGTCATATTATATATGTATGTGTGCTTTGTAAAAGTTGTATTAGTTGTAAAGTAACTGTGACACGATGAATTTGGCAGTTCTCGATATTCAGGGATCTAACTTTTTATTTGCTGCCGATGATGCAAATCATGATGATGTGTATGTGGAAGAATTCCATGCTAAAGAAATTACGATATCAATTGGTTTACAGACAAGTCATTATGTATTGAAACCGAAAATACCCTTTGCTCAATTATCTCGACTCAATAAAAGAGCTGTTTGTAAGGCTGAAAAGGAACATGGTTTACGATATTCTTCCGGCTATGTAGATTACAATCAAGTTGGAGAAATTTTAGATAGAGTACTGGACAATATTGATGTATTGTATGTAAAAGGAAAACATGTTTTTCGATTCGTTCAAGACAACATTGCTGCTGCTGCTTCTAATATGTATACTAATTCCAATTTCAAGATGATTGATATAGATACTTTAAATGTATGGAATATGCCAACATTTAAAACTACAAAACCTTCCTGTTTAGACCATAATCTAACCTACAATGCTAAAGTTCAATGTAGTACTACAAATTGTATGTCACTATTGACATGACTCTTGATATTCATCCCATAATATATATATCAAAATCAAAAATCAATCTGTATTTAATAATAATAAACTTTGGAATTTTTCGTAAAACAATGTTAACTGAATAATTTGTAGAAAAATTAATGAAAGAGCGAGTTTAATAAATATTTTCCATTCAATACTGTATGTTTTATTAGTAGTAGACAGAAGAAATCATTTCCTCAAATACTAAAAGTAGTAAGAATATAAGGACTTTATTATTATACTAGAAAAACAAAACATTAAATATTTAAGGATCTAAGGACTTTATTAGGACAAATATACATATATCTATTACTTAAAAACTAAACATTATATAAAAGGTAATAAGAATTATCAAGGAGTTTCTAATGGTTGCCTCTGTGTTCTCGTTGTTGTTGTTGGTATTCTCGTTCACCAATCGGTCGTGGAATTATTGATTGTACATATTTATCTATACGATCATGTGTACCAATCTTCCAGATATCCTGACATTTCGAATGTATTCTTTGTTGTTGTTGTCCCACTGAAAACAGATCGTTATCACGAACACCACATGCTATACATCCTCCATTTTGATATAAACCGATTCCACTTAACAATTTACCAGGTGTTAATTCGACAGCATCACGATTAATCCAAAGTCCATTTCTTTTTGTTACTACATATACTTGGTCTCGTTGACGATCTTCACTCATTGTTTATTTGATTTTATGTGTATCAAATACGGACTACTAACCAGTCACAACACATCCATTTACATATACATATCCCTTCTCAATGGTATAAGAACCTTATCAGTTGATCATAGGAGAATCTCAGTATAACACATTTATTAAATTGTCAAAGATTTCATCTTATTTGCAAAATATAATGAATTTATTCAGTCAAAATGATTTAGTATATAAAACTTGTAGAAAAATTGACGATTTTGTCAAGAAATAATCATGTTGTTGTGAAACAAGGATTCGACTAATATCTTATCGAGAATATTTAACACCTTTTATCGATCGCAAACAAGTTACAACAAATAATTTAGAAACACATTACGTATCATGTCTATGGTCACATCCTGGAGTTCGAGAAGGACCCGATACATGTGAATGTTTCCACATTCGTATGGTACTAGGACGTGTCAATGAAGAATTGTCATCGTTGTCGACATCAAACAAATGCGTACAATGTAGTATTTATTGCAATCATAATAAGAATAATAATAAGTTAATTGATCAATTATCTAAACTATTTGTAAATCTATTGAGCTGTATTAAAAAATAAATTTTAATACAATGTTAAATAAATGATAAATTGCTATCTAAACATATTTATAGAACTCAGAGAGAGAATAAATTCTCTGATACTTTTACCGTGAAATTTTCCAATCACCAGATATTGTTATTATTTTGTATTTTGCAGTTTGTTTCTCAAAGAAATAGCAATAATTAAGTCATACCAAATTTTTCAATCACCAGATATTTGTTATTATAAACATGTTTTCAACATTTATCTCTTATCATTTTATAAACTGTTATATATTAATCCATTTGTTTTGTTATTTTTGAGATTTATAGCGACTAGTCGACTCCATACATCATTATTATATTTGATTAACTTTAAAAAATTTAAAGTTTAAAACGTAAAACAAATATTTTATATTATTATTACAATAAATGTTTATATCCATGATTATATTTTTTATTTCAATATATATGTTGTCTGGTACGAAATGATACCAACAATTTTTGATAAGAAAAATCAAAGATAAGAGGATGTATGTATTGGATAAAGTATAAATTGCAATGTATAATTTTAACTATATATTTGAGATCCTCAGTTCGCTGCTGAAGTATTGTAGTCACCAAGTAATCAGGGGTCTAATAAAACACGATGACGTCAGTTCAACCTCGTGCTCAGTGTAGTACGTTATACAGTGTAGAAGTAAAATGTTCTCGGAGTGGTGCAACGGTGAAGTTTTGTTGGAGTGCCGAAATGGTCCAGACGAAGAGCTGGTCCCTGATGTTGAGTCAGTTAGGCGAAGCAAAATGCAAAAATTGTTTGCAACCGTTGGAGATTCAAACTTATTACAAAGACAAGATTTGTGTATTGGTCAGACCATTACACGAGAAGCTGGTCCTGGACAAGGAACATTATGCATGGTCCAGGGACACGATACATCACATAGGCCGCAAATGTCTTTGATATACCAATCGAATGAACGATTTAGCAGGAATGAGCGGTCCATATTCAGCTAAGCTGAAGATGTCAGCCTCCACTATACGGAAACGTTCCCGCCAGGATGGTCCATATATGAATTAATTCTAATGTATTATAATAATTGTAATAGTAGTAAGAGATTTTGTACTTTTAAGTATTTAAGTAAGTCAATAATTTAAAACCAATTCATAGTTATTCAAATTTTCCTGTTTGCTTTTTAGTAGACAAATAATATTGATATTATATTTACAGACTATCAACTTTTACGTTTACTTTAACGTTCCTCCTCCCACAACGAAATATCGTAAATTTATTGGTCTTTAACTTATTGCACTCTCAATGCATTCGAATCTATTTCTTATCAACTAATTTTAACCTTTCTTATCTGTTTTTGTTGAACTCTCAAATTTATATAGTTTATACATTTTACAAGTAACTTGAGAACAAACAACTTTTACGTTTACATTTAACGATACAGCAAATAAATACGGTAAATCTAAAATGTTGTTTTTATCACATTCTCAATGTATTCGAATCTACTTCTTATCAACTAATTTTAACCTTTCTTATCTGTTTTTGTTGAACTCTCATTTAATTTTATAACAACTGGTTTTTGTATCATTTCGTACCAGGCAACATATTATTTACATCTTAAGGTTTTAGGTAGTTATTAGTAAATTATATTGTTTTTGTACTTTTAAGTATTTTAGTAAGTAGTTTTTCAAATTTTCTCCTTTTTAAGGTATATAAGGCATATAGAATAGTTGTAAAGATTTTTAATCAAATTAGACGAGGCTCTTTTGTTTTTGTATACCATTTCAACGAGTTTTATTCATTGGTATTAATAAAATCTGTGTGCTTATACTGTGTTTGATTCTCCTCTCTTAATATAGAAATAACAACGAGTCCAGGCTAGGCTAGGCTCATCTCTCTACATATATATTTTTACTAAGATTTATAATACAACGAGACCAAACTAAGCTCAACAAAACTAACTAACTAGAACAAACAACAACTTTTACGTTTACATTTAACGTTCCCACGGCGAAATACGGTAAAAGGCTAGGCTCATTTAAAATTTTACTATTATTACAAGCCAACGAATTTCAAAAACATTCCGACAAACTCGTTTGAGACTCATTTAAGCTCATTATTTTACTATTCTTGACAAATATGTGTTTTATTTAACTTTTGCTTTCTAACAAAATTCAACGAGTTCACACAACATTTCAACGAGGTCCAACTAGACTAATTTAAACTCATTTCATACTTATTTTACTATTCTTGACAAATATAACCAATTTTACTACACTTGTATGCATTCAAAGCAACTCCTTATCAGCTATTTTTGACCTTTCTTATCTATTTTGTGACCTATCAGACCATTTAGAATATTCTAGCTATCACGTCATTTCTATTTTTAGAATAATTCGCAGAAACTTACTGGGTTTCAATTCAAGGAAATTAGCATGAGTCATACTTTTTGTTTACATTTAGCCTTATCTGCGATATTTTTACCGACTTTACGGCGCCATACAACAAATAGGGGAACGTTTACCAAATTTTACCTCAAAAATACATCCCAATAAGGCCTTTTTCAACACAATTTACAACTAATATATTACTTTTTGATCCACTTTTACACCATAGCTTTCACACTTCAAAATATCAAACAAGTCCAGTTTCGACTAGTCAACACCCATTCTACTTAGTCAACCAACCAATTACAAGTTTCTTATCACCCCTATACACAATAAACCAATCAAATACATACCTTATGGAAGCCATTTTACCTAGTCAACCAACCAACAACAATTTTCTTATCATCCTTTTACACTACATACACATTCAACCTATCCAAATGTTACTTTTATTATCATGCTACGCCTACTTTCGTACAACGACACCAATCAAAACTCATCTAAACTTCTCCTCTAATGAAAGTTTACGAAGTTTTTAATGAAGTTAAGATACCCTGCTAATATCGGCTCTATTGACAAACAACCTATTACGGCACGGTAAGACATTTACCGTCACGATAAACATACAATTAAACCCTAATCTCTTGCCAAAAAGGCACTGTTTCAACATCTACTGGACAAATTATGTCATTGACGAACACTTCTTGCAGGCTCTTAAGACATTTATTCACACCTATTTACACCTATTTTACACCTATTTACACCTATTCTGCCTCTATAACGACATTTTCAACATCTATACTTGCCAAAAAGGCACTGTTCAACAACCACTGGACAAATTACGTCATTGACGACCACTTCTTGCACGGTCTTCACTAAGAAGGTTACACACACTTACACCTATTCACATCTATTTACATCTAGTTTTACTCCTTTTCGACAACTTATATTGACAAAAAGGCACTGATTCAACATCCACTGGACAAATTACGTCATTGACGACTACTTCTTGTACGAATTTCACCCAATTTCAGCACTTCTTGCAGATTTTTCAGATATTATTAGCATACCTTTTTTATGTCATCCCAATTATTACATTCTCTCTTACGAATCCTATTTGGCTCAGTAGGTTAAGTCCCGGGTTTTGCAGTACTCCATACAACCTATGTAGGTTCAAATCCTACTACAGACAACACTTTTTTTAACTTATTTACTTCAAATACACATTTACATACACATATATGCCTTTGTGACGTCAATTTTACTCCTTAAGGTCATTCAGTGCCAAAAGGGCACTGTTCAACAACCACTGGACTGTGACGTCATTGACGACCACTTCTTGTACTTTCAGGATATTTCAGCACTTCTTGAAGATTTCAGGACTTCTTGTAGAGTTTCAGGAAATTCTTGGAAATTAGGCAGCCGCCATTCGCAGACAAACGTAACTTTGCCATTTATGCGGACCAAAAACTACCTTCTTTGACCTAACTTCCAGAAGACATCAGCCATTCGACATTCGACTCCTGAAATACACTTCTTCGGCTAGTGGTCAAGGACGGATAAAAAGAGGCCATCGAGGTGATCCAGAAGCGCGTTACCTATACTACTGTTATCGACGAAACCAAGAAGGTACACAATCAACGGATCAGAAACAAACTTCTCGCTTGTCCCGAAAATTCCAGATCCTTTTGGTTGGTCGATAAGGCAGTTAGTCAAAATTTCACCAAATCCACCATACCACCACTCACACGGCCAGATAATTCTATTGCAACGACACCTGTTGAGAAAGCGAACTTGTTGGCTGAACTCTTTGCTTCACATTCTACTGTCGATTTCCAAGGAAAAACACCACCCACCTACTATTCCCATAGTGCACTCAAGGATGCCAGATGTTGTCTTCAGACAGTGTATCATAAAGCGTATACTGATGAAGCTAGACACCAAAAAGGCTTCTGGCCCTGACGGAATACCTGCCATAGTTCTTAAAAACTGTGCGAGGGAACTAACACCAGTTTTCTGTAGACTTTTCAACCCATCGTACAGACGGGGAATAGTTTCTTCCTGCTGGAAATGTGCTACAGTTCAGCCGATACCTAAAAAAGGCAAGAAGACCTTGCCAAATAACTACCGACCAATCGCACTACTTTCAATAATATCGAAAGTCATGGAAAAGGCTATCCATCAGCATCTTCTAAAATATCTTGAAGGATTCAACATTATTAGCGATCACCAATATGACTTTCGTAAAAATAGATCAACAGGAGATCTTCTGACTTATCTAACACATGTCTGGAACAACGGTTGCTCTTGACATATCCAAGGCATTCGACCGTGTTTGGCACGATGGGCTGTTGGCTAAGCTACGTTCTTATGGTATGTCTGAAAAGTTCTGTTTGTGGCTCTCATGTTTCCTCAAAGAGCATTCTTTACGAGTGGCAGTCGACGGATTTCTTTCTAACACCTTCACTATCAACGCCGGTGTACCCCAAGGCTCCATACTGTCTCCTACTCTCTTTCTCATTTGCATTAACGATCTGCTGGAAAAGACCGAGAATCCAATCTACAGCTTTGCAGATGACAGTACACTTATCTCTTCATTCACTTCGAACGCTCGGACATCGGCTACTCAGACGAATATCCGCAGACAGCAGGAAGTCACTCAACTTAACAAAGAGCTGGAAGAAATTCTATCTTGGGGTGACAGTAACCAAGTGGAATTTAACGCTACAAAAACCCAGGCGGCAGTTCTCTTTAAAAAAGTCTCTGTAGGATAGCTTGAAAATATGTTTTAGAACACGCAATATCGGGCATTCTTGACTGCAACAGTAAAATGTGAAGCAAAAAGTTCAACCAAAATGTTCGCTTTCTTAACAGGTGTTGTTGCAATAGAATTATCTGGCCGTGTGAGTGATGTCTCCACTATGGATTTGGTGAAATTTTGACTAACTGCCTTAACGACTGTTAAGGCAGTTTGTTTCTAAATCGTTGATTGTGTGCCTGCTTGGTTTCGTCGACAATTTTCTTGCATCCGTTCCGGACACGAACAAAGATGTCACGACTTATGACGTTAGGAATTTCATACCACTGTCGGTAGACAAGATGTTTAGAAGAAACGGCTTCTTTGCATGTTTGGTCAAACCAAGACTTATGTTGGAAGAGCATTTCTTCGAAAAAGGGATGTAAGTGTCCATACCTGCTAAAATAACATCGGTAATCTCCTTAGCGCCGTCAGATTGGTCGTCGGATTCGAAGCCTCATCTTGTTGACAAGGAAGGTAGCTTCTGACAAAGACAGACTCCAAAGTTACGCCTAAACCGAGAATAGAAGTCATACCCAGGATAGAGAAAGTTGATTGTGCTGGTCGATGAACTGACCTTGGTTTCACAGAGAGCGAGTACATTATGTTTATTTGATTACAGATGTGGGTGTACTGACTTTAAGTTCGAGTTTAAGCCTCATATGTTGCAATTTTAAAATTCCTATCTCCGCATGTTGACACCCCTGAATCTGCATATATGCAGCAAAGTCGAAGTGGAGCTTTAGCATTCCATTAGTGTAGTACTATTCTATCAACGATTTCAAATCCATAACCTAATAGGCTGAGCTCTATACGGCTCTTGGTATCGATGAAATACATCCTGTACTCATCAGGAGCGTCCTCACAGCTTAGTAAGGTATGTAATTGATTTTAGATACATAAAATAAATGGGATGTTTTATAACTTACTGGTAGAATACAACAGGTAAAGTCAAATAATAATTTAGCTAAATATATTAAAGTAAAGTGATGTCGAGCAAATTAGGCAGTTATCAACCACGTGAACAGGCGGGATTTAGACGGGTATACAGTACTTTGCACCATCTTTTAACAATTAGACTACTAGTAAAAAAAACAAATGAATATAGCCATTGCTATCCACCTTTTGGATAGCAATGGTTGACTACGAAAAAGCATTTGATTCGGTAGAAATATGGGCTGTCCTTAACGACTTAAGTAACAGCAGAGTCGATGAAAAAAATAATACATTTCTTCTTGAACACATACATAAAAATGCCACATCTATAATATATATAAAATGCAACGTCTCTCTGTCTGTCTGTCTTTCCGTTAGTGCGCTTATCACTGGAGAACCACTTATCCGATTTACGTACTTTTTTTTTTAAACATACATATGTTCTCTGGCCAGGTTATAGGCTATATTTTATTACGATAGGTAGCATAAGGAATGAGCAGTGACGTAAAATAGTGAGTGAAGTCGGAAAAAAATTTGCCGCTAGCGCATTCCCTTGCAATTCACAGCCTAAACCATTAAATATGGAACAATATGATGTAGCAGAGAATATCTGTAATCTATAATATATATAAAATGCAATGTCTCTCTGTCTGTCTGTCTGTCTATTAGTGCGATTATCACGCAAGAACCACTTATCCAATTTACCTGTCTTTTTTTAAATTCATACATATATTCTTTGGCCAGGTTATATAATAATAATAATAATAATAATCTATATCTATAATATATATAAAATGCAAAGTCTCTTTGTCTGTCTGTTAGTGCGCTTATTCCTCGAGAACCACTTATCCGATTTACGTGATTTTTTAAATTCATACATATGTTCTCTGACCAGGTTATAGATATATAGTTTATTACATCTATAATATACAAAATGCAACGTATCTCTGTCTGTCTGTCCGTTAGTGCGCTTATCACTGGAGAACCACTTATCCGATTCTCTAACTTTTTTTTTTTAAAACATATATGCGTTCTCCGGCCAGGTTATAGGCTATATTTTATTACGATAGGTAGCATAAGGAATGAGCAGTGACAATAATAGTGAATGAAGTCGGAAGAAAGTTTGCCGCTAGCGCGTTCTCTTGCAATACACAGTCTAAACCATTAAATATGGAACAATATTATGTAGCAGAGAATATCTATAATCTATAATATATATAAAATGCAATGTCTCTCCGTCTGTCTGTCTGTCTGTCCATTAGTGCTTTTATCACGCGAGAACCACTTATCCGATTTACGTGTCTTTTTTAAAATTCATACATATATTCTTTGGCCAGGTTATATGATAATAATAATCTATATCTATAACATATATAAAATGCAACGTCTCTCTGTCCGTCTGTCTGTCTGTCCGTCCGTTAGTGCGCTTATCACTGGAGAACCACTTAACCGATTTACGGGCTTTTTTTTTAAAACATACATATGTTCTCTGACCAGGTTATAGACTATATTTTATTACGTTAGGTAACATAAGGGATAAGCAGTGACGATAATAGTGAATCAAATCGGAAAAAAGTTTGCCGCTAGCGCGTTCTCTTGCAATACACTGCCTAAACCACTAAATATGGAACAATATCATGTAGCAAAGGATATCTATAACATATATAAAATGCAACATCTCTCTGTCTGTCCGTCCGTTTGTGCGCTTATCACTGGAGAACCACTTATCCGATTTACGTGCTTTTTTTTTTAAACATACGTATGTTCTCTGGCCAGGGTATAGGTTATATTTTATTACGTTAGGTGACATAAGGAGTAAGCAGTGACGATAATAGTGAATCAAGTCAGACAAAGTTTGCCGCTAGCACGTTCTCTTGCAATACACTGCCTAAAGCATTAAATATGGAACGATAACATGTAGCAAATAATATAATCTATATAAAATGCAACGTCTCTCTGTCTGCCTGTCTGTCCGTTAGTGCGCTTATCACTCGAGAATCACTTATCCGATTTACGGTTTTTATAAATTTATACATATGTTCTATATAATTCGATATAAACCTAGATAATAGGAGATAAGGTGAGATAATGGGAGATAAGGAGAAATAATCGGAGATAAGTTGAAATAAGCCTCCATAATCGGAGATAAGGTGAGATAATGGGAGATAAGTATAAATAATGGAAGATAAGGAGAAATAATGGGAGATAAGCCGAGATAAGTCTAGATAATGGGAGTTATGGTGAGATAATGGGAGATAAGAAGAAATAATGGGAGATAAGGAGAAATATTGCGAGATAAGTCGAGATAAGCCTAGTTAATGGGAAATAAGATGAGATAATGGGAGATAAGGAGAAATAATGGGAGATAAGGAGAAATAATAGGAGATGAGTAGAGATAAGCCTAGATACATAAGGAATAAGCAGTGACGATAGTAGTGAATCAAGTCCACGCGAGCGGAGCCGCGGGTCCTGCTAGTCACAAATAATGCTTGAAGAAAAAAAAATAAAATCAAAAATAAAAGAGGAATTAGACATAGCGGCTCAATATTTCCAAAGCTGTTCAGTTGACTCTAGAAGATATGTTCAAATCGTTAAAGTGGGAAAATAAAGGAATATGAACGATTCAACACTTAAGGTTCACAGCTGATTTCACTCTGATCTCCAACACATTAAATAACAACTCTCGATAAATAGGTCTAAAAATAAACTTCACCAAAAACCACATATTTGAATAGGAATAAAAATTTAAACAAATGTTTAAGATCACCACTAATGTTTATTATTGCTGACAATTGTTGCGACATACTGTGTCTTCTTCTGGAGCACGATTTAAAATAATTAACAAAGTATGTTACAGAATATATAGTTTACCTAATTACAAGTACTAAATTCATTACCAATATTTACCGTAATACCTAGAACAAGTTCAATAAAGGACACCCTCCCCCATCTAATTGATCTTTGTGTAATAGACCTGAGGATTGTTTCTGATTGATTTCTACCTGTTCTAAATAATCCAGTAATTTTCCTTACTTTCCGCTATGCAAAATTTTGAAATGTTCACTGAATGTATGATTTTCCTCTGTTAAATGTCTAGCGTAATGAGATTTGTTATTTTTCATTCTAAAGTTTTGTTTATGTTCGTTTAATCTTTCATAAAAAGGTCTGCCTGTTTATCCTAGATACGTTTCGTTGCAAGTGCCACAGCATAATTCATAAACCCCCGATTTATTTATTATTTGTTTTACTTTTATTATTTTTAATATGTCGAGATAATGTGTTATTTGTATGGAAAGCGATATTTACATGATTTTTATGGAAAAAATGTTGGATTTTTATTAGTAAATTTTCCGGTATAAGTGTGTGTATGAAATTTTTCTTTGTTTAGTTGTTTGTACGGGTACACCAGTCCTTCTACTTTTTTAAATTGTTTTTTCATTAAAATATTTTCTACGAAATCGTTCCTGTGCCCATTGTTTATAATAATTTGTTTTATAGTATTTAATTCTTTCTGAAAATTTTCATCCGTTATTGGTGTATTTATTAGTCTATGGATGAAACTATTATAAGCCGAGATTTTATATGTGAATGGGTGGTTAGAATTAGCGTGTATAGTTATATCCGAGTATGTTGGTTTATGGAAAATTTCAAAATCGTGTTTATTCATTTTGTTTGATATTTTTAAATCTAGGAAATTGATCGATTTATATGTTTCTGTTTCTGTTGTAAAAGTAATATTATTATGAAGTTGGTTAATATAATCTAGAAACAGTTTTAATTGTCGATCTGTGCCTGTAAAGCAAGTCAATATATCATCTACATACCGACCAATAAAAGAAATTTTTAAAAAGATGAGAATTACTGATTTATTCTTCTAAATGGCCCATGAAAATTTCAGATAAAATTGGACTAAGAGGGTTGCTCATTATTAAACCTTTCTTACTTATATAAATCTTATCGTTAAATTCGAAATAATTCTGGTTTAAGCACAATGTTAAGATATCTAATATTTCTTGTTTAATTATTGGGTTAACATTATTTTTATTGAGTAATGTTTGAACCAAAATTATAGCGTCTGATGGTGGTATACTAGGAAAAAGATTTTGTACATCAAACGATATAAATCTGGAGTTACTTGGTATAATTAATGGATTAATTTTTGCTATCAATTCATTACTATTTTAATATTACATTTAGGTGTGAATTTACAATATTTGGTCAAAACCTCAATCAATTTATTTGATAAAGAAAAAGCTGGCGCTTTCGTAGATAATATTTTAATGAAAAAACGATTTAAAAAACCGGTCAAGTGCAAGTTGAAATTGCACAATTAGTGTTCCGTACGTTGATTGTTTTTAAAATAAAAATTTTTGTTAGGGTGGTATAAAATGATCAGTGACTTCACAAAACACACCCCAAATGAGTTTTCAACAAAGTTTGTTTCCAATCTTTACTGAAAACTGGTGACCTTGAAATTTTGTTTTTTTTTATATACCAAATAAATTATTAAAGGTGATAATTTTCGTTCAATCTATACCCCGTGGAGAATATTCCAGAATTTTTTCAAAATTTTTTGATCAGTACTTTTCGAGATGAGGTAGGGGACAGCGATTTTTTTAAAAGTAATACGAAGAAAAGTGTGCGCAAGTATTACATTATATATATATTTTTTACTCATGTTTTCACAAGCTTTCATTTGGCATCACACTCGATGACCTAGTAAAAAAAATTTGTTTTCACTTCGGATTTCACCTCTCAAAACGAACCCCTTAAGTCAAAATTTATGTTACGGTTGTATAAAATGATCAGTGACTTCACAAAACACACCCCAAATGAGTTTTCAACAAAGTTTGTTTCCAATCTTTACTGAAATCTGATGACCTTGAAATTTTTGTTTTTTTATATACCATATAAATTATTAAAGGTAATGCACTCGTGATAATTTTCGTTCAATCTACACCCCGTGGAGAATATTCCAGAATTTTTTCGAAAATTTTTGATAAGTACTTTTCGAGATAAGGCCCGGAACAGCAATTTTTCGCGAATTTTTTAAAATAATACAAAGAAAAGTGCGCGCAAGTATAACATTATATACATATTTTTTACTCGTGTTTTCACAAGCTTTCATTTGACACCACACTCGATGACCTAGTAAAAAAATTTTTTTTTTCACTTCCGACTTCATCCCCCAAAACTAACCCCTTAAGTCAAAAGTTAATTCTCAAAACTACATGGCTCTGATGAGGCCATCAATTCCTATATATTATTACCAAATTTCACCTTTCTATGTCAAATAGTTTCGGAGAAAATCGGGTGTGACAGACAGACAGACAGATACCGAAGTGATCTTATAAGCGTTCCGTACGGAACACTAAAAAGATAGGACTGGTGTACCCGTACAGACAACTAAACAATGAAAAATTTCATACACTCACTTATACCGGAAAATTAACTAATAAAATTTAAAATTGTTTCCATAAAAATCATGTAAATATCGCTTTCCGTACAAATAACACATTATCTCGGCATATTAAAAATAATAAAAGTAAAACAAAAACAAGAAAATAAATCGGGGGTTTACGAATTATGCCGTGGCACTTGCAATAAAACGTATATAGGACAAACAGGCAGACCTTTTTATAAAAGAATAAACGAACATAAACAAAACTTTAGAATGAAAAATAACAAATCTCATTACGCTAAACATTTAACAGAGGAAAATCATACATTCAATGAAGATTTCAAAATTTTGCATAACGGAAAGAAAGGAAAAAAATTACTGAATTGTTTAGAACAGGTAGAAATTAATCAAAAAAATCCTCAGGTCTATTACTCAACGATCAATTAGATGGGGGAGGGTCTCCTTTATTGAACTTGTTCTAGGTATTAAGGTAAATATTGTTAATGAATTTAGTACTTGTAATTAGGTAAACTACATAAATAGTATAAACAAACGTGGTTCTGGATCACCTCGATGGCCACTTTTTAACCGGCCTTGACCACAAGCCGAAGAAGTGTATTTCAGGAGGTTTCAGTCGAATGGCTGAAGTCTTCTGGAAGTTGTGTCAAAGAAGGTCGTTCTTGGTCCGCATAAGTGTGTTAGTTACGTTTTGTCTTCAGTGGCGTCCCTGAAAATTCCTGAAAATCTACAAGAAGTGCTGAAATCTCAAGAAGTGGTCTTCAATGACGTCACAAGTCCAGTGGTTGTTGATCAGTGCCCTTTTGGCACTGAAAGACCTTGAGGAGTGATTTTGGTCACGTGACCATCATATATGTGTATGTAAATGTTGTGTTAAAAGGAAATAAGTTAAAAAAAGTGTTGTCTGTAGTAGGATTTGAACTTGCATATGTTGTGTGGAGAACTGCAAAACCAGGGGGACTTAACCTACTTAGCCAAATAGGATTCGTAAGAGAGAATGTAATAATTGGGATGACATAAAAAGGATTGCTGAATAATATGTGAAAAGTCTGCAAGAAGAGGTGAAATTCGTACAAGAAGTGGTCGTCAGTGAGGTAATATGTCCAGTGGCTGTTGAACAGTGCCTTTTTGTCAATATAGGTTGTCGAAAAGGAGTAAAACTAGATGTAAATAGATGTGAATAGGTGTAAGTGTGTGTAACTTAAGACCGTGCAAGAAGTGGTCGTCAGTGAGGAAATATGTCCAGTGGCTGTTGAACAGTGTCTTTTTGTCAAGTTTAGATGTTGAAAAAGTTGTAATAGAGACAGAATCGGTGTAAATAGGTGTAAAATAGGTGTAAATAGGTGTGAATAGATGTCTTAAGAGCTTGCAAGAAGTGGTCGTCAATGACGTAATTTGTCCAGTGGATGTTGAAACAGGGTATCTTAACTTCATTAAAAACTTCGTAAACTTTAATTAGAGGAGAAGTTTAGCTGAGTTTTGATTGGTATCGTTGTACGAAAGTAGGCGTAACATGATAAGAAAAGTAACATTTGGATAGGTTGAATGTGTATGTAGTGTAAAAGGATGATAAGAAAATTGTTGTTGGTTGGTTGACTAGGTAAAATGGCTTCCATAAGACATGTATTTGATTGGTTTGTAGTGTACAGGGGTGATATGAAACTTGTAATTGGTTGGTTGATTAGGTAGAATGGGTGTTGGTTAGTCGAAACTGCACTTGTTTGATATTTTGAAAAGTAAGCTATGGTGTAAAAGTTGATCAAAATGTAATATATTAGTTGGAAATTGTGTTGAAAAAGGCCTTATTGGGATGTAATTTCGTAAAATTTGGTAAAACGTTCCCTAATTAGTTGTATGGCGCCGTAAAGTCGGTAAAAAAGCTGGAAAATGTAAAGAAAGTGGAGCCGTAAGTCTGTGAAAATGTGTGAGATATGGCAAAATGTAAACAAAATGTATGAATAATGTGTGATTCATGGTACTTTTTGTAAGTAAAATTGAGTAAACAAGTGGCTCGCTAGGTCAGCAAAGTAGATAAGAAAGGTCAAAAAATAGCTGATAAGGAGTTGTTTTGAATGCATACAAGTGTAGTAAAATTGATGATATTTGTCAAGAATAGTAAAATAAGTATGAAATGAGCTTAAATTAGTCTAGTTGGGGCTCGTTGAAATTTTGTGGTGTGAACTCGTTGTATTTTGTTAGAAAGCAAAAGTTAAACACATATTTGTCAAGAATAGTAAAATAATGACCTTAAATGAGTCTCAAAAACGAATTTGTCGGAATGTTTTTTGAATTCGTTTTGTCTTGTAATAATACTAAAATTTTAAATGAGCCTAATCTTTTACTGTATATGGGAACGTTGTAAAAGTTGTTGTTTGTTTTTGAAAAAGTTAGTTTTGTTGAGCTTAGTTTGGTTTCGTTGGATTGTAATAAAAAGAAAAATATGTAGAGAGATGAGCCTAGCCTGTACTCGTTGTTATTATTATGAGAGGAGAATAAAACATACAAGTATGAGCACACAGATTTTATTAATACCAATGAATAAAACTCGTTGAAATGGTATACAAAAGAGCCTCGTCTAATTTGATTAAAAATCTTTACAACTACTCTCTATGCCTTACATACCTTAAAAAGTACTTACTAAAATACTTAAAAGTACAAAATATCTATAAAACAATATAGTTTACTAATAACTATCTAAAATTTTAAGATGTAAATAATATTTTGCCTGGTACGAAATGATACAAAAACCAGTTGTTATAAAATTAAATGAGAGTTCAACAAAAACAGATAAGAAAGGTTAAAATTAGTTGATAAGAAGTAGATTCGAATACATTGAGAATATAATAAAACAACAAATTGATAGTCTGTAAATATAATATCAATATTATTTGCCTACTAAAAAGCAAACAGGAAAAAACTATGAATTGGTTTAAAATATTGACTTATTTAAAATACTTAAAAGTAAAAAATCTCTATAAAATAATAAAACTAACTAAAATCTTAAATGTAAATAATATGTTGCCTGGTACGCAATGATACCAACAAAAACCAGTTGTTAAAATTAGAGTTCAACAAATTTGATAAGAAAGATCAAATATTTGTCGATAAGAGGATGTAAAATGTATTGGATAAAGTATAAAATGCAATGTATAATATGCTTTACTAATAACTATATATTTGACTAGAAATATTAAATATGTATAAATGAGAGAGAGAGTTCAGTAAAAAACAGATAAGAAAGGTTAAAATTAGTTGATAAGAAGTAGATTCGAATACATTGAGAATGCAAAATAATTGAAAGACTAATAAATTTACGATATTTCGTGTTTTAAAGTAAACGTAAAAGTTGTTGTTTGTTTTCAAGTTACTACTACTACTTAGTAATTCTGATATTTGTATAAATCAAAATTTATTTCCAAAAGAACAAGATTTGACTAATAATAATAAACTAAGAAATAGTCTGTAAATATAATATCAATATTATTTGTCTACTAAAAAGCAAACAGGAAAAAACTATGAATTGGTTTAAATTATTGACTTACTTAAATACTTAAAAGTACAAAATCTTTATATAAAATTAACTAAAATTTTACTACACTACTATTAAAATTATTATAATACATTAGAAATTAATCATCCTGGCGGGAACGTTTCCGTATAGTGGAGGCTGACATCTTCAACTTCGCTGAATACGGGCCGCTCATTCCTGCTAATGCGTTCATTCGATTGGTGTATCGAAGACATTTGCGGCCTATATGATGTATCGTGTCCCTGAACCATGCATAATGTTCCTTGTCCAGGATCAGCTTCTCGTGTAATGGTCTGATCAATGCACAAATCTTGTCTTTGTAATAAATTTGCATCTCTAACGGTTGCAAACAATTTTTACATTTTGTTTCACCTAACTGACTCAACATCAGGGACCAGCTCTTCATCTGGACCATTTCAGCACTCCAACAAAACTTCACCGTTGCACCACTCCGAGAACATTTTATTTCTACACTATATAAAGTACTTTGAGAACGAGGTTGATCTGATGTCATCGCGTATCAAATTGCTTTTCTTCTCTAATTGTAATTGACTCGGTATGAGACTTGTGTGTTTATATATTAAATACAGTAATCATCCGAAACGCATTTTTTAGAAATATATACTAATTAGACATGTTTATCAGTATAAATGCAACAAAACAGTTTAATTTGGAAAATTACCACTTATCTAAATAATGATGTAGGGAGTCGACTAGTCGCTAAAAACCTCAAAAATAACAAAACAAGTGGATTAATTTAGTATATAAAATGATAAGAGATAAATGTTGAAAACATGTTTATAATAACAAATATCTGGTGATTGGAAAATTTGGTATGACTTAATTAGTTTGATTTATTGCACAACAAAAACAAACTAGTCAATTAGTCTATAAAAATATAATGATACGAGATAAATGTCGAAAAACATGTTTTTAATAACAAATAGATTGGAAAATTTCACAGTAAAAGTATCAGAGAAGGCAATTTTATATTAGTTTTATAAATATATATTTAGATAGCAATTTATCATTTATTTAACATTGTATTAAAATTTATTTTTAAAACAGCTCAATAGATTTACAACTAGTTTAGTTAGTTAATTGTTCAATCAACCTATTATTCTTATTATGATTGCAATAAATACTACATTGTACGCATTTATTTAATGTCGACAACGATGACAATTCTTCATTGACACGTCTTAGTACCATACGAATGTGGAAACATTCACATGTATCGGGTCCTTCTCGAACTCCAGGATGTGACCATACACATGATACGTAATGTGTTTCTAAATTATTATTTGTAGTAACTTGTTTGCGATCGATAAAAGGTGTTAAATATTCTCGATAAGATATTAGTCGAATCCTTGTTTCACAACAACATGATAATTTCTTGACAAAATCATCAATTTTTCTACAAGTTTTATATACTAAATCATCTTGACTGAATAAATTCATTTTGCAAATAAGCTGAAATCTTTGACAATTTAATAAAATACTGATATTCTCCTATGATCAACTGATAAGACCACTGAGAAGGGATATGTATATTTAAATGGATATGTTGTGACTGGGGTTAGTAGTACTCAGTATTTGATAAACATAATATCAAATGAACAATGAGTGAAGATCGTCAACGAGATCAAGTATATGTAGTAACAAAAAGAAATGGACTTTGGATTTAATCGTAATGCTGTCGAATTAACACCTGGTAAATTGTTAAGTGTTTATATCAAAATGGAGGATGTATGGCTTGTGGTGTTTATGATAACGATCTGTTTTCAGTGGGACAACAACAACAAAGAATGCATTCGAAATGTCAGGATATCTGGAAGACTGGTACACATGATCTTATAGATAAACATGTACAATCAATAATTCCACGACCGATTGGTGAACGAGAATACCAACAACAACAACGACGAGAACAAAGAGGCAACCATTAGAAACTCCTTGATAATTCTTATTACCTTTTATATAATGTTTAGTTTTTAAGTAATACATGTATGTATATTTGTCCTAATAAAGTTCTTATATCCTTAAATATTTAATGTTTTTATTTTTCTAGTATAATAATAAAGTCCTTATATTCTTACTACTTTAATAAAACACACAGATTTGAATTGAAAATATTTATTAAACTCGCTCTTTCATTAATTTTTCTACAAATTATTCAGTTAACATTGTTTTACGAAAAATTCCTTAAAAATTTATTATTAAATACAGATTGATTTTTGATGTTGATATACATTATGGGATGAATATCGAGAGCCATGTCAATAGTGTCATACAATTTGTAGTACTACATTGAACTTTAGCATTGTAGGTTAGATTATGATCTAAACAGGAAGGTTTTGTATTTTTAAATGTTGGCATGTTCCATACATTTAAAGTATAGATCATCTTGAAATTGGGATTAGTATGCAAATTAGTAGTAGAAGCAGCAATGTTGTCTTGAACGAATCGAAAAAACCATGTTTTCCTTTTACATACAATACATCAATATTGTCCAGTACTCTATCTAAAATTTCTCCAACTTGATTGTAATTTACATAGCCGGAAGAATATCGTAAACCATGTTCCTTTTCAGCCTTACAAACAGCTCTTTTATTGAGTCGAGATAATTGAGCAAAGGGTATTTTCGGTTTCAATACATAATAACTTGTCTCTAAACCAATTGATATCGTAATTTCTTTAGCATGGAATTCTTCCACATACACATCATGATTATCATCATCGGCAGCAAATAAAAGTTAAATCCCTGAATATCGAGAACAGTCAACTTCATCGTGTCACAGTTACTTTACAACTAATACAACTTTTACAAAGCACACATACATATATAATATGACTTTGTCTCTCCACAAAATAAGTCAGAATTGACTCACTGATATGTATTTTCCTTGTTTAACTGAATTGATTTCAATCTTAATCTTATATTTGTTTTTTAATAGTATTTGTAGTGAATGGAATAAGGTCTCTAGAGATTTTAATGTTAATATATTAAACAAAAGTTTTATACGAGAGAAATATTTATTTTCTTCTTAAAAACATTTATGTTACAAAGTATCTAAAGTCTAAACTATAATATCTGATATCCTAATTTAATTACATCCTCCCAACTTAAATATATTATCATCATCCACATCCATTTCACTCTCTGATTGGTCAATCATCTCTTCCTCCTCATCCTTTGTCTCCTTTAACCATCTTTGTTTTAATGTACTCAGCGGGATTTCATCATCATCCTCATCATCATCATTTTATCATCATTTTCAACTTGAACAGTTTGTTGTAATCTTTCTTTTAATATATTTAAAGGTAAATTTTCTTCTTCCTCTTCAGCAATTTCCATTTCCCTTAATTCCAGTAGTCTTAGTAACTCTATATTTCGTTTAATAACGTTGTTGGTATAATCTTCTTCTTCATTAAAAAGCGACATTATTAAGTATTATTTTATCAAGTAACTATTAGACGAATGAATTTTGTACATTCTATACACCTATTATATAGGGGATTTAATCACATACATAGTCGTCATAAGAGTCAATTAGTCTATTAAAAATTCGACAAGCAAGTATGTAAACTAGTGGAGTCGTTTTGTCTGTAAAAATGTTGTCTGATAAGGTTTTAAGTAAACAACATATTAGTAAAAATTTGATAATTTATTGCTCAAACTAGTCACATAAATTTTCCAAATACCAAATGACGTGATTTATTTTTTTCCTGTATTTACTATATAAGCATCAAAATTCTTACTCAGAGTCAAAACAAAAATGGTTTTATACATATTTAAAACTGAAAATGTAAAGGTTCTTTCTACCAATATGTTATATATATTATTGAAAAATTTATTCAAGTGAGTATTTTGTTTCTATTATATATTCTGGTGTTTGAGTGATTTTTACAACAAAGAATTTTCTTAACATTATCCAATATATACATCTCTCATAAGAAAGACATATATTTTATATTTTAAAATGAAAATGACATAATAAAAATTAAATTCTGTTTGTATTGTTTTATTACAACATGTGTGTATGTATTTATTTCAGACGTGGTGTTCAACACATCTGTATACAAAATGATCAAGTCTATGTGTATGTGGCTCAAGAGCTTCCACCGACTAAAATAGAGGACATTACATGGATGATACCTGCTAAATATTTGAAAGTGGAAGCCACGAATGAAGAAGAGGAAACAACATTTAAAGAAGCAATAGAAACATATCCTAAAGTAAAAGATTATATATTAAATAATCTATATACCTTATAAACCAATATATTGAAAAAACAAAAAACATTTACTTTGTTTTATTTGATATTTGCTTGTTCTTATGATTTGCTCAAGTATTTTCCTTTTATATAGTTAGATATAGGATACATGTGAAAACAATGTAAGTATTTAGTTATTCATCTGATATTGGTTATATCTCTTAGGATATCATTTTATGTAGATACTGAAAAATGAATTAGGTAGTAGGAGTAAAATAATCTTAAATTTGACTTGATTCGTTTATCAAAAACAGTGAATAGATAAAGAATGGATTCCTCAACATCATCATCAACATGTTGGAAATGTCCTTCATGTCAAAGTAAAATAACCTATTTGGGTCATAAATCTTATGATCAGAATACTTATTGTTCCAATTGTACTCGATATTACAAAAAAGCTTCATGGCAAACTGTATGTAGTCTAGGCTATATACCAAAAGATACTTTGGAAAGACAAAAGGACAAATTGGGAAAATGAAGCCAAGAAACAATTTACTAATAATAAGGAAAATAATCAATATAGATCTGTAAGAGACTGAAATGAATCATCATCATCATCATATACAAGTGATGTGTATGGTTTTTCAAAGCCCAAGAAAAATGTGTTTGAATAGATGTGTTTTATTTATTTGTACTATTTAGTAAACTTTAATAAAAAAATATGTTATTACTTAAACATATCGTCTATTTTATAACTGGATACAATTTTAAATACACAAGTATTAACTAATTACATACTAAGAAATTTTTAGTAAATCTGAGTTTATTCTTCGATAAGATACCAAATAGTCGAGCGTTCGCATTTATAACAATAATCTCGTAATCTGAGTCGAGGTCGAAGTTGTCGAACAGAATTGTTACGTCTAATGATTAAATTTACTTTAGCTATATGTGGTTGAAAAGGTATACTTTTCGATTCTCTCCAACAACCACTACATAAATAAGTAAAATTCATGGTAGTAGCAGCAGTTGTTATTTCTATGACTATCTCTAAGATACTGATTTGTTAAATTATTATTCCTCAAGAAGATACCACATAGTTATACGAGCACATTGGTTACAATAAACCCGTATTCAAGTTCGAGTTCTTTGATGATTTGCATATGGAACCCTGTGTGTTTCTCTCCAACAACTACTACATAAATAAGTAAAAAATTCCATGCAGACTAGTAAGATGTCAAGAGTGTAGCACACAAAATTATGTTGTTTCTATTACAAATAAATATAATAATCTACAATCTAAATTGTATTACTATGCAATGACAGTAGTAGTTCAAATGCACTAATATGATCTATTTGTGGTCTTTTTAACTTTCTCCTCCTCCTTCTCGTAATTTTCTATTATTTTTTTTCTACATGTAGACAATCGAATAATATATTTGTCTTTCGTTTCCAAAAGTACTTCTTCTCGTTCTAAATAGTCTTTTAGATTTACGAAAATTTTCGTTTCATCTTTCCTCTGTTGTTTTAAAAATCCTTTTGACATTTGGACAAATCCTTATCTAACTGATAGATTTCACGAGTCAGATCGGTCAAATTACTTTTAAAATTTTCAATTTCCTCTTTTAAATCGGCAATTACGACATATGCTACTTTGTTTTTTTCTTGACAAATTTGTAATGTTTCCGTTAGATTGGTTCTCAATAAATACAAATCCGATTCCAATTTGATATTTTCCTTGAGCAGAGCAATATCTTTCGTATAATTTAACGACATTGTTAAATTCGCAGCCAGGTATACATATTCTAGAATTTTTCCCATACAAATATCATTAACAGCTTGTTCATTATCGTATAAATCCATATAATTGTTCAATGATTTAATACATTCCTGATACAAGTTTAAACTTGTATTATAAAGTGAATGATAATCCTCTAAAAAATATTGTAATTTTGATTACAAGAATTATTGACAATGATGACATCATCATCGTAGTTGTTTGTACTTTGAACAACAACATTTGTAAACAAATAGTTTAACAATAGATAGAACGTTGTTTTTGTTGACATTATGAGCGAATGATTTAATTAAAATGAATCAAAAATTTATTTTAACTTCTGTTTTATAGAGATCGTTTTTCCTCCCGAAAAGATTAATAATATAAGAACCTCTTGTTGTTTGAAATATGGAAAATGTAAACTTTAACTGTTTAAAATGTGGATGTAAAGTTAACAAAACTATAAATAGTTACTACCGAGATCGAGTTAGAATACGCAAATATTGTACATATTGTTTAATTAATTATGTATATAGGAAAAATAGCATAATTTCCATGATTCTATCAATTACGACGACGACAAATAGTAGTAGTAGGGAGAGATAAGGATACTTGTAGAAAACATTTATACACATCATATCAGTCATTTAAAAATGCCAGTTATTGTACGAGTAAAATGTCCATAATGTAAAGGCGAAAGTGAAATACGAAATCAAAAATGTTTGTCGTGTGTGGTCAAAGATCGAATGAAAAAGAACGATGGAGCAAAACACGTACCTGCTGAATTTCTTTCCTTTGGCAAAGAAGAACGAGGAACCGAGAGAGAGAGAGAACTGCTGCTGCTGCAAGACAAGGAAACAGATAAATCAGTTTCCTGTTCATATATAAAAACATACATCAACAATACAATCATATTATTTGTATGCTTGCTATTGACACATACATATATTATAAAATAATGGCTTGTCTAAGAGCTTGGTGGAATGAAATATCCAATTTTCCCGATTTACCAGCGAAATTTATCATTTATTTTCAAGATTTTGTCAATTGGAATATCATATCACGAAAACAACATTTAGATGAAGATCTAATACGAACTTGTATCAATAAAGTCAATTGGCAACTTATCTCCCAATATCAGCAATTAAACGAACGATTTATGACGGAATTTGCCGGAATGTTGGATTGGAATGCAATTAGTATCCATCAAAACTTGACTGAAGATTTTATCCGTCGACATAGAGAACAAGTTAATTGGAAATTTATTCGAAAATTTCAGCGAGGTATCAGTCCCTCCTTTTTACACGAAATGAAACCCTACATTGATCAACTTGAAAATTGTTAAATCGTTTTCTCTTTTATACTTTAATTTAATAAAACCTTTTTTGTAACAGTACAAGTTGTTTTTGTTATTTTTAACTACATACTGCTAATACTACACTTTAATTTTATCATTGCATAAAACACGAGTTATGTTAATTATATTGTACATTCAATGTATTTGAATTTATTCCTTATCGGGTAAATTTTAACCTTCTTATCTGTTTTTACTGAACTCTCGTACATTTTTATGGGATTTTGTTGTTATAAAAAGATTGAATTGGTAAAATACAAGCAATACAGTTGTCTGCGTTTTCCTCTCTCACAACATATATATATTTATATTTTGTTTGTTTTGTGTGTGTGTGTGTGTGTGTGTGTAATTACTTAATCAGATGAGTTTAACAGGACAAATTATACAAACCATATCATATCATATCTAATTTGAATTGTTGTTTGCAGTATGTCCTCTTTAAACGTTGAATCTACCATGCCTACAACATCATCATCATCATCTAATCTAATAATTGATATGGATACAACAATTCCTACTACTAGTACTACTACTACTACTAAGGAAAAATTTCCACTTGCTAAAAATATATTTTTGGATGGTCTTACACATATGGGACTACTCAAATTTCTCAAGAGGTATTCAAATGTACACCTCTATAATGATGTTAAACAAGAAAATAGTAGGGAATCATTAAAGACTTTTAGACAAAACCTGCACACATTAACAATTGTGCATAAAATGCGACAACCACAAAATGAAAAATCTTTATTTGAACGTTCACCACTAGCTCAATTGTATTTTTCGTTAATATTTGACTCGATGGAAAATTTTGATGAAAAGAATATCATTGACTGTATAAAGGAAATTCCCACAGAAATATTTGAACAATTTCCATCGGTAATTGTTATCCCCCTAATAAGTAGAATCTTAAGGACATTGTTTGGAAAATTATGCAACTACAAGAGATAGATTTAAGTTTAGCCATAAAGTATGTAAAGACTCAATTTAAATTTTTCACCTTATTGTCCAAATACAACCTTTGCAACAAATATGTCTTTTTACCCCATTATCCACAAATGTATGATAAAGCTTACTTTTCCGATTTGTATGTACGTATAGAAAGAGCAATTCAAATACTCAATGACGATGATGATAACTCGAAAATAATTATTCCGGGAAATAATTCTTGTTGGAAAGCATACAAATCAGATGCAGGTTTCGATCTTTGTCTTAAACATGATACATTTTGTCCCGCAGGGAAAGCCACAAAGATTGAACTGATTGAGAAGGTAAATATTCCTATAGGATTCTATGGGCAAATTGTTGCAAGATCCTCTACGAATGCTATAGGAACTATACGAACAGGCATCGTAGATGCAACCTATAACGGACCTCTAATTATTTACTTTATATCGGATGAAAATATCTTATTGGAAAAGTATCGAAAAATTGCTCAATTAATTATATGTCCTTTGGTAAATGCCTCGATCGAAAGAAATACTACAAGTCTAAAGAGGAGTTTTATCAGAAAATCCAACAATTTTGGTTCTTCGGGAAAATATAAGATTCCCGCTGCTCAATTTTTGGGTGGGACGACAATATTGTGCACAACCGCAAACAGATATTGACATTGCCGAATTTAATCAATGTTTTAAAAATTTAGTCTATTCAGATTCTTCCGATTCTGAATAAATTATTTTATTTACCTATATGTTTGTTGTTGTACCTCTAAGAGTCTTTTTTTACCTATTGTAGTACAAACTGTATTAGATTTATCTATTATTAGTTTTTAAGATTTATCTATTAGTATATAAAGTTTAACCTAGGAATAATTTGGTTACAAAATAAAACAATGTTTATAAGGTTTTTTGGATTTTATTAAAGACTACAGCATTTCCAGACAAAAAACTTTTTTCACAGGAAGCCTCGCAATTTCATCCCATACTTTTTGTGTCGGTTCCTTCTCCAAGCATATATGAATACGTCTCCTTTGCCTTTTTATTTCCAACAAAATATCTCTGAAAATAAATAATAATAGTAAAATACTCACTTGAATAACTCTTGGAGTAATAACATATTTGTCGATAAGGCATTCAAATCTTCAGATTCAAATATTAAAAAGATCATATTTTTGCTTTCAAACTAACTAGAACACACAACAAACAAAAGGTTCTTTTTCTCGAAAAACTGCTACTTTGATCAGACTTTTCCTCTTCTGCTTTTTATAAAAATTGAAAATGGTATAATTTTCTCTTGAACATTTCTGAATTCTTGAGAATCAATATCAACTTGCCTTTCTTCTCTAATTGTAATTGACTCGGCATAAGACTTGTGTGTGTTTATATATTAAATACAGGCTATTAATCATCCGATACGCATTTGATTTTTTAGAAATACATATTTAGCTTAAAGTTTAACCTAGGAATTCCGATACGCATTTGATTATTTAGAAATATATACTAATTACACATGTTTATCAGTATAAATACAACAAAACAGTTTAATTTGGAAAATTACCACTTATCTAATAAACTCTAGAGAGAGACATACATCAAAAAATTAATGTTTTATTAGTTTTTTTAGTCAGTTAGTCAGTCATTCGATCATTCAATATGATTGAATCAGATGTGTTTATTGACATTTAAGGATATAATTGCTCTTTTGGATATGTAATCAAAGAGTTGGCAATTTATGATGGTCATCGTTGTGCAAATTATTTATTTAAACCACCATTCTCAAGAACTATGATATCTAATGCTAAAGATCAAAAACTGATTGATTGGTCAGAAACATATCATGGTTTATATTGGGAAAATGGATTTGTTGAAAATAAACGATATCGAACACATTTTACAAGATGTATTGAAAATTTATCAAACTCCATATCGAATTTACGTCAAAGGAAATGCAAAAGTGAATATTTTAAAGAAATTCTTAAATGAGGGCTATATACACAACATTCCCATTCAACAAGAACCTAAATTATGTCAATTTAAAATGATTCCAGAATGTTATTTTCATAAAGATATTAATCCATGCATTGTGCATTATCCAATGTAAAACTACTATATAATTATCGAAATTGTTGGAAATAAAGAACTCTCTCTCTCTATTTAGAAATATGTCTTCTACCAACAACAGTAGCAACAAAAGCAGTTACAAAGTTTTTTTTTTGGATTCCTATTTAGTAGTCATATTATATTTACAGACTATTTCTTAGTTTATTATTATTAGTCAAATCTTTGTTCTTTTGGAAACAAATTTTGATTTATACAAATATCAGAATTACTAAGTAGTAGTAGTAACTTGAAAACAAACAACAACTTTTACGTTTACTTTAAAACACGAAATATCGTAAATTTATTGGTCTTTCAATTATTTTGCATTCTCAATATATTCGAATCTACTTCTTATCAACTAATTTTAACCTTTCTTATCTGTTTTTACTGAACTCTCTCTCTCATTTATACATATTTAATATTTCTAGTCAAATATATAGTTATTAGTAAAGCATATTATACATTGCAATTTATACTTTATCCAATACATTTTACATCCTCTTATCGACAAATATTTGATCTTTCTTATCAATTTTGTTGAACTCTGATTTTAACAACTGGTTTTTGTTGGTATCATTTCGTACCAGGCAACATATTATTTACATCTAAGATTTTAGTTAGTTTTATTGTTTTATAGAGATTTTGTACTTTTAAGTATTTTAAGTAAGTCAATAATTTAAACCAATTCATAGTTTTTTCCTGTTTGCTTTTTAGTAGACAAATAATATTGATATTATATTTACAGACTATCAACTTGTTGTTTTATTACATTCTCAATGTATTCGAATCTACTTCTTATCAACTAATTTTAACCTTTCTTATCTGTTTTTACTGAACTCTCTCTCTCATTTATACATATTTAATATTTCTAGTCAAATATATAGTTATTAGTAAAGCATATTATACATTGCAATTTATACTTTATCCAATACATTTTACATCCTCTTATCGACAAATATTTGATCTTTCTTATCAAATTTGTTGAACTCTCATTTTAGCAACTGGTTTTTGTTGGTATCATTTCGTACCAGGCAACATATTATTTACATCTAAGATTTTAGTTAGTTTTATTGTTTTATAGAGATTTTGTACTTTTAAGTATTTTAAGTAAGTCAATAATTTAAACCAATTTATAGTTTTTTCCTGTTTGCTTTTTAGTAGACAAATAATATTGATATTATATTTACAGACTATCAACTTGTTGTTTTATTACATTCTCAATGTATTCGAATCTACTTCTTATCAACTAATTTTAACCTTTCTTATCTGTTTTTGTTGAACTCTCATTTAATTTTATAACAACTGGTTTTTGTATCATTTCGTACCAGGCAAAAATATTATTTACATCTTAAGATTTTAGATAGTTATTAGTAAACTACATTGTTTTATAGATATTTTGTACTTTTAAGTATTTTAGTAAGTACTTTTTAAGGTATATAAGGCATATAGAGTAGTTGTAAAGATTTTTAATCAAATTAGACGAGGCTCTTTTGTATACCATTTCAACGAGTTTTATTCATTGGTATTAATAAAATCTGTGTGCTCATACTTGTATGTTTTATTCTCCTCTCATAATAATAACAACGAGTACAGGCTAGGCTCATCTCTCTACATATTTTTCTTTTATTACAATCCAACGAAACCAAACTAAGCTCAACAAAACTAACTTTTTGAAAAAAAACAACAACTTTTACAATGTTCCCACATACAGTAAAAGATTAGGCTCGTTTAAAATTTTAGTATTATTACAAGACAAAACGAATTCAAAAAACATTCCGACAAATTCGTTTTTGAGACTCATTTAAGCTCATTATTTTACTATTCTTGACAAATATGTGTTTAACTTTTGCTTTCTAACAAAATCTACAACGAGTTCACACCACAAAATTTCAACGAGCCCCAACTAGACTAATTTAAGCTCATTTCATACTTATTTTACTATTCTTGACAAATATCATCAATTTTACTACACTTGTATGCATTCAAAACAACTCCTTATCAGCTATTTTTGACCTTTCTTATCTACTTTGCTGACCTAGCAAGCCACTTGTTTACTCAATTTTACTTACAAAAAGTACCATGAAACACACATTATTCATACATTTTGTTTACCTTTTGCCTTATCTCACACATTTTTACAGACTTACTGCTCCACTTGTTCACATTTTCCAGCTTTTTTACCGACTTTACGGCGCCATACAACTAATTAAAGGAACGTTTACCAAATTTTACATCGAAATTACATCCCAATAAGGCCTTTTTCAACACAATTTCCAACTAATATATTACATTTTGATCAACTTTTACTCCATAGCTTTTACAATTCAAAATATCAAACAAGTGCAGTTTCGACTAACCAACACCCATTCTACCTAATCAACCAACCAATTACAAGTTTCTTATCACCTCTGTACACTACCAACCAATCAAATACATGTCTTATGGAAGCCATTTTACCTAGTCAACCAACCAACAACAATTTTCTTATCATCCTTTTACACTACATACACATTCAACCTATCCAAATGTTACTTTTCTTATCATGTTACGCCTACTTTCGTACAACGATACCAATCAAAACTCAGCTAAACTTCTCCTCTAATGAAAGTTTACGAAGTTTTTAATGAAGTTAAGATACCCTGTTTCAACATCCACTGGACAAATTACGTCATTGACGACCACTTCTTGCAAGCTCTTAAGACATCTATTCACACCTATTTACACCTATTTTACACCTATTTACACCGATTCTGTCTCTATTACAACTTTTTCAACATCTAAACTTGACAAAAAGACATTGTTCAACAGCCACTGGACATATTTCCTCATTGACGACCACTTCTTGCACGGTCTTAAGTTACACACACTTACACCTATTCACATCTATTTACATCTAGTTTTACTCCTTTTCGACAACCTATATTGACAAAAAGGCACTGTTCAACAGCCACTGGACATATTACCTCATTGACGACCACTTCTTGTACGAATTTCACCTCTTCTTGCAGACTTTTCACATATTATTCAGCAATCCTTTTTTATGTCATCCCAATTATCACATTCTCTCTTACGAATCCTATTTGGCTAAGTAGGTTAAGTCCCCCTGGTTTTGCAGTTCTCCACACAACATATGCAAGTTCAAATCCTACTACAGACAACACTTTTTTTTAACTTATTTCATTTTAACACAACATTTACATACACATATATGATGGTCACCTGACCAAAATCACTGATCAAGGTCTTTCAGTGCCAAAAGGGCACTGATCAACAACCACTGGACTTGTGACGTCATTGAAGACCACTTCTTGAGATTTCAGCACTTCTTGTAGATTTTCAGGAATTTTCAGGAATTTTCAGGGACGCCACTGAAGACAAAACGTAACTAACACACTTATGCGGACCAAGAAGACCTTCTTTGACACAACTTCCAGAAGACTTCAGCCATTCGACTGAAACCTCCTGAAATACACTTCTTTGGCTTGTGGTCAAGGCCGGTTAAAAAGTGGCCATCGAGGTGATCCAGAACCTTTGTTTGTTATACTACTTATATATTCTGTAACATACTAATTTACATCGTGCTCCAGAAGAAGACACAGTGTGTCGAAATAATTGTCAGCAATAATAAACATAAGTGGTGATCTTAAACATTTGTTTAAATTTTTATTCCTAGTTATTATGGATCTCCATCAAGTAACGGCTAAGTCAGTGCAGTACATATTTGAATAACGAAATTAAAGATAACAACCAGGAACTACTAACAGAAGGTGAAAGAATATGAAAGGTACAAACGTTCACATCTTTAGGACAAAAAATCGAAATATCAAAAAATAATTTAAAGGCTGACTTGGATAGAAGCGTCTTCTCAGCTTGGTCTGCGTTCGGAAGGTTACAATCCACGTTTAAATTGGACATTCTAAATACAATAAAAGTCAGAGTGTTCGATCAATATGTACTGCCGCTATTAACATATGGCACTAAATAAAAGTATAATATATAAACTCTAGCTAACCCAAAAACCAATGAAGAGGAGAATGCTGAATATTAGACTTAAATGTCGTATTCCTAATATTAAGATATGAAGCAGAGCAAAAGTGATAGATATAATACAACGAATACGTATATTAAGGTGAATTTGGGCGGGGCATAACGCAAGGTAGAATGATAATAGATGGACACGCCGTAGGTTTGAATGGAGGTCTAAAGAGCATAAAAGATGCAGGGGTAGACCACAGACAGGATGAACGGACGACATAAAATGATTAGGGAGACACGATTGGATGCAAAAAGCAAATAAAAGCTCAGTGGAGACAACTTGGGGAGGCTTACATCCGACTATGGGTGGAAAAAGCTAATGATGATGATGATAAATATTAGGTGGATATATCATTAAGTTCTATATTAGCACAAAAATATATATACTGTTAAGGATTTATGGATGTAACGTTGAATTCGCCTCGAGTATTCATGTAAATTGTGATAACACCTTATTTATGGTATGTCGAGTGTTCTTGTAAACTTTTATCTACAACTGTAAGATTTTTGATCAAAAATCTCTGTGGAGGAGTGGCATAATTGTTTTTTTTATTGTTTAACTATAATTTAGAAAATTTCTCATTTATTACTTGAAAAGAAATAATTTCTTGGCAATGCGCTAGAACAACTGGATCATTGCCCCTTAACTTTGACTTTTATGTTAAAAGCTGCTTGGGTTTGAGCAAAATAAAAACAGAATTTCAAATAGGTTTGTCTCTTAACTTTTCCAAAATTAATACCGAAATAGCAAACGATTTTCTGGTAAGAAATGTAAGATTTTTTAGTGCTAAAGTGAAAAAACGAAGTAGGTTTAAATACGTATTTGTTTATTATTTGTAAGTACCTTAAATGTGCAATCGATCTCCATATAAAATATCCTAGGTTGTTCG
This sequence comes from Pachyrhynchus sulphureomaculatus, assembly GCA_019049505.1. Lineage (NCBI taxonomy): Eukaryota > Metazoa > Arthropoda > Insecta > Coleoptera > Curculionidae > Pachyrhynchus > Pachyrhynchus sulphureomaculatus. The sequence continues at coordinate 76,455,664 of CM032448.1, read as the reverse complement.
TGACATATTTATGACTAAACCAACTTTACCAAACTACACGAACTATTACACTTGCTGCTATATTTTACACTTTCTACAAATTTCTTAATTAACACCACTATATTAGTCAATGGATATCTTTAAAAAAACCTGCAATAATATTGATCTTTACCTCACTTTACCGACGACATATTGCAAAATTTGTAAACGTTCCTGGAAATAAACAAATTAAACGTGAATTTGACGTTTTGGGCGTTGTCAATTGGCCACCGCCAAGCAGAGAGAGAGAGTCACTAAAAGGCTACCGACAAAGACAGCCGACGCCGACAATAAATCCTTTGTTGTCAGCATCTGATGGCGACAACAAATCTTTTGTCGGTTTTAGAATCTTTGCAACATATCTTAAAAATTCCTTTACCTTGAAGGCGTTTTTACAGTAATGCAAATAAAATTTTTGGTGAGTTACATATGTTTAAATTTTTACTTTATACTTACTTATTATAATAAAATATGTAAATAATAAACTTGTGTAATTTGTTGGTATCAGGAAGTAATTATTTTAAACGGTAACATTTTTTATATTTTTTTTATTAAATTTGTTGAGAAAAAGCCTAGTTGAATCTCGCAACACTGTAGACTTGACCTTCTGATCAACAATCGATCCCATTGGGTAGGTGTATGGTTTATCAGTGGCGCCAATATTCATGTCAACACTTCTTCAGAGTCGATTTTTCCTTTATTATTGTTATCCACTATTGAAGGTGTATTTTATTTATGCAATCGGTCTAGCTACAAGAAGGCGCCAGTTCCAATACATGCATTGAATTCCATAACACCCTATATATATATATATATATATATATATATATATATATATATATATATAAAATATATGTGTGTGTATATATATATATATATATATATATATATATACATATATATATATATATATATATATATATATATATATATATATATATATATATATATATATATATATATATATATGAGGCTGGTTTGAAAAGTCCGTGCAAAAATAAAAACTACTTATGTGTTTGGGGTAAACCTTTTTTATTTTTCGACATAGTCTCCTTTTAGGCTTATACACTTCGTCCAACGATGTTCTAGTTTGTTGATCCCTTCCGAATAATAGGATTTGTCCAAGTCTGCAAAATATCCATTAGTGTCTGCAATCACCTCCTCGTTTGAATAAAATCTTTGTCCCGCCAGTCATTTCTTCAAATTGGGGAACAAATAGTAGTCCGAGGGAGCCAAGTCTGGAGAATAGGGGGGATGTGAAACGAGTTGGAATCCTATTTCCATTAATTTTGCGACCACAACTGCTGAGGTGTGTGCTGGTGCGTTGTCGTGATGGAAAAGGACTTTCTTGTGGGCCAATCGCGGGCGTTTTTCTTGCAGCTCGGTTTTCAAACGGTCCAATAACGATGAATAATATTCACCTGTAATAGTTTTTACCCTTTTCCAGATAGTCGATGAGGATTATCCTTTGCGAATCCCAAAAGACAGTCGCCATAACCTTTCCGGCCGAAGGAACGGTCTTCGCCTTTTTTGGTGCAGATTCCCCTTGGTAACCCATTATTTAGATTGTTGTTTGGTCTCAGGAGTATAGTAATGTATACGTGTTTCATCCACAGTGACGAAACGACGCTTAAAGTCCTCCGGATTCTTCTGGAACAGCTGAAACCATCCTTGCAACACTTCACACGATTCCGTTTTTGGTCAAGCGTGAGCAATCGCGGCACCCATCTTGCAGATAGCTTTCTCATGTCCAAATGTTTATGCAAAATATTATGTACCCGTTCAGTCGAGATGCCCACAGCACTAGCAATCTCACGCACCTTAACTCTTCTGTCATCCATCACCATATCATGGATTTGATCAATGATTTCTGGAGTCGTAACCTCCACAGGCCGTCCAGAACGTTCAGCGTCACTTGTGCCCATATGGCCAGTCCGAAAATTTTGAAACCACTTATAAACTGTTCTAATCGAAGGTGCAGAGTCACCATAATGTTTATCAAGCTTCTCTTTAGTCTCCTGAGGCGTTTTGCCTTTCATAAAGTAATGTTTAATCACCACGCGAAATTCTTTTTCGTCCATTTCTTGAAAATCACTCGACTTCCTTGATTCACACGAATGCCAAACACATAGACCAATATGGCTGAAACTTGGTGTGCGTTCATTCAAGAGATGCTACTAACTAAACATGACTTCGATACGCGCCGGTGGTGCCATCTCTCGGACTTTGCACGGACTTTTCAAACCAGCCTCGTATACATATATATATATATATATATATATATATATATATATATATATATATATATATATATATATATATATACTCGTATATATACATATTTAATTGCGTAATTAGGTAGTCTGTAGGAATATTTCCTCCTGCTCCTTCCAACAAACGGAGTAACTCTTCCTTCCAAGAATAATATTAGTTAATATATATTAATAAATTTTAAATATTAATATATACCTTAACCTCCCAAATTATGATGTACAGATGTGCTGAAGAGAAGAGAGAAAAAAGAAAAATTAAGGGAAAAAAAAACGAATGAAACCGAAGGAATCTCTTTATTGCTAATTTAGTAAATGAGTTTACTCGAATTAGACTTGTTTATTGACATTCAAGGATATAAATGCTCTTTTGTTTATATTCCTAAAGAGCAATTTATGATGGTATTCGTTAGGTAAATAATTTATTTAAACCATTATTTACAAGAAACACGATGTCTGATGAAGATCAAAAATTGAGTATTTGTTCAGAATTGAGCCATGGTTTAGATTAAGACACTGGAATTGTTGAAATTGATGAAATAAATATCATTTCAAATAATGTGTTAAGGGTTTACCAATCTCCATACCGAATTTATGCTAAAGGTAACGAAAAAGTGAGCCTTTTAAAGAAATTCTTGGATGAATACATTCCAATTAAATTAGAACCTGAATTAAGTCGATTTAAGAAGATTCCAGAATGTTATTTTCATAAGAACATTAATCCATGGCATTGTGTATTAGCCAAAGTAAAATTATTGTATAATTATAGAAATTGTTGGAACTAAAAATATAAATCAAGAAATATTTGTTTAAACTATTCTTCCTTATCAGATGAAAACTGTAAAATGATTTAATGTTTTTTGTTTATCACAAGGTTTAATTGTTTTTGTTGGAGAAGCATCTTCATCTTCTAATTCCATTATAGGATGTTCTGTGAGTGGGTGACTCCATCATCGGTGGTACCAAATTAAAAGGTTCCATGGGTGGTTCCCTCGTAGGCGATTCCAGTTGGATAAATCTATGACGGTGGCAGTGGTTCTTCTTTACTCAATAAATAATCAATCGGCAGATAAGGAGGGGTGTATCCAGGGATTGGAAGTGGAAAACAATTTAGAAATTTAAAAGATAGTATTAGAATTACATTAAAGTCAGTTACAAATAGTAGTGAAGTAGTAAAGTCTAAAGCAAGAGTAATATCAGTTTCCAAGGCTGAAAGGTTTCTCTCACTGATAACTGTATTTGCTAGTTTGTCGACTTTGAGAGCTCTTGAAGGAGGAGCGGCTGGCATGCAAAAGCCATCAATAATGCAAAATCAGTAAATGAAAAATTAGCTTAAGCTAAAATGAAATGATGGAATCATTGGAAAAAAAGGCATCTTTATCTAAAACCATATAAAACAGGATGTGGTCTATATTTAAAAACTATATTCAAAAAATCTGCTAAAGAATATTCCTTAAAGACCACTTACGAATTTTGACCTAATTAAATGTGTGAAAATTTTACGAATTCCCAATTTTCGAGGTGTATTTATAAGAAATAAATTACTTAAAAAAATTAAGGAACGTGAAAGTAGTATTGTTAATCTAGAGAATTATAATAGTGACGTTAACCACTGAACAGCATATATAAAAAAATATAAAAAATATACTATTCTTCGATAGTTACGGTAATTTTCGATTTTTCATCCGAGTTAAATACATATTTCGAGAGCGACAAAAATAAAAACATGGAAAATTACATTTATGACAATTATCAAACTTTTAATAAAACAAGTTGCGGTCAACTATATTCAAAATTTTTTTATAATAATATATCATAACTAATCCTTCTAGAGTTTTTACAACAATATTAAAGTATTATGTTAATTATATTTTTGGATTGGTAAATTTTGAGACCTTTAACGCAATCCCAAATATGCATGAGGTACAATGCAATGATTCATAATGACACTACTATAAACTATTTGTGTAAAGCAGAGGATGCAGAGTTGATGTTGGACACACCAGAAATATTAGTAGGCAAGAATGCCGAAGTTGGGATAACGGACTTTCAGCAGGCAGACAGAAGTTAAAGAATAGAAAGATTCCTGGACAAGATGGTATCTCGAACGAACTTTTGAAATATGGGGAAGAGAGTTTAGTGCAACAATTGACAAATTTAATTCAGAAGATCTTATATAGCCATAGAAACCTAAATGAATAGCGAATTAGTACGACTAATATCGAGAGATAAGAAAATACTTTCGAATTATAAAGGAATAAATCTGTTCAGCACCACACTAAAACTCGTAACAAAGATCATAACGAACAAAATTAATAGTATTACCTTCTTAGAAGATGAGCAACAAGGGTTCAGGTCAGGCAGATCCTGTACATATGCCGTTTTTGTCCTCAGACAAATATCGGAGAAGTCTATTGAATACAACAAGCCTGCCTATATATGTTTTATTGATCTGCAAAAGACATTTGACCGTGTCCAACCGAAGGATATTATATATCTCCTCTACAACAGGCAAATCTCATATAATATAATTAAAACTATGTGAATGTATACACAGCGAACCAAATCAAAGCAAATATAAACGGGAAATTTACTAAACCGATACCAGCTGAGAACGGTGTTCGACAGGGAGACGCACTGACCACCCTTCTTTTCAACATCATCATGGACGAAATAATAAGAAGAGGGCGGACCATGAGAGGATATAAAATGGAAGACAATGAGATTAACATTCCTTTAATATGGAAATATCTGCCTCCAAGATAAAATGTATAACAACGTAAGATGTAAACTTGAGGTAGCCAGGGAAGATATTAAATAAAAATTAAGTTTAAATATCTAGGTAGACAAATATCTGCTTATGGTGATGTTGAAGCGGAGGTAAGGGAATAAACGACGAGAGCCGCAGAAATAGCAGGGTGCCTAAACAACGCAATATGGTGTATCAAAAACATGGGAATCGAAGCCAAATTGAGAATTTACAAAACAGCTATAAGACCTGTTATGGCATATACTGTGGAAACCAGGCCAGAATCATCGAAAACTAAAAGAAATCAACAGAAATGAAGGTACTTCGCAGAATAGTTGGGAAAGACACGTTTGGATGGGGAGAGAAGTTAAGATATAAGAAACAGGTGTGGGGTGGAGAATATCAATGACTGGGTGATGACATGGAGAAGAGAATGAAATGAACACATTGGTAGGATGGAACACGGAAGAATAGTGAGAATTGCTCGTGATAGGTTACCACTAGGACATAGGAGTGTGGGCCGCCCTCGAAAGGGGTGGTGTGATTGTCTAAGTGTGGCGGGCAGGTGGATGAGATTGAACAGGCGATAAGCCTAAGTTAGAGAAAGAAGAAGAAGAAGACTGCTATAATCGTTATACCGCCAGGTAGCTACAAATTAGATATAAACAAATATTTACAAAATCATTACTCTAAATATGGTATTAATTTTAGCATTGTTGTAAAGAATAATATCTTACGTACGCATAATAAATCATCAGTTTTGATAACCTTTCAGGATGGAACTATTGATTAATTATTAGGGTTTAAAAATAAACGATTAGAACTTAATGATAAACATATATCAGATTACCCTACAGAGATTATTAAAGTAAATTCAGTAAATGATTGTATTATGGCTGAAGAATCATATCTTAATGGTCAGCCAGTTCATATAGTACATCGATTTTTTTCTAGCGAAGCATCTGATTTTAAAATATAACATCTAATGCTATAACTACTGTAAGAAAATTAGTACTTATTAAAATATGTTCTTACTTAATAAAATGTTTTCAATCCTAACAATTCAAACGCTACAGTAAATTGGATAAGTTTTTTTGTTTTTAAATAACCTTTATATGCTTGTGCTGTTTTTTGACATAGGGAAATATGATCTATTAACTGAAAATATAATGATCTACCTTGAATTTCAGTTTCTTGACCAGCCAATGAGTAGTATCGAGAACATACCTCTCACAAAATGAATTAATGCAAGTTTTGTCACATTCTTTTAGTACGCTGAAAGTTCTAAAAGTTCTTGTTCAGGCTTATTGATATGTTCTAACACAACAGGATTTTGAACATAGTTTTTTAAACTGACAAATTTTGCAAAAAATCCATTTTCCTTTAATCCCTTTACAAATTTCAATATGTTTAGTGTTTCAAAACAACGGTGAAAAGATTCTACACCATCTAAATATAAATTTGAAAAATAAAATTATATAAAAACAACACTATGTTTTAATTTCCAATATATTTAAAGTCACTTGACAATTGTTTCACCATACAATGGCTTCTTCAGAAGTAAATAAGAAAGAAAAATATTTGGTGGTTAAATAACGGCTAACACAATCAAAGAAATTTGAAAAATCATTGTATCAATAAGACTATGCGTTAACTAATTAACAAATAGTTTTTCGTAATTAATTAATTAATTAATAGATTGGTTAGATGTTGACATTATATCCTTATGTTACCGAGTGCACATAACAGTTTGGCGAATCTCTATATAATCCTTAACTCCACTCTCTACTCTTCACATGGATGGTATTTGACCTACTTCAAGATTATTTTGTTGGGAGGAGTCACTTTGTATATGTCGAGAGGAAGCATACAGTATGTCAAGTAAGAACGTGACCGTATTCTTGAAAACATGTGTTTCGAGAACATTTTTTGCCATCAATATATTCTTTGGTGTGCTAACACCTTAGTAAGTTGTCCAATAGCCTCCTGCATCAATAATCGCCTGGGATCTTCGAGGATTGCTGCAGTCGAGATTTTCTGCATACTCTGCAAATTTTTCGATTCTCGTGAGATAACTGAGTCAAAATCCTCAGAGTCTTGCCTCTGAGCTTTCTCTTTACAAGGGAGCAAACGTTTTCAATAAGGTTGGTGTCCGGCGATTGTGAGGGCCACTCTAGTATCTTATCGTGGCCCCAAGCGAACCGCTTCGTGACGTGGTTCCTTCAATGTGCTTCGGAATTTGACATTATGAGCAAAAAGATATTGTGGAATGGTTTCATGCACGATTTTCTTAATTTTGCCGCTCCTTGACGCAGCGTCAATTTCGGGTCGCGTAAAAATAAAGACACGATTCGCTTTTAGACGTTCAAAGTGACTTCGCCTACCAGGTCATGTTTTGGCAAGTCGTCGACATTTTTTGCCTCGTTAAAATGATTCACCCACTTCTCCACAAACGATACCGACTTTTTAATATATTTAGCGGCTACAAAATGTGTCATTTTGGGCCCCCTTGGATGGGAAGAAAGAAAGACTGCCTTGAACCGACGCGCAAACAAGTGACTTAGTTTGGATTTTACGTGATTTCGACGAAAGTTCGGAATCGGCTGATATTCTTACTAAAATGTATCGTATGCAAAGGTTCCCTCTACCGATTTTGAATTGTTTTGAATTGTTGAATCGCTAGAATCGCATCTACCAAAAATGATTTATCGCGGACACGTTTTTACTTGAAAGACTGTATATTAATATTTAAAATTTATTAATATTATTCTTGAGAGGAAGAGATAATCTGTTTGTTGGAGGAAGTCACTCTGTGTTTGTTGGGAAGAGGAGGAGGAGGAGGTGTTCACATCAACTGTCTACTGGCATATCTATAGTATTTGTTAATGAGGAAGTTCCTGATCAACTTAAAACTTGCATTTATGATAATTACGCAAAATTATATTTTATTCCAAGAGGTTCGAAAGAAGGTTTAAAATCAGCATAGCGAAACTTAAATCAATGCAGTCGTTTTGCGAAAACTTTCACTTCTGTTGCAAATATAAAAGCTATTCTGTATAAAAGAGTAGACTTACTTTCTTGAGAAAATTTAGATTGCTCATATTTTAATTTTAGTAGAAATAACAACAAATGCAAATAAGAGAGTATAAAATTATTATTCCCAAAAGTGCAGCAACAAGAGTGACATCTAATGTATTAAGAAATTAAAAGTATATTTTTGTATCTTTTCTTTCATTTCGTTATGTGATTTTTGCTTTCAACATTATTAATATAGAAAAGTTCCTCAGTGATTAAAAAATGTGTGCAGAAGTTTGCAGAAACTAAACATTTTCGTTTTATCTCTAATGGTTATTTTCAACTTTTTAGCCCCTTCTAAAGGGTGTCCTAGGATATATATACAGTAATGGCGGACGAAATACGGCCACAGTTAATAACGGATTTTAAAAAATTGAACAAAGAAATGTTAATTCATTTTATTGTGCACCAGTCGTTTCCTGATCACACAATAGTTAGTGAAAGTGTTGCAAAATTTGTGGAGGAGACATACAATCAGAGAAATGAAGAGTTCCACGACACAAGTGAGTCTCTAGATATGAGACTGGTTTGAAAAGTCCGTGCAAAAATAAAAACTACTTATGTGTTTGGGGTAAACCTTTTTTATTTTTTGACATAGTCTCCTTTTAGGCTTATACACTTCGTCCAACGATATTCTAGTTTGTTGATCCCTTCCGAATAATAGGATTTGTTCAAGTCTGCAAAATATCATTAGTGTGTGCAATCACCTCCTCGTTTGAATAAAATCTTTGTCCCGCCAGCCATTTCTTCAAATTGGGGAACAAATAGTAGTCCCAGGGAGCCAAGTCTGGAGAATAGGGGGGATGTGAAACGAGTTGGAATCCTATTTCTATTAATTTTGCGACCACAACTGCTGAGGTGTGTGCTGGTGCGTTGTCGTGATGGAAAAGGACTTTCTTGTGGGCCAATTACGGGCGTTTTTCTTGCAGCTCGGTTTTCAAACGGTCCAATAACGATGAATAATATTCACCTGTAATAGTTTTACTCTTTTCCAGATAGTCGATGAGGATTATCAATTGCGAATCCCAAAAGACAGTCGCCATAACCTTTCCGGCCGAAGGAACGGTCTTCGCCTTTTTTGGTGCAGATTCCCCCTTGGTAACCCATTGTTTAGATTGTTGTTTGGTCTCAGGAGTATAGTAATGTATCCACGATTCATCCACAGTGACGAAACGACGCTTAAAGTCCTCCGGATTCTTCTGGAACAGCTGCACACTTCACACGATTCCGTTTTTGGTCAAGCGTGAGTAATCGCGGCACCCATCTTGCGGATAGCTTTCTCATGTCCAAATATTTATGCAAAATATTATGTACCCGTTCAGTCGAGATGCCCACAGCACTAGCAATCTCACGCACCTTAACTCTTCTGTCATCCATCACCATATCATGGATTTGATCAATGATTTCTGGAGTCGTAACCTCCACAGGCCGTTCAGAACGTTCAGCGTCACTTGTGCCCATATGGCCAGTCCGAAAATTTTGAAACCACTTATAAACTGTTCTAATCGAAGGTGTTGAGTCACCATAATGTTTATCAAGCTTCTTTTTAGTCTCCTGAGGCGTTTTGCCTTTCATAAAGTAATGTTTAATCACCACACGAAATTCTTTTTCGTCCATTTCTTGAAAATCACTCGACTTCCTTGATTCATACGAATGCTAAACACAAAGAAATAGACCAATATGGCTGAAACTTGGTGTGCGTTCATTCAAGAGATGCTACTAACTAAACATGACCTCGATACGCGCCGGTGGTGCCATCTCTCGGACTTTGCACGGACTTTTCAAACCAGCCTCGTATACAAAACCCTTATCCATGCCGAAAAATTCCATGAATTAACACAAACACAGACCTACGAATTGCTAAAGTTCAAGTCGAATTAACCACTAAAATGAATAATCATTTAGAAAGTAGAATTAAAGATTTAGAAACAATACTTAGGTTATTATAAAGTACGAATGCTGAGAATACAGCTATCCAACAAAAAGTAAACAATGGCCCGGCACCAGTAACTCGGGCATAATGAACGCGGCCCAGAAACGAATATAGACAATATTTCACAGCGAGACCATACCATCGATAATTTATAGTACAGAAACCTTAAGAGTAAGCATCGGGTCGGTGTTACTGGTACGGCTAACATCCATGGATCGGAAGGATTCTCGGCGGCAACAAAAAAGGGATGGTTACATGTGTACAAGGTCAAACCACTAACGGACTAAAAAAAATTTTGTGTAACAAATTTCCAGATAGAGAATTTGACGTCGAAAAAGTGTCAAAACATAAACACGGAAACGTCTCCTTTAAGGTAGGGGTTGATTTGGATATACTGGATGAAATTATGGTAGCAAGCTTCTGGGCAAAGGATGTACAAGTTAAGCCCTTTCGTTTTAAAAAACCGTATCAGCGAGACTTCACCAGAAGGAATAACTCCGCTCTCTTTAAATAAATTTATTAAAGTAATGCATCTGAATATACGCAGCTTAGCCAATAAAGTACAACAGTTAGAAGTTATTCTAGACGAAAAAAATCCTGATATACTAATTCTAACAGAACATTGGCTAAGACATAGCGAAATTGACCTAATTAATATTTATAATTATTACCTTAACAGTTCATTCTGTCGTTCAATACTCTGCGGCAGAGGAGTAGCCATATTTACGCATAAAAAATCATTTGTGAAATTCACAGAAATAAGCGTGAGTGTAACAGGAATCTACGGTTCCGCAGAATTTACATGTTGCCTGTGTGAGTATAAAAATATCAGATTGGCGGTAATTGGCATATATCGTGCCCCTGATGGTGACGTGAATTTATTCTGTGATAAATCTAGTGCACTTTTGGAGATTGTGGATAAAATGACAGAACATGTCATACTAGTGGGAGATTTCAATATAGACCTATTTCGCCTTAATACTTTAGGACAGACTTATGTAAGTCTTTTAAACTCATTCAATCTTCATCGCATCATAGATGTTCCTACTAGGATAACACGCCACTCTGATAGATAATATATATACAGATCTTAGAGCCATAGACAAGAGTGTGATAGATAGTCATATATCTGACCATACTTACCAGTGTGTCTTTTTAGAAGTTCCCAATATCGTTAACACTAACAAAAACAATAAAATAAGAATTAGAGACTTTTCTGATGAGAATATAGAGAATTTTAAATACTATTTACAAAACGAATCATGGCAAGATGTTTATAGCAACTCATTAAGTTTTAATCATTCATTTGATGTTTTTTATAATACATTCTTACATTACTTTGAAGTGTGCTTTGGGTGCAAGGAAAAAGTTGTTAAGAACAAATATGAAAAGAGATGGGTAAACACCCGATATTCGTTATCCATCAAATTATATGAAAGAATTTCATATTCTTGATAAATTTAAAAATACACATAGTTTTCATAAAAAATATCTGGAAGTTAAAAAAACTTACAAAAAAATAATAACAGATGCAAAAAAGAATTACTATGAAAATAAAATATCCAATGCAACTAATAAATCAAGAGCAGCCTGGGAAGTGATTAACCTTCACCTTAAAAAACGTCAGAATAATAAAACTATTCCTAATTTAAAGGATGCAAATGGTAAAATTTTTAATGACTCCCTAACAGTAGCGAACTTATTTAATAATTTTTTTGTTGAGACGGGAACAAGTAATAACTGTAAGCCCGTTTATAAAACAAATCCATTGGAAATAGTATATTTCTACGAAATCTTAATGAAGACGATCTCTTACGGGTCGTTATGTCGCTTGGGGCAGAGAAATCACAGGAAGTTGATGAAATTCCTGATTTCTTAATTAAACAATGCTTTAAAATTATACAACAGCCTTTTCTGTACTGTGAATTTTTCACTGCAGTCGGGTAGTTTTCCGACGAAGCTTAAAAAGTCGAAAATTACACCAGTCTATAAAGATAAGGGTGATCGCCACGACTTATCAAGCTGCAGACCAGTGGCTGTACAAAATCAATTAAGTAAGGTTTTTGAAAAATCATTTCAAACTATATTATCACCTTATCCTTTTAAAGATAATAAAATATTATCTAGCTCACACCATGGATTTGTATACAATAGAAGTACCGAATCTGCACATTTTGAAACTGTAAATATGATTCTGAATTCCTTGGATGAAAAATGCGAAATGGTGGGAGCTTTTTTTGACTATAGTCGCGCTTTTGACCTGGTCGACCATAATATTTTATTTCATAAACTTGAGAAAGTTGGAATAAGGGGAGTGGCCTTAGATTGGGTAAAATCTTACCTATCTAATAGAGAGCAAATAGTAAAGTTGTTAGATGGTACAAAATCTAGGGAGATCATAAATACTAGGGGACTTCCCCAGGGGAGTCTTCTATCTCCAATTTTCTTTATTATAATGAACAATGATCTTCCATCAACAGCAAACAGTAATTTTAATAGTAACGTCTATCCCGTACTGTACGCGGACGACTCTAACTTCATTGTAAGTTCTAAAAAAGGGAAGATTCAATCTGCCACACAGAGAATTGTTAATAGAGTCTACCAGTGGTCATATAACAATGATTTAAAATTAAATTTCACTAAATCCAAAATAGTACAGTTTATCCCTAAGCCCGTAACCCTGTATGAGAGCTTACTTATTCGATTCCCAAATAAATTGTCTTTAGCTCAAATAGAGCAAATAAACTTTCTAGGAGTAAAATTAGACTACAAACTAACATGGGAAGCACATATATTAGAAATATGTAAAAAAATAAATTCATTAGCATATCTCTTAAGACAACTGAGACCAATAATCAAAGACACTACACTTCTTCTAGACTATCTTACGGAATTGTATGTTGGGGTAATGCTGCACATATTCAACAGGTATTTGTTTGTCAAAAAAATATATTGAAAATTATAGCTAAAGCCCCACTAAGGACGTCTTGTAGGAATCTATTCATTAATTATAATATTTTGACTTGCTATGGAATATATATTTTTTGCAACGCTGTGTATGTTAAAAGATATATTGAAAAATTCACGGTCCGTAGTAATATTCATTCTTAAAACACTCGGCAAGCAGACGATCTTCACAAGCCCCT
>CM032448.1:76418980-76442373 GCA_019049505.1 Pachyrhynchus sulphureomaculatus | reverse complement strand
AGGTGTGTGCTGGTGCGTTGTCGTGATGGAAAAGGACTTTCTTGTGGGCCAATCGAGGGCGCGTTTTTCTTGGCGGCTCGGTTTTTCAAAACGGTCCAATAACGATGAATAATATACACCTGTAATAGTTTTACCCTTTTCCAAATAGTCGATGAGGATTAATCCCTTTACGAATCCCAAAAGACTAGTCGCCATAACCTTTTCCGGCCCGCAAGGAACGGTCCCTTCGCGCCTTTTTTGGTGCAGATTCCCCCTTGGTAACCCATTGTTTAGATTTGTTGTTTGGTCTCCAGGAGTATAATAATGTATCCATGTTTCATCCACAGTGACGAAACGACGCTTAAAAAGTCCTCCGGATTCTTCTGGAACAGCTGCAAACATAGAAAACACCTCGAAAAACGTCGCATCCTTGCAAACACTTCACACGATTCCGTTTTTTGGTCAAAGGCAATGAGCAATCGCAGCAACCCATCTGTGGCGGATAGCTTTCTCATGTCCCAACTGGTTGATTGGCCAAAATATTTATGTACCCTTTTCAGTCCGAGATGCCAACGAGCACTAGCAATCTCACGCAACCTTAACTCTTCTGTCATCCATCACCATATCATGGATATTGATTCAATGATTTTCTGGAGTCGTAACCTTCACACAGGCCGTCCAGAACGTTCAGGCTCACTATGTGCCCATATGGCCAGTCCGAAAATTTTGAAACCACTTATTACACTGATCTAATCGAGAAGTGCAGATTCACCATAATGTTTATTCAAGCTCTCTTTATAAGGTCTCCTCCTGAGGTCTCTGCCTTTACATAAAGTACTGTTTAATCACCACAAACGAAATTCTTTTTCGTCCATTTCTTGAAAAATCACTCGACTTCCTTTGATTCACACGAATGCCAAACACAAAGAAATATACCAATATGGCTGAAACTTGGTGTGCGTTCATTCAAGAGAGGATGCTACTAAAACTAAAACATGACCTCGATACGCGCCGGTCGGTGGTGCCATCTCTCGGACTTTGCACGGACTTTTCAAACCACCCTCGTATTATCACCCACTACACCAAACACATTATTTTTGCACCTTGACGCGCGTGTCTCTCTTTAACCATGGTATAGGTTCATCAGGGGCGATGATTGACTATCTTTGGGATTTCCTAAGATATATCCTCTGATTGTCTGTTGACTTATAAAACTAAGGTAAGGTGGCGCCTACCTTTTTAAATACCTTTTGAGTCCTCTCGCTATATTTCGGATTATTATGGTATGGAGACATACTTGGTGTTATTTTTCTTCGCGTGCCTAAAAAGGTCGGATTTCTGAATCTTTAACCTGAACTTATGTCCATTTTATTAGCTTGTTTACTAAGTCATCGTCATTGCCATTAATTTCTAGTTATATTTCTAATTACGATTGCTTGCGTTATTAAAGTTTACTCTATTCAGAGGAAAAGTGACTAAACGATGAACTAAAAATATGTAATGAGGCTAATTGGTGTTGTTTGCAATGAAAATGAATCATTTTAGGAATATATCTATCTGTTACTGTGTCTTTCCTATAGATATCAAATTCCTAATCTATTATTATTTTTAATAATTAAAAATGGCCATCTAGAAAAGGCACAGTTGTCTTTGTTCTCAACTTCGTAAGTGAATTTAAATGGAATCATACCGGCACCTATTTAATTTGGAAAACAAAGGCATCCAGTATTTGCTTTCCTTCGTATCGAAAATCGCGAAAATATCATCCACATACCTAATACCATAACCTTGCCGAAATATTCAAATTCTTGACTGGCTTCGGTTTCAAAATACTTACTCATGAATAAATTGGCTCTGAAAGGTGATAAGCAATTACCCATAGCTGTTCCTTCTTCTGAGCATAAAGATTGACTGTTATTATTGGAAATAATTTTGTTTCCATACAAAGTTTTAGATAATGTTAAGTATTCCATGAATAATTTCGTCCTCAAAATCATTCATCCTAAGTAATTCTTCGAGATTGCTGTCCATATAAAAATTATCCTAGGCGGGACCATTGGCGCAGTGGGTTAGGAAGTCTACCTCGTGAATCCAATGGTCGGTGGTTCGGATTCCGCCAATCTGCTTGGGTGTTGTGAAAGTCGATAAATAGTTTGCATATGTATATAATGGATACGCTGGCTAATGTGCCCAGAAAGGAGCCGAGCCAAGAAAAACAATATATCCTAGGTTGATGTATGACACAATGACTAAATGAAACTAAACAACAATTTTTATACTTTCACCAGTATTTTTTATTTATAATTTTATATAACAAAATCTCGTCTAGAAAGTAATTTTGACATTGACATTTTATGCTAAGTTATTTTTTGTGGATTCTGCTTTATAGCCATTTTTAGATTTAAACTGCAAGCAATAAATATTTATTAAAAATAGTAAAAAAATTTAAGAAAACGAATAGCCCAAAAACGAAAAAAAAAATTTGGAAAAGGTTATTTGAAGTTCGTTATTCGTACCTCTATTATGCGTAGAATCTGTTTAAGAATTAAACTAGGAAAGTATTGGATTTCAAAAAAACAAGTAGAATGAGAGTTGAGAAAACTACATGATAGAAGGGAGGATGGTCTCACGTACAAATTCTCTCTCTCCACACAGTTGTATTTTCTGGAATAGTACTAGTTGTCATATATCAAGTATATAACACTATTTAATTTTTTTTTATGAGTCTAGCACACGTGCTGTGCAGGGAGGTCCCGAAAGCGCTATAGGAGCCACACGTGTGCTGAAAAATCGATTCACGTTGTTCTTATCCTGGCGCAAATTATTCCAAAGGGATGATGTTCTCCATATAAAAGACTGCTTGAAAAAGCGTTTTGTACGAGGAGTAAACAAGCTGAACCTCATACGGATGTGGAGTATCAGCGCGAAACGTCTATTTCTAACATGCAACCGCTCTGGGAGGAATTAAACGGACCACATCCTCCGAAAACTTTCAATGAAAATACTTGTACAGTTGTTGTGGAGTGTAAAGCTTTCTGGTTCAAAATAATATTCCCAACTTCTGAGAAGCTCTCCTTGCCATGCCCGCAACATGCTCATGCTCCCAATTAACGCCCAACAAATTGAGTAACGATAACGATGTTAGAGGAATGGAGTACTGTACCCTGCTATAACTATGTCGGGTTCAGCAAACGTTAACTTTTTTAGAAAAAATTGCCGTCTGGGGTTTTTGTTAGCGTTAAATTCCACTTGGTTACTGTCACCCCCCCAAGATAGAATTTCTTCTAGGTCTTTTTGTTAAGTTGAACAACTTCCCGCTGTCTGCGGACACTCGCGCCTGAGCTGAGGAGGAGCAGCCGATGTCCGAACGTTCAAAGTGATGAAGAGATAAGAAGCGTACTGTCATCAGCAAAGCTGTAGATTGGATTTCCGGTCTTTTCCACCAGATTGTTAATGTAAATAAGAAAGAGAGTAGGAGGATAATATGGAGCCTTGGGGCACACACCGGCGTTGATAGTGAAGGTGTTAGAAAGAAATCCGTCCACTACCGCCACTCGTAAAGAACGCTCACTGAGGAAACATGAGAGCCACAAACAGAACTTTTCAGGGACATACCACGAGAGCGTAGCTTAGCCAACAGTCCATCGTGCCAGACACGGGTCGAATGCCTTGGATATGTCAAGAGCAACCGCTCGAGATTCTACAAAACAAAGTGTTCAATATTGCGCTGTTCCAAACATGTACTACATAAGTTTGAAGATCTCTCTGTTGATCTATGGTTTACGAAAACTACATTGGTGATCGCTAATAATGTTGAATTTTTCAAGATATTTTAGAAGAAATGTTGATTGATAGCCTTTTCCATGACTTTCGATATTATTGAAAGCAGTGTGACTGGTCGGTAGTTATTTGGCAAGGTCTTCTTGCCTTTTTTAGGTATCGGCCACTGAATGTGGCACATTTCCAGCAGGAAGGAAAAATATTCCCTTTCTGTAGGATAGGTTGAAAAAGTCTACAGAAAACTGGTGTCAGTTCCCTCGCACAGTTTTTGAGAACTATGGCATAGGTATTCCGTCAGCGCCCAGAAGCTTTTTTGGTGTCTAGCTTCCTTAAAAATACGTTTTATGATACGCTGGTGTTTTCCTTGGAAATCGACAGTAGATATGAAGCAAGGATTCCGCAGCAAGCAGAGTTCAGCCAACAAGTTCGCTTTTTTCAACAGGTGTCGTTGCAATAGAATTATCTGGCCGTTCTTGTGAGTGGTGGTATGGTGAATTTGGTGAAATTTTAGCTAACTGCCTTAGGGGCTAACTAAAATAACAAAAGAACCTGGAATTGTTGGACAAGCGAGAATGTTTGTTTTAATTCGCTGATTGTGTGCCTTCTTGGTTTCGTCGATTTATAGTTGTTAGGATTTTCACGCCATCATTTCGTCCGTAGGCAAGATGTTTAAAAGCAACAGTCTTCTTTGCATTTTCGGCCAATCAAATCATTTCTTCGAAAAGGGATGTAAGCTTCCATACCAGCCAAAATAACATCGGAAACCTCCCTGGGGCGCAGTCAGATGGTCGTCAAGAATCGAAAACAAACGTTCTACATAACCAAAGGAAAAAAGTTCGAAAATATTCCATTTAGTAGATCTGTAGTGCCAAAATCTGCGCGGTTTAGGGCGCATTTCTGTCACTGATTGGTAGGTTACTCGATGGCGAAAGCAGTTTATGGTCGGAAGAAAGAACCTAACGGCGGATTTACGGTGACCGTGTAAATCTCCGGATTGGTGGTTAAAAAACAGATCAAGAAGACTGGCGAACTCCCCGTCCCGATCAGGGTACGTGTTGGTTCGTCAATAAGCTGATTTTAAACCACAGGTGAATGAAATAGAATTTAAAGACTGTTGATATTCCAACAAGAAAATTTTGACGTCTACTGCAGCTAGGCTAGGTGATACCTATCTAAAGTTTAACCAATTACCAAGAAAACTATGGCTCTAAACTTGGTTTACCTCAATGCGCTACGTAATGCTTACAGTAGATAATGTCTTATGTGGAAGCACCCTGAAAAACAGCTGTGTCCCCTGTGTCAGACATTCGACGTTTTTACGTTGCCTTTACGTTGGAAAGATAAAATTCATTCCCCAAAATTAAACATTTAACATCTGTTAAATAACAGAAAGTAAACAAAAAAACGTTAGGGGACCTGCAAGCATTGGTTAACAAAGTGAATAGAGAAAGTGTCGAAAATGGATCTGACGATAAACACGGAAAAAAAAACAAAATTTGTTGTTCTAAACTGAACCCCCTGTATATCTAATGAATCGATCTCCTATTACCGAACACTTTAAGAATATTTGGACTGACATTTGATAACTCTCTGACATGGTCTGCTCACGTTAAATTTCTTAAAATCAGAACTTCACCAGACCTTAATCTACTTTTGTATCTTGGCCAACAGTAAGTGGGGTGCTGCTATCGATCAAAGTAAAAAAAACCGTATGTGATATTTTCTTAACATTATTCAATGCATTATTTGGATTTACAATAATAACTTATTGTGACTGGATTGATTGGTTCATCTGTTGACTTTCGAAAAAGTTTTCTACAGTAATTAAACTTTCATAAAAAGTCGGTGGTATTAGCGTTTGTTTGTAAGTATAGGCGTAAAGCCTAATTTGGTTTCACTATCACTGTCATCAGCTGAGGTAATTATCAGTGGTTTTATATTATTTATATAAATATATGAATCTTCAACTTTAAACAATGTGCTGAATGGAATTCTTCCAGCTTTCACAAGGTTCCTGTTCCTGAGTGATGATTTTCCTACAATACCCGTAATAGTAGAAATTGGGGTTTTTGTTAGTTCACTGGTTTCTTGCAAAGCACTTTGTTTATTCAAATTTCTTTTTACCAAAGTGCCGTAAACATTTTTCACCATTTGTTTAGCGTCAAGTGATAAATTTTTCACTTCTGATAGCCACTATTGCAATTTTCCCACGGACGCCACATAATTAAAATAGAACCGTTACGTTGTAAGTAAAACCAAAAATAAAAATAATAAAAAGTATCTTTGGAACCTTAATGGGGACCTGTGGTCATTAGGCCTATATTATCAAATACTTAACGGCTCCAAACCGGGTTGCCAGGTAGTAAATATATAGGTAAACATAGATCCATTATGATTGCAGGTACAAGTGAGGGCGGTATACAAAGCAGGTAAAATAAAAATAGGTTTATCAAAATACCTGGCAACTATGCACAAAACCTTAATAGGGTCGTTTATTGCCCCATTGAAAAAGCAAAAAGGCAGGATATTATATTTTTATTTTGGGATTGACTCTACTAAACTATTGGAAGGTTGCAGAGAAAGGCCCTCTGTCGATGATCCTTCATCATTATGACTATTATCTTCCTGTGTGATGAAGGTATCAGGTTTTGAAATGTAGGACTCAATAATATCTTCATTTGTGAGGAACTCCGAAGTAACTAGATTATCATCCATGTGCACATACTCATCAATATAGCAAATTTCTCCTGTATTCCGCAACTTAATTCAAGTGTCATATTCTCTTTCAGGAAAATCAATGGGATTTCATCCTCATCCTCCCATACAAGGTACTGACCAAATATAGTTTTTTAAAACAGTTAGCAATTGTCTCAGATTTAACGTCAATATTTCACGCTTTTACTATTTCGTCAATACAGTACATTAAGGTGATGTTAATTCTTTTGTTTTTTTTCTAGATGCTTAGGGATACTTTTCTTTAAAATCTTACCGTGATAGTATTTTTAAATTATTTATGACACCTTGATCAAGTGGTTGCAGTTTGGATGTCATATTTGGAGGAAAAAATGCAAGTTTGATGAACTGTAATTTTTATTGAATGTCCTTGTAGTGGACCGGACAATTATCTATGAATGGAAGAATCTTTCGTCCAGTAGATTTAAAGCGTTTATTCAGTTTTAACAGCCACTCTTCAAAAATCGCTCCGGTCAACCATTCCTTCGAATTCGTTTTATAATCGAGAGGTAATAATTTAACTCCTCGAAAACAACGGGGTTGGTTACTTTTGCCTATCGACAGTATTTTTAGTTTTTCTGATCCGTCCATACTTGCAGCAACTAATATCGTTACTCTTACTTTACAAACAAGAGAACAGAATTTTAAATACTTATACATTTAACAAAATTAAACTTTAATAATTAACAAAATTTAAAATTAACTTAAGTTTAACAAATTAAACCTTGACATTAAACAAAATTAAACTTAATCATAAACAGAGTTTAACAATACCCTGTACACACCATCACCACCTCAAAGCACTCCACCCCCGCACCCGACGCACGTCCTGCCAACCACATCCGCCCCGTCAGGAGCGACGACTGACAGTCATCATCGCCCTAGACGAAGCCAACACAGTCAGCAAGTGCGCGCGCCCGGCGCAAAAAAGACAACATGCGCCCGACACAGCGGCAATCCATACCAAGTAGTGCCAAGTAATATTAGACAGCTCGACGTTTTTTTTTGGAAACGCAGAAATTTCGGCTCTGACCAAATTAGTGCAGAGCAGTGCAAGATCTATATCAAAATTGCCATATCCGAATAAAAAATGGGCAATAAAATATCAAAGGGTTTTTCCCCAAATAAAGGTTCTAAACAGGGCTGCTGCCTATCACCAACGCTTTTCAAGATTTTTCTTGAGAAGGTGCCTTCTTAGATGGAAACTCAAATGTAAAAATATGGGAATCCCGCTCAACGATACTGTTCTCTACACTCTTAGTTTTGCAGATGACCAAATAGTAGTGGCTCAGGAACAAGAAGACTTGGAATAGATGACCAGGAAACTTATTGAAGATACAAAAAATGGGGTCTACAAGTAAAATCTATCAAGACAGAATATATGTGCATAGGGGGTACGCAACAGGATTTGGTGACAGAAGACGGATACAATCTTAAAATCATGCAGTAGCTATAAATACTTGGGTCTAAATATAACCAACAACGGAACTCTCGATGACGCCATCAAAGAAAGGAATATTCAGAGCAGGAAAGCTATCAGGTCTCTGAACAGTATTTTATGGGACCAGAAAATAAACAAAGAAAACAAACACCGAATATACAACACAATAGTTAAAAGCATTGTAACATATGGTAGTGAGGTATGGCAGTTTAAAGAAAAATCCGTTAAATCCCTAGAGGCCACAGAAATGGACACTACTGGAGACGGGCAGCCGGAAGATCTAAGCTGGAAAGAATAAGGAACGAGAGAATTCGTGAAATTAATGGGGTGTAAAAAAGACCATAGTCGAAGAAATAAGGGTGAAACAACTTAAATGGTATGGACACGTCCAAAGAATGACACCAGAGAGGCTCCCAAAACAAATATTAGATTCGACACCTACAGGAAGAAGAAGAAGAGGTAGACCAAGAATGAGCTGGAGAGAGGGCATTGACAAAGAAATGCAAGAAATAGGACTGGAGGAAGGCCAGTGGAATGACCGCACCGAATGGAGACTGGGTATCGGAAGACGTCGGAGAACGTTGTGAAACCGATATAATAATAATAATAAGAAATTTCGGCAAAAATAACAGGTGTGGACAAAGATCTCATCAATCGATTCCACGTTATTTTGCAAGCAATTTCCGGCGGTTTTAAAATCGACTTCGAAAAGTTCAAAAGATACGCTGAAGATACAGCTCATAAATTTATAGAATTGTATTCGTAATATAATATGTCAACAACTGTTCATAAAGTGCTTATCCACGGGCACGAAATAATCAAGTCATTAGTGCTTCCCATCGGACAATTGTCAGAGGAAGCTCAAGAATCGAGCAACAAGCATATGAAGTAGTTCCGGAAGGACAGAAAGTGCAATCGCATCAAAAATTTAGAAGATGTTTTCCACAGATTATTAGTATCCTCTGATTCGTTAATCTCCAGTTTAAGAAAACTACCATCAAGAAAACTAAAATTTTTGTCCCCACACGCGGTAGAGTTGTTAGCTTCACCATCTGTAGCTGAATTAAGTAATAGTATTGTAAATAATTCCAGCGATGAAGAAAACCATGCAACTGAGCATGAAACTGATAGTGAGTAAGAATTGAAAATTAAAATAAAATTGTATAGAGTAATAACCATTTTCCATAATTTTGTAATAAAAATTAGTCTCGATATATTTTACTTCATTTGTGATCAGCACTGATTAAAATACCGATACGTACAGTTTTGTGAAAGTTTTACAAAAAATAACTCACGTTTTTCCAAAAATAGTTTGCCATTGTGAAGCGACCATTTTTTTCTTGAAATTTGAATTTTATATTCGTAATCAGCAAGCCCAAAAACCCATGTATACAGAATTTCATAAAAATAACTCTCGTTTTTTCAAAATTAACCCGCCATTTTGGAGCCACCATTTTGTTTTTAGAAATTTGAACTTCTTATTCGTAATCAGCGACCCTAAAAACCGATGTATACAGAGTTTCAAAAATATAACTCAGGTTGTTCCAAAAATAGTTTCGCCATTTTGGAGCCGCCATTTTAATATTTTAAAATTTGAAATTCATATTCATAATCAGCGACCCCAAAAATCTATGTATACAAAGTTTCATAAAAATAATTCACGTTTTTCCCATTTTGGAATCGTCATTTTGTTTTTTTGAAATTGAATTCGTGAACAGCAATCTCGAAAACTCCGATATACCAAGTTTCGAATAATATCTTCATATTTTGGCCAGTTTTTCAGAATAATTTTCCTCTGTGTACCCCCCCCTAGCAAGAGGGTCCAAGGGACTTCTCTTTTTCATTATAATATTTTAAATTTGTTTTGATAATTTTTTAAAAGACGAGAGACGATATTATGTTTTGTATTATTAAAATATTTTTCTTGATTTTTTAAAAATATCTTCAAAGTCGAGAAAGGAAACTGATATTCTTTCACTATCTAGTATTCCCATAAATACTGTCAAAATGAAAACATTGTCAAAATATTTAATTTCTATGAAAATTAAAATTATTTATGATGGAATTAATTCATATATTTATAATGACAAAATTAATTTAACATTTACTCAAAATACCGACTCTTCCTTTACATAAGCCCTTAAACGATTAGGCCATCCGTCTATGGCAGCACGCAATTGGTCTAATGGAAAATTGTCCACCGCTTTTGTTAAAGCTCGTTTTAAAGAATCAAGATTGGCATGTCTTTTAGCGCCAACCATACCTCCAGAGGGACCATAATTTGTAATATAAAAAATTTAGTTCAGGACATGCAGAAGGCCAACCTTTTGTAGTAATAATAAAGGCACATTTTGTGCTGGAAGACCCAATGCTTATTTTTGTAAAAAAATAGTATGGTTTAGGAGCTTCACAACGTTCTCTAAAATAATGTCTTGATAAGAGGGCTGTACGTGAAAGTTTGTAACAGTATTTATGGGAGTACTAGGTAATATAATCAACCAATACCTGTGATGGAACAGTCACCTGGTATCACTTCAACTTTGTTACGACATTCAGGTTTTTCTTTTTTTACTGGGTCGAAAATCTATAAAAAAATAATAGGTCAAAATATACAACACAAACATTAATCAGCTCTTGATTGCTTCTATTACTAATGGGAAGTATTGTATTCGTGACGAAATCCCCCCTCGGTTTTTGCCTTTTTAATTGTTCTGTATCAAAATTGAAAAAGGAGCACTTATGGAATCACTTCGGTGTCTATTTGTCTGTCAGAGCCCATTTCCTTCGAAACTATTCGTCATAGAAAGTTGAAATTTGTCACAAATATAAGAATTGATGACCCAATGATAGCTATGTAGTCTTGAATGTAAAATTTTGACTTAAGAGAAATATGTTTGGAGAGTAAAATCGGAAGTGAAAGATTATTTTCAAGGTTATCAAGTGGGGTGTCAAATGAAAGCTTGTAGAAACACACATTTAAAAATATATATGGTGTAATATTCGAACAAACATTCCTTTATATTATTTTTAAAGAGTTACCAAAAATCGCTGTATCCTCACCCTATCTCTAAGAGTACTCATCAAAAAATTTCGAGAAAACCCTGTAATATTCTCTATAATATGTAAATTGAATGAAAATTAGCATATTAGCATTCATTATCTTCAATGATTTATCTCGTATATAAAATTTGCGCAAGTCCGACTTGCACTTAGCCATTATTTTATCATTTTAGGAATAAAATAGGTTACGATAAACCTAGTTTTCGATATACCGGTCCGTTCGTTGTTTTTCTAATGAAATAAAATATCAGTTTCATATAATATCTGAATTATTAAAAGAAACAATAGTTTTTTGATCGGTAATGCTGTAACCCTTGAGCCTGTAAAACGGTTGAGAGTCGATAAATTTTACACAGTTTTCCATTTGAGATATGAAGCAAATTTCAAGCATAATTATATATAGTCGAACATATAAGGATTTAAACGAGAGAGGGAAGGAGGGGCTAGAGTGATTGCTCCGTATACATCGAGATATATTCCCCTTCAGCATTCTGGGATAAGTAGAGAGAAATGCTAGATTATATGATTGAACGCCTATGCTCAACTTTTTTTTTGTAATTAATATCTCAGCATATTTAATATTTATTTTAGATCTATATTTTTGCTAGGGTAAATTACTCTGTGGATTTTTTCAAAGCTTTAATTTGTCATGTTATTAGTAAAGTATCCTCTTAGTGATCCGTCGAATAAAAATAAATACGTTATAGCGGTACCAGCCAAGAGCATTTTCTAGAACACCAGAAAAATTTAAAAGTTCAATGTCTACCCCATGATACACCGAAACAATGGAATGGACCCCTTTACGTGGTATCCTTGCTTCGTTACGTGTTCGCTAGGTCATAGAATTATATTTTCAGTCAGAAGATTGCTTTGGTTGCGATAAAATCATTCTGAGGCAAATAGTTGTTGTGTGTGAATTAATTTTGAGGGATTTTTCAGTAAAAGTGTTGCTTTATTGTAAAAAAATGGTTATAAATTATTATTCAAAGTATTATCCATTGCTAGTCGCTACTTTCTCCCATCTTTGTGGCAACATATGAATACCACTTTGAAAGAACGTCTCATCTTTTAAGGATATCACTGAATTCACATATTTTTTGGTAACTTTATGAAAATGGAAGGGCTGTTCAGGCAGGCCGTGCGACATCGATCGGAACAAGTGATAATCAGTAGGAGTAATGTCTGGTGAGTACGGAGGGTGAGGTAGGACATCCCATCTAAGCGCTTCTAACATTTCCTTGACGAATTTTACAACATGTGGCCGAGCGTTGTTATGTTGAAAAATAACTTTGGCGTGCCTTGTGGCAAATTGCGGTCGTTTTTCTTTCAACGGTCGACTCAATTGCGGCAATTGTTGTCGGTAACGTTCTCCAGTAATAGTTTCGTTCGGTTGGATCAGCTCATTAATACACTACACCAAGCTGATCCCACCAGATACACAGCATATGCTTGAAGCCACGAATATTTGAGCTTTGGTGAGGATTGGCTTCGCCTATGATTTTTTTTGCGATTTGGATTATCGTAGCGTATCCATTTTTTATCGACAGTTTCGACACGATGTTAGAAACCTCTCCGATTGTGCCGTTATAGCAGTTATCCACAGGCAAAAACGACGATCAACGTATCTCGGTTTCAATTCGTCCGGCACCCAATTTCCTCGTTTTAAATCATTCCCAGTGCATGTAAGTGCTTAGAAATGGTTGCGCGATCAACTTCTTATGATTCTGCAATTTTTTTCCATTTGGCC
The DNA here is from genome assembly GCA_019049505.1 of Pachyrhynchus sulphureomaculatus. Classification (NCBI taxonomy): domain Eukaryota; kingdom Metazoa; phylum Arthropoda; class Insecta; order Coleoptera; family Curculionidae; genus Pachyrhynchus; species Pachyrhynchus sulphureomaculatus. The sequence continues at coordinate 76,429,633 of CM032448.1, read as the reverse complement.
TGGGTGTTCATTGAGTAATGCCTCCAATTCTTCATATTTAAACTTTTCCGGGTGGCCTAGATGTTCTTTGTCTTCCGTGTCGGAAACACCACTTTTAAAGCATCGAAGCTCACACGTTTTTATCGATGGAATATAATCACCATAGGTTTCTCACAGCAATCGATAACTTTTAGCAGCGTTTTTCTTCAAATTAAACACGAAAAAATGGTGTTTTGTTGGCACGTAATTCGACATATTCAATGCTCAAAAAAAATATGCTATTTACACTTCGGCAACATAACATATACTAAAAATTAAAGTCTTATGATGGTGCTTCATCATGAATATAGCAACAGTATGCTTCGATGTAATATAATACAAGTTACGCCCTCTCTTAAAAAATCCCTCAAAATTAATTCACACTTCTTATAATAAATATAATGAGATATATTTAAAGGTAGCAACGTAGAACTGGAGAGTCTATCTTTATCTTACCGAACAAAATCAATCCAACAGTAAATAAAATATCATTATTAATCTATTAGCGAAATACTTGCAGATGTTCATATTTAGTTTACCCCCTCCTATTCAAATAGAACTTTATTACTACCTGTCTGTCTATACCAGAAAAATATAATTATTATAAGAACTGTTGTCATCCTAAACTAAAAACGCAAGAAATGTAAGCATTATTATTTTTGTCGTTATCGTGAACAACGCGTTTCTTTGGTTGCTCTGTCGGAAACCTCAATAATTCGGAAGTAGTGCCTGTAGACTCGCGTAAATATGCTGGTGGGTGGACCTTGTAATTGTCCACATATGTGCTAAGTTTTAGTGTAATCGGTCCTTAAACAAAATAATTACAATTGATTTAGTGTCAAACAATAGGCGACAATAGTTCTGTTATCAGTTTAATCCCAACAATAACAATAGGCAGCAAAAAATAACTACTTTTAGATATATATTATTAGTGGCTAGTTAAAACTTTTAAAGCCCATACATTTTACTACTGTTTCTTGAGAACTTCAAAATTTTTATAGTGCAAATATCTATTTAGTGATTTAATTGGACCAACAGGGCTAACATATGTAATCATTGTGAAAACAGCTATTAGCCATATCAAGCCCAGTATTTCTTGTCGTGGTTTTTGCCAAATTGTTCTTATCACGTCGGATGTGTTGGTGTTCCGGCTGAAATCTTAAGGCATAATAAAAACGCCCGGTTTATTTTGGTATTGTCCTGACTGTACGAAGCAGAAAGATAATTTTGAAACTGTACTTATGGATAGAATTAGTAACACAAAATGGACACGTTAGTCACTGATGTTCTTCAAGTGTTTTCTGATGTTAAATCTAACTTAATTGAGAAGGTAGAGAACTCTCTTTCTGCCGTGCCTGCTTTAGAGTGTCGTTCTGAAGGTAAAAGCTATGCTGGCGCTGTTAAGCGTAAAGCCATGGTTTGCATTAGGCCCAAGGCAGCCGGTCAATCAAACAGTGCAACCAAATCTAAGGTTAAACAAACACATTGACTTTGTTGATGCAAATATTCGAATGTCGAGAGTTAAAAACATTAGTGATGGAGGTATTTTGATTGAGTGTGATGGTGCAACGATGCTGAAAAATTTAAAAATCTTGCAAATAATGCTCTAACTGATGAATATGAGATTAGGAGGTGAGGAGTTCAAATCCGAGATTAAGGCTGGTTGGTATTGGCGAGGAAATGAGCCCTGAGGAATTGCTTGCCAAACTACAAAATGACGTTTTTGATATTTCTAGTGAATGTAAAGTATTAAAAGTATGGCCTACTAGAAAGCGGAGCGGTGTTTATCAAGCAATCTTGTCTGTTGATTCCTTTTTATATTGTAAAATTCTAAATAGTAGTCGGTTGCTTGTGGATTATGACTCATGTATTGTCTATGAAGCGTTAAAATTCTGTTATAAATGTAGTGGTTTAAATCATTTTTCAAAAAATTGTAAATCCACAGTTGAATATTGTCCTAATTGTTCTTTTAATCACAGTATTTCTAAATGTAAATCTGATCATTTTAAATGTATTAACTGTGTTCATGCAAAAGTTGAAACAGATATTAATCATGCAGCGTGGAATGCAGTTAAATGTCCTATTTATAAAACTAAGTTGGATGCTTCTAAAACATCTCTTGCATCTAAAATATAGCAATCAAGTGATGGCTTGCGGTTGAGAGCATTGGGGCGCAAACTTAAAGAATTTTCTATTTATTATCATAATGTACGTGGTTTGAAAACTAAAAATACATGACCTTCTTAATGCTTCCTATGTTTGTTTGCTATGATCTTATAGCACTTACTGAAACTTGGCTCGACCCTAGTGTCTTTGATGCTGAGTTGTTTAGTAGTCAGTACAATATCTTTTAGGGCTGATCGTAATTTTGCTTTAACGAATACTACTAGGGGTGGTGGCGTACTGCTTGCTTTGAGCAAGACCTTCAACGCAACTAAAATTGAATTTCATTTTTCGCTTCCTAATGTTGTATGATCGCCATAAGATTGGAATTGTCCCATCGTGCAGTTTGCATTCTTCTGATTTATGTCCCACCTAACAGTAATACTGTTGCCTATGACACTCTATTTGAAGAAATGCTGGACTCTGGTTATTTTACTAATGAAGACGATTTGCTAGTATTGGGGGATTTTAATCTTCCTACTTATAAAAATTATGTTATGGATGCCTCTTACAGAGACAACCAAATTTCTTCTTTACTTGAATTATGCGAGTTTTTATCTTTAAATCAATACAATCGTAATTATAAACGAAAATAATCGTCTGTTAGATCTTGTATTTAGTAGTTTAGAACTCCACTTAATGTATATCGTGCGGATCATCCTTTGATACAATTGGATCTTCATCACCCTGCCTTACAGATGTCAATTCTGGGTGAGCATATTCATGATAAATTTCCCCTTCTTCAGACTCAATGGTATAACTTTCGAAGAGCGAATTACCCATCCCTTTACAACGACATTCTACAAACCAATTTTTCATTCTTGGGTCCTTCAATAATATTGATGACGCTTGCGACCAACAATGTTCCTATTATTCGCCCTAAGACCCTCAAATATCCTAAATGGTACGATAATTCGATAATACGCAAAATCAAAAAAAAAGGATCAAACCTGGAAAAAGTATAGACGTACTAGAAATATTTGTGACCTAGTCGAATTTAAACGTCTTCGTAGAGGGATCAAGATCGAGGTTCGGATTGCTTATAGAAATTATGTTACTGAGGCAAAAAGGGACTCCTCTATCAACCCAAATAAATTTTGATCTTTTCTAAACGAGAAAAGGAGGACAACTAGTATTCCCATCAACATGTATTTTGAAAACGAATTGCTTAAGGCTCTTCAGGAGCTAGTGAATTTTTCTGCTAAGTTCTTCCAATGGACATATGTTGATTCTTCTATGTTTCGAAACAACCCCCCTGATAACTACTCACGCCCCTCTCTTTCATCTCTAATTATTACCACCATAGAGGAAAAAGGGACGTGATCAGTGCCTTAAAGAAACTTAAACCTAAATCGACCGCTGGAACCGATGGTCTACCAGCTTATTTTATTCGGGATTGCGCAGCTGTGTTGTCCAAGCCTCTCTTTCTTTCAATCTGTGTTTAAAATCATCGTCCTTTCCACAAATCTGGAAGAAGTCTAAAAATATGTCCGTATTCAAAAAGGGTGATAAGAGCCATATTGAAAATTACAGACCTGTGGTAATATTGAACAACTTTTCAAAGGTTTTCGAAATTGTGCTATACGACATTATATTTAATCATGTTAAACTTTTCATAACTGAAAGCCAACATGGATTCTTTCCAGGGCGTTCAACCATTACCAATTTAGTTACAATTACTCAATTTACTTCGGAAAGTATGGACAATGGAGGACAAGTCGACGTAGTTTATACAGACTTCTCAAAGGCTTTTGACCGGCTTGACCATGGTATTCTGCTTGAAAAACTCTCAAATTGTGGAGTTAATGGCAATTTATTAAATCTGCTGAAATCTTATTTAATTGGTCGTCAACTGATAGTAAATTATCGTGGTTTTGAGTCGGTCATTATTAATGCTACCTCTGGTGTTCCTCAAGGGTCTATCCTAGGACCGTTATTATTTAACATATTTATAAATGACATCACCAGAGGCCTTACCTCGTCCTTTGCTTTATGCTGACGATCTGAAAATATATACCGATGCATAAACTCTCTCCATGATTGTGTAACTCTTCAGGATGATCTAGATACTTTAAATCGTTGGTGTATTCGTAATAACTTATATTTGAACACAAAGAAATGTTTTTCTATGTCATTCACTCGAAAGAAATTACCAGCAAATTTTTTATATAATTTAAACCATAATGATCTTGAAAAATGTTATCGTTTCAATGATCTTGGTGTAACGTTTGATGCTAAACTCAGTTTCGTAGACCATATAAATGAGACTATTGCTTCTTCTTATAGTGTATGGGTTTCATCATGAGAAATTCCAGAGACCTTTCAAACATTGAAACCCTCATCACTTTATTTAATGCTTTGGTTCGTTCTAAACTGGAATATGGTTCAGTTATCTGGTACCCAACATATGAGATCCACAGTAATCATATTGAAAAAAATTCAAAGACGATTTGTGAAGTTCCTCTGGTTTAAATTAGATGGTATTTATCCACTATTGGGTTTCCCTAATGATGTTCTAATAAGAAGATTCAGTATTGTTAGCCTTTCTCGGCGTAGAGAATATGCTACAATCTTATCTATAATATATATAAAATGCAACGTCTCTGTCTGTCTGTCTGTCTGTCCGTTAGTGCGCCTATCACTGAAAAACCACTTATCCGATTTAGGTACTTTTTTTTTAAACATACATATGTTCTCTGGCCAGGTTATAGGCTATATTTTATTACGATAGGTAGCATAAGGAATGAGCAGTGACCTAAAATAGTGAACAATGTCGGAAATAAGTTTGCGGCTAGCGCATGCCTTTGCAATACACAGCCTAAACCATTAAATATGGAACAATATTATGTAGCAAAGGATATCTGTAATGTATAATCTATAATATATATAAAAATGCAATGTCTCTCTGTCTGTCTGTCTGTCCATTAGTGCGTTTATCACGCGTGAATCACTTATCCGATTTACTTGTCTTTTTTTAAATTCATGCATATATTCTTTGGCCAGGTTATATAATAATAATAATAATCTATATCTATAATATATATAAAATGCAATGTTTGTCTGTCTATCTGTCTGTCCGTTAATGCGCTTATCCCTCGAGAACCAATTATCCGATTTACGTGATTTTTTAAATTCATACATATGTTTCTCTGACCCGGTTATAGGTATATATTTTATTACATCTATAATATAGATAAAATGCAACGTATTCTGTCTGTCTGTCTGTCCGTTAGCGTGCTTATCACTGGAGAACTACTTATCCGATTTACGTGTTTTTTTTTTTTAAAACATACGTATGTTCTCTGGCCAGGTTATAGGATATATTTTATTAGGTGACATAAGGAATAAGCAGTGACGATAATAGTGAATTAAGTCGGAGAAAAGTTTGCCGCTAGCGCGTTCTCTTGCAAGACACTCCCTAAAGCATTAAATATGGAACAATATCATGTAGCAAAGAATACAATATATATAAAATGCAACGTCTCTCTGTCTGTCTGTCTGTCCGTTAGTGCGCTTATCACGTCGAGAACCAGTTATCCGATTTACATGTTTTTATAAATTTATACATATGTTCTATATAATTTGATATAAGCCTAGATAATGGGAGATAAGGTGAGATAATGGGAGATAAGGAGAAATAATGGAAGATAAGTCGAGATAAGCCTCGATAATGGGAGATAAGGTGAGATAATGAGAGATAGGTATAAATAATGGGAGATAAGGAGAGATAATGGGAGATAAGCAGAGATAAGTCTAGATAATGGGAGTTATGGTGAGATAATGGGAGATAAGGAGAAATAATGGGAGATAAGGAGAAAGAATGGGAGATAAGTCGAGATAAGCCTAGATAATGGGAAATAAGGTGAGATAATGTGAGATAAGGAGAAATAATGGAAGATAAGGAGAAATAATGGGAGATAAGTCGAGATAAGCCTAGATAATGGGAAATAAGGTGAGATAATGGGAGATAAGGAGAAATAATGGGAGATAAGGAGAAATAATGGGAGATGAGCAGAGATAAGCCAAGATAATGGAAATTATGTAGAGATAATGGGAAATAAGGAGACATATTGGGAGATAAGAAGAATAATGGGAGATATTTTATTACGTTGGGTAACATAAGAAATAAGCAGTGACGATAGTCGTGAACCAAGCCCACGCGAGCGGAGCCGCGGGCCCGGCTAGTTTTTATATAAAATCTTGAACAACAGAATCGAATACCCTTGCACACCCTCTTAAGTATTAGATTCCGTGTGCCATCTCAACACGCTCGCCTAAACCATTCCCTTTTCTACATGCCGGTTCCAAGAACAAACTTATTGATGTACTCGTCGCTATACGTTATGTGCATGAATTATGAAAGGGTCAAACATATAGTTGATATTTTCTGTTGCAGTATAACATCTTTACGTAGGTCATGTTTAACTGTGGATTAGGTCTCTCTCTCTCTCTTTTTTATTGTTTTTATTTAGCTTGTAGTGTAGTTATTAAAATTATTAAAATACTAATTTGATAGATACTTATCTATTTGTATTTGTTATATTTGAATGTTCCTATCCTATAATTGGATTGTTCTGTAGGATAGTTGTATTAAATAAATAAATAAATAAATAAATAAATAAATATTTAATTAGTATTTTAAACTGTAGTATCAACCACAAAAATCACACAAATCTCTAAATTCTTCTTTAAATTCAAAAACCGGCCAATGCAAGTCGGACTTGCGCAATTAGTGTTTCATGGGGTGATTGCTTTTAAAATGAAATAAAATCCTTACCTAGGCTAAGTTAATTAATACCCTGACATGTATATATCTTAAGGTCCAATATGTATTTTTACGTTTTTTCTTAGTCAATGATGTTATAACAGTTATAGCATCTTAGTTACCTAATCTATAATATATATAAAATGTAACGTCTCTCTGTCTGTTTGTCTGTCTGTTAGTGCGCTTATCACTGGAGAACCACTTATCCGATTTACGTACTTTTTTTTTTTAAAACATACATATGTTCTCTGGCCAGGTTATAGGCTATATTTTATAACGATAAGTAGCATAAGGAATGAGCAGTGATGTAAAATAGTGAATGAAGTCGGAAAAAAAGTTTGCCGCTAGCGCGTTCCCTTGCAATACACAACCTAAACCATTAAATATGGAACAATATTATGTAGCAGAGAATATCTATAATCTATAATATATATGAAATGCAATGTCTCTCTGTCTGTCTGTCTGTTCATTAGTGCGTTTATCACGTGAGAACCACTTATCCGATTTACCTGTCTTTTTTTAAATTCATACATATATTCTTTGGCTAGGTTATATAATAATAATAATAATCTGTATCTATAATATATATAAAATGCAACGTCTCTCTATCTGTCTGTCTGTCCGTTAGTGCGCTTATTCCTCAAGAACTACTTATCCGATTTATGTGATTTTTTAAATTTATATATATATGTTCTATATAATTCGATATAAGCCTAGATAATGGGAGATAAGGTGAGATAATGGGAGATAAGGAGAAGTAATGGGAGATAAGTCGAGATAAGACTCGATAATGGGAGATGAGGTGAGATAATGGGAGATAAGTATAAATAATGGGAGATAAAGAGAAATAATGGGAGATAACAGAGATAAGTCTAGATAATGGGAGTTATGGTGAGATAATGGGAAATAAGGAGAAATAATGAGAGATAAGGAGAAATATTGCGAGATAAGTCGAGATAAGCCTAAATAATGAGAAATAAGGTGAGATAATGGAGATAAGGACAAATAATGTGAGATAAGGAGAAATATTGGGGATGAGGCAGAGATAAGCCTAGATAATGGAAATTATGTGGAGATAATGGGAGATAAGGAGAAATATTGAGAGATAAGGGAAATAATGGGAGATATTTTATTACGTTGGGCAACATAAGGAATAAGCAGTGACGATAGTAGTGAATCAAGTCCACGTGAGCGGAGCCGCGGGCCCGGTTAGTAGCTAATAAATCAATCAAGCTCAGTCTAGAATCTAGTAATAAAAGTGTAAAATACACATTTACTATCTAAATATTGGTGTAATTATAAATAAATAAAATAAAATTATTTTGTCTCGATACAGAAGCGTACCTGAACTATTCTGAAATAAACAGTTTTTCAAAATGGCTAGCAGCGGGGAATGTTTTAAATTCTAAATATGAGAATTTTAAAAGTTTGAACAAAATAATAGGGAGAAGGGGTCAGAGACTGATGTGCTATAGCAATACGTACTATAGAAGCCTGAAAAACTGTTCCCTTGTCTGGTCACTTTTTTTTCATTTTTTTATGATAATTAGTTATTTGTTTTAGCAGTGATCCAATCAACAGCGTCATTTAATATTTTTTCGATTCATCAGTTCTAAGAAAGACAAATTTAATTTTCAATCTTATCTGGCAAGTTACTGACAGAAAGAACAAGAAATCAGTGGAGTAATTTAGCACCTTTCCTGGTCAACATGAAGTTGCAAAATAAATATTGAACGGTAAAAAATAACTTGAGCAGGGGCAGGGTTTTAGAGATATTTGTCAAATGAAATTGACTTTTTCCTCTACATACAATTTTTGTTAAAACCAAAAATAATGAATAAATAACATAATTTTCTCATTCTCCGACTTCAGCAAATTTGAAAATTGACTCATTACCTATAGCATAGCCAAGGAGGGCCAAGAGACACACAGACTTCTTGCTCCTGTGGACGTAGAAAATACCATTAGAAACAGGTTTTTTTTATTGGGGGCTTTTAAAATTCTATTGTATAAAAGAGTTCTTTTTGTGAAAAATTTTCACCTCTAAATCATTGATTTGTCACTTAAATTGATTATTTTTGAGGAGATATGTGTGGATGGGGCGATTTTTTTTTTGCTCTACTGCACAAAACTGACGTAAAGGCAGCAGTTGAACCGGGAGCAATTGTGCTGAAGACGGCAATGGGAATAATTTGTTGTGAGAAGTTTTCGAAAAAGGACATGTGATTCACATGCCCTGTTTCAACACTGAAGTAGGTTGTAGAGCGACAGGTTGTACTTCTTATATTTTTGTGTTGATTCGATGTTTTCGTTTATGCAGCCTTAGTCTGTTGTTATTTTACTATAACAAAATTATTAAATATTATTCAAAGTATAGGTAATTATATTGATTTGTTATTATTAAGTTAAACAGTTTTTTTTTATTGGTTTAAGGCTTTGTTGGTTATAAGTGTATTGAAAAAAATGAGCGATAATGAAAGTGAACCCGTGTGCTCTACGTTGAAACGAAAGAAAAGGAGTAATTAATTCCGATAAATACACACGAAATTTGATTAAAATAAGCCGGGTTAGAGGTTTTGAGTATATTTCATACCTCGGTAAAAAACGTGAGTGCTAAAAAAACTGGGACTGACTGCTTGTGTAGGCTTCAGTGCTTTCAGAAATTGAGTGTCGAAATGTAGCAACAGGTACTGGAATATTTTCTTTCCCTTGACACGAAAGATATTCAAGATACTTATTTACAAAGCCCTATCAAGCATCGTGAAACTAAAAGACGTCGTAAACTAAACGTAGCATATTCAAATCGAACCAACACTGATGACACGGTAACAGTAACTAGTTCTCAAAATATTGCGCAGATCAAGTCTAACTTTTTTCGTTATTAAGTAAATCAATGTGGAAATTTTTTTGTTGTTGGTTTCAAAAAAAAATTGGCTAAAGAATCTGTCAGCTACATTCTCAAAATAAATCCCCCCCACGATATAAGAGAGAGAAACATAAGCTGCGCTAAATCGGAGCATTTAAGTTACTCAATCGTCAATTGCATTTGACAATTTAATATGAAATATAGTCATTATGGTAGAACAAAGGAGGGGTACCTTGACGCTCGCTAGAACGTTAAAATGATAAAGAATATGTTCATTGAAGAGAACCCAGATTTAAAAGATCACATTTCCTACCAGTATTATATAGACTTTTTCAACAAGAACTTTGCTTATTCTTTTGGTCGCCTCAAGTGGACTTGTGCTCGACTTGTGAAAGGCTCACTGTTAGGCTAAGGGATCCTAACCTAAATCCAGTAGCTGAACGAGTAACTGCAGTTCATAAACGTCGGGCTCGCAAATTAAAGATGCCAAAGAAAACGCAGACAGTTATGCTTTAACCATATATGCAAAATCTACCATTGTCTGAAATACCCGTACCAGAGGTTTTCTGTTTAAGGCAACTATGGCTGTTTTTGGATTCACGAAAAACAAAAAAAAATTATACCTGTCACGAGGGAGAAGCCAAAAAAAACTCCAGATGAAGTGTGTTCTTTTCTAAATGACTATTTCAACACTCAGATATCTCCAGAGATTAAAAAATATAATTTTGTTCAGTGATGGCTGCGCTGGCCAAAAGAAAAACCATGGTCATTCGCTATCTATACAACTTAACTGACATTGGGCGCTTCAAACGTATAAAACATGTTTCCCTTTGCAAGGGCA
>CM032448.1:76384564-76418880 GCA_019049505.1 Pachyrhynchus sulphureomaculatus | reverse complement strand
AACTAAACGTAGCATATTCAAATCGAACCAACACTGATGACACGGTAACAGTAACTAGTTCTCAAAATATTGCGCAGATCAAGTCTAACTTTTTTCGTTATTAAGTAAATCAATGTGGAAATTTTTTTGTTGTTGGTTTCAAAAAAAAAATTGGAAAGAATCTGTCAGCTACATTCTCAAAATAAATCCCCCCACGATATAAGAGAGAGAAACATAAGCTGCGCTAAATCGGAGCATTTAAGTTACTCAATCGTCAATTGCATTTGACAATTTAATATGAAATATAGTCATTATGGTAGAACAAAGGAGGGGGGTACCTTGACGCTCGCTAGAACGTTAAAATGATAAAGAATATGTTCATTGAAGAGAACCCAGATTTAAAAGATCACATTTCCTACCAGTATTATGTAGACTTTTTCAACAAGAACTTTGCTTATTCTTTTGGTCGCCTCAAGTGGACTTGTGCTCGACTTGTGAAAGGCTCACTGTTAGGCTAAGGGATCCTAACCTAAATCCAGTAGCTGAACGAGTAACTGCAGTTCATAAACGTCGGGCTCGCAAATTAAAGATGCCAAAGAAAACGCAGACAGTTATGCTTTACCATATATGCAAAATCTACCATTGTCTGAAATACCCGTACCAGAGGTTTTCTGTTTAAGGCAACTATGGCTGTTTTTGGATTCACGAAAAACAAAAAAAAATTATACCTGTCACGAGGGAGAAGCCAAAAAAAACTCCAGATGAAGTGTGTTCTTTTCTAAATGACTATTTCAACACTCAGATATCTCCAGAGATTAAAAATATAATTTTGTTCAGTGATGGCTGCGCTGGCCAAAAGAAAAACCATGGTCATTCGCTATCTATACAACTTAACTGACATTGGGCGCTTCAAACGTATAAAACATGTTTCCCTTTGCAAGGGCATTCCTTTCTGCCCTGCGACAGGAACTTCGATTGAATAAAACGGCTAAGCAAGAAAAGTGATTGGATATAGAAGATCTAACAATACATTGAAATCATAACACAATCAGCAGCATGTCAGGGAGGTTCAACGTGAAAAAAGTCAGCACTGAGTAAGTGAAAGATTTCAAAATATGGTGACCTAAAAAATACAAAAAGACCGCGATGAGCATCCCTGAGAAAGGGCAGAAGAACAAAGTAAGTTTCAAAATATCCAGCTACAGGCATTTTGAATTCAATAGCGACCTCCGTAGAAAAGTGGAAGTTCATCAGTTTATCAACTGCATCACTTCCCACAGGTTTAACTTGACGCTAGCCTTCTCTTCTTCTCTTCCAGATAAAAGGGCCTACCTAGCAGGTTGGGTACCTATAAACTCCAAGAAGCCGAATGATATAAAAATTCTAGCTAACTATGGGATCGGATACGATTTCTACAAGGAACTTCACCGTGACATACACGACATGACGCTGACAAAAACGAAGGCGAGTTGGATGACTAGAGAGAGAAATATTCTTTTTGTTTAAATAATCTGATTTTCGAAAGTTAATAATCATTTTCAAATATCTAAGAATGTCTGACCTATTTGTAATCATTAAAGACGCTTTTATTTCAATTGATTTTATTCATTTTTTTTATGGGTCTAGTACACGGGTTGCAGGGAAATCCCTAAAGCGCTACAGGAACGACACGTGTGCGAAAAAAGCGATTCACGTTGGTTTTGAATCGTTGTAAATTGTACACGCTCGGAAACACAGTCCTGGCAAATTATTCCAAAGGGATGAGGTTCTCCATATAAAAGACTGCTTGCTTATACAAGGAGTAACCAGCTAAGCTTCATAAGGATGTAAAGTATTAGCGCGACGTGTATTTCTTACATGCACCGCTCTGGGAGGAATTAAGTGGGCTACATCCATCGAACATTTTCCATGAAAATACTTGTAAGACTCAAGTCACCAACCGTTCTTCGATGTTCCAACAAATTAAGGTTTCTAGCCAGTTCCGGGTCTCCAATCAGGCAAACAGCTCTCTTCTGAATAAAATACAATAAATGCAGTGTATGTTTGGGAGCAGAGCCGAAATATGAGAGTAGTATTCCCCAAAATCAGTGTTGAAATTGAACATGTGTTAAATTTTAAATTGTTATCGCGGTGGCATAGGTATATTTAGGTCTTTAATATGTGGATCATTGCTTAGTATCAATGTTAACTAGGCCGATATGGTGAAGTCACTAAAAAATAAAATATTCCAGACTTGTGAGTTTTTTCAATTTGCCAAAAGCTTGAGTTTTGTAACATGCCCCCTTTCAAAAATGACCGATTCAATTGGGTTTTAGTTTTTAAAGTTTAACTATATGAAATGGGTTTAAGTTCTTAACGTTTCATAATTAATTTTTGGAGAAGGGTTTGTCTTGTCATCAAGATAATTCGCCTCTTATTGATCGTTTAGCGCTACCTCCTCTATAAAAAGCCCCGTCTTTAGCACCCTCCTTTTTGCCTTAAAGAAATGTTCTTTGTACCCGTATGCTCTCCCACCTGTTGGCGCTACACTACTGAGTATAACGTAACACAGCTTAGAGAACCCTTAATATTAATGCCTATTAAGAATAATTTTACGTATTCTCATAACACCGTTACAGTTATAACAAATTGATCGACTCTCAGCCAATCAACTACCTCTCCTGAAGCCTTCTTGCTTAAAAATTATAGGTTTGTTTCTTAAATTATGGTCAGTCAATAAGTTTTGAAAGCGGAAATGAAACAAGATGAATTAAAGAGTCTAAATACATTTATTGTTCAGTATAATCTCCTTTAAGCTCAATACATTTTTTCAGAGATTTTTCCAATTCATGTACCCCATCTCTGAAGTGATTTTCCAGGAGACCGTCAAAATATCCATCTATGGATGCCCTCATCATTTGTTCAAAAACGCTTCTCACGTAGAAGACTTTTGAGGTTTGGGAACAGATGGAAGTCAGACGGAGACAGATCTGGCGAATAGAGTAGATGTTCCAACCATTCGTACTTTAATCCCACCAGGTTTGCCGTTGCTAAAGCACCTCTATGAGCAGGTGCATTGTCATTCTGCAAACCGGGCCTATTCTCACGAATTCAGCTGATCCAAAAGGTTGCAATAATACTCTCTTGTGATTATTTTACCGGCTTGAAGGTAGTCAATTAACAAAATTTCATAATGTCATAATGTTTTTGGACGACTTTGACCACTTTGGCTGCTTTGAAGCTGAACAACCGGGCCCAATCCACTGTGCGATTTATTGTCTCATGTTCAGAATCATACTGATAAACCCAAGTTTCACTCATAGTTACAAATCGACGCACAGAATCAGTAGTTATTCTTTGTGAAATGTTGTTTAGAAAGTTTTTGTTCCGATGTTAGCAAATACGGCACCCATCTTGTAAATAGCTTTCTCATACCCAAAACATTAGTTAAGATCTTATGTACTGATTTATGTAAGATGCCTATAGCCTCAGCTAGATCATCCACGGTTAATCAACGGTCTTCCATTAAATACATAACTTGTACTTGCACAACAGTTTCTTCAGTTGTTGCTGTTTTTGAACGGCCTGAACGTGGATCATCGTTGACGCTTGTACGACCACGTTTAAACTCTAGAGTCCCTCTAGGAATAGTTGGAAATAAAGCATCGCTTAAAATGTATTTTTGCCTTGTAATTTGGTTTTTACTGCTAGGGAAATTATCTTTCCCTGTATTGGTTTTCTTAGTATTAAGTTTAAGTTTAATGTGTAACAACTATGTAATCATTTATTGGCAGGAATAAATATATTTTTATTTATATATATATGTATATATATATATATATATATATATATATATATATATATATATATATATATACATATGTATGTATATATAGGTATATATATATATATATATATATATATATATATATATATATATACCCAGATAGCAAAATGACGTTTTAAGTCAGTCCGTATGAGCTCAGATTTATGATTTGGACTTCAGATCCTACGTCTGAATGACGTGTTTAAGACCTCCTCAAGAAGTTGAATGCGCCACCTAACGTAGACATTAAGATCTCATGAAAAAGAGCTCTCAAAGAGCTCTTTTTTCCGAATTTGCAAAAATGAATACATAAAGAGCTCTTTTAACTGAGTTCACGGGAAGACTTCGTAATGAATTTTTCTTTTTGAGGTCTCTAAAATGAGTTTAAAATGAATTCATAATTGGGAAGTCTGAAAATATGATTTCTTTTAGAATTCTTTATTCTAGATCTTGATTGGCAGGGTAAATATATAGATTATTGACATTTTATATAAATTTTTGAATCCTCTGAAATGTAATTTTCTCATTTATGTAAACATTTTAAATATTTAAATCGATTTTTATGTATACGCTATAAGTCAATTTACAACAATACTAAAATATTTCATGCATTTGAAATGTTTAACAATAATTATTATTTAAGATTCTATTTTTAATAAAATGTCCAAAACCGATATATGCAAGTGCTTAATATAATTGAAGAATTTCAACGATTTGTTCAGAATAAAATCCAATTTCATTTCTATATTTTAATCATATGAGTAATTATCGACAGTATATTGGTAACTTGTATTATTCCATAATATAACTCAAATAACTGTCGAAAAAAGTACAAAATAAACCAAATAATGACAGTTTAAAAAAAAAAAGAAAAAAAAACTTCAAAAGTTATTGAGGATTATGTTTGCCGGCTACAATTTTTACTCGGTCATTTGCGTGTTGCAACCAGGACATTATCGCTTGCTTGCAATCGTCAAGCGAAGATCGAGAGTTGGAAACCACCGTGTCTAGAAATAATTAAAAATCATAATTAGTCATATAAATATTACTGTAAAGAATTTATTTTTTCCAAGTTTTCAAAAGCAGGTTAACATATCTGATAAAAAAATACTTCATGAATATTTTTTTTAGCTTAGTGAAAAAATTGTATTTCTTTCGAAATAATAATCATTAAAGTTATAAAGTTATTTAATCATTGAATTTCAATGTAAAGATCAAATTGTTTCAGCTTAAAATCGTTTACTTACTTCTCAAATGCTCCACGAAAGACATTTTTTCAACCTTTATAGTCTTCTTTTGGCCACTCCAAGATAATTTGCAGCAAAGTTCATCTGTTAAAATAAATCCTAGTACGCTTCGAATACATTTCTTTCCATCTATATTTCGCCGTTGCTTAATTAAATCCTCCTGAAAAATTTTATATTGTAAAACCATGTCGATAATAAATTAATATTTCCTTTAGTTAAAGGGTAATAAGTAACAGCACCTTGTTCAGCATTATTCATATCATTTTTTCGTAACATAAACAAATACAGAAGCATTAAAGCTTAATTAATCAATAATGTATACTGTCTAAAAAATTTATTCTGAACTGTTTATTCATTTCGTGGAAACCAGTTATTGCTTACTACCGGTTATTATTCAATTTCATGATTGAAGATATTGTTCATTCGCAAGAAAATTATAAAAATATAAAACAGCAAGAAGTAATTTTATGAAATTCAAATTGTCAAAATTTCATGCAAGTATTAGAGTTAAATTTTTTATAAATTCTTATGTTTTGTAAAAACTGGAAAGCAATTTACAAACAAAACAACCATGAAATTTTGTGTAATTTTTGTGAATAAAGAAAGTAATTACATATTGAGTGCGTGCTACTTCTTTGTCGATTAATAATTGATTGAATTTTGCCAGATCTTCATAACTAGATATTGGGAACTTCGGTAATACATTTGCCTGCTGAGTCGTAGTTGGCCGAGGATTATCAGTATGCATATTCAATAATGCGTCGAGCTTACGAGACACGGAGTTTAAAACTAAACGACATGCAGCTGTTAAAAATAAAGAAATGTTTAACATCATAGGCCAATTCAAAGCTTTTTTCCAAAACCAGTTTCAACTTAATGAGAATAAATTAAGAAAATCGAATAGATGAATGATAGAATCAATGGATACTTACGGCAGCAGTTGTGAGATTCTAAAGACTGTTCAGTTGTGCTATTAACGCGATCGATTGAATCAATAGTACGAGATAGGCTTGGTGCTCTCGGAGTAAGTAAACTTTTTTTTGTGGTCGAAGAACCAGCTTCATTTTTACTATCATCATGTAGATTTGGATTTATTACATTATCTTTTATCCCAACTCAATGATTAGTCGTTGATTTACTCTCCGGATTATTTAGATGTTTACTTTCACCCAAGTTGTATTGTGACAAATTTTTCAGTTTTTGAAAATCCTTGTCTACGCTTGTGTTACTTCTTCCACCGATACGTGGTATTGCTATAAAATAAAATCAATAAAGTCATGAATTACAGAATAAAATTAATTCAGTATTAAATCTTTTTTCACTTGACACTTACCAACGTTTTCAATTTTACTTACAACCGGCTTACTAGTTACGATTGATTGTTTGTAGTCGGGATGGGGTAGATCATCAAAGAAATTACCATAATCGAGCTCCTGAGTTCCAAGAAAATCGCCGTCATCTAGTGGTTCCGTAGGATCAATGTCATTGCCTCCATGATATTTGAAAAATGGCAATTTTGCCTTTTCTGAATCATCTAACTCTTTATCTGTGACAAGAGAATTAAATGAAATGATACTTAGACTATAATACATTTTTGAGCAACTCGATAAAAGAATAAATTGATACTGATCTTTTTTATTATCAGTATTTTTCGTCTTCATCGCTATCACGGTTACTGGAAGAACTGTCATCGAAACGTGCTGGTTTTTTTCGTCTACGTTTGGTAGTTTTTTCACGAACAATGATACTTTTGACGGATGTTTCATCACATGTAGGCATGACGGCAGCAATTTCAACGGCTCGGGCAGTGTCAAAATTGTCTATTGTTAATAATTTAAAAAAATATGCATTAATTAGCAATTATTATTATAAATTCAACTTTACCCATAAACAACACAGGAACTTACCGTACGGTCCTAACAGTTTATCATACTTAAAAGTTTCCCAATCAGCTTTTGGGACAAATTGTTTTTTGCACGCTAAAGTGGCATTCATTTTTTCATGAGGCCACGTAATTATTTTCTCATCATTGTTTATCCATGACTTTGGGACAGTTGCACACCAACTGCCAGAAAACGCAACAAAAAAAATCCTGAAAGAATAAGAAGTTCAAATTAGCAAAAAATATATGTGAGGTTATAGATTGCACTATGCAATATTTATCCATTATTCAACTAGATATTAATAAGTTTTCTAAATTATTATTTTTTCATAAATATACTGTTTAATTACCATCTTTTTTTTTTATACAAAATACATATGATTCACGATAATTTAACTGCATATCAGAAAAAAGACGCGTCTTGGTATGTCTACACCGGACTTCACCAAACATCTAAGTAAAATACATATGTTGTCTATTCCGATTGCTTTATTAATTTCAACGTAAGTTGGCGCGTTGATAGTAGCGCGCGAATTTTTAATTGCAACGGATGACAGACTTGAATAATACAAAAAATAAATGATTTTTTTCATAATATTAAAATTTATTTTTATAAGATTCATATATTTAATAATAAAAAATTAAATACAAATTTTTTTAACTTGATAATTTGCGTATTCAATTTGAAGAATGGATCAACGGAAAAAAAGTGAATGATTTATTGTCAGGTATGCAAAGAGCTTTTTTTGATATTTCATTTGCTCTAATACATTTAAAATTGGACCATGTATGTCCAGTAACAATAAAAAGTAGTCTTGAGTCAATCGGGTAATTTTCTAAATTTTTAAAGTTAATTAACGTTTTGCCTTTCAAAAAAATTTTACCGTTTCTTTTAAAAATATTACTCAGAAAAAAAAAATGTTATTATTTTTTAAATAACAAAATCTATCACAATTTTGGGAAGCAGATAAAATAAATTTACCGTAATTAATTTTATCATACGAAGGGAATTTGCTAAATCTGCTCATTTTACGATTAAAATTTGATACTTTTGGGTTTTGAAGTACGTTTCTGATAACTTCCTGCTGATAACCACAGTTCGCACGTTCTTCAAGACGTTTATGCAGTTGCTGAAGTGGCTTTTCACCTTTTTTTAACATTTTTTGGAGAAAATGTAAGTGGCTTTCAAATGAGAAAGCACTAAATGAATCTAAAGGACCAAAGTTTAATACATCATCAGCTAAATAAACTAAATTATGTATATTATAAATCACAAAATTTTCTCCATATAATTTTATCGATTCAGTGACGAAGTAGTGCAATAAAGTTTTAGCACAGGCATTGTTTTTAATACAATCATTTTCATCACATAAAATTCTTATCGCAACATGTAAACAATTAAAATGATATAAGTATTTTTGAGGGAGATAACCTTTAAAGACTATTGGACCAACATATAATAGAAACAATCTAAACTCTGTTGCTTTCCATCGATCGACTTCACCTAGATCTCGTGTTTTTCTTACGAATTCAGAAGGTATCCAAGTCTTTATTGATTTTAACGAAGCCGATATGTTCTTAATCGTCGTGTGACTGAACTTCAGTAGTGTTTTTTCATCTACTCGCCATACTTTCATCCACAAGTTTATTATTTTCTTTTCAACTCCAAGACATACAAGATGCATATATTCGACAGGAAATTGTGATACCATATCAACTTCTGTTTCTTCAAATTTTGAGGTTCCTATATGATGGTCTTCGTTAAGCTTTTTTCGAAAATTATTATCAGTCCGTAAAGGGGAATCTGTTTGTAGGAATCTCATTCGATGATCACCATAGCTACCCTCCTGGATGCATTTACTGCAACCATAATAACCAGTATGGACTTTGGTCTGTTTTACAAATGCTCGAGCAGGTGAATCGGCGATTACAGCCCTAATTGTCACGTAAACCTTCTTTTTGTTGAACTCAAAACCTATTTCATGCAGAGTTTTATATTCATTGATAAAATCTTCGAGATACTCATCACATTTAGCCGGCTTGTCATGTTCATGATAAACACCAATAACGAAAGGTGTAGCGACTTTAGGAAAAATTTCAGCCAATAATGGATATAATTGGCTTTTAGAACTTTTTGATATAGGTAATCCATCAATATGAACATTAATTAGAATATTTGTACTGAGATTACTGATATCAGTTACTCTTAATTGCTCAAGTAATCCTCGATACAATCCATAATGGAAATATTCACCAGGTTTCACAGAACGGATGACAGTATTTTTTGGAGTCTTTAATAAACTACGAGGATCAATGGGAAGATTTGTCAAATCTTCTATTGAATTTTTAATAATGCTCCACATGCAGCTTGACTAATATTATACTGACATTGCCACTGTGCTAATTTTTGTTGTAAATTGATATTTGGATCGTTTATATCAGGTGTTTTATTTAATAAAACATTTAAGCTTTCTGCTAGTGGAATATTATTCATATACATTGAGTCAGAATCATGAATATTTTTGTCACCAATGTTGTCGTGGTAATTACTACCAAGCTCTTGACTTTTAAACGATACAGAATCATCAGTAACATCATTAATGACAGTAGAATCACGAGTGAGGTCTTCAATAATGACAGAATTACTAGTTATGTTGTTATTAGTCATTACTACATGATCAGATATATTTTTAATATCATTAATAATAAAAGATCTGGTATTTTCTCTTGATTCAATTGAAGATGAGGAAACTCGTTGCAGTGAAACTGATTCATTGTGAGCTACTTGCTTAAGACGCCTATTTTTTTGACTTTTTGATAATTCGTTGAAAGGCTTTCTTGACATCATTCAATTCTAATTAATAAAAAAATATATTAACACAGGTAAAAATTAAAAACATATTAAGGAATTAAAACTCCAACATCACTGCAAGATTATACTTACCATCACATTCAACGTGAATAGAAAATAATAATGACTATTAAACAAAGATAAATTGATTTAAATTAATCAAATTTAGATAGTTTCAATAAACAGCATATGTTTATTGAAACTATATAGGTTAGAATGCCCGATCAAAACAAATATAGATAAAATAAGAAATTTTGCGCATGTGTCAAACTGCACATTGAAAATAAATCCATGTGTCAAGTACTTAATTCAACGTCTGTATTTTGACTTCCGAATGAGTTACTAATCTGATTTCAGTTAGAAGTAAGAAAAAAGAATACTTTATAAGCTCATAAAAAACTGTTTAGAAAGTGCTCAACAAAAGACATTCATTGAGACATCAAAAAATTGACTTCGCATTCATGAGTTCATTAACAACTCTGAATTCTGAGCTTGTAAAAATGAGCTAATTAAGACGTCATGTTAGAACTTCTATAAGAAGTTTTTTAAAAGACTTCATACTGAAATCTTTATGATTTGGATGCTGACTGGGTATATATATATATATATATATATATATATATATATATATATATATAGGTATATATATATATATATATATATATATATATATATATAATATATATATATATATATAGGTATATATATATAGGTATATATATATATATATATATATATATATATATATATATATATATATATATATATATATATATATATATATATATATATATATATATATATATATATATATATATATATATATATATATATATATATATATATATATATATATATATATATATATATATAGGTATATATATATATATATATATATATATATATATATATATATATATATATATATATATATATATACAGGCTCCTCTCTTTAATCATCACGAACACAGAATATAATTAACTAAAACATGCTAGTTGACTTACCTGACTTCAATATCGAGTCGCACTGCATTAATAGTGAATGATTTATTAAAATTTCGAAGTATTCACTAAGCTTAAAAAGTAAATTGTAGCACGTAAACCCAAAAGTTTGAATTTGCATCATAATTAGCACCAGGCAAGTAAAAAAAACAGTTTCGTAATTCATAATTATTTCGGTAAAGACATATATGCTACGCAGACAGAAGAATCTTGACAAGAGAATATACACCACTTGCAAGTTTAGTTTAATATAAGACAATCAATTAGAAAAGAAAAATATTCTACAATAAATTACCAGGAAAGATGGCTTCAAGATGGTTCAATAAAATAGGGACAAAAAAATGTGTTCAGAAAACTACAGAGGAATAACTCTTTTAAAGGAAATTGTTGACAGTCTTGTTGAAGGAGAAAATGGAATCACAGAAAAAAATTAGAGAAGAACAACAGGAGTTCCGGAAAGAGCGATCTACCACAGACGGTTCATTATAGAGTAAATTAAAGAAAAAGCAATAGTTTACAAAAAGCCAGCATATGAATGCTTAATAGACTTAACTAGAGCATTCGACAAAGTCCGACTCAGTGATGCAGAAAAAGAGACAGGCAAATGTTGTGAAAGTCATAAAGAATCAGATATATTTTTAATATCATTAATAATAAAAGATCTGGTATTTTCTCTTGATTCAATTGAAGATGAGGAAACTCGTTGCAGTGAAACTGATTCATTGTGAGCTACTTGCTTAAGACGCCTATTTTTTTGACTTTTTGATAATTCGTTGAAAGGCTTTCTTGACATCATTCAATTCTAATTAATAAAAAAATATATTAAACACAGGTAAAAATTAAAAACATATTAAGGAATTAAAACTCCAACATCACTGCAAGATTATACTTACCATCACATTCAACGTGAATAGAAAATAATAATGACTATTAAACAAAGATAAATTGATTTAAATTAATCAAATTTAGATAGTTTCAATAAACAGCATATGTTTATTGAAACTATATAGGTTAGAATGCACGATCAAAACAAATATAGATAAAATAAGAAATTTTGCGCATGTGTCAAACTGCACATTGAAAATAAATCCATGTGTCAAGTACTTAATTCAACGTCTGTATTTTGACTTCCGAATGAGTTACTAATCTGATTTCAGTTAGAAGTAAGAAAAAAGAATACTTTATAAGCTCATAAAAAACTGTTTAGAAAGTGCTCAACAAAAGACATTCATTGAGACATCAAAAAATTGACTTCGCATTCATGAGTTCATTAACAACTCTGAATTCTGAGCTTGTAAAAATGAGCTAATTAAGACGTCATGTTAGAACTTCTATAAGAAGTTTTTTAAAAGACTTCATACTGAAATCTTTATGATTTGGATGCTGACTGGGTATATATATATATATATATATATATATATATATATATATATATATATATATATATATATATATACATATATATATATATATATATATATATATATATATATATATATATATTTATATATATATATATATATATATATATATATATATATATATATAGGTATATATATATATATATATATATATATATATATATATATATATATATATATATATATATATATATATATATATATATACAGGCTCCTCTCTTTAATCATCACGAACACAGAATATAATTAACTAAAACATGCTAGTTGACTTACCTGACTTCAATATCGAGTCGCACTGCATTAATAGTGAATGATTTATTAAAATTTCGAAGTATTCACTAAGCTTAAAAAGTAAATTGTAGCACGTAAACCCAAAAGTTTGAATTTGCATCATAATTAGCACCAGGCAAGTAAAAAAAACAGTTTCGTAATTCATAATTATTTCGGTAAAGACATATATGCTACGCAGACAGAAGAATCTTGACAAGAGAATATACACCACTTGCAAGTTTAGTTTAATATAAGACAATCAATTAGAAAAGAAAAATATTCTACAATAAATTACCAGGAAAGATGGCTTCAAGATGGTTCAATAAAATAGGGACAAAAAAATGTGTTCAGAAAACTACAGAGGAATAACTCTTTTAAAGGAAATTGTTGACAGTCTTGTTGAAGGAGAAAATGGAATCACAGAAAAAAAATTAGAGAAGAACAACAGGAGTTCCGGAAAGAGCGATCTACCACAGACGGTTCATTATAGAGTAAATTAAAGAAAAAGCAATAGTTTACAAAAAGCCAGCATATGAATGCTTAATAGACTTAACTAGAGCATTCGACAAAGTCCGACTCAGTGATGCAGAAAAAGAGACAGGCAAATGTTGTGAAAGTCATAAAGAACTTGAATATGAACAATAAGACGAACGAGGCGAGAACACTACAGGAGACAAGGAAACCGTCTCAGTCCGTTTTTATTCAATCTTTGAATAGACAAAATAATAGAAGACGTAGAGTCAGTAGGAATGGGATACGGAAGGAGTAACAACAGAATTACTCTGATTTGTGACGCAGACAATGCACCTCTGATCGCCGAAAGTGAAGACGACGTACAGAGAAAATTTTTTGCTTCTAAACATCTTGCCTACCGACAATGGCGTGAAAATCCTAACAACATAAACCGTAACACCTGCGTTCGTGCCCGGAACAGATGCAAAGAAATTATCGACGAAACCAAGGAGGTACACAATCAACGAATTAGAAACAAACTTCTCGCTTGTCCCAACAATTCCAGGTCCTTTTGGTCAGTCGCTAAGGCAGTTAGTCAAAATTTCACCAAATCCACCATACCACCACTCACACGGCTAGATATTGCAACGACACCTGTTGAGAAAGCGAATTTGTTGGCTGAACTCTTTGCTTCACATTCTACTGTCGATTTCCAAGGAAAAACACCACCTACTATTCCCATAGTGTCATGGAAAAGGCTATCAATCAGCATCTTCTAAAATATCTTGAAAGATTCAACATTATTAGCGACCACCAATATGGCTTTCGTAAACATAGATCAACAGGAGGTCTTCTGGCTTATGTAACACATGTTTGGAACAACGCAATTGAACACTTTGGAGAATCTCGACCGGTTGCTCTCGACATATCCAAAGGATTCGACCGTGTTTGGCACGATGGACTGTTGGCTAAGCTACGCTTTTGTGGTATGTTTGAAAAGTTCTGTTTGTGGCTCTCGTGTTTCCTCAGAGAACGTTCTTTACGAGTGGCAGTCGACGGATTTCTTTCTAATACCTTCACTATCAACAACGGTGTGCCCCAAGGCGCCATACTGTCCCCTACTCTCTTTCTCATTTACATTAACGATCTGCTGGAAAAGACCGGGAATCCAATCTACAGCTTTGCAGATGACAGTACGCTTGTCTCTTCGTTCACCTTGAACGCTCGGACATCGGCTGCTCAGGCGAATATCCGCAGACAGCAGGATGTCGTTCAACTTAACAAAGACCTGGAAGAAATTCTATCTTGGGGTGACAGTAACCAAGTGGAATTTAACGACAGCAGTTTTTTCTAAAAAAGTTAACGTTGCTGAACCCGACATAGTTATAGCTGGGCACTCTATTCCTCTAGCATCGTTAGCTCAATTTGTTGAGCGTTAATTTGGGAGCAAATATGTCCTGACATGAACATGTTGCAGGCATAGCAAGGAGAGTTAGGAATATTATTTCGAATCAAAAAGCTTTATACTCCACAACAACTGTTAATTCTTTACAAAGCTCAAATTCGACCAACTATGGAATACTGCTTCCATGTTTGGCGCTCCGCTCCCAAACATACACTGCATTTGTTGGATTCGGTTCAGAGGAGAGCTATTCGTCTGATTGGAGACCCGGAACTGACCGGCGCCCTTGATTCGCTGGAACATCTAAGAACGGTTGGCGACTTGAGCCTATTCTACAAGTATTTTCATACAAAGTATTTGAAGGATGTAGCCCTCTTAATTCCTCCCAGAGCGGTACATGTTAGAAGTACCGTTGTTACTCCTAGTACAACGCTTTTCAAGCAGTCTTGTATATGGAAAACATCATCCATTTGGAATAATTTGCCCAGGGCTGTGTTTCCCACCGAGTACAATTTACAGCGATTCAAGAACAACGTGAATTGCTTTTTCCGCGCACGTGTCGCTCCTGTAGCGCTTTAAGGACTTCCCTGCAGCACATGTGCTAGACCCATAAAAAAAGAGTGAATTAATAAAATCGTAACTCTTCAGGTGCAGTGGCGTATACTTCGAGAACCATTGCTATATGATATTAGAAATAATTTCACAGGAGAAAGAGTGCCCCAAAAACAAGCTAAAAATCGCCCATTTTGGCACCCTCGAATGCTGTTACAAATTGTGTGCTAAAAGATTGTTAATGATGAGTACTTACTCATGACAAAGTTTTGAGTTGAGTATACTTTTGGTTTTTAAGGTATGAGGGATTCAAGTTATAATACGCGGGTGATGTAAGCAAATATGTGCGACCAAACAAAGTTTTATAGCTATATTTTTACCCCACTAGATCCCAGTACTTCCAAGAACCCCCAATACGAACAGAATCGGTACTATTATCGAAATATTTTCAATGTTACTCATTTTTCATTGTCTGCCTTCCGAGTCTCCGTATTTGAAAACCTTTTAATTTTTTTTTTCTATAGGTTGTTATGGTACCACCAATCACCGTTGTGCGTCTTGAAGGTTTACCTACTACGATAATGTCTGGTCCATTGTATGCGAATGTTTGATATGTTAACACAGTTCGATATCAGACTTTGAAGCGCATTTGTAATAAGGTATTTTTTGTCCACTTTTAACAACTTCATTTTTTCTGTTAACTCGTAACTATCGTAGTAATTGTATGACGCATTGTCGTTTATGCTGACGTCTGGCAACCTCCCGTCACTTGCTGTGTTGTCCCCTATGTTCAAAATCCATATCTACATTTATTGTTCTGTGTGGAGGTGTCGCGAACGATGTATTTGAGAGGATTGCTGGTTAGAATGACCTAGTCCTGTATATCTAGTAAGAAGACCTTGATCTCTAGAAGCATCCAACCTGACGTCTGCCAATAGTCCGACTTAGCTTTTTGACGTTTACCCCGTTGACCCTATTTGGATATCGTCCGAAAAGACACTTTGCCAAGAAGGCTTGCAGATTTTGTTGGTCTGTTTGTGGTGGTGATACTGTATTTAATGTTTCCCTATTATAATAATTTTTTATACTTTGATCAAATTTTTGCATTTTCTTTTTGTAAAATAACATAGTTTAGAATATATTTTTTATCCAAACATTAAACAGAATATTTGTGTGTTCATTCATAAAATCAGAAAACAATTCTTCTAGCTCGTATCTCTTTTTGATACTTACCATGATATAGGTAGTATTTTCGTTGTCTTTAAGGTGTAAATTTTGGCTGCATACCCATATTTCCTTTAGTTTTTTTGGTGCATATTTTCGCGGTAGTCAATTTTCAAATTCTTCTGTTTCTGAAATTTTGCTTGATTTCGTTAAATATGACTTTTAAGTTGTTTTCGTCTCGCATTTTAATATAGCAGTATGATATCAATGAATATTACAATTACACCTAGCTATTAAAACAAAAAAAAAATCAAATTGAGCAGCTTACTTATGCCACCCAAGAAAATAAAAAGCATGCGTTCGTAGTAAAGGATCTGACCCTGAAATGGTTAAAACAGAATTAAAAGAGTACCATGATGCTGAAGCTAAGAACAAGACGTAGAAATGTAAAAAATTAACATTTCTACGTCTCGTAACTCTACCTGAACCAACTTAAGTAAACAGGCCAACAAAAATCGTTTATGACGGCGTTTCTACACTTCTTCGATTATAGAATGAATTAATAAAGTCGTAACTCCGAAGGTACAGTCTCGTATACTTCGAGAACCATTGGCTTATGATATTATAAATCATTTCACATGAAAAATTTGAGAATATATTGGATCTAATTGCTGCTCTATGGCATATGTAATAAATTAACATTTTTGCGTCTCGTAATTCTACCTGAATTAGATTAAGTGAACAGGCCGACATGAATCGTTTATGACGGCGTTCTTACACTTCTTCGAGTATTGAATGAATTAATATAGTCGTAACTCCTAAGGTGCAGTGGCGTATTTTTTTTTTTTTTTATTGGTCTAGCACACGTGCTGCAGGGAAGTCCCTAAAGCGCTCCAGGAGCGGCACGAGTGCGGAAAAAGCGATTCACGTTGTTCTTGAATCGCTGTAAATTGTACTCGGTGGGAAACACCGCTGGGCAAATTATTCCAAAGGGATGACGTTCTCCATATAATAGACTGCTTGAAAAGCGTTGTACGCGGAGTAACAAGCTGAACCTCATACGGATGCGAAGCACCAGCGCGACGTGTATTTCTAACATGCACCGCTTTGGGAGGAATTAAGCGGGCTACATCCTTCGAACACTTTCCATGAAAATACTTGTAGAACAGACTCAAGTCGCCAACCGTTCTTCGATGTTCCAGCGAATCAAGGCCGCCAGTCAATTCCGGGTCCCCAATCAGACGGACCGCTCTTCTCTGAACAGAATCCAACAGGTGCAGTGTATGTTTGGGAGCGGAGCCCCAAACGTGGGAGCAGTATTCCATAGTTGGTCGAATTTGGGCTTTGTAAAGAATTAACAGTTGTTGTGGGGTGTAAAGCTTTCTGGTTCTAAATAATATTCCCAACTTTTGAGAAGCTCTCCTTGCTATGCCTGCAACATGTTCATGCCAAGACATATTTGCTCCCAAACTAACGCCCAACAAATTGAGAGACGATGCTAGGGGAATGGAGTGCCCCGACATAACTATGTCGGGTTCAGCAACGTTAACTTTTTTAGAAAAAACTGCCGCTGCTTCTAGAACCATGAGTTTATGATATTAGAAATCATTTCAGATGAGAAATTTAAGAATATATTGGATCTCATTGTTGCCCTATGGTAAATGTAATAAATTATAGCCTGTCCCAAAATATAAGATCCTGTTTTTGCCGTTTTAAGTGCGCAATATAAAAATTCTCTAAAGATAGATTTAAGAATTTTATTCATTAATGCAAATAAATAAAATTATAAGTGTTTTTGGAGGTGTTTATTTATAGATGCATGTAAAAACAAATGGATAAGAAGTACAAATATACAGTTTGAATGAATGGGGTTTACATATTGTATAAATAAAAATATATTTTAACTTAAGCCTAATTCGAATTCAGCCACTGACACGCTTAAAGTAGGAGAAACATTTTGTGCCCTTATTTTTGATTGAACTTGATGCCGAATATGTTCAATTGGATTAAACACACAACAATACGGAGGAAGCCGAAAAACAGTGTGTCCCATTTTCTCAACCATACTATCACAAACATATTTCTTTTTCAATTTATAGTCTTTAAAAACTTCCAAAAGATCACTTTTTTTTATAACCAAAGTCAAAATAAATGTCATTTTCTGACATATATTCCTGTATTTCCGATTTGGTGTTGGCTGCATTAGGAACCTTATTTAGTAGGCGACTAGGGTAACTTGCATTGTCCATAACTATAGTACTCTGTTCGGAAACATTTGGCAAAAGGGAATTTTGAAACCAATTTTCAAAAAGTTCTGCGGTCGTGTCTTCGTGATAGTCCAAACTAGAATCTTTTCTGTTTTTTTCAGATAATAGTAGACAATTTGAAACTCAGCCCTTTTCAGATCCAGCATGCAAAATGGTTATTCATTTACCTTTATTTGAAGGTACGTTAGTCTGACATTTTGTACTGCTGTCAACCCACCCTTTTTGCAAAGTGTGATGGGTATTGAACTATGTTTCGTCAAGGTAAATTATTGGCCAATTGATACTTTTTAATTTCTTGTAAATAAGTATGTCGCAAGATTCCTAATCTTTGTGACTCCATCACTACTTGCCTTTTGTTGATTTTTCGGAACGTGAAATCCCATTCTTAGGAGAATTTTGTGAAGGGTTGATCGGCCACAATGTATATTAGTCCCGTCCTGCACCAGTCTTAATTTTATTTTGTCTAGTGTCGGCACCAACTGCTCTTTATACATATAATGATGACGTCTTTTTCACAACCGTCTACATGATGCATTTGAAAATCTTTCCGATTTTTCCTGTTCCTGAGTGATGGTATTCCTACAATACCCTTAATCGTAGAAACTGAGATTTTTGTTAGTTCACTGGTTTCTTGCAAAGCACTTTGTTTATTCAAATTTCTTTTTACCAAACTATCGTAAATATTTTTCACTATTTGTTTAGCGTCAAGTGATAAATGTTTTCTCGTGCGATAGCCACTATTGCAATTTTCCCACGGACGCAACAAAATTAAAATAGAACCGTTACGTTGTAAGTTGTAAGTAAAACTAAAAATAAAAATAATAGAAAGTATCTTTCGAATCTTAATGCGGACCTGTGGTTATTAGGCCTATATTATCAAATACTTGTGCAAGTGAGGGCGGGAAACAAAGCAGGTAAAATAAAGATACGTTTATCGTAATACCTGGCAACTATGCACAAAACCATAATAGGGTCGTTTAATGCCCCATTGAAAAAGCAAAAAGGTAGGATCTTATATCTTGGGATTTGCCATAACATTTTTGCGTTTCATAATTTTACCTGAACCAAATTAAGAGAACAGGTCGACAAGAATCGTTTATGACGGCGCTCCTGCACTTCTTGGATTATAGAATGAATTAATAAAGTCGTAATTCCTAAGACGCAGTCTCATATACTTCGAGAACCATTGGTTTATGATATTAGAAATCATTTAACAGGAGAAATTGGAGAACACATTGCATCTCACTGTGGCCTTATGCTAAATATAATAAATTAACATTTCTGCGTCTTGTAACTCTAACTGAACCAAATTAAGGGTGAACACTACTGTTAAAGTTTCAAAAATTGATTTTTTTCTTGCTTTAAATGATTTTTTTATGTTGTCTAGAGTGAGAATCGCAGAGTAAAGGCATATACAAATTTTTTTCTCCTTACCGGAAAAAAAAACATAACTTAAAAAGTTCTCAATCGATCGACTGAAAATTTTGTACCCAGTCTTAAGAGGTCATCGGATTTTACGATTAATGCAATTTTTATTTATTAGTGCAACCTTTTTCGTCATTTATTTTTTGTTTTGTTCATTTGCCTGCGAAATTAACAAAAAGAAATAATATTTCATTTCCCTACGTCATTCCCTAGATTTTCATTTATAAAATAAGAATATTTTTGTTTTTCATTCTAGGTTCCTCTTTTTGTGAGAAATCTTTCCGGTGGTGCAAAAAAGGAATGTTTGTTCACCCAGGGCTACAGCTGTAATTTTGTAATAAAAAATTCTGAAAAAAATCATGTATATTTTTTGATATTTATATAATATAAATTTTTTAATCGCAAGTCGATATCTTGTGTAGTTTCTTTTTCTTCTTCTTAAAGTTCACCTTTTTTTGACCTCTACAGTGGTGTGCACCCTTAAGTGAACAGGCCAACAAAAATCGTTTATGACGGCATTCCTGTACTTCTTCAGTTATAAAACGAATTAATAAAGTCGTAACTCCTAAGGCGCTGTGGCGTATACTTTGAGTTGTTTTGTGATATTAGAAATCATTTCACAGGAGAAATTTGAGAATACATTGTATCTCATTGTTGCCCTATGGTAAAACTAAAAAACGAACTGCGTCTCGTAACTCTACCTGAACCAAATTTAGTGAACAGGCGAACAAGACGGCATTCCTATACTTCTTCGATTATAGAATGAATTAATATCTCCCAAGGTGCAGTTGTGTATACTTCGAGAACTATTGCTTTATGATATTAGAAATCATTTCACAGAATAAATTTGAGAATGCATTGGATCTCATATTTGCCCTATGGTAAATATTTAAAATTAACATCTTGAGAATTATATCATACCCTTATAAGGTAATTGAGCTACTTCTATTAACAATGACAACATTTCGAATTTTATTTTATATTTCAACACTGAATATTATCAATAGTTATAATCCTTCTACCTTTTTAATTGATATGCATATGTTATATCCTAAGTACAAAGTTATAAAGTCTTAGAAGTAATGAAGACATAAAGTTACAGATCAAAAATACTAAAAGAATCCCTAAAGTTCGATGGATTATAGTGAACCTGAAAACAAAAATTTCCATTAGTCATTCAAGATAGGGCTCAAGATCGAGTCGCACAAAATTCTTCGTGAGAAAGAAAGTCCTTGTAATTATATTAAAAATTTTACCTTTGCTTTCTAACTAGAGAAGCCTTTAACGTTGAATCTGGGTCTTTCAAGATATATTTTCTAATTCCTTTGACATATTTTCTGAAAAATAATAACCATGAAACCGTAGTCATACTGAAAGGAAATAGTTCCTGATCAGTCTTAGTTAGTCGTTTCCACATGGCTTGTGTATTGTTATTTGAGAAAGTCCACTCTCTTACGCTGAAGAATCCTAAGCTTTCCGTTAAGTTGTGGACCTTTTTATATATGTTTAACAATCTAAAAAAATAAGGAATTAGTTATTAATGATATGGATAATTAAATTCGTTATAAAATTTAGAAATGTCGACTAAATTTATATAATCGCATAATGTCCCATTCATTTAAAGGGATTGTAAAATTTAATAAATTTTCAAAAAATAGTACAAGAGATGACGTGGGGAGAAACTCGTCGAAAAGGAATATTACTTGTATATTTTTGAAGGGCGGCTTTGAGAGATGAACCGACGATTTTTGAGTTTTGCTGGAATACTGCTCAGTATATATGACCACTCCACCGAACACTTTATTTTGCACTCGACGTGCGTTTCGCTAACCATGTTAGCTTCATGAGGAGCGATGATTGACTAACGTGCGTCGAGTGCAAAAATAAAGTGTTTGGTGTAGTGGTGATATACTGAGTAGTGTCATTCTGCTAAAGATTTCACATTCCTAACATAGTTTCCTTTAATACTTTGGTACTCTAGAAGTTTTATTACATCAGGTATACGCGAGGGCATATATGGCGGTGAAATGAAGCCATAGCGGCAGTTCCCAGATAAAAATTGCGGTGATTGCGAAAATGTGGCACCGTTATTCTGGGTCTATCTATTCTGAAAATAATTTTTAAGTAAAGCTATCGATATTTTATTTTTTTGCAAACTTTAGTTCCATCTTTGTAAGCAGTTTTTATCTCTTTTTAAATTTGTTAACAATAATAAACTGTTCTTTAAGTATCAGATTTTCTTTTATGCTAACATGTAGATTGTTGTATTTTATTTTAAACAACAAGCGTATTTGTGTCTTGTTCAGAATAGTGTGGTTGATGAGCCAGTCATCGAACTAAAAAAAAGAATCGACAGTTGCAAAAGAAAAATTTTGAAAATGCTTTGGTAGTCGGGTTAAGGACGGTAACGGTTACCTACCAGTCAAGTGAGATTGACAGCTCTAGAGAAATAGTTTGCAGTTGTCTAATCATTAATGTTAGAATTAATTAGATTTAATAGTATAATAAACTACTATATATTATTTCATGATCGGTTTGAAAAGTAATTAAATCCACATATCTAAAACGATATACATTTTGTAAACTTACTTTGGTTTATTTCCTACCAACAAACAACATAAGTCCACTACAGTGGCAGGTAGAATATGTAAAAATAACTTTAAAACCCAGTATACGTAATAATTGGTAGTTGTAACAGCGAATGGACACCATATTGCATTTGAAGGTGGGTATTTTGCAGCATGGGTGAAGTTAAGTTTAATAAACTCTTCACAGTTGATTGGGTTTTCTGAGGAGGATATGTAGTTATACACTGGAATATTTTCGCCTTTTCTAAAATAATAAATAAATATGTAAATAGTTTTTGGGGGTTACTCTAGATAATAATATCGAATAATTTGGAGACGGACGGTTCTCCGAAACACAATTTTTGCAGCAACCGATTCTTTAATTGAAACTGTCCCTTTATGAATAGGCTGATTTGAAAAATTAAGATGGCCATCAAATGGTACAGTTTAATTGTGTTATTTTTTACCTTTTACAGGGCTATTTAAAAGGTATATTTAATATAAAAAAAAATTAATAGTGAATCATCTAAGGGCGCCAATTACACAGGATGTCATACTTTTAAGTGACCAAGGGCAAGAAATCATTTTAGTAGCCATAGAAGGAAAGAAATAAATTTATAATAAATGCAATGGACAGAAGGGATGACACATTAAACATTTAATATAATATATATATATATATATATATATATATATATATATATATATATATATATATATATATATAGATAGATAGATAGATAGATAGATAGATATATATATATATATATATATATATATATATATATATATATATATATATATATATATATATATAGTGAAATTCCCCTTCGTGGACACCCCTCTTACACGGACACCTCCCTTGAACGGACAGTTTTTCATGGTACCGACCGACTCTAATATAATTGGTATTGTCTTAACTCTCTCTTGGACGGACATTCTCTTGAACGGACGCAGACACAAAAAAAATGTTCTCTTAACCCGACAAAAACAATAAAAAAAAGCCTTGTTCCATTTTTCTGTGACGAGTATCGCTGTTGCGTTTCCCAATCGTGCCGCGAGCCAACGTCACTGCCTGCCTTCACTGAGGGACTTCCCCGAGTAAACCGGGGATTTACCGATCTCAATTTTTTCGGTATACGCGGGGATTTAATATTAGTCTGACGCCCATGCAAAAAAAAGACACAGTGAGCGGCACATTCATTGTAGAAATGGCTCCAAATAGAAAAATTCTCACGTTTAAACAAAAAACTGAGATTATTGAATTTCACAATAAGGAGAAGTTTAGTGTAGGGGACTTATCCAAGCGTTTTAATATCGGAAAAACACAAGCGGCTGATATAATTAAACATAAAGAAATCCTTCTAAACAAGTGGATGTAGAACAGCAATTTGAATGAATAAAGAAGCTTTTTGACTGGTGATGATACCAAAATTGACAAGCTTGTGTTATAACTGGTTTATAGCAGCTCGCCATAAGGGGATTCCTTTGACAGGTATACCCATGAATCCTTTTTTTTTAGATAAGATTTTCTGGAATTAGTGTGTTAATTTTCTTTTCATATCAATTCAAATAAACATAAGTTTTATAGCGATTTTAGGAGAAGGAGCTTCGGTTATTGCTGAAGATGTTTCTTCATTCTGGGAAATATGCCCCTCTTTAATCAAGGGATATTCACCGTTATCTCTTACCGATGAGACAGGCCTGTATTTTAGTGCTCTACCCCATAAAATCTTAACATTAAAAAAAGAAGAATGTGTTGGTGGTAAATATCCCAAAGAGAGGTTTACAATTTTGCATTGTGCAAATATGGAGGGAGAAAAAGAAAAACTCTTAGTCATTAGTAAGGCAGCTAAACCCAGAGCATCTAAAAATATTAACATAAACAACCTGCCTGTAACTTGGAAATATAATGAGAAAGCTTGGATGAGAGGAGAAATTATGACAGAGTGGTTGCAACTTCTTGATTGGAAAATAACGAAAGAAAAAAGAAACATTTTTAGACAATGCTGAATCTGATCAAAAGACGTCCGCTTAAAAAAATATAAAAATCCTGTTTCTGCTCCCTAACTGTATATCAGCTTGTCAACCACTTGACCAGGGAAAAAAATTTTAAAATTTATTACCAAAGTCTAATATTAAAACACCTGGTAGTAACCATTGGAACTGCTGGTACAGCTTTGGAGTTAATTATGAAAATTACGCCACTGGATGCAGTTTACTTTGCAAAAACCGCTTGGGAACAAGTAACCAAGGCAACAGTTAAAAATTGCTTCCGTAAAGCGAGATTTAAGCATGAAACTATGCAAAGTGAAGACCAGTTAACTGAGGCTGTTACATCTGATCCAGAAGATGACTTAGCACTTAACGTACTTGCAGATATCCTCAAAAATAAGAATTTGTTGTAGTTGACTGATAATGAAAACTTTAATGATTTTTGAACATTTGTATTTTGTAAATCCAGATTCAGAACAAGAAATTGAAAATCCAATTGAAATACAAGAACTCTCCGAAGATTCTGATGTCGAAGAGGTTCCAGTACCAACACATGCTATCCCAAATTATGGTGAAGCTATTACCCTAACCAAGCAGCTTAAAAGTTATGCCGAAGATGCAGAGTCTTTAGAGCTTCTTTCCAAATTAGAAATACGATTTGTGGACGCCGTTTTAAAGAAAAAGAGGCGACAAACAACAATATATGAATTTTTGCGTCATTAAAGTGACCTTTCATTTCATATGTATAACTCTATCCTATTATATTATGTATATGTATATATATGTATCTTAAGGTAACAAATCTTCCTTAAGTTTTAAGTTTGTTGTTTATTTTAAAAATATGTACGTACATATGTATACGTTTTAAATGTCCCAAATTCTTTAAATATGGCATTCATTAAAAAACGATTTTTTTTGTATTTCCTTTAAGGGGAAACTCCTCTTGAACGGACACTTTCGGTCGGTCCCGTTGGTGTCCGTCCATATATATTATATATATATATATATATATATATATATATATATATATATATATATATATATATATATATATATATATATACCATATATATATATATATATATATATATATATATATATATATATATATATATATATATATATACCATTTATATATAATATATATAAAAATGCAACGTCTCTCTGTCTGTCTGTCCGTTAGTGCACTTTTCACTGGAGAACCACTTATCCGATTTACGTGTTTTTTTTTAAAACATACATATGTTCTCTGGTTATAGGTTATATTTTTATCACGTTAGGTAATATAGGAAATAAGCAGTGACGATAATAGTGAATGAAGTCGGAAAAAAAAAGTTTGCAGCTCGCTCGTTCTCTTGCAATACACTACCTAAACTATTAAATATGGAAAATATCATGTAGCAAAGGATATCTATAATATATATAAAATGCAACGTCTCTCTGTCTGTCTGTCTGTTTGTGCACTTATCACTGGAGAACCACTTATCCGATTTACGTCCTTTTTTTTTAAATATGCTAAACCAATAAATATGGAACAATATGATGTAGCAAAGAATATCTATAATATATATAAAAATGTAACGTCTCTCTGTCTGTCTGTTTGTCTGTCTGTTAGTGCGCGTATCACTGGAGAACCACTTATCCGATTTGCGTGCTTTTTTTTTAAAAACATACGTATGTTCTCTGGCCAGGCTATAGGATATATTTTATTGCGTTAGGTAACATAAGGAATAAGCAGTGATGATAATAGCGAATCAAATCGGAAAAAAAAGGTTACCGTTAGCGCGTTCTCTTGCAATACACTGCCTAAACCATTAAATATGAAGCAATATTATGTAGCAAAGAATATAATATATATAAAATCTCTCTGTCTGTCTGTCTGTCCGTTAGCGCGCTTATCACTCGCCAACCACTTATCCGATTTACGTTTTTTTTTTCAGATTTATACATATGTTCTCTGGCCAGGTTATAGGATATATTTTATTACGTTAGGTAATATAAGAAATAAGCAGTGACGATAATAGTGAATCAAGTCAGCTAGCGCACTCTCTTGCAATACGCTGCCTAAACCGTTAATTATGGAACAATATCATATAACAAAGAACACAATATATATATATATATATATATATATATATATATATATATATATATATATATATATATAATGCAATCTCTCTGCAACGTCTCTCTGTTAGTGCGCGTATCATTCGAGAATCACTTATGCGATTTACGTATTTTCTTTTAATTCATACGTACATGTGTTCTCTGGTCAGGTTATATAATATTAATAATGATCTATATAATATATATAAAAAACGTCTGTCTATCTGTCCATTAGTGAACTTATCATTCTAGAACCACTTATCCGATTTACCTGTTTTTTTTTTAATCTTTAACATTTATCAAAAAAAAAATCTATAATATATATAAAACGCAACGTCTCTCCATCTGTATGTCCGTTAATGCGCTTAGCACTCAAGAGCCACTTATCCGATTTACGTGTTTTTATAAATTTATACATATGTTCTATATAAGTCGAATGAGCCTAGATAATGGGAGGTAAGGTGAGATAATGGGAGATAAGGAGAAATAAGGGGAGATAAGTGAAGATAAGCCTCGATAATGGGAAACAAGGTGAGATAATGGGAGATAAGTATAAATATTGGGAGATAAGGAGAAATAATGAGAGACAAGAGGAAATAATGGGAGATATTTTATATAAGCAGTGACGATAGTAGTGAATCAAGTCTATATACATATATATATATATATATATATATATATATATATATATATATATATATATATATATATATATATATATATATATATATATATATATATATATATATATATATATATATATATTTTATATATATATATATATATATATATATATATATATATATATATATATATATATATATATATATATATATATATATATATATATATATATATATATATTATATATATATATATATATATATATATATATATATATATATATATATATATATATATATATATGTATATATATATATATATATATATATATATATATATATATATGTATATATATATATATATATATATATATATATATATATATATACATATATATATATATATATATATATATATATATATATATATATATATATATATATATCTACAACACTATGTGTGGAACATCGAATTTCATAAACACTGGTGTAGTATTCGTATGTTTTGTTGTTGTTGTAGCCAGTAGTAAGCCTTTGTTTTAAGTGACAACCAAAACCCAAGAAAAATATCACCTATTATAAAGAAGTGGTTGAAGATAAATAAAAGAGAAAAATTATATATATATATATATATATATATATATATATATATATATATATATATATATATATATATATATATTTTTATTGGTCTAGCACACGTGCTGCAGGGAAGTCCCTAAAGCGCTCCAGGAGCGGCACGAGTGCGGAAAAAAGCGATTCACGTTGTTCTTGAATCGCTGTAAATTGTACTCGGTGGGAAACACAGCGCTGGGCAAATTATTCCAAAGGGATGACGTTCTCCATATAAAAGATTGCTTGAAAAGCGTTGTACGCGGAGTAACAAGCTGAACCTCATACGGATGCGAAGCACCAGCGCGACGTGTATTTCTAACATGCACCGCTTTGGGAGGAATTAAGCGGGCTACATCCTTCGAACACTTTCCATGAAAATACTTGTAGAACAGACTCAAGTCGCCAACCGTTCTTCGATGTTCCAGCGAATCAAGGCCGCCGGTCAATTCCGGGTCCCCAATCAGACGGACCGCTCTTCTCTGAACAGAATCCAACAAATGCAGTGTATGTTTGGGAGCGGAGCCCCAAACGTGGGAGCAGTATTCCATAGTTGGTCGAATTTGGGCTTTGTAAAGAATTAACAGTTGTTGTGGGGTGTAAAGCTTTCTGATTCTAAATAATATTCCCAACTTGCTATGCCTGCAACATGTTCATGCCAAGACATATTTGCTCCCAAACTAACGCCCAACAAATTGAGCGACGATGCTAGGGGAATGGAGTGCCCCGACATAACTATGTCGGGTTCAGCAACGTTAACTTTTTTAGAAAAAAAATTGCCGCTTGGGTTTTTGTAGCGTTAAATTCCACTTGGTTACTGTCACCCCAAGATAGAATTTCTTCCAGGTCTTTGTTGAGTTGAACAACCTCCTGCTGTCTGCGGACATTCGCCTGAGCAGCCGATGTCCGAGCGTTCAAGGTGAATGAAGAGACAAGCGTACTGTCATCTGCAAAGCTATAGATTGGATTCCCGGTCTTTTCCAGCAGATCGTTAATGTAAATGAGAAAGAGAGTAGGAGACAGTATGGAGCCCTGGGGCACACCAGCGTTGATAGTGAGGGTGTTAGAAAGAAATCCGTCGACCGCCACTCGTAAAGAACGCTCTCTGAGGAAACATGAGAGCCACAAACAGAACCTTTCAGACATACCATAAGAGCGCAACTTAGCCAACAGTCCATCGTGCCAAACACGGTCGAATGCCTTGGATATGTCAAGAGCAACCGCTCGAGATTCTCCAAAGTGTTCAATTGCGTTGTTCCAAACATGTGTTACATAAGTCAGAAGATCTCCTGTTGATCTATGTTTACGAAAACCATATTGGTGATCGCTAATAATATTGAATCATTCAAGATATTTTAGAAGATGCTCATTGATAACCTTTTCCATGACTTTCGATATTATTGAAAGCAGTGCAACTGGTCGGTAGTTATTTGGCAAGGTCTTCTTACCTTTTTTAGGTATCGGCTGAACCGTGGCACATTTCCAGCAGGACGGAAATATTCCCTTTCTGTAGGATAGGTTAAAAAGTCTACAGAAAACTGGTGTTAGTTCGCTTGCACAGTTTTTGAGAACTATGGCAGGTATTCCGCGAGAAGCCTTCTTGGTGTCTAGCTTCATTAAAATACGCTTTATGATGCGCTGTCTGAAGACAACATCGGGCATCCTTGACTGCAATATGGGAATAGTAGATGGTGTTTTTCCTTGGAAATCGACAGTAGAATGTGAAGCAAAAAGTTCAGCCAACAAGTTCGCTCTCTCAACAGGTGTGGTTGCAATGGAATTATCTGGCCATGTGAGTGGTGGTTTGGTGGATTTGGTAAAATTTTGACTAACTGCCTTAGCGACTGCCCAAAAGGACCTGGAATTGTTGGGACAAGCGAGAAGTTTGTTTCTAATTCGTTGATTGTGTGCCTCCTTGGTTTCGTCGATAATTCCCTTGCATCTGTTCCGGGCATGAACAAAGATGTTTCGATTTACGGTGTTAGGATTTTCACGCCATTGTCGGTAGGCAGTATGTTTAGAAGCAACAGCTTCTTTGCATTTTCGGTCGAACCAAGGCTTGCCGTTGGAGGAGCATTTCTTCGAAAAAGGAATGTAAGCTTCCATACCAGCCAAAATAACATCGGAGACCTCCCTGGCGCAGTCAGATGGGTTATCGAATCGAAAACAAACGTCCATCCAAGGGAAAGTTCGAAAGTATTCCATGAGATCTTCCCATTTAGCAGATTTGTAGTGCCAAATCTTGCGCGGCCTAGGCGCCTCTCTGTCACTGATTGGCAGGATACTCGATGTCGAAAGCAGTTTATGGTCGGAAGAACCTAACGGCGGATTTACGGTGACCGTGTAAATCTCCGGATTGGTGGTTAAAAACAGATCAAGAAGACTGGCGAACTCCCCGTCTCGATCAGGGATCCGTGTTGGTTCGTCAATAAGCTGAGTTAAAGCCACAACTGATTGAGAATGATTCAGCTTCACGACCTTGTTCGTCGGTAGTATTTGAATATTTGAGCCAGTTGATATTGTGGACATTAAAGTCGCCCAGGATGGCAATCTCGGCACTTGGATAGTTACTTTGTAAATGATCGATGGTGTCTGCAAGAGAAGCGAAAAAGTGTTCGAAAATTGGTATCACTTGGTGGTCGATACAGGATACAGATAAACCTTGTGATTTGTTGAGTCGTTATTTTTAACCACATAACATCAAAGTTTGGGGGCTCCAGATCTTCTTCTCGTTGACAAGAGAGGTCGCTTCTGACAAAAAGACAGATTCCAAAGTTACGCCTAAATCGGGAATAGAAGTCGTACCCAGGATAAAGATAGTTGACCGTGCTGGTCGATGGACTGACCTTGGTTTCACATAGAGCGAGTACATGAGGTTTATCTGATTGCAGGTGTTGATGCACTGAATTTATGTTCGTAGTTTATACCTCGTATGTTGCAAAAACCAGCCCCCACCCGGATCTTCTACCTCCGGAACTTCTTGCATCCAGGCGCCTCATCATGCTCTTTGGTCCCACAGTAGTTAATGTGGAATTTTCCTGTTCTGTCACATGTTTATCTTTGCCTTCTTTGGCTTTGATCCAGGGGGTGTTATTATATATATATATATATATATATATATATATATATATATATATATATATATATATATATATTATATATATATATATATATATATATATATATATATATATATATATATATATATATATATATATATATATATATATATATATATATATATATATATATATTATATATATATATTTATGGGTCTAGTACACGTGCTGCAGGGAGGTCCCTAAAGCGCTACAGGAGCGGTACGTATGCGGAAAAAGCGATTCACGTTGCTTTTGAATCGCTGTAAATTGTACTCGGTGGGAAACACAGTCCTGGGCAAATTATTCCAAAGGAATGATGTTCTCCATATAAAAGACTACTTGTACGAGGAGTAACAAGCTGAACCTCGTACGGATATGAAGTATCAACGCGACGTGTATTTCTAACATGCACCGCTCTGGGAAAAATTAAACGGGCCACATCCTCCGAACACTGTCCATGGAAATACTTGTAAAATAGGCCCAACTGTTCTTCGATGTTCCAGCGAATCAAGGCCGCCGGTTAGTTCCGGGTCTCCAATCAGATGAACGGCTCTTCTCTGAATAGAATTCAACAAATGCAGTGTATGTTGGGGAGCGGAGCCCCAAACATGGCAGCAGTATTCCATAGTTGGTCGAATTTGAGATTTGTAAAGAATTAACAGTTGTTGTGGAGTGTAAAGCTTTCTGGTTCGAAATAATATTCCCAACGTTTGAGAAGCTCTCCTTGCTATGCCTGCAACATGCTCATGCCAGGACATATTTGCTCCCAAATTAAGACCCAACAAATTGAGTGACGATGTTAGAGGAATGGAGTGCCCCGCCATAACTATGTCGGGTTCAGCAACGTTAACTTTTTTAGAAAAAACTGCCGCCTGGGTTTTTGTAGTGTTAAATTTCACTTGGTTACTGTCACCCCAAGATAGAATTTCTTCCAGGTCTTTGTTAAGTTGAACAACTTCCTGCTGTCTGCTGACACTCGCCTGAGCAGCCGATGTCCAAGCGTTCAAAGTGAATGAACAGATAAGCGTACTGTCATCTGCAAACCTGTAGATTGGATTTCTGGTCTTTTCCAGCAGATCGTTAATGTAAATGAGAAAGAGAGTAGGAGATAGTATGGAGCCTTGGCGCACACCGGCGTTGATAGTGAAGGTGTTAGAAAGAAATCCGTCGCTGAGGAAACATGAGAACCACAAACAGAACCTTTCAGACATACCATAAGAGCGCAACTTAGCCAACAGTCCATCGTGCCAAACACGGTCGAATGCCTTGGATATGTCAAGAGCAACCGCTCGAGATTCTCCAAAGTGCTCAATTGAGCCACTCCAAACATGTGTCACATAAGTCAGAGGATCTTCTGTTGATCTATGTTTACGAAAGCTATATTGGTGATTGCGAATAATGTTGAATTCTTCAAGATATTTTAGAAGATATTTATTGATAGCCTTTTCCATGACTTTCGATATTATTGAAAGCAGTGCGACTGGTCGGTAGTTATTTGGCAAGGTCTTCTTGCCTTTTTTAGGTATCGGCTGAACTGTGGCACACTTTCAGCAGGAAGGAAATATTCCCGTTCTGTAAGATGGGTTGAAAAGTCTACAGAAAACTGGTGTCAGTTCCCTTGCACAGTTTTTGAGAACTATGGCAGGTATTCAGTCAGCGCCAGAAGCTTTTTTGGTGTCTAGCTTCATTAAAATACGTTTTATGATACACTGTCTGAAGACAACATCGGGCATCCTTGACTGCACTATGGGAATTGTAGGTGGTGTTTTTGTTGTTGTTGTAAAACGACAGTAGAATGTGAAGCAAAGAGTGCAGCCAACAAATTCGCTTGTTCAGCAGGTGTCGTTGCAATATAATTATCTGGCCGTATGAGTGGTGGTATGGTAGATTTGGTTAAATTTTGAATGGAAGAACCTAACGGATTTGCGGTGACCGTGTAAATCTCCGGATTGGTGGTTAAAAACAGATCAAGAAGACTGGCGAACTCCCCGTTTCGATCAGGGATCCGTGTTAGTACATCAGTAAGGTGAGTTAAGCCACAGCTGATTGAGAATGATTCAGCTTCACGACCTTGTTCGTCGGTAGTATTTGAATATTTAAGTCAGTTGATGTTGTGGATATTAAAGTCGCCCAGGATGGGCAATTTCGGCATTTGGATAGTTAATTTGTAAATGATCAATTGTGTTCGCAAGAGAAGCGAAAAGTGTTCTAAAGTTATAAAATATATATATATATATATATATATATATATATATATATATATATATATATATATATGTATAGTATATATATATATATATATATATATATATATATATATATATATATATATATATATAATATAAATATGGTAAATAGGCAAAAAAAAACTGTGTAAATTACAAATCGGACACGAATAAATTGAGCGTCATCTATTGTAACGTTTTAAAATTTGACTAAAAGATATTTTAGCACTACTAACGGGTTGTGAACATTGTTTTGATGCATACTATTGATGTTTAATTTGCACCAGCACAACCGTTTAGTTAGTTTATAAATGTGAGCCGTGTAGTGTCCCTGTTGTATTGTTTTTTTTAGTTTAATGTATCTAGTTAGTTAAGTATTGGTAATGATTTTTGTTACTTTGCATATACAACAAACTGTTAGTTGGTAAGTTCTTCCCAAGTGGCGATTGTAGTTCTCCATTGGTGTGACCCA
Source organism: Pachyrhynchus sulphureomaculatus (assembly GCA_019049505.1). Lineage (NCBI taxonomy): Eukaryota > Metazoa > Arthropoda > Insecta > Coleoptera > Curculionidae > Pachyrhynchus > Pachyrhynchus sulphureomaculatus. The sequence continues at coordinate 76,385,459 of CM032448.1, read as the reverse complement.
TTGTTTCGTATTTTATTTTATTTTAGTTTTTTTTTCTGATGAATTCATAATATAATGACGAAATATTGAATTTACAACAATTGAGTGTTAATTATCTACAGACCGCAAACCTGATATAAATCCTTATTCCTAATCTATATATATATATATATATATATATATATATATATATATATATATATATATATACATATATGTACATATGTATATACATCTATATATATATATATATTATATATATATATATATATATATATATATATATATATATCATTGTCCCAGAAACTTACTAAAAAAATAAAAAAATTCCTACACCAGAGATTCGTCAAATTTAATAATGCATAAATTTTCCATTGTTATAATTTTCCTTTATTTTGCATCCGTTTGAACGATCTTAATTTCACCTTTAGTTAATAATTTTTCAACATGCAAGTTTTAGCTTCCGACAGCATTGACAACTTTACAAATAAAAATTACTAGATTATTTCAAAATGGCCGAGCACATGTCAGGTGGGACAAAGAGCAATGTTGTAACTTTAAAATTTTAAAAAATTTTAATAATTCTCTTAATTTCTAACTATGAGTTTTGTCTAGTTTTAAAAATAATTTTAACTGACAAACTTATGTTTATTGTTGTGAATTTATGTGTAGAAAAATAAGTTCATTTCCCTCGACGACATAGAGCGTTTTCTCCTTTGACAGAGGGCCAACTGTAATTTATTCAGTATAACCTTTCTAATTCAATAACCCTATTTTTATAAATATCATTATGATAGGGCCGTTCTGTTTTTTTCTTGCTGAAATATGAATATATTCTTTCAACTGGCTCTTTGCCTGTGTCTCCTGGGTCCTGATGAGGATGTACGAACTGGCATCGAAAGCTCGATTTTAGAAT
>CM032448.1:76301335-76384464 GCA_019049505.1 Pachyrhynchus sulphureomaculatus | reverse complement strand
GGCTCGTATGTCTCTTTAGTATTCGTTACGGAATACTTCGGTGTTTGTCTGTCTGTCTGTCACACCCGATTTTCTCCTAAACTATTTGACTTAGAAAGTTGAAATTTGGTACTAATTAGGAATTGATGGTCTCATTAGAGCCGTGTAGTTTTGAAAGTTAAATTTTGACTTAAGGGGCTAGTTTTGAGGGGTGAAATCGGAAGTAAAAAAAAAATTTTTTACTAGGTCATCGAGTGTGGTGTCACATGAAAGCTTGTGAAAACACGAGTAATATATATATATATATATATATATATATATATATATATATATATATATATATATATATACATATATATATATATATATATATATATATATATATATATATATATATATATATATATGTATATATATATATATATATACGAGGCTGGTTTGAAAAGTCCGTGCAAAGTCCGAGAGATGGCACCACCGGCGCGTATCGAGGTCATGTTTAGTTAGTAGCATCTCTTGAATGAACGCACACCAAGTTTTCAGCTATATTGGTCTATTTCTTTGTGTTTGGCATTCGTGTGAATCAAGGAAGTCGAGTGATTTTCAAGAAATGGACGAAAAAGAATTTCGGGTGGTGATAAACATTACTTTATGAAAGGCAAAACGCCTCAGAAGACTAAAGAGAAGCTTGATAAACATTATGGTGACTCTGCACCTTCGATTAGAACAGTTTATAAGTGGTTTCAAAATTTTCGGACTGGCCATATGGGCACAAGTGACGCTGAACGTTCTGGACGGCCTGTGGAGGTTACGACTCCAGAAATCATTGATCAAATCCATGATATGGTGATGGATGACAGAAGAGTTAAGGTGCGTAAGATTGCTAGTGCTGTGAGCATCTCGACTGAACGGGTACATAATATTTTGCATAAACATTTGGACATGAGGAAGCTATCCGCAAGATGGGTGCCGCGATTACTCACGCTTGACCAAAAACGGAATCGTGTGAAGTGTTTCAAGGATGGTTTGCAGCTGTTCCAGAAGAATCCTGAGGACTTTAAGCGTCGTTTCGTCACTGTGGATGAAACATGGATACATTACTCTACTCCTGAGACCAAACAACAACCTAAACAATGGGTTACCAAGGGGGAATCTGCACCAAAAAAGGCGAAGACCGTTCCTTCGGCCGGAAAGGTTATGGCGACTGTCGTTTGGGATTCACAAGGGATAATCCTCATCGACTATCTGAAGAAGGGTAAAACTATTACAGGTGAATATTATTCATCGTTATTGGACCGTTTGAAAACCGAGCTGCAAGAAAAACGCCCGCGATTGGCCCACAAGAAAGTCCTTTTCCTTCACGACAACGCACCAGCACACACCTCAGCAGTTGTGGTCGCAAAATTAATGGAAATAGGACTCCAACTCGTTTCACATCCCCCCTATTCTCCAGACTTGGCTCCCTCGGACTATTATTTGTTCCCCAATTTGAAGAAATGGCTAGCGGGACAAAGATTTTATTCAAACGAGGAGGTGATTGCAGACACTAATGGATATTTTGCAGACTTGGGCAAATCCTATTATTCGGAAGGGATCAACAAACTAGAACATCGTTGGACGAAGTGTATAAGCCTAAAAGGAGACTATGTCGAAAAATAAAAAAGGTTTACCCCAAACACATAAGTAGTTTTTATTTTTGCACGGACTTGTCAAACCAGCCTCGTATATATATGTAATACTTGCGCATACTTTTCTTCGTATTATTTTTAAAAAATCGCGAAAAATCGCTGTCCCCTTACCTTATCTCGAAAAGTACTGATCAAAAAATTTTGAAAAAATTCTGTAATATTCTCCACGGGGTATAGACTAAACGAAAATTATCACGAGTGCATTACCTTTAATAATTTATCTGACATATAAAAAAAAACAAAAATTTCAAGGTCGCCAGTTTTCAGTAAAGATTGGGAACAAACTTTGTTGAAAACTCAATTGGGATGTGTTTTGTGAAGTCACTGATCATTTTATACCACCGTAACAAAATTTTTTATTTTAAAGGCAATTAACGTACGGAATACTAATTGTGCAAGTTCAACTTGCACTTGACCGGTTGTTTAATTCATAAAATGTTTATGGTTTGTTGACAGAAACTTTACTTTTTAGATAGCCCCAAAAAAAAATCTAGTGTCAGATCTGGGTGGCCAATTAACATCAACATTTCTCGAAATTAGACGACAACCAGAAATAAATCGCAATCTCCAAAATTTCTGCTTCTGACAATTCTTGTCCCAATGGAATTTTGTATGCGTGCAAATGCAAATATTTATTAAAAATTCACCACAAACAGCCATAAGATATTCATTATTGTTGAGAACGACGTCGAATCGATTCATTAGCAACATTTTCAGAGACAGCAGCAAAGTTTTCAATCGAACCGGCACCTCTTGTAGTACCTGACTTTGGTACATTATGAACAGCACCAGCTTCTCCAAGTTTTTTCACCAGTCTTTGTCAATTCATTTGGCCAATTGTATTGATCGAAATACCCACAAATTTTCACTCCAATTTCATAATAACTTGAATAACTTTAATGAGTCGGTCTTGGATATGTTGCTCCATGATTAAATTTGCTAAGTATTTGATTAAACAAATGTCAAAATAGAAACAGAAAAAGACAAGAATTATTAAGTGGTGCCATCTAAGCCTCTGTAATATAAAAACCTGTTTTACGTGAAATTAAAATTGAAGAATAATCCATGTTGAATGAATGAATTTTCTATCGCAAATTTCTTTATATTTTGGTTTTGATTAGGTCACAATATTTCAAGTTAGAACCGTGGCAAAATAAATAAATAGCCGGTAAACTGCAAATTAAACTTGCGCAATTAGTGTTCCGAAAGTTGATTGCTTTTAAAATAAAAATTTTTGTTACAGAGGTATAAAATGAACAATGAATTCACAATACACACTCCAAATGGTTTTTAACAAAGTTTTTTTCCGATCTTTACTGAAAGAAAACTGATAACCTTTAAATTTTTGTTTTTTTATATATACCGGATAAATGTACTAGTGATAATTTTTGTTCAATCTACACCCTGTGGAGAATATTCAAGAATTTTTTCAAAATTTTTTGATTACTACTTTTCGAGATAAGGAGGGGCAGCGATTTTCCGCGATTTTTTAAAAATAATACAAAGAAAAATGTGCGTAAGTATTAACATTGTATATATTCTTGAACTCGTGTTTTTACAAGCTTTTATTTGACACCCAAGTCGATGACCTAGTAAAAAAGTTTTATTTTCACTTCCGATTTCACTCCGAGAAACTAACCCCTTAATCAAAATTTAACTTTCAAAACTACACGGCTCGGATGAGGCCATCAATTCTCATATTAGTGCCAAATTTCAACTTTCTACGTCAAATAATTTCTGAAAAAATCGGGTGTGACAGAAGACGAACTGACATACGCATATACAGACGCACAGACAGGCGGACAGACAGACGAACAGACACCGAAGTGATCATATAAGTGTTCCATACGGAACACTTAAATATTGTTATTTTTAGTGTTCCATATGGAAGTGAAAAAAAAAAATTACAAGGTCATCAAGTGGGTTGTCAAATGAAAACACGAGTTAAAAAATATATATAATATTAATACTTGCGCACACTTTTTGCGAAAAATAGTTGTCCGCCCTTATGTTGAAAAGGACTGATCAAAAAATTTTGAAAAATTCTGCAATATTCTCCACAGGCTGTATATTGATCGAAAATTATCACGAGTGCATTACCTTTAATAAGTCATCTGGTATAAAAAAAAAACAAGATTTTCAAAGTCATCAGTTTTCAATAAAGACACGAAGAAAATTTTGTTGAAAACTCATTTGGGGTGTGTTTTGTGAAGTCACTGATCATTTTAGACCTCCGTAACAAAAATTTTTATTTTAAAAGCAATCAACGTACGGAACGCTGATTGTGCAAGTTCGACTAGCATTTGGCCGGTTATTTCTAGATTAATTTGATTGAAATTGAAGAATAATCCATGTTGAATCAACAAATTTTCTATCGCAAATTTCTGTACGTTCTAGTTTTATTTAGCTCACAATGTTTTTTTTAAATGTTTTAAGAAACCATGGCAAAATAAAAAAAAAAATAACACTTTTTTAGATTAATCTTATTTTTTATTTCGCACTTATTTTAATCATTTAGCGGTATTAATTTAATTCATGACTTTATGTATATATAAAAAAAACTACTTATAAAACTAAATTAAATTAATTCTAATACAAAAATCACAGTCAAATATTAACTTAAAATCTAAACAAGGTTATTATTCCTACAATAATTATATAAGTTTAAATATGTTCTATTGGATTTATTTTCTTGTAGATAAACAACAAAATTCACAATATTATTTAAAATTATAAAATACGCGCATACCTTAAATACCTTAGATTTTAAACCTAAAAACAAAACTAATATCTTTTACACTAGAATATGTACTATGAAACCATAGTTTCAAATATACTATTTAATTTGAGTATATTCTACGATAAGTTCTCCTTCTTGCCAGTATTTTTATAATACTCTTTTTTAAAATACTCTTCAATTTCATGTAATGGCTTTCCTTTAGTTTCCGGCAAACAAAGGAAAACAAATACAGTCCCAATTAAAGCCATACTTCCATACACCAGAAAGGTTCCATCAGTTCCAAGTTTGTCAAACATTTCAGGCATCGTCTTTACTACACTAAATACTGACATATATGCTACACATGATGCTATTCCACTACCAGTGCTTCTTTTTGATAACGGAAGTAACTCCCCAAGAAGGTTCCATGGTAAAGTTACAAAACCAGCTGTCACGAAGAAAACGTAGGCTACAAGTGAAGCTATCGGAATAAATACTACTAGCACTGGCGAGCTAATTGAAGTGTATATTTTGCTAAAATAGATAAATCCACTGAGTATAAATAAGGGGATACAGGTTCCTATACCACCAAGCAAGGCTAGTGTCCTTCGTCCAATTTTTTTCATTAAAATACATGCGACAATCGAAGCAAATAGTCGAATACAATCAATCACAAAAGTCGCTAGATACTCATTGACATGATCTCCAAGTGTTTCCTTCATAAGTGTTACAGAGTAGAAATTTACAGCATTTACGCCAGCCCATTGACTAGTAACAAAGAAAACTGTTAAAATACCCATAGGTTTCAAAAATTCTGGCTCTAGCAACTCATTTAACCGATCCAAAAATCCTTTTTTCTCCAAACTCTTTTGGTTTTCTTTCTGTTTAATCAACAATACTTGCAATTCTTGTTTTGATTCTTCCGAGGATCCCCTTAACCAATAAAAAGATTTTTCGGCTTTTTCCGTAAGGCCCTTTTGCACTAACCAAGCTGGTGATTCTGGAGTGAAAGTCATTAGTATCCAGCTTAGGATTGGTAGTATGCTTATTATTAATGCAGTGATTTGCCAGGTGAAAAAAGTACCTAAAAGATGACTTGCTAGAAGGCCTGTTGATACGCTGAGAGGAATGCCACCTGGAATTAAAAAAAAACAGGATTTCTTAAAATATTAGGTCTTGTAGAAGCAATTGCTACTTAGTAAAACAGGAAATTGCTACCAGCTATTGTACGATAAGCTTCGATATGTTGAATCAATTGCTTATTTTACTAATGATAACACAGGCCAACCATAAAAAAACTTTTTTAATAATTTTACCTGATTCCCATGTTTTTTGGTGTGCTGAGTTCGAAAATAATAATAAATAAGTCGTATCACCCACCAATTTTTCACATTTTAATATTCAAAATGTGAAAAGTTTATTTTTTATCATTCGAATGTTATTAGGTTGGCAAAAAAATCAGAATTTTATAAGGTTTGCAGTAAAATCAAATGTTATTAGGTTGACAGTTCTGATAAATGTCAGCTGTTTGTTTTCTTCCAGTTAATATAACCTCGCATTGCAGTGTTTAACCCATGTGCTTGAATTCACACTCAAAGTATGGCTAATCGTGGTTGTAAGAACTCTCCCAACACTTTTTGTTATATATGTGGTAAGTTTGTATTTAAAAAACATCATAGGAACATTACTGACTTTGTAAAAAAGTATACTTTTCAAATTTTGGTGTAGAAATCGGTAATCAAGAAAAATATTGGCCTCCTCACAAAGTATGTTATGTTTGTGTCGAGGATCTTAGGAAATGGTATAAGAAAGGAAAGAAAGCTTTTAAATTTGCAGTACCCATGGTATGGAGAGAGCAAGAAAATCATTCAAAGGATTGTTATTTTTGCACCATTGATATTTCTGGATATAACCATAAAAGTAAGAAAGTAATTGTCTATCATAACTTTACTTCAACTATTCGGCCGGTAGGACATGGACCGGGACTTCCTGTCCCTAAGTCATCTCAGTCTATTGATGACGTTTTACAGTCCAGTCCCGAATTTAATGAAAGTCGACCGGATGGTAATGAGTTTCAATGTTCTCTAAAAAATTTAAAACCACAGTTGTTTATACAAGCTGAGTTAAATGATTTAATGAGAGATTTGGGTTTGACTAAGGAAAAGCAGAATTGTTTGGTTCTAAGCTGAAAGAAAAACATTTATTGGAATCTGGAACATCTATTTACCATTATAGAACAAGAGATCAACAGTTGGTCAGTTTTTCAAGCAGGAAGAGGATTTGGTTTACTGCCATGATATTAGTAGTCTAATGAACGAGTTTGGCATTGAGTACAAGAAAGCTTCTTACAGACTCATCAAAAACTAGTTTAAAAGGTGTTCTGTTACACAACGGAAATACTTATGCTTTATGCTTCACCGCCTGTTGCTCATTCAGTCCATATGAAAGAAACTTACGAAAATCTTAACATGATTTTACAGAAAATTAACTATCCAGCTCACGATTGGATGCTATATGGGGATTTAAAAGCTGTCTCCGTGATCCTTGGTCAACAAAAGGAATTTACAAAGTTTCCATGTTGTATATGTGCGTGGGACAGCAAAGTAAGGGATCAACATTGGTCCAAAAAACAATGACCCGTAAAAAAAACTTTAACACCTGGCGAGGAGAACATTTTGCATAAAACTTTAGTAGACCCAAAAAAGATTCTTCTACCAGCACTACACATCTAGTTAGGCTTAATGAAAAAATTTGGGAAAGCCTTGCCTAAAGATGGTGAATGTTTTAAATATTTGTGTAAAAGATTTCCTCATTTATCAGAAGCCAAACTGAAAGAAGGCGTTTTCGTTAGGCCTGATATTCGTAAAATGACCTTCGATTCCAACTTTGAAGCAAGGATGATTACAAAGGAAAAGGAGGCTTGGATATCATTTAAAGAAGTTGTAACTAAGTTTTTGGGCAATGTGAAAAACCCTAACTATGAACTTATCGTAACTAATATGATAGACAAGTTCGAAAATCTGGGTTTTCTGATGAGCCTTAAAGTCCACTTCTTGCACAACCATCTTGACTTTTTTCCTAAAAACTCAGGCGATGTGAGTGAAGAGCAGGGGGGACGGTTCCATCAGGATATAAAGGAGATGGAGAAACGGTACCAGGGACGGTGGAATATCAACATGATGGGTGATTACTCTTGGTCACTTCATAGAGAACAACAAAATGCATCACATCAAAGAAAAAGCTGTACAAGAAACTTCACAGAGAAAAGGGAAAGGAAATACAAAAAAATAAGCACCTAAAATATTCGCATTGAAGTGAAATATGTTATCGTGAGTACAAATTGTAGCCTAATCAAATAAAAGTACTGTTTAAGTTTTTATTTTTTATGTATCAAATTTTCCCTATTTTGAAATTTAATTGATGTCATATTGTGAGAGAACTGTGGGTGATACAAAATAACTGATTCCAGATACGGTTTCAGCACCCAAAAATACTTAACACTTAGATCTATTGGTTTAAAAAGTTTTTACAAATATTTTTTTTGTTGGCCTGTGTAATTTATACATTTTTTCTTTTTATATATTTGTTAGTACACCCTTTATAAGGGGCTAAAAGGCTGAAAATAACGATCCGACATAAAAGCAACTTCTGCGCACATTTTTTAATCACTGGGGAACTTTTCCATGTAAATAATGTTGAAAGCAAAAATCACAAAACAAAATGAAAGAAATACAAAAGTGTTATTAAAATATGATTTTAATTTCTTAATACATTCGATGCTACTCTAGTTGCTACACTTGTGGGAACAATGATTTTATACTCTCTTCATTGCACTTGTTTTTTCTACTATAATATTATCTTTTAAATTAAAATATTAGCAATAAAACTACTTAATTACTTTGTTAACTGTCACTAAATATATTTGTAAAGATTTTACAATTGCGTTATCGCGATTTCGTAGTACAACTACATTGTCAAACGCTTAACTAAGACTAAAACAGATTTTTGGTATTTTATGTTTTTATGATGAACAGATGTGGGTCTATTTTATGTTAAAAAAGTTTGAACAAAGGAGAATTTGCTACGTCTAATTGACTATTCAGTAAATTTATATTATGGTTCTTTGAATGTCTGTAAATTTCTATAGATTCTAAGAAGTTGAGTTTTGACCCTTTCGGTGCCATATGGAGTATTGTAAACAATCGATATTGGGAAAAGTATGGCCTGTTTCTAAGAAATGTTTAACAAAGTGTGATTTTTCATTTTTTAGCCTATAAGAGGCATTGTGTTCTGCGAATCTTGTCTTGAAATTCCGTCCCGTTTGGCCTACGTAACAGCTATTGCAGCTCCATCCCAAATAACGCCCTTCTGGTTTCATTCGATGTAACAAATATGTTCTCCAATATCCCAAATAAAGATTGTTTAGGAATTATAAAAACTATGTTACAAAAAAACAACGTCAATATAACAATACAACAAGGTATATTGAAACTGTTCGAATTTTGTATATCCGAAAATTATTTTCAGTTCAATAATCAATTTTTCAAACAAAGAGATGGACTTGCCATGGGGTCTCCACTTAGTCCTTTGCTAGCCGAAATCTTTATGTCAGAATTGGAAAACAGTTTTCTAAAAACTCTACACGCGAAAAATATTCTCTTTTGGTTTAGATATGTGGACGACATCTTAGTATGTTTCCTTGGAAATGATACTGAACTAAATTCCACTTTAAATCAGCTAAATAATTTACACCCCAACATAAAATTCACACTTGAAAAGGAAACCGATAATAAAAATAAATTTCTTAGATATTACAATTTTAAAAAAGGAAAATAGACTAGAATTCGATATCTTCCGCAAACCAACCTTTTCAGATGTCACCATCCCAGCTGACTCAATACACCCTAACTCCCATAAACTGGCAGCCTATAGATCTATGATCCATAGAGCCTTTAATATCCCTCTTAGTAAAAATAATTTAAAAAAAGAACTGGACACAATCAAAAATATAGCACTCAATAACGGCTTCCAACCTAAAATAATTAATACCTTAATAAGCCGTAAACGAAAACAAATCACTCTCAGCTTAATCTACCCCGTAAAAGAATACCGAGAAAAGAAAACATTCATACCTCTGACATATTTTGGTCCCATCTCGGATAAAATATCCCAAGTTCTCACGACCGAAAAAACAAGAATAGCTTTAAAACCCGCGCTCAAAAATTATCCAATATATTTTTTTAATGCCAAAGATAAAACTAATAAATATAATAAATCAGGAGTTTATAAACTTAATTGTCAAGAGTGCAATAGCTGTTACGTAGGCCAAACGGGACGGAATTTCAAGACAAGATTCGCAGAACACAATGCCTCTTATAGGCTAAAAAATGAAAAATCACACTTTGCTAAACATTTCTTAGAAACAGGCCATACTTTTCCCAATATCGATTGTTTACAAATACTCCATATGGCAACGAAAGGGTCAAAACTCAACTTCTTAGAATCTATAGAAATTTACAGACATTCAAAGGACCATAATATAAATTTACTGAATAGTCAATTAGACGTAGCAAATTCTCCTTTGTTCAAACTTTTTTAACATAAAATAGACCCACATCTGTTCATCATATAAACATAAAATACCAAAAATCTGTTTTAGTCTTAGTTAAGCGTTTGACAATGTAGTTGTACTACGAAATCGCGATAATGCAATTGTAAAATCTTTACAAATATATTTAGTGACAGTTAACAAAGTAATTAAGTAGTTTTATTGTTAAAATGTACTGTCACAAAGTAACGGACCACTCAATCAACTCTTTAAAATATTAGCAATCTAAATTTTCGCAAGAAAGACGTAATTCTTAATCTATACAGAGATCTTATACAGAATACCTTGTAGATGTTCAACGGAAGAGAAAGTTTTCGCAAAAGGACTGCATTGATTTAAGATTCGTTATGCTGATTTTAAACTGTCCTTCGAGCCTTTCTTTTGCAATAAAATACAATTTTGCGTAATTGTCATAAATGCAAATTTTAGGTTGATCAGGAACTTTCTCAATAACAATTCTCACAAATACTATAAGTATGCAAGTAGACAGTTTGTGTGAATACCTTCTCCTCCTCGTCCCAATATATACAGAGTGACTCCATCGAACAAACACAGTAACCCTTCCTTCCAAGAATAATATTAATAAATTTTAAATATTAATATACATTCTTTCAAGTAAGACCGTTTCCGCGATAATTCATTTTTGGTAGATACGATTCTACCGATTTAACAATTCCACGGCCGCTAAATATATTAAAAAATCGGTATCATTTCGTAAAGAAGTGGGTAAATCATTTTAATTAGACGAAAAATGTCGACGACTTGCCAAAACGTGGCTCAGTAGGAAAAATCACTTCGAAAGTCGAAAAACCAATCGTGTCTTTGTTTTCACGGGACCCGAAGTTGACGCTACGTCAAGGAGCGGTAAAATTAAGAAAATCGGATTTAAAGGTGTCCCATGAGACCATTCGGTAACATCTTCGTGTTCATGATGTCAAATTTCTAAGCACATGGAAGAAGAGTTGTTTGATTGGTGCGTTACTTTGTGACAGTACATTTTAACAATAAAACTACTTAATTTGTTAACTGTCACTAAATATATTTGTAAAGATTTTACAATTGCGTTATCGCGATTTCGTAGTACAACTACATTGTCAAACGCTTAACTAAGACTAAAACAGATTTTTGGTATTTTTATGTTTATATGATGAATAGATGTGGGTCTATTATATGTTAAAATAGTCGGAACAGAACAGAATTTGCTACGTCTAATTGACTATTCAGTAAATTTATATTATGGTCCTTTGAATGTCTGTAAATTTCTATGGATTCTAAGAAATTGAGTTTCGACCCTTTAGGTGCCATATGGAGAGTATTTGTAAACAATTGATATTGGGAAAAGTATGACCTGATTCTAAGAAATGTTTAGCAAAGTGTGATTTTTCATTTTTTAGCCTATAAGAGGCATTGTGTTCTGCGAATCTTGTTTTAAAATTCCGTCCCGTTTGGCCTACGTAACGGCTATTGCAGTCTTGACAATTAAGTTTATAAACTGCTGATTTATTGTATTTATTAGTTTTCTCTTTGGCATTGAAAACACGTGTGCGGAAAAAGCGATTTACGTTGTTCTTGAATCGCTGTAAATTGGTGGGAAACACAGTCCTGGGCAAATTATTCCAAAGGGATGATGTTTTCCATATAAAAGACTGCTTAAAAAGCGTTGTACGAGGAGTAAGAAGCTGAACCTCATACGGATGTGAAGTATTAGCGCGACGTGTATTTCTAACATACACCGCTCTGGGAGGAATTAAGTGAACCACATCCTTCGAACACTTTCCATGAAAATACTTGTAGAATAAGCTCAAGTCGCCAACCGCTCTTCGATGTTCCAGCGAATAAAGGCCGCCGGTCAGTTCCGGGTCTCCAATCAGACGAACAGCTCTCCTCTGAATAGAATCCAACAAATTCAGTGTATGTTTTTGAGAGGAGCCCCAAACATGGGAGCAGTATTCCATAGTTGGTCGAATTTGAGTTTTTATAAAGAATTAACAGTTGTTGTGGAGTGTAAAGCTTTCTGGTTCGAAATAATATTCCCAATTTTTGAGAAAAACTCTCCTTGCTATGCCTGCAACATGTTCATGCCAGGACATATTTGCTCCCAAATTAAAGCCCAACAAATTGAGTGACGATGTTAAAGGAATGGAGTGCCCCGACATAACTATGTCGGGTTCAGCAACGTTAACTTTTTTAGAAAAAACTACCGCCTGTTTTTTTGTAGCGTTAAATTCCACTTGGTTACTGTCACCCCAAGATAAAATTTCTTCCAGGTCTTTGTTAAGTCGAATGACTTCCTGCTGTCTGCGGATATCCATCTGAGTAGCCGATGTCCGAGCGTTCAAAGTGAATGAAGAGATAAGCGTACTATCAGCTGCAAAGCTGTAGATTGGATTCTCTGTCTTTTCCAGCAGATCGTTAATGTAAATGAGAAAAAGAGTAGGAGACTGGTGTACTTCAAGGCTCCATAAGCCTTGAAGTACACCAGCGTTGATAGTGAAGGTGTTACAAAGAAATCCGTCGACTGCAACTCGTAAAGAACGCTCTCTGAGGTAACATGAGAGCCACAAACAGAACTTTTCAGACAAGCGAGAAGTTTGTTTCTAATTCGTTGATTGTGGGCACGAACAAAGGTGTTACGGTTTATGGTGTTAGATAAATAGATTTTGGTATTAAAGCTCTTAAAGTCGGTTGATCATCTAGCTGAATGACAGGTTTAGATGAATACTATTTAATATACCATACTTTTCATTTTATCTAACATAGACAAATAGTATGTCCTTGGTAATTTGCTTGACAATATTCGCAGGACGCTGAAGACGGGTTTTCCCTAAATCCTAGTTGTGATGATATTTCATTAGTCAAATTGCTTGCTTATGTAATTTTGGAGAATGCAAATATAAAGCAAAAGGTTGCTTAAATGCATAGTGACTTTCTTTCTCCATCGTAAGCAACTAATTCTTAAATATTTATTTAAAAATTTATTTTTCTCATCCATAAATCCTTGTATATCAATAACAAGCATCTTATTCATAATGATGTTACTGAATCTTTAAATTAAAGAAATTCTTGAACACAAATTTTTTTCTGGGGTATTCTATTATTTTTTTCCTTTAATTTCTTAATGCAACAATTCAACCTTTAATGAAACGCTAATTTGTTTACAGTACTTTTAGAAAATATAATAACTTTTTTAAATCAAACACATAATCAGAACTGTTCATTTTTTAAATTTGTATAATAAATATATTAAAATTCAAGAATAAGGGTGATATTTAAAATTGTTTATATTATTAGACAGTATGCTGTTGTTTTAGCTGGAATTTTTTCCTTTGTTTCGAACTCAAACTTCATTGTTACTGGACCACTCTATAATAACTCTCGTTGATGTGAGCAGTTAGTATAGCCAACAGGTAATTAAATTCTGTCGGATTAAACATGAGTTCTATTGGCGAATTATCCGAAAACATTTCCTATAGTGTAGCAAATTTATTAGTTTTCAATACAAGTTAGAAATTGTTGTAGGGATATCTTTCAGAATTTAAAAATATATATTATATTAACGAGTTCAGAATTGGGTCAAATAACTAAAACGGGCAACCCAAAAAATTTTCTTTTCAGATTTCAAAGATAACTATGTTTTTCGAATGAGATACAAGTACCTTTTTACCTCTTAAATTTTTTTGCAATACTTTTACTACTTTACGAATAATCGCTGGCTGAATATTTTTATATAGAACCTTTCTTTTTTTAAGGGTCTAGCACACGTACTACAGGGAAGTCCCTAAAGCGCTCCAAGAGCGGCATGTGTGCGAAAAAAGCGATTCAAGTTGTTCTCGAATCGTTGTAAATTGTACCCGGTGGGAAACACAGCCCTAGGCAAATTATTTCAATGGGATGATGTTCTCTATATAAAAGACTGCTTGAAAAGCGTTACACACGGAGTAACAAGCTGAACCTCATACGGATGTAAAGTACTAGCGCGACGTGTATTTCTAACATGCACCACTCTGGGAGGAATTAAGCGGGCTACATCCTTCGAACACTTTCCATGGAAATACTTGTAGAACAGACTCAAGTCTTCAACTGTTCTTCGATGTTCCAGCGAATCAAGGCCGCCGGTCAGTTCCGGGTCTCCAATCAGATGAACAGCTCTTCTCTGAACAGAATCCAACAAATGCAGTGTGTGTTTGGGAGCGGAGCCCCAAACATGAGAGCAGTATTCCATAGTTGGTCGAATTTGAGCTTTGTAAAGAATTAACAGTTGTTATGGAGTGTAAAGCTTTCTGGCCCGAAAGAATATTCTCAACTTCTGAGAAGCTCTCCTCTCTATGCCTTCAACTTGTTCATGCCAGGACTTATTTGCTCCCAAATTAACGCCCATTAAATTTAATGACGATGCTAGGGAAATGGAGTGCCCCGACATGACTATGTCAGGTTCAGCAATGTTAACTTTTTTAGAAAAAACTGCCGCCTGGGTTTTTGTAGCGTCAAATTCCACTTGGTTACTGTCACCCCAAGATAGAACTTCTTCCAGGTCTTTGTTAAGTTCAACAACCTCCTGCTGTCTGCGGATATTTGCCTGAGTAGCCGATGTCCGAGCGTTCAAAGTGAATGAAGAGATAAGTGTACTGTCAACTGCAAAGCCGTAGATTGGATTTCCGGTCTTTTTCAACAGATCGTTAATGTAAATGGGAAAGAGAGTAGGAGAGAGTATGGAGCCTTGGGGCACACCGGCGTTGATAGTGACGGCATTAGAAAGAAATCCGTCGACCGCCACTCGTAAAGAACGTTCTCTGAGGAAACATGAGAGCCACAAACAGAACTTTTCAGATATACCATAAGAGCATAGCGTAGCCAACAGTTCATCGTGCCAAACAACGAATGACTTGGATATGTCAAGAGCAACCGCTCGAGATTCTCCAAAGTGTTGAATTGCGTTGTTTCAAACATGTGTTACATAAGTCAGAAGATCTTCTGTTGATCTATGTTTACGAAAGCCATATCGGTGATCGCTAATAACATTGAATCCCTTAAGATATTTTAGAAGATGCTGATTGATAACCTCTTCCATGACTTTCGATATTATTGAAAGCAGTGCGACTAGTCGGTAGTTATTTGGCAAGGTCTTCTTGCCTTTTTTAGGTATCGGCTAAACTGTGGCACATTTCCAGCAAAAAGGAAAATATTCCCTTTCTGTAGGATAGGTTGAAAAGTCTACAGAAAACTGGTGTTAGTTCCCTCGCACAGTTTTTGAGAACTATGGCAGGTATTCCGTTAGCGCCAGAAGCCTTTTTGGTGTGTAGCTTCATTAAAATGCGCTTTATAATACGCTATCTGAAGATGACATCGGGCATCCTTGACTGCAATATGGGAACAGTAGGTGGTGTTTTTCCTTGGAAATCGACAATAGAATGTGTAGCAAAGAGTTCAGCCAACCAGTTCACTTTCTCAACAGGTGTCCTTGCAGTAGAATTATCTGGCCGTGTGAGTGGTGAATTTGGTGAAATTTTGACTAACTGCTTTAGCGACTGCCCAAAAGGACCTGGAATTGTTGGGACAAGCGAAAAGTCTGTTTCTAATTCGTTGATTGTGTGCCTCCTTGGTTTCGTCGATAATTCCTTTGCATCTGTTCCGGGCACGAATAAAGGTGTTACGATTTATTGTGTTAGGATTTTCACGCCATTGTCGATAAGCAAGATGTTTAGAAGCAACAGCTTCTTTGCATTTTCGGTCAAATCAAGGCTTGCCGTTGGAGGGGCATTTCTTCGAAAAAGGGATTAGCAGATTTGTAGTGCCAAATCTTGCGCAGCTTAGGCGCCTCTTTGTCACTAATTGGTAGGATACTCGATATCGAAAGCAGTTTACGGTCGGAAGAACCTAACAGCGGACTTACGGTGACCGTGTAAATCTCCAGATCAAGAAGACAAACTTTTTTTTCACACTTTCCTTTATTCATATTTCGGAAACGAATAGAGATAATTGAGTTAATTTTTTTTTAAATGAAACTAAATGTTTATACGTGTCAGCTCATGCAGTTGTTTTTTAATTTGTTGAAAGTTATAAACATTTTTTTTTTAAATAATCGCGAATTAAACCATGTTCTCGGTTTCACTTGAAAATGAGATCCCACTCTTTTAATGCGTAAACCACCACTAAGTAAATTTAAAAAAAAGAGGTAGTGACCTCTTATATTAAAGTAGTTATTAATATTTTTCTGATGACGCGCGGCCTCCAACTCGCTTGTGGACTCTAACGCTCGAGCCGCTAACGCGGATGCTCTCAAAAAACTCATTAATTTTTAACGAAGGAATAATAATAGTAATATCAAGAACTTTTGTATTTATCATTTAATGAACAATTAACTCAAAATATACAATATATATTAAATTATTTCAAACATTAGCTGTTACTGCTTCTTCAGAACTAGAACATATTTTGCACATCAATTTGTTAATTTCTTTCGGTATAAATGCATGGAATTGGCTAGTCTTAGATATAGCTTTACAAATTCGATACTTCGATTGATAAACGTTTTGGTGAGCCTGACATTCTTCATTTGCACAAAAATCGAAGCTTACATTTTTAAAATAATTAACTGCCCAATCAAACAAGCGTTTGGGAGGTGTTATTTCATTTTCACTATTTCTCTGAAGACTTGCAGTTCTAGCCGCACTTTTAACGCATTTACCAATCCCATTGCAAGCCTCTTTTCATGGGAAGTAGTGAAAAAATGACACTCTGCACTATTACCACATTCAGATTCATGCGAGAGTAGGGAAGAAAAATTGAAGTTTCTATATTGAGACCCACCTCCGTCAGAAAAATAGGAAATTTTTCGAATGCAGAGTCGCCGAATGTAGCCTTCAAATGATGAATCAATTTCTTATTATACAAATCAACTGAAGTCGCTGATCAGAGAATCGCATGAACTCAACTGAAAAGTATAAACATTTAGCTTCATTAAAAAAAAAAAATTAACTCAATTATTCATTTCCGAAATATGAATAAATGAAAAGTTCTATACATAATTATTCAACTAGGGATTATTTCCAAAATAATTGAAGTATGACAAAAAAAATTACGGGGCAAAAAGGTACTTGTACCTCTATCGAAATCCAAGAAAAAAATTTCGGGTGGCCCTTTTTATTTATTTTGACCCAAATATCAAATTTACTCGTGTCATCTTTTACATTACCACAGCTATTGTTTTGGGGACCACTTAATATAATCCGCGAAGTCTCAATTTCGTATAGGCCAATTGTATCATGTAGTTTCTAATAATTCTGGATATTCAACTAATTCCTTTTGAAAGTAATAAGAATGTCGCTATCTCTATCAACACTTGAGGGATCGCTACAGTAAGATGAGGAACTCTCCAACAAAGTTTGGTTTAGAGAATTACTATTAGTGCGACTTCTTATGGGAATTAGCTCATGTTGAGAATTCAAAATAATTTTGTTGTAATCTTCAAAAAACCCAATACATCTTTAATAGAATACATAAAAAAACATTTCCTTTATCAGCGGTCATAATATTTTCTCCTGATTTTGCTTTTGGAGACCATCCATTTTCGACAAACCGACTGCAATACATATTTTAGAAGTAACATACAACAAATGCCTTACCGGAGGACGAGTCCCCGAGGAATGGAATAATGCCCTAAGGATATTGTTGTTCAAAAAAGGCAACCAAGAATAACTAGACAATTACAGGCCATAAGTTTACTGTCAACTCTATATAACATATTTACAAAAATTATAACGACGAGGCTAACAAATAAGTTGGAAGGCCACCAGCCAAAAGAAAAGGCAGGGTTTCGGGGAGGCTTTAGCACTTTGAGCCACCTACAAGCAGTAAGAACGCTTATCGAGAAAGCCAGTGAGTACAACATTACATTGTAGGTAGCATTCATAGACTACGAGAAGGCTTTCGACTCAATCGAAACATGGGCAATTCTAAATGCATTGAACAGTTGCCGAATAGACCACCGATACATAGAATTAATTGGTAACATCTATGAGAACGCCACATTTCAGGTACTACTGGAAGAAAAAACAAACACAATTAAAATAAAAAGAGGAGTGCGACAAGGCGACTCAATATCACCTAAGCTGTTTACATTGACTGTGGAGGAAATGTTCAAATAACTTGATTGGGGGAAAATGGGAATATCCATAGACGGAGAACAGCTACAGCATCGGCATTTTGCAGGTCATATCATATTGATCAGCAAAACCACCGAAGAGCTGCAACAAATGCTGAACGAACTGAACGATAAATCAAAACAAATTGGTATGGAGACCAAAAGCAAAAACATGACCAACGTTACAGGAAATAATAATCTAAACTCCAATTAGAGAATCGAGCCACAAACAATAGAAAAAGTCATATTGTATGTATATCTAGAACAGCAAATGGAAATTGGCAAGAATAATTTAAAAGCAGATTTGAAAAAAAGGAATTTCGCTAGGTTGGTCTAGTTTTGGCAAATTGCAAAAAATATTTAACTCACATCTACTTAACACCATAAAGTGTTCGATCAGCAAATACTGCCAGTTCTGACATCAGGTACAGAAACATGGGCCATGAGTAACAGCATGGAAAGGCGAATGTTGAGATTAAAACTAAGAGATCGCGTAATCGAGCGGATTTGCAGGTTAAGATGAAACTGATATTTTTAGTGCCAACAATTTCTATAATTATACAACAATGTTACTTTAGCGAATATACAATGCCGTGAATTAATGTTCTTATAAAAATAACATTCAGGAATCTTTTTAAATCGACTTAATTTAGATTTTAATTTAAATGGAAAGTATTCTTCATCCAAAAATTTATTTAAAAAATTCACCTTTTCGTTTCCTTAGCATAAATTCGGTATAGAGATTGGTAAACCCTTAACACATCTTTTTAAAATGGTATCGGTTTCATCAATTTCAACAACTCCAGTGTCCCAGTCTAAACCATGGTATAGTTCTGACGAATTAACCAATTTTTGATCTCCATCAGATATCGTGTTTCTTGTAAATGGTGGTTTAAATAAATAATTTGCCCAACGAATACCATTATAAATTGCTAACTCTTTAGGAATGTAAACAAAAGAGCATTTCTATCCCTGAATGTCAATAAACACGTCTAATTTGAGCAAATTCATTTATGTTACTTAAATCAAATTGGTAATAAAAAGATTCCTTCGGTTTCATTCGGTTTTTTTCCGTTTTTTTCCTTAATTTTTCTTTCTTCTCTCTTCTCTTCAGGAGATCTGTACATCATAATTTGGAAGGATAAGGTATATATTAATATTTAATATTTATTAACATTATTATTGGAAAGAAAAGTTACTCTCTTTGTTAGGAAGGATAGGAGGAAATATTCCTACAAACTACCTACTTACGCATTTAAATCTGTATATGTTTATATATATATATATATATATATATATATATATATATATATATATATATATATATATATATACATATATATATATATATATATATATATATATATATATATATATGTATATATATATATATATATATATATATATATATATATATATATATATGTATATATATATATATATATATATATATATATATATATTATTTAAATAACAACAAAGCACAATTTTTAGAGTATTCATCGAAGATCTCTTTGATTAATCATTTTTTTATTTTAATTGTATTTTTAAAAAATCACCTTGCGTGCAGTAATATTGCCTGAAAGAAACATAAGGGGGCATATGCCCGATCCGACCTGCTAACAGGATTGGATATGAGACAACAAAGATTATAAAATACACCTGACCCCTTCAGCCAAATTTCTCTCCACTAAAAAGACAAACGAAAACGAAACAATATTAATTATTCGGTTAATAATAGTCACGAATAAGGAAAAAAGCGTGAGCGACTCTTAAGTGACAGTACTAACAGGAATATTTAAATTTTTCCAACTTTTAAAATCAAAGAATAAATTACAAATTCGCGCAGTTTCAAATTTGCTACTTCTAGTACATAAAGTTAATATATCTAAGTTGCTTTAACTACGTTTAACTAAAATAATCATCTTCAATTGTAAGTAAATTTACGCCAACTGAAAAAAAAAAACAGAATAAGGGACACCAATTCTATCTAAAGAAAAGTCATAATAAAATTTTAATTTGTGAAATAGGTAAACGTAGTATTTGATATCAATTATAAAAGAAGAGCTAGTTTTTTTTATATGTGTTTAATTGTTTATTTACTTTTAAATTCCTAAAATAGATTTATATTTTTTCCTACATATAAAATTTTTTTAAAGATTTTCCTACAAAGTAATTCAGATTGTTTGATTTATGTGACTGTTGCTGAACATGAACAAATTAGGTATTTATTTTTTTTTAATTTACGAATCTATCTTTTATTTAATAGTCGTTAAAGCAAGCAAGTCAAAGTCTCAGTAGCCGCTGTAACGATGTTGAATCATTTTTTATTGACAATAAGTTTCCACGTGAATAGTGTTGATGAAATGGAGAATATGTATATATATACGAGTATATATATATATATATATATATATATATATATATATATATATATATATATATATATATTCTATATATAGGGTGTTATGGAATTCACTGTATATATTGGAACTGGCGCATTCTTGTTGCTAGATTGATTGCAGAAAATAGTGGATATAAATAATAAAGGAAATGACATGAATTGGCGCCACTGGTAAACTATACACCTACACAATAGGATCGATAGTTAACCAGAAGATCAAGTCTACAATATTGCGAGATTTGACTAGGCTTTTCCCAACAAATTTAATAAAAAATAATAGATAAAAGTTGTTAGCTTTTAAAATATCTACTTCCTGACACAACAAATTAATTACACAAGTTTTGTATTTAAATATTTTATTATAATAAGTAAAAATTTTAACTCATGCAATTCACTAAAAACTTATTTGCTTTATTGTAAAAACGGCAATATAATAAACGAATTAAATATGTTGTATGTATGTTGCAAAGATTCTAAAACCGACAAAGGACTTTTTGTCAGCATCAGACGCTGACAACAAAGGATTTATTATCGACATCGGCAAACTTTGAAAAGTGACAACGTCCTTTACCAAAAGTCAAATTAACGTTTACTTTGTTTATTTCCAGGAACGTTTACAAATTTTGCAATATGTCGTGGGTAAAGTGAGGTAAAGATCAATATTATTGCAGATATTCATAGACTAACATATTGGTGTTAAGAAATTTGTAGAAAGTGTAAAATATAGTGTGACAGTTCGTGTCGTTCGGTACACTTGGTTTAGTCATAAATATGTCACGTACAACCTAGGATATTTTATATGGAGATCGACTGCACATTTAAGGTACATAAAAATAATAAACAAATACGTCTTTAAACTTTTGTTTTTCACTCTAGCGCTAAAAAATCTTACATTTCTTTGAAGAAAATCGTTTACCATTTCGGTGTTAATCTTGGAAACAAACCTATTTAAAATTCTGTTTTTATTTTGCTCAAACCCAAATAGCTGGTAACATAAAAGTCAAAGTCAGCTGTTAAGGGGCAATGATCTATTTGTTCTATTGCGTTGCAAAGGAATTATTTCTTTTCAAATAATAAATAATAAATTTTCTGAATTATGGTTAAATATTATTATTTTTTAACTAGGTATTATCTATTATTATTTTCATTTATTATTAAATTTTCGAAATTGTTGGAAAAAAAAAAAAAAACATTGAGTGTGCTTTTATATGATCCCCACGAGTCACCTGTATATATAATATATGCAGTGAATTTCATAACACCACACATATATATGTATATATATATATATATATATATATATATATATATATATATATATATATATATATATATATATATATTTATATATATATAGCACATCATTCTTTGATCAAAAATCTTAGGGTTGTACTGTACCTAATAACACGCCTCTGTATTTTGGTTCACTTGTTTCTCCAATGTAAACTCCAGTGGCTGGTGCCAAAATTCCTGAAGATAATCCAGTTAAAAATCTCCCAGTTAACAGCATTTCAAGATTTACTGCAAAGTATATCATTATCCATCCTGCGAAATATGGCAAGCAAGTTATTATGTGAGTTTTTCTTCGCCCATATTTTTGAATAAATATTCCACCTATAAGGGTGCCAGCTACCATTGGAAGTACTGCCAGAGAAGCTAAAAATCAAGTCAAATTAAGTTAATTATATACCAGAACGCTACCAGAAAAAAATATTATAGAGGTTTAAATTTTAAACACAGGTTAAGCGTTAAACACTTTAAGCTTTATCAGACTAGGATAGACTATCCTGAGTGGCCTAAAATTAGAGTGACACTAAATTGCACCTACTTTTTTGCTATGGCATTTACTAAGTGTATTTATGGTAGAGTTGCAAAAGTCAAATCTAAACTCTAAATTTAGACTTACCAAACAAGAAATTTTACGATCGACACACATATAGGCACGACTTCTCAGTTTTTTGGGTATTTATTAATTATTAACCTATCAATTGATCTATATTTCTAAAACTATAATGTATAATAATGTTATTTTTGTAAAATTTTCAAGCTAATCGTTGTGAAGTTTCATGTAGTTTGATATGGGGACTAACACCAATTGACAATTGAATAAGGATTCTGATTCAGATGAAAACTGAACTTTCTTTTTGTAATTTAAGCTATTCTTATCTGTAAGCTCACTTTCTCAGGTATGGAAACTATCGCAATTTATACGTATCTATTTTTAAAACTGCAGGGAATAAAAATTCTTTGAGAATTACCGCTTTACTGTTAAAGTTCTTGAGGTTATAATCTTATATTTTTTCAAATTTTAATTTGAGAATACAGAGTGCAGCATATATATGGAATAATGATTTCACATTTATTAATCTGCGTATCAAAAAAATATTTAAATACAAGTTATAACACCTTCACTACCAACGCCGGTGTGCCCCAAGGTTCCATATTATCTCCTACTCTCTTCCTTATTTATATTAACGATCTGCTGGAAAAGACCGAGAATCCAATCTACAGCTTTGCAGATGACAGTACACTTATCTCTTCATTAACTTTGAATGCTCGGACATCGACTACTCAGACGAATATCCGCAGACAGCAGGAAGTCATTCAACTTCAACAAAGACCTGGAAGAAATTCTATCTTAGGGTGACAGTAACCAAGTGGAATTTAACGCTACAAAAACCCAGGCGGAAGTTTTTTCTAAAAAAGTTAACGTTGCAGAACCCGACATAGTTATGTCGGGGCACTCCATCCCTCTAACATCGTCACTCAATCTGTTAGGCGTTAATTTGGGAGCAAATATGTCCTGGCATGAACATGTTGCAGGCATACCAAGGAGAGGTTCTCAAAAGTTGGGAATATTGTTTCGAACCAGAAAGCTTTACACTCCACAACAACTGTTAATTCTTTACAAAGTTCAAATTCGACCAACTATGGAATACTGCTCCCATGTTTAGAGCTCCGCTCCCAAACATACACTGCATTTGTTGGATTCTATCCAGAGAAGAGCTGTTCGTCTGATTGGACACCCGGAACTGACCGACGGCCTTGATTCGCTGGAACATCGAAGAACGATTGGCGACTTGAGCCTATTCTACAAGTACTTTCATGGAAAGTGTTCGAAGGATGTGGCCCGCTTAATTCCTCCCAGAGCGGTGCATGTTAGGAGTACACGTCGTGCTAATACTTCACATTCGTATGAGGTTCAGCTTGTTACTCCTCGTACAACGCTTTTCAAGCAGTCTTTTATATGGAGAACATCATACCTTTGGAATAGTTTGCCCAGGACTGTGTTTCCCATCGAGTACAATCTACAGCGATTCAAGAACAACGTGAATCGCTTTCTTCGCACACGTGTCGCTCCTGTAGCGCTTTAGGGATTTCCCTGTAGCACGTGTGCTAGACCCATAAAAAAAAAAAAAAAAAAAAAAAAAAAATAGGGTGTTATACGGCGCACATGCTGACGTTGACAATAAAATGTTTTGAGCTGTCAGTTCAAAGAAATTACGCCATCTTGATTTTTTTTTAATGAAAGCTCTGTACATTATTTTATTTTGAGTTGTACTAAAAATTCTAGATATTATTTGTCTAACATACTATATGTCTAAATTGAACTGTTTTGGAATTATTGTCATTTGAAATTTAAAATAAAGACAAGACAAAAAAACTATTAACAAATACTAGGTTTATTTTTAAGGTAACAATTGCTCAAAATGCCTACCGTTAACAGCAGGGCAATGACCCAATCTGTCATAAATAGCATGAACAAAGTTTTGCAGAGAATCCGAGGTGATCTGTGCTACTTCATGTTGAATTCTTTGTTGTAAATTTTCTACAGTTTCAGGTCGACTTCGGAAAACTTTGGTTTTCAAATGACCCCATAAAATAAAATCGAGTTTCGTAAGGTCGGAACTCCTACAGCACCTCTTTTGCCTATCCATCGATTAGGAAAAATCGCAACCAAATATCTACGAACATAGATTTCATAGTGAAGATGTGCTCCGTCCTGTTGATACTACAGATTCCTGTTAGGGATATCTAAATTATTTTCATCGGGAAAAAGACTTGCACAAGTTGGAATAATTCTCGCTTGGAGTAACTGTAAATACCGCTGTCCTGTAAGATTTCCATCGATAAAGAAGAGACCAATGATATGACGTCCACAAATCCCTGCCCACACATTTATCTTTTATGGTCTTTGAAAATGACTGTCGATTATCCTGTGGGGATTCTCAGTAGACCAGTACCGGCAGTTATTCCTGTTAACTCTCCGGTTAAGACAAAATGTGGCCTCGTCAGAAAAAACAATATTATAATTTAGGTTAGGATCATTATTGATTCGTTCCATCATGAGCTTGTAAAATTCAACGAGTCTATCTTCAGATAATGCTTGCAATAGATTGGGTTTGTATGGATGCAATTTTTCTTCAGTCAGTGTACGACTTAAGGCACCTTTACTTATGTTGTGGTCTACGCAAAGCTGACGAGTAGCTGTATGGGGATTTTTTGTAATTTCCAATAAAAGCATCTAACTTTTTATCATCGCTTGTTTCAACTTTTGAAGGTCCAGATTTAGAACGATCGTTAACATGACATGATTGTCTAAATCGTTTTAATGTTTTGCTAACTACGGATTGGGTAATAGGTTCTCGATTCGGATAGTCTGCGTTAAAAAGATCACACACCTCCTATTGTATTCTCCTAAGATCTCCGTAACCAACCATCATTAACAAAGTAATTCTTTCAGTTTCTGTTAAATGTACCATTATGATATTACGCTCAAAGTGCAGTTTTATAAAATGCAGCAATAAAAGCTTTCGTCAATAAATCTTTCGCTTCTCTTGCAGATACGATCGATCATTTACTGATTAAATATCCAACTACCGAAATTGTTAGCTTGGGCAACTTTAATGTCCACAACATTAACTGGCTTAAGTATTCGACGAACAAGGTCGTGAAGTTGAATCATTCTCAATCAGCTTCCTGACTAGCCAACACGGATCCCTAATCGAGAAGGAGTGTTTGCGAGTCTTCTTGATCAGTTTTTAATCACCAATCCAGAAATTTACACTATCACCGTAATCCGCCCTTAGGTTCTTCCGACCATAAACTGTTTTCGATATCGATATCCTACCAATCAGAGACAGAAAGGCTTCTAAACCGTACAAGATTTGGCACTATAAATCTGCTAAATAGGACGAACTCATGGAATATTTTCTAATTTTTCCTTAGTTAGACGTTTGTTTTCGATCCGATGACCCATCTGACGGCGCTAGGAGATTTCCGATGTTATTTTGGCTAATACGAACACTTACATCCCTTTTTCGAAGAAATGCTCTTCCAACACAAGCCTTGGTTTGACCAAACATGCAAACAAGCTGTTGCTTGTAAACATCTTAATCACCGACAGTGTCGTGAAAATCCTAATGTCATTAATCGTGACGTTTTTGTTCGTGCCCAGAATGGATGCAAGAAAATTGTCGACGAAGCTAAGGAGGCACACAATCAACAAATTAGAAACAACCTTCTTACTTGTCCCAATAATTCCAGATCTTTTTGGTCAATCGTTAAAGCAATTTCACCAAATCCACTATACCACCACTCACACGGCCAGATAATTCTGTTACAACAACACCTGCTGAGAAAGCGAACTTGTTGGCTGAACTTTTTGCTTCACATTCTACTGTTGATTTTCAAGGAAAAACACCACTTACTATTCCCATAGTGCAGTCAAGGATGCCCGATATTGTTTTCAGACAGCGTATTCTAAACCGTATTTTCCCCTATCCTACAGAAGGGAATATTTCCTTCCTGCTGGAAATGCGCCAGAGATTAGACGATACCCAAAAAAAACAGATAAACCTTGCCAAACAACTATCGACGAGTCGCACTGCTTTTAACAATATTAAAAGTCGTGGAAAAGGCTATCAATCACTATTTTCTAAAATACCTTGAAGGATTCAATGTTATTAGCAATCAGGCTTTCGTAAACATAGATCAACAGGAGAGCTTCTAACTTATGTAACAATATATTAGGAACAAAGCAATTAAAAACTTTAGAGAATCTCGAGCAGTTGCTCTTGATATATCCAAGGCATTCGACCGTGTTTGGCACCATTGTTGGCTAAGCTACACGCTTCTGGTATGTCTGAAAAGTTCTGTTTATGGCTCTCATATTTTCTCAAAAAGCATTCTTTACGAGTGGCAGTCGACTTTCACTATCAACGCCGGTGTGCCCAAGGTTCCATACTATCTCCTACTATCTTTCTGATTTACATTAACGATCTGCTGAAAAATACCAGGAATCCAATCTACAGCTTTGCAGATGACAGTACGCTTAGTTCTTAATTCACTTTGAACGCTCGAGCATCGGCTACAAATGCAAATATCGGCAGACAGCAGGAAGTCATCCAACTTAACAAAGACGTGGAAAAAATTCTATCTTATGGTGACAGTAACCAAGTAGAGTTTATCGTTACAAGAACCCAAGCGGCAATATTTTCTAAAAAAGTTAAGGTTGCTGAACCGGACATAGTTCTGTCGAGGCGGCCCATTCCTCTAGCATCGTCACTCAATTTGCTGGGTGTTAATTTAGGAGTGAATAGGCATGAACATGTTGCAAGTATAGCAAGGAAAGCTTCTCAAAAGCTGGGAATATTATTTCGAATAGATAGCTTTATACTCCACAGCAACTCTTAATTTTGTGGAAAGCTCAAATTCGATCAACGATAGATACTGCCCCCATGTTGGGGGCTCTGCTCCCAAACATACACTGCATTTGTTGGATTCTACTCAGAAGAGAGCTGTTCACCTGATTGGAGACCCGGAACTGGCCAGCAACCTTAATTCATTGGAACAACGACGAACGATTGGCGACTTGAGTCTAATTTACAAATATTTTCATGGAAAGTGTTCGATGGATCTAGCCGGCTTAATTTCTCTCAGAGCGATGGATGTTAGAAATACACGTCGTGCTTATATTTCACATCTGTATAAGATTCAGCTTGCTATTCCTCGTACAATCGTTTTCAAGTAGTCTTTTATATGGAGAACCTCATCCATTTGGAATGTGTTTTCGACCGAGTACGACTTACAGCGATTCAAAAGTAATGTGAATTGCTTTTTCCGCACACGTACCGCCTCTAAAGCGCGTTAGAGATTTCCCTGTATGTGTGCTAGGAACATAAAAAAATGCAACTCCACTTGAAGCTTCTGACTCGTTCCCTTCGCCAGAGTCTCCACCACCATCCATAAATTTGGATTGCACCCAATCTTATTTGTTTTTTTGAAATTATACGACATTGTCATGTAATCAGGTTGCATATCCAAGAGTTTGTCGTCGATTAGATCCGTAACTCTGATGTGCCCGAATTATACAAGTTATTGTTTTCATTCCCCATTTGTTCTAATTCGAAAGGTGCTCTTGTTGATAGCATCACTTTTTATCTCTGACGCCTAGAATTATTTCCGTACCTGTGGTGGGGGTTCTACTTATAGCACCGGTGGAGCATAAGCAAGCCAACCTCGGCGGCCGATTTAACTTAGTGATTACACAGCCCCACAAAAAAAAAAGTGGGGTTTTGATGCGATATATCAGATCCGTAGTATTTTTGCCCGCTGATCACGAATCTGACCTCAGAATATCGCCATCACATCTCAATTTTTTTCTAACCTCTAAAAATAGGTAAAAATTAGTAAAAATTAAGAAAAATATACTCCTAAAAAATTGATTCAAGCTTTTTCATGAATCCAAAGATGTATTAATATGTATTCGGACACGCTAAGCTAATATTCATCGGTTGGATTAAGCCATACAGTTCTGTTTTCTTTCTAACCTCAATAAATCAGACAGATATAGTGCTTCTCGAATGCAAAAACGAATTCAAATTAAAATTCAACCGATTCTTACCAAATTTGGTACACGGGGTTTTTTTTTTGGGTTGCTGATCATGAATCTGAGGTCGGATTTGCAAAATTCAAAATGGCGAATCCAAGATGGCGGACAAAATTTTTGAAAACCAACCGATTCCTACCAAATTTGGTATACAGTTGGGGAATCCTCAAACCTGATACTCTTAAACCCTAAACCCTGAAACCTTAGACTCCCACACCCTGTAACCTCAAAAAATAGACCTCAATAACCCTGTAACTTTAAAAATGAGACCCAATAAACTCAAAACCAGGACTTTTAAACCATATACTCTCAAATAGTAGACCCTTAGAATTGCGAAGGTTAGACCCGCGCCTAACTTTCCTTTTTTTGGCTGTATCTTGTTCTTTTTTCCGCGAATGACCTATTCAAAGGCTTTCTGCCCAAACGCTTTTGAGGACTTGTTTCTCTTTTTAGCGACCAGCAATAGTCCGCTAGCATATGGTCATCCCATCGTCCTTGATACCGATTTTCTATGATTTTCAGATCTTGGTGAAAACGTTCCCCTTGCTCCTCACTGTAGTCACCAAGATTATCTGGGAAATCATCGATGTGGGAGTCCAGGAAATGTAATTTTAGATTCATTAAGCAACCTAATGTTTGAAAATTTTTTACCATTTTCTCGACTATTTCTTTGTACTTAGGACTTTTATTATTTCCCAAAAAGTTTGTTGCGACTTCTTTAAAACTAAGCCAAGCAGCTTTTTCAACTTTATTCATTTTAGTAACAAATAATTAATCTTGCAACAATTTTCTTATTTGTGGCCCATCAAATACGCCTGCCTTAATTTTAGCTTCAGAAAATTTCGGAAATTTTTTATGCAAATATTTGAAACATGGGCCGTTTGTATCTAATGCTCTCGTGAATTGCTTCATAAGTCCAAGCTTAATGTGAAGCGGGGGAATAAGAACTTTTCCTGGATCTACCAATGGTGGAAACAATACGTTATTTTCACCAGGAGTGAACGATTCTCTTGTTGGCCAAATTTTTTTCTTATAATGACGTTCCCTGTCTCTGCTATTCCACAGACATTTATAACAGGGATAAAGTGTAAACCCTGACTGTTGGCCAAGCAATATTGTTACAATTTTCAGATCTCCACAAATTTTCCAGTTATGATCAGCATATTTTATTTTTATCAAAAGCTGCTTCATTTTTTCATATTGCTCTTCCATAACTGTGGAATGAGCAATCGGAATGGGAGCGTAAACGTTGGTATTATGCAGCAAAACTGCCTTAATGCTCCGTTTAGAAGAATCAATGAACAGTCTCCATTCTTCAGGATCGTATGAGTTATGTTTTTTGAAATTCATCCATTAGACCTTTTACATCGGTACAATATGAAAGTGACAATTCCTAGTCCATTGTGAAATATTTTCGAAATTCTTCATCTCTGTTTCTATAATAAGAAATCGTAGCTTCTGGCTTAAGTAAATGTCTTTTCTTTAAAAAGGAAGCAAGATGCTCTGAACCATCTTTGGATAAGCCTAAATCTCTGACTAGATCACTAAGTTCTGACTGTGATACGAGTATTAGTTCTGGTTTACGGTTGTATGGTAGAAAATTCTTTATCTGTGTCACTAGTATATGATAGGTTGTCACTAGAACATTCATTAGTAACAGTGTTTGAATCTTTTTCGACAGTCTCAATGTTTTCGGCATGAACTAATAAGGTGAAATCATTTGTTTCCATAACATCAGCATCCAGTGGTTCAGGAGGCGGAATTAGTTTAGTTGGTGTTGTTATTGTCGAAACATCGTTATAAGTAATAGTGCTTTTATTTTTTCGGTTGTGCCTAGATACAACATTCATACAAAAGTAGCAATCATTTTCACTGTATGGTCTATTCCATATTGCTGGTCTGGAATATTTAATCGCCTTCTTATTGATGTACAACATTATTTTGCAAGAACTGCAAATGATGTGGGGAACCCAATCTGTATCCTGGTGCTGTATTTCAATGTTAAAACAATCCTTTATATAAGGTTTTAATCTTATCCGTTATCGGTGACCCTATTTTACTCAATACGTGTTGACAGCAAATATAACAAAATGAATCACTGTTTTTATCGCACTTATGAAAAGTTCTTGTACCGTGAGACCGTTTTCTTGTAGCATTATACTCTACATGAGCCAAGCCACTCACACAGGAAGAGCTACGGTCGCTGGATGACGACGGCTGCGGGGCCCGCTTTCCCACCCTGACCAACCGCCGATACTGGGTTTCCGAGTCCCTGCATCGTAATTCTCTTTCTTCTACCTGCCATGACGGCATCTAAGCCGTTATCCAGGGACTCTGCCGGCTAGTGGAGTAACACCGTTGCCCACCGCCACCACGTGGAGGTGCCCTGGATGCAGGTAGAAGAATAAAAATCGACCGATAAATTTTCTCGGCGTTCAAAATGGCGCGAAAACATCTGCCATCTTGAATTTTGCAAATCCAACCTCAGATTCGTGATCAGCGACCCAAAAAATCCCCGGGTACCAAATTTGGTAAGGATCGGTTGAATTTTAATTTGAATTCGTTTTTGCATTCGAGAAGCACTATATCTGTCTGATTTATTGAGGTTAGAAAGAAAACACAACTGTATGGCTCAATCCAACCGATGAATATTAGCTTAGCGTGTCCGAATACATATTAATACATCTTTGGATTCATGAAAAAGCTTGAATCAATTTTTTAGGAGTATATTTTTCTTAATTTTTACTAATTTTTACCTATTTTTTGAGAAAAAAATTGAGATGTGATGGCGATATTCTGACGTCAAATTCGTGATCAGCGGGCAAAAATACTACGGATCTGATATATCGCATCAAAAGTATACCCCACTTTTTTTTTTTGGTGGGGCTGTGTTATCGTTCTCTGCTCTGTTTTCGTCAGCCATTCGGCAGCTCCGTATGTAATCATGGGTCAGATCAGTACTCGCACCCTTTTTTATAATCATTTTACTATCTGTAACGTTAACAAGAGTGAGCCGAGGGAGCATATGTCCCCCCACCGCTCTTTTAAATGCAGAAAATAGCACACTCTTAAATGCACGACCCTTTTTATTGTGTTTCTGTACAAAATCTTCATCAAATTTTAAATTAAAGTTTTTATTGTTTCACTGTATGAAAGGGATTTTTTTAAATCCTCTCCTCCCTCTTTCTATTACCAATTTTTTAATATTGGGTATACGCTTTTAAAATTTTACTTATGACAGAGTACTTTTTTTGTAAAAAATTTCCACACCCGGTCAACGATTTTAGTTTAATGTTGAAAAGGGAGTAAGTATTTAAAATTTCAGTGCAAGAGGTCCTTCTTTATGATAGGCTTCGCCGCGTGGTTGTGGTTTAGAGTCCTCTTGTTTGTCTATTGGCGCCTCCCCACTATAAGCAGCTTCGCCTTTAGTGTTCTCCTTTTTCCTTAAAAGAACACCCTTTATATTCATATGCTACTCACACTTTCAATCCGCCTACGCCACTCATTGCTACCACATATATGAGGTAATAAACTACCTCACAAACAAATTTAACGCCAATACGTGTGTCAAAAATCATATTATTAGTTACGCTATGCTATTAAGATCTGTTACTACTGAAATGCAAAAAAAAATTAGGGTTAATAACCGGCTAAGTGCAAGTCGGACTTGGGCAATTTAGTGCTAATTTTCGTTCAATCTACACCCTGTGGCGAATATTCCAGAATTTCTTCAAAATATTTTGATAAGTACTTTTCGAGATAAGGGTGGAGGGACAGCGATTTTTCGCAATTTTTTAAAAATAATATAAAAAAAAATTACATTACATTACATTACATTACATTACATATATACATACATATAAAATAATATAAAAAAAAAATTACATTACATTACATTACATTACAGATGACTTGAAATTGTCTACGGCAATTCATTCTGTTGACGATGCTATGAGACTGCAGGGAGACTTGGATAAGGTGAGTGAGTGGTGCAGGAGAAACAAAATGAAACTAAATATTCAAAAATGTAAGATTATGTCGTTCTTTCGAGTGAAAGTTCCGCTTTTGTATGATTACAGTATTAATAATTGTCTTCTCGAAAGAGTCTCCTCATTGTGTGACTTGGGTATTTATTTGGACACTAAGCTTGATTTTCATATTCATTATGACTTTATTACTAACAAATGTATTAAACTCCTTGGCTTCGTCTGTAGGAATACTAGGGATTTCCGGACCGTAGATAGCGTGAATATTTTATACAAGGCCTTGGTGAGATCTTCTTTGGAATATCTGTCATGTGTGTGGTCGCCATCGTATGCTGTGCATATTGAGGGTGTTGAAAGGGTACAGAGGAAGTATGCTAGATATGTCTCTTGCAAATTTAAGTGGAACATCACTGCCTATGGGGACCAGCTACGAAGACTTCAGCTGCAATCACTTTCAAGACGAAGGAAAGTTGCTGATATATGTTTCTTATTTCGACTTGTAAATGGTCATATAGACCTGCTCTGATCTCTTGAGTCTGATAAATTTTCATGTTCCACCAAGATCAACAAGGACCACGTACTCTTTGCCCCGAGGTACCACAGATGTAACTATGGCCTATTCTCGCCGATCACTAGAATCACTAATGGTGCCAGTGAAGCGGATCTTGATTTTTTTAATCTCTCTTTAAAACGTTTAAAATAAAAACTGTTGACAGTCCACTGAGTTTTTGAAATGATAATTACTGGTGTTGTTATTGTATGGTATTGTTATAAGTTTACTATATTATTGAAATTTTTTCTGTAAATACTATGTATAAAATGGGTCTGCCCGTAGATAAATAAATAAATAAATAAATAAATAAATTACATTATATATATTTTTGAACTTGTATTTTTACAAGCTTTCATTTGACACCCCACTCGATGACCTAGTAAAAAAAAAATTGTTTTCACTTCCGATTTCAACCCTCAAAACTAACGGCTTAAGTCAAAATTTAACTTTCAAAACTACACGGTTCAGATGCGGCCATTAATTCCTATTGTAGCCTATGAAAAGGTGTTTAATTGCGCCCCACGTAGACTGCGTCATCTTGTAACCTGCTAAAAACTGTCCTCAGTTTGAGGCATCTTTTTTTTTTTTGTACCCTGTGAGAAGTTGTTTGTCCCACGCTTTGAGCGCAATTTTGTACCGTTTGAATATTGGATGCCCCGAGCTTGAGCACAATTTCCTTGCAGCCCCGCTTTAATTTCTGATAATGAATCGAGTGAATCCTGATTTTAAAAGAACTAAAGAAATTAAACACACACTAGCTCAGTTTTTTCTTGGTAGAGAGATATGGGTAAGAGATAATTTTTGTACGTCTTTTTGGAATTTTTTTTCTATTTTTTAAAAAGCTTCAGTTGTACAAGTTTTTTTTTGGGCACCATTCATTTTAAAATAGAAAGGATCTAACTTCAGTTAAAAAAATGAAAAAATACTGAAGGGTTTTATGGGTATTACTAAAAAGAATTAGTCTAGTACAACTTATCCCGAAAAGAAAAATAGGTATTCAGTGAGACACTAGCTTTAATTAACAAAAAGAAAATTTATTCATGTTTTTAAAAATAAAAAGTTCTAACCTTTGCAGTTCTACAAAAAAATTCTAGCCTAACTAGTAGTTATTACATTTAAATTCTGAACTATGACTACTCCCGAAGACGAAAAAATAGTGCTTTTCACTTCACTTTTTAGTCTGTTTAAATTGCTGTTAAGGCGCTATTCAGGGATATGTCTATTGAAGGATGTTTTGGTAACTTACTGTTCCTATTCCGGCTTCGATGGAACACGACCGATTTCACACTTTTCTAGTAGACACTTAGAGAGCCCACTACGGCTTTTCGTTTAAGAAACTGGTGCTTTACTTAGCTCGCATGATGGTTGTTATGAGCTTTTACTGTAGCTCAGTCGAAGGAAGCCTACTTGGCGGCTCCGATGAAAATTAGTCTGGCTGCGGCTTGATGGTAATAAGCCTCGGCGGCTAGATGGAAAATAGCCAAGACAGTCCTTTCTCGGACCCTTAAATAAACCGTGCAAACTCTGCCGGTAATATGGCGACGCCGGAACCAAAACTGCGGATACACACATTTCACCAATTGCGGCGTAGCGGTAGATTCGGTCAGGAACCCGCACTGCACAGTATATACCGAACGTCTTGGAATCTGTGTTTAATATACCGTTCGATACAAAAATGAAAATAAGTACAATTTGAAGTGAAAAAATCAGTAACATTACATGGTCTTAAAATCTAGGAAAAAATGAATGTTACATTTACCCCCTTCCAAAAAGAAATAGACTACACTAGTCTATTAAACTTAGGCTACTTATGAAAAGGTACAAAGTGGTACACTATCACTTAATACTAAGGTCAGAACTTAAAACAAAAGTACAGACTTCGGACCTTACTACTAGACTTAATTCAATTAAGCACTAATATTAAGTACAATGAAAACCAAATGAAAATCTTTGCATGATCACAAGAATCTTATAACTAGACTTAACTTAATTAGACACTAAGGTTAAGTACATCAAAAAGCAGATAAAAATCCTTGCATGAACATAAGAAATACCTGTTCAAAGTAACAATCGCGGTCTTCTTATATAAAGGAATCAGCTCTATTATTGTTACCAAAACAAAAAATTATATCTTTGTCTAGACTCTTGTCTAAATCAAAAAAAGTGAACTGAAACAAAATATGAACACCCCCCTTAAAATATTTTAAGGATTGTCTGAAAAATTTTTTATTTCAGCAAAAGAAATTTATAAAAATTCTTAAATAAAGAAAAAAATAAAAAAAATGATTCTAGTGCAAACACTTACACTAAAAAGAAAAAGTCTTGTCAGACCATTTAGCACTAGGCCAAAAAAAAAATATCTGGATAAATATCCAGACAAACGCTCGGGAAAAATCGCCATCCATGCTCTAGCTCATCGCTAAGAGAACATTCTAAATCTAGTATCTCTACTAGTCGCATCAGAAAATAATTGCACTCTATCGCGCAATGTCGACGTCCTAAGACATCTAGACATGCTAAAATCGCCATGGAAAACGCTCTGGTTGATCGCCAGATAATCGCACTCTATAACGCAATGTCGACGTCCTAAGACATCCAGACATGCTAAAGTCGCCAGGGAAAACGCTCTGGTTGATCGCCAGAAAACACGTCAGCTCATCGCCAACAAAACACTCTGGTATATCGCCAGAAAAAACCTCGGCTCCTCGCCAAGAAAACACTCTGGTATATCGCCAAAAAAACCTCGGCTCCTCGCCAAGAAAACATTCTGGTACATCGCCAGAAAAAAAGCTCGGCTCCTCGCCAAGAAAACACTCTGTAAATAGTCCTCGACTACACAAAGTCTGCGTTCTAAAGAACAATCTCGCCATTAGCATAGTGAGCAGCTATAAAAGCTAACAATATCACTATAGGCACAGTGAATAGCTATAAAAGCTAAAATTCACCCTAAACACAGTGAATAGCTATAAAAGCTAAAATTCACCCAACTGAATGATCCTGCTTCAAAAAGCAATGTTCACAAAGAACAGAATGATTAGTCCACGCGCAACTAACATTCAAGGAAAACATTCCTAGCATAACTATGTGAGACAGCTAGTCTCTAAATAGGACCTCTCTAAAGTCATAATCCTATATATGGGAGTCCTTAAGCAAAAACGACTCAAAATCTCGCATTTTGAGCACATGCCCTCAGGCAACCAACATAAACTGAAATATATACAGAAATATATACAGAAATATATACAGAAATATATACAGAAATATATACATTCAGGAGTTCAAATCCCAAACTCTTGGTTACGATAACTCCATACTGAGCTTGGTGAAAGCTCTTAGCAAAAGCTAATCAAATCTTCAGCACATCGCACCAAAGTGACAAATCTGCCTAGAAACATGAGCCAGAAAAAACGCCCTCCGTCATTCTTCAGGGTGGCTACACAGAGATATAAAACTTAACCAGCATTGCGCTTCTCCAAGTTGCATGAAGAACCCTCGTGTACTGGTCTCGCCCTAGAACAACAACGAAAAAACATTCGATCCATCCCACATAACAGGAGACAAACACCTCACCACGATATACTGAATGGTGGAGACAATAAAAATACAGAATTGGTGACCCTGGTGTCCACCAACAAAAGGGAGTAGATTATAGCATCCACTAAACTGAAACGGTGTCTACCACACCACCATAAGTCAAAAAAAAATTTAATCAATAGGGTGTTCCGAAACACACTACTGCCAACAGCCTGTCACCACTAATAGGCTAATTGGGGCTGAGGTCGACTACAGTAGCTAGGCTCTCCTTTGGTTCAAATAGAAATAACCATTGGGTAACAAAACCCCTAAAGGTCCCAAAGGTCAAACGTTCACCCCCCATAGACTACCCTTCCAATCAGTCTGTTCCTCAGGAAGACTAACTTCCTGCCAAACGTCGTAACGGCATCTGTTAGCACTCGGTGCATCACAGCCTGTAAAAACAGATAACTCATGGGATACAACCAAAAAGGTTTACAAGGTTAGCTTAACCAAGTTTCTAACGGAAATTTCCAAAAAACGAAAATGAGCTTAAAAAGCTACATGAAGCAAAAATTTCTCTATTTTTCGGTGGCAACGCAACAAAAACTGTTGAAGACGACAAGAGCTTTTCCAGCTTAATCAGAAACAAGAAGAAAACATCGTTGACAGCTAAAATATTCGATCATGGTGTTAATCGTCTCCCTAGACAATAGCCTCTAGAAGAAACTGCTACAGGTATCAGGCATAACCGTTTTCTGTCAGCCCAAACTTCTAGATTACCTCTTGAAAATCTAAAAAAATTCGGTTAGGAATCTTCCTTCACTGCGCTTAGCCTCTCTTGACAAGGTTCTCATCTCGGTATCAGATTTTAATCATCTCTTTGTGAAACGACTGTCTTACTCTGCTCTCATCTCTTGTAAATGATCAGCTTTTAGTTCTCCTGCAGGACTTCAAATTTCCTATCAATCTGATAGTATACCGAAAAAACTCAACATACGCCTATGAGTCCATGCAAAAAAAATTTAAAAAAATTAGTGACTCAAAGGTAACGTTTAAACGGCTCTGAAAAAAAATAGAAAATACCCTCAGTTTGTCAATTCAGAAGAAGATCTAAATCAAAATAATCCAAGTCTTAGACTTACTGGATAAACCAAACTCAATTTTACTCTTAATTGCACCCAACATATACCACTAAGGTAATAGAAATACACCCACTCGGGTAACAAACTTTGAAATTGCTCATAAAAATTCTGACTCTACATCACACTACACGAGCTACATCTTGCGCTTGTCCTAACTCAAGATCACCTTGGATTGCCTCTAATCAAAATTTCGCTTCCAAGTGTCAAGAACTGGATATTATTTGGGGTCATAAGCAAATCAAATCCCGCGACCACCGACATACCAGTCTTATGATATATCCTGAGTGTGACTCCTTCGCAAGCTCGCAAAACTGAGTCGATGCTAAACATCAACCACAATCAACCTAAGTTTGGGATATGGCAACATCAAAAAAATTTAAGCAATTAAGATAATGTAAATATAAATTATTCTTCTTCTGACAAACTTTCACTAGGGTTAGGTTCATTGAATGGTTTTAAGTCTTTAATATGCCATCGTCCTATTTAGTCCCATCTAAATTAACTAAACCATAAACTAACTCTGAAATCTTTTCTCTAATCACGCAATGCACATACTTAGGTACCAACTTAGATGTGAATTTATCTGCTGCACTGGAAAGAATTTTATTTTTTCGCCAAACGTGATCACCTATATTAAAGGCAAAATCCCTTTTTCTAAGGTTGTAAGACTTACTGTTCCGTTCATAAGCCTTATGTATCCTACTACGCACGTCGGTGAAAATATCTTTTAAACCCTTTAAATTTTCGGCGTACGCACCCCTGTTACCCGGAATTATTTCGCTGTCAACATTGACATCCAAATCTAAATTTTTATAATACGATCCAGATAGAGGTATATGTCTGCCGTAAACTAAGAAAGACGGTGAGAACCCTGTTACTTCGGGTCTTGCGGTATTTATTGCTTGTTGGATTTTGGAAATATTGCCATCCCAAGTGTCATGTGAATCAACGTAACTTCTTAAAGCGGTCCCGATTGTTCGGTTATTACGTTCGACAAAATTACATTGTGGAGAGTACACGGGATTAAAACGGATGTTAAAACCATAAGTTTCACTTAAGCTCTTAAAACTCTTAGAGGTAAACTGAGTACCGTTATCGCATATTAAGAGCGATGGAACACCGTGGATTAGAAAGACATCATTTTCCAAAATTCTCTCTATATGTCCAGCTTTAGAGCTTTTCAAAGGAAATAGCATGGTATACTTTGTAAACCAGCAAGAAACCACGAGAAGCCATTTATTTCCCTTTTTTGAACGTAGGAATGGGCCTACTAGATCAGCTGCTATGACTTGAAAAGGGTAATTAACCGTTTTTTCTCTTTTCCCATCAGTCCCATAGGTAGTGCATTTGGAGATTTCTGCGCTCCACATACTTCACAAGTCCTCACAAACTTTACGATGTCAAAACGCATTTTTGGCCAATAATACTGTTCCTGAACCCTGTGAAGAGTTTTATAAAAGCCAAAATGACCAGAAGTAGGAGGAGTGTGACACATGTCTATAATTTCCTCTCTCTGTGGTTTAGGAACTAGTATTTTCCACTCGGGTACATTAACTTTTAAAGGCAACTGGTTTGGGATAAACTTGTACACGAAATCATTTTCCACTTTCCACTGCGGAAAATTTTCAGGAAATTCTTTGATTTGCTGCCGTAAATTGTCGTACCATGGATCTATGCGATCTATGTCAACTATATCGATTCTTACGCCAATCTGTGCATTAAGACTGTTTTCGTCCACTGTATGATCTGGGATTCTTGACAAAGCGTCAGGAATAACATTGTGGACTCCTTTTCTATGAATTAAATTAAATGTATGTTGTCTCAGCCTAATCGCCCAACGCGCTAGTTTGCCACTAGGGTTTTTAATTGAATTAAGCCACAATAAACTATAATGATCTGTTATGACCGTGAAAGGAACACCTTCTATGTAAGGTCGAAACTTTTCGATGTTAAAGAGTACTGCTAAACATTCTTTTTCAACAACCGAATAGTTACGTTCAGCCTTTGATAAAGTTCTACTGGCATACGCTATCACTCTTTCCTCACCATTGATTTTCTGTGTTAGGACGCCCCCCCTAAACCGGTATTAGAAGCATCACTAGAAATATAAAACTGTTGGGAAAAATCTGGTTGGGATAAAATTGGAGCTGAAACCAATAGCTCTTTAATCTTTATAAAAGATCTTTCTGCTGCGTTTGTCCAATCTATCGATTGTCCTTTTTTTCGTCCTTTCAAAAGATCATTAATAGGCGACAACAAGGTAGAAAAATTCTCGATAAAACGTCTGTACCATGAACACATTCCTACGAAGCGCTTAACTTCCGTAGTATTTGTAGGTCTCGCATAATTAACCATGCTTGCTACTTTATCCGGATCGGTACGCAAGGAATTTGAGCCTACAATATAGCCTAAAAACTTTAGAGAAGTTTTGAAAAAAATCACATTTGCTCAAATTTATCGTCAGTCCGGCCTCTTTCAATTTATCTTTTACTTCCTTAAGTAAGCAAATATGCGATTCGAAGTCTTCCGATGTTACTAAAATATCATCGAGATAGGTAAAAATATGTGGCTCATATTTCGGACCAAATATAGCGTCCACTAAACGTTTGCTGAGTTTGAGCAGCGTTCTTTAGACCAAACGGCATGGTGACGAACTGAAATAGACCTCGGCCTACTACTGCAAAAGCGGTCTTTTCCTTAGAGGATTTGTCTAAAGGAATTTGCCAGAAAGCCTTTCTAAGATCTATCGAAGATACATACTTAGCATTCCTGAGTGATGTCAAAATTCTGTCGGTGTTCGGTAATGGGTAGTTATCAAATTTGCTGACCTCGTTGAGCTTTCTTCCGTCAAAGCACAGACGATACTGTCCATCGGCCTTTTTCACCAATAAGATTGGAGAACACCAGGGACTGTTTGATTCTTCAATCACTCCGAGTTTCAACATTTCGTCTAACTCTTTATTTAATACTTTTGACATATAAGGAGACATGGCGAAGGGCCTTGTCTTTACATTGAAAGAGCTTATTACGTTTTCGGCGTTTAAGCGTTCCGTCCGCGAGAGATCATCTAGGGTACATAGACGCGAGAACAGGTTTTCTAAAGAACTTTCTGAATAACAATCTTTAAAACTTGTTTTGAGAGTTGACTTCTAGGGACTGTGGAATATTTATGCACGAATAAAGGAGACATGTGACCATTTGGAGAAGCAGGAGTTTTAACTTGAAAAGGAGAATTTTTATTAGACTTAAAAAAAATCAGAAACTTTTTGTAACCATTTAGTCCAATCTGATCTATTGGAATATTTTTTTACTTAAGATCCTCGTTAGAATCTTTCTTTTATCCGCGACCGGACGTTCTGAGAAAGTACGACGGATTTTCAGTTCATAGTCTAATTCATTTTCCAGTAGGTGATTGACTTTAAAATTGAAGGCTTCCATGATAAATGTATTTAGATTATAAAATTTAAAAGAATTGTTTAAAAAGTCGTAAAAATATTTCTCCTGTGCTCCCAATAGTCAAAATAAAATCATGTAAAGGCAACTAAAATATATAAACTTCTTTACTAAACATTAAAAAAAATCTTCGACAATTTCAAAAAATTTCTAAGTATTGCCTTCTATTAAAATTCTTTTACCAAATATGTTAAGAATTTTCAACAAAAATCTCCAAAAATACCGTTTCGTATCAGCTAAGTATTTTTAATATTCATGCAAAACATCGGTGAAAAGAAAGAACAGTTTTTTGTTCGTTAACCGCAAAATAAATCTAACACTAAAAAAAATTAAAGTAAACCAGCACATCTGCTAATCTGAACTATAAAAGTAGCTTTTAAGAAAAAAGTAGGAATCTCTTATCTTAGAGTCGATTAACAAAATTCAAATATCTATACCACCATCAGATAAATTGAAATAAAAAAATTCTACAAATTTCCTGCTTTTGTCTTACTGCTATAGTGTAGTTTCGTTTAATAAATATTATGAAATAAAAATATCTGCAAAGTTAGAGCTTTTACTTTGTTCGAAAGCTAGTACACTGAACCCTTTAAAAAAATAAAATTCCAAAAGCCCCGCGTTGACAGCGCTATTTTGTAACATGGGAAACTTGCCACACGTTGGGCGTCATCTTGTAACCTGCTAAAACTGTCCTCAGTTTGAGGCATCTTGGGGGGGGGGGTTTTTTTTTTTTTGTACCCTGTGAGAAGTTGTTTGTCCCACGCTTGAGCGCAATTTTGTACCGTTTGAATATTGGATGCCCCGAGCTTGAGCACAATTTCCTTGCAGCCCCGCTTTAATTTCTGATAATGAATCGAGTGAATCCTGATTTTAAAAGAACTAAAGAAATTAAACACACACTAGCTCAGTTTTTTCTTGGTAGAGAGATATGGGTAAGAGATAATTTTTGTACGGCTTTTTGGAATTTTTTTCTATTTTTTTAAAAAGCTTCAGTTGTACAAGTTTTTTTTGGGCACCATTCATTTTAAAATAGAAAGGATCTAACTTCAGTTAAAAAAATGAAAAAATACTGAAGGGTTTTATGGGTATTACTAAAAAGAATTAGTCTAGTACAACTTATCCCGAAAAGAAAAATAGGTATTCAGTGAGACACTAGCTTTAATTAACAAAAAGAAAAATTTATTCATGTTTTTAAAAATAAAAAGTTCTAACCTTTGCAGTTCTACAAAAAAATTCTAGCCTAACTAGTAGTTATTACATTTAAATTCTGAACTATGACTACTCCCGAAGACGAAAAATAGTGCTTTTCACTTCACTTTTTAGTCTGTTTAAATTGCTGTTAAGGCGCTATTCAGGGATATGTCTATTGAAGGATGTTTTGGTAACTTACTGTTCCTATTCCGGCTTCGATGGAACACGACCGATTTCACACTTTTCTAGTAGACACTTAGAGAGCCCACTACGGCTTTTCGTTAAGAAACTGGTGCTTTACTTAGCTCGCATGATGGTTGTTATGAGCTTTTACTGTAGCTCAGTCGAAGGAAGCCTACTTGGCGGCTCCGATGAAAATTAGTCTGGCTGCGGCTTGATGGTAATAAGCCTCGGCGGCTAGATGGAAATAAGCCAAGACAGTCCTTTCTCGGACCCTTAAATAAACCGTGCAAACTCTGCCGGTAATATGGCGACGCCGGAACCAAAACTGCGGATACACACATTTCACCAATCGCGGTGTAGCGGTAGATTCGGTCAGGAACCCGCACTGCACAGTATATACCGAACGTCTTGGAATCTGTGTTTAATATACCGTTCGATACAAAAATGAAAATAAGTACAATTTGAAGTGAAAAATCAGTAACATTACATGGTCTTAAAATCTAGGAAAAAATGAATGTTACACTATATTAGTGCGAAATTTTAACTTTCCATGTCAAATCGGATATGACAGGCGGTCAGCCAGACAGACAAACAGATGGATAGACACCGAAGTGATCTTATAACTGTTTCGTACGGAACACTAAAAATTGTGCTCTGCCTAATTTTATAATATAATACTACAGAAAATCCTCTGTTGAATTTCACATGTTT
The DNA here is from genome assembly GCA_019049505.1 of Pachyrhynchus sulphureomaculatus. NCBI lineage: Eukaryota > Metazoa > Arthropoda > Insecta > Coleoptera > Curculionidae > Pachyrhynchus > Pachyrhynchus sulphureomaculatus. The sequence goes on along the minus strand of CM032448.1, from coordinate 76,341,303 downwards.
CCTAAATCATTTAATAAAAATTATGAGAAAATGTGATTTGGTACTTTTTATGTACCTTCCTTTGTAGTACTGCATTTCTTGTGAAATTCTCAGAATGTTAAATTGAAACCCTGCTTACGTACTTCTAAAAAATCTTAGGTTCTATTATTGTATTAAGGCGCTCTTAAAGCCTTCTTTACACTCAAAAATTTACAATGGAAAAACTGTCGTATTATTATGCTTCATAACAACATATTAGCTAAAAGTTTTATAACATACATGCTTTTTTAACATAAAGATTCACAATATCCGTGACTCGGCTTTCCACTTAGAACCCCGCATTTGTCAGTTCGTTACATGTATCCATATATACGTACATAAGAGCAATATAATGTAAATCGTAATGAAATGAAAATCTGGATATGCGATGTGTTATAGACTTTGCGCAGTAATGGAAAAATAGTTCGTCGCTGTTCAATCTCAGGTAAGAGCACAGGCATATACATGCATATATAAATATATATATATATATATATATATATATATATATATATATATATATATATATATATATATATATGCATATATATATATATATATATATATATATATATATATATATATATATATATATATATATGGGACGATCCGCGTCAACCGGATCAGAGCTACGACCAAAATTAGAAGCAACCAAAAAACTTGACCAAGGGCTCATTTTAAAGATTAGAGCGTCTACTTTCAAATGCCGAGTGCGCCTTTGAAAAATCCAATATGGCGGCTCCAATATGGCGGCCGGTAGCCGGAGAAAAATCAAGTGTCCAGCAAAAAAAGCTTATAAAAATAAAAATTCGCAACTGTTTGGGTCGTTTTTTGGCTCAAATTGTAGCTGATGGATGCCCCAAAAAATTGGGGTGGTAAGTTGACAAAATCCAACATGGCGGATCCAATATGGCGGTCAAAAATCCAATATGGTAGCCGAATTTTCGCAAATGAACCGATTTGCACTAAATTTGGTAAACGGGGGTTTTTAGGGTCGCTGATCACGAATCCGAGGTCTGATTTGCCAAATTCAAGATGGCGGATCCAAGATGACGCATGAAATTTTCGAAAATCTATCGATTTGTACCAAATTTGTTATACAGGGCTTTTTGGGGTCCCTGATAACGAATCTGAGGTCAAATTTCTAAAATTCTTAAATTCAATATGGCGGATCTAAAATGGCTGATTCAATATGGCGGCGATATATTTGAAAATCAACCAATTGACACCAAATTTTATGTAAAGGGGTTTTTGAGGTCGCTGATCATATATCTGTTATAAGAATTTAAAAATTTTGACAGATTGAAGGTCGAAGCTCCTTCATGGCTCAAAATTCAATTTTTATTGCTCAACAGTATTGACATTTTAGCAAATTACTGAAGCATATGTGTTGTAATGATTATTTTTTTGAGGAGTGTTTTTTATTACCTATGAAGTAATTAATATAGCGTAAAACTAGCACCTTTTGCATTAGAGAACCTCTTAATTTTAAGTTTATTTCCAGCACAGGGAATAAATGCATGACTGCTTTGAATTTTAGGCACAGCAGGTGGGTCAGGAAATAGTCTATTGGGCTTTTGTAAAATTTTTCGATGGTATAGTGAAAAAAATGTATGTTTTGGAATCTTGACTTTGCCCAATTGAGGAGTGAAACTGAATTTAAAATGGCATCTTTTGGAAGGTATAACGAGTCGCTGCAGATTTCAGGCATGCTCCATCACATGAACATTTGCTATGTGCAGTAGCATTGAAGTGCCATTCAGCATCTATACCAAAATCTTGCTTATGATGCATCAAAAAGTTCATTTGAGTCCTATTCTTGAAATGTTGTTTAGCGCCATCGGATGCGTAATAAATTTTCTTTACTTTTGAACATAATTTTTTTATAACTGGTATGACCTTTTCTTGCATCAAATGAACTGCTGCTGCATCATGTTTGGTACAATCTGAGAGTAATATTATGGTGTTATGTTTTATTTCATTTTTAGAGCGATAGTAAAATACTACAGGAAATACTGTACACTGGTCGTTATTATAGTGGAATGCCTGTGCTGCATCCTGTATTACATAAGCAAAATTTTCTGAAAAGTCACTGAATACCAACACTTCATTTTCACGTAAATTTTCTTTTTTATTGGTTAAAAATTCAGATTGAGCCTTTGCTATAAAATTATGAGGGATAAGCAATTTTAAGATATGCTTGAGTCTATATATGTGCGCGAAAAAAATCGACTCAAGCTATCTGGCTTCATTTAATACGGATCCTATAATTTTAGTGTTTATATATTTTTACGGATTTTAGTACCACCTGAAAGCCTATTCTATTCTCTTTCTAATGGTACCAAATTCCATAGCATACCTCGTGCTTTTTACTGATTGAAATGATTGAAAGGGGAAACAAGGAGAACAAGGATTGAACATGGGAGTGAGAGAAAGGAAAAATTAGAGAAATTTTAAGTTTAACAATTAAATTTATTGATAAAAACCAAAATCAATATTTTGTATTACCGCCCTAGCCGTTATTACTGCCTCGGTTTTTCATGGAGTGGGTGAGCTTTTTCACCACTGTCTGTGAGATTCTTCCCTACTCTTCCACCATCGCAATCTTTAAGTCCCTCAGCGATGCAGGGACTGTATTTCTAGCTCGAACCCTTCTTTTGAACTCATCCCACGAGTCTCATCAGTCACGAAAACCAAATCGGTTTTTCCTCCGTAGGTAACCATTTCAGTAATGCAGGTCCCAGGCCTCCTATAGACTAGTCTTCTTCCATCATTGCTATGTAGACACATTTGGGATTCATCGGACAATAAAGCGGAGAGCCATTGCTCTAAGGTCCAGTCGTCATGTTCTCGGGTAAATCTGAGTAGCGCTTGTTGATGGGCTCTTGTCAATTTGGGTCCGTTAGCTGGTCTCTTCGGAGTTAGGTTAGCTTCTTTAAGTCTTATTCTAACTGTCCATTGACTCACAGCCCGACCTCGAACTTGTCGAAGCAGCTGCTAGACCTCAACGCCGGTCAAGTGACGATTTCTTAGAGTTGTGTTGAAAATGAAGCGGTCGCCTTGCTCCGAGGTACACCTTCTTCTTCCTGATTCTGGTCTCCGTGTAAGGGCGCTAGTCTCTTGGTAACATCTGTAGACTCTGGAGACAGCTGACTTGCTCAGGTGCAGTTGCGCAGCGACTACTCGTTGGCTATGTCCTTCTTGCAACAGAGCAATGACTTATGCCCTTTCTTCCGGGGTTGTATCCATTTTCCGATGACGTAATTAGAGCAGGTATAGTAGAGATGTTGACGGTTCAAGTTCCGATAAAGGAATGATAGGAAAATGCAGTTGCATGTATTTTTATAGGGACGAATAGCGCGCAACTAAGCGAACAAAAACAGCTCTATTGAGTAAAATCGTTTTTATCAGTAAAATTTTTTGGAAATCCAAATGTTTTTGATATTATTGGAAAGAGTAGAAAACCAGCATTCTCATGATATGAAAAATAATACCACTGTTTGAAAATTAAATTCAAGGATCGTGTGTTAAATGAAGTAAAATCGTTTGAGTCGATTTTTTGCTCACCAGTATATATATATATATATATATATAATATATATATATATATATATATATATATATATATATATATATATATATATATATACATATATATATATATATATATATATATATATATATATATATATATATATACATATATATATATATATATATATATATATATATATATATATATATATATATATATATATATATATATATTATATTATATTATATATAGATAGATATGATCGACAATTTCAAATTCAACAACTTGTTGAATTAAATGGCATTTACAGCATTATAAAGACTTCAAAAAATCCTTTGTTATCCAAATTTTAAACAGAGAATATTTATCAAGGAGTCTTATTATAGTGAGTACTATAACCTGTCGAAAACTCAGAAAATATCTTAAACTCTTGGTTGGATCTGAAACTATAACTAAGGTAGCATATGTATTCTGATTTTTATATTAGCTCTTAATCTAAGTAACTTTACCTATCCACGACGCCTCTTCTCTATTAATGCTTATAGTTGATACATTAGTACTATTAGGGGAAGGTTGTAATTGCGGTAAAAGTACTGCTGAGTATCCTAGTGTCATTCCTACTATAATTGTAAGGAGTAAAGGTCCAAGAGCTGCTAGGTTCTAAAACAATTTATAAAATGATATACTAATAATTCACTAGCTACTAGTACTAATCGTATCCCTCCACGTCAGGCCCGACGCCGTCTTCTACGACCCTCGGACCCCCTACCCAGGATTAGCTTAAGTTAGCCTTAATTAATTCTAAGTTTAACCTTAAATTTATGTTCATGAAATATCTTAAGTTTAAACAACTTAAGTTCAAATATCTTAAGTCTTTTAATATATTTATATAAAACTCTTACGTAGGCTAAGTTAATTAGGTCCCTGACATGTATATATCTTAAGACCCAATATGTATGTTCACTTTTTTCTTAGCCAGTTATATGTAATGGTAATAGCATTTGTAGCTAGCTAGTAAGTTAATAAAGATATTGGATAGTAATAGTATTTAAAACGCTTTCACAGAAAAATACAAAAAGTTATTACTATTTTGAATTGAGCTAATTTGAAATAAAATTTATACGAAATATTTTATCCTTCTACCCCCCATCACCCCAATTTACACCCACAATTCTTGAAGAGAAACAGGATTTCAGTACATTTTGCCGCCTCGTTTTTATCTTTGTGGGTCCCTAATAAATAACTGGGTCATTAGAAAAAGGACATAATTTGATTACTCAAATAGTCCTAATACAAAAACCCATTAGGTAGCTTAAATTGAAGAAATGTTGCAACTAAAGATGGGGTAATTATTTGATTAATAAACAAAATGTAAAAAAAAACGGTTAAAATGAGTCTAAAAACAATTTTTTTTAATAGCATGGTAAAGCTGGCTTCGGGACCTAAATTTTGAAAAAAAAAGTTCCATTTTGGACCAAATGGCATAAAATGGCGGGCAATTCAAATTTTAAATAACAAATTTCAAATGTGCCCACTGTGTTCAATATTTTTATATCAAAATTTGAGGATATTTTTACTATAACAAAAGGCACATTTTCTGAAAGTTTCAAGCCTATCGGTTTGCTTAGTCGACCTGTACAAAATGAAAAAAAAAACAGCTTTTTGTCTGTTTTTTCAATTTTGTTGGTTTAGTACGCACTTGAGCGATTTAAAACCAACGAGGATTTATTAGAATTTTTTTTACGAATAGTTTAGTTTTTTTTTATTTCAATCCAACTTATATAACCGGAGTTATTCACATTTTAAGATTTGTTATTTAAAATTTGAATTGTCCGACATTTTATGCCATTTAGTCCAAATTGGATCTTTATTTTCAAAATTTAGGTCTCGACACCAACTTTCCGATGCCATTAAAAAAATGTCTATTTGGAGTCATTTTACCTGTTTTTTTTTTACATTTATTTATTAGTCAAATAACAATAAGTGTGTTTTTTTGGTCATTTTCGAGTCAACGAAAATGATTTAAAAAAAAAAATAAGTCTCGCGATTCTTTATCAAATATGATAAAAAATTTTAAATTTGTTTCAAAATGACTCAAAAAACGCATTTGTTGTTATTTGATTAGTAAACAAAATGTAAAAAAAATGGTTAAAATGACTCTAAAACAATTTTTTTTAATAGCATCAGAAAGCTGACTTCGAGACCCAAATGTTGAAAAAAAAATCCATCTTTGACCAAATGGCATAAAATGGCTGACAATTCAAATTTTAAATAACATTTTCAATTGCACCCACTGTGTTCAGTATTTTTATACCAAAATTTGAAGATATTTTTGCTACAATAAAAGGCATATTTTCTGAAAGTTTCAAGCCGATCGGTTTACTTAGTCGACCTGTACAGGGTGAGTCAACGATGGAGTAAAGTTAATTATCTCATTTGTTTCGAGAATGACGAAAAAATGTTAAATTCAATAGTTTTAGGGAATATTAAGGTGCACAGTTTAAAATTATTTTTGAGTATACAAGTAAACTTTTGTACCACCATGAATGAAGCAATAGAGGCCGATCTAAATTTTTTATCCAAAATAATGTTTTCTAATGAAGCTACTTTTCACAGTAATGGAGCACTTAACAGCCATAACATTATTATTCAACAGCATGCATTATGTAGCAACAACAACATTTTGGGTCCGGGAAGTTCAAAAGCAAAACCATTGGTCGCTTAATGTATGGTGTGGAATATTAAATTTTCGAATTATTGGTCCATCTTTTTCCGCTAACCGCTTTACGAGCCTAGATATCTAAATTTTTTGCAAAACGAATTACCCCAGCTCCTTGAAGAAGTTGATAACTTTGAAAGGGAACAAATATGGATTCAACAAGACGGAGCTCCTGCTCATTACCACCGGGAAGTTCGGGAATTTTTAAACGATTGTTATCCACAAAAATGGATTGGTAGGGATGGATTCATTCAGTGCCCCCCTCGATCATATGAGTTAACACTTTTAGACTTATTTTTGTGGCACTACATTAAAGATCGTGTTTATGTGAATTTCCGTACAACACCAGTAGATATGGAAAATAGGATACAGGATGCAGGACAATAACGCCCTTTATGCTAAGAAAAGTGAAGGAAAATATAGTAAAACGACTAAACATGTGTATTCAAGTAGACGGGCATATTTTTGAAGTTTATTCCGTCATCATAACACATTTGATCTAAAAAAAAACACTCGGAGCGGTATGGTCCTTATGGGGTTTTTGCGGGTCGCTGATTACGATGAGCGGGTTAGTTAAGCTTCATCACATCAGATTCAAGGTCATTTGAAGGTCAAATAGAGAAAAAAAAACCGTAGGAAAAATCTGAAAAAATTCATGCGTATGTTTTTGAGGTCCCTGAGTCCGAATACGTAGTTTATTTGACCTTACGCCTTTTCCCAGAGGTCATTTGAAGGTCAAATAGAGAAAAAACCGTAGGAAAAATCTGAAAAATTTCATGCGTATGTTTTTGAGGTCCCTGAGTCCGAATCCGTAGTTTGTTTGACCTTACGCCTTTTCCCAGAGGTCATTTGAAAGTCATGTGAAGGTCAAATAGAGAAAAAAAATTTTCAGATCATTCAGTTTAAATCCTGCATGATGTTATGCTCAAAAGATATAGGGTGGTCATTTTAAGTATCTTTGTATATATATTTGGAGTTTTACTTTGATAATAAAATGCTTTTTCATTCCTCGCGAAATTATTTATTCTCTTCTTTTTTATAAATTTAGCTCAGTCTCGCTTTAAACTACAGTATTAAGGTGTAGTTGCATCCAGGGCACCTCCACGTGGTGACGGTGGGCAACGGAGTTGTCTCACTATCCGGCGAAGTCCCTGGGTTACGGCGTTTATGCCGTCATGGCAACTACTCCTAAAAAATTACGAGACAGGGTCCCGGAAACCCAGAATCGGCGGCTGGTCAGGGTGGGGAAAGCGGGCCCGCAGGCGTCGTCATCATGCGACCGTAGCTCTACATTGGTGGGAAACTTGGCCTCTGTAGAGTCAAATGCTACAAGAAATTCGTCATGTTCCATTAAACTCGACAATTTTTGTGTTATTTGTGGGGAGTATATTCCACAAAAGAAATTCATGTTTTCAGATTCGTTAAAAGTAAAATATCACCAAATTTATCATATTGATACAAGCTCATTGGATAACTCTTACACACCAAAATCTATATGTCATAAATGCCGCAATGTTCTATATAGAATTAACAACCAGGTATTTTCTCGGCCAATGATATGGAGACCCCCAACAGACCATACCACCGACTGTTATTTCTGCTTAACAAACTTGAAAGGGTACAACCGAAAGAATAAGGATTCTATTTCATATGCACGTGTAACATCTGTGACTTTACCAGTTCTTATTGAAACAAATTCTGATCATATCATGGAAATTATTGAATTGGGACAAGAAGTGGTAACTGATGAAGATATGCCAGATGAAACATTCGAACACGAAGAAAGAGAAAATTGCAGCACAGAAGAATCAGATGTTGAGGAAAATTATATATCGGAAGCCGAAACATTTAATCAAAACGAATTAAGTGATCTGTGCAGAGACTTGGGACTCTCGAAAGATAGATCAGAGCTTTTAGCATCTAGGCTAAAAGAAAAAAAATTGTCTATCCACCGGAACAAAAATTTCTGTCTATCGTTCGAGAGAACGTCCATTCAGAAAATATTTTACTAAAATGAAAAATCTAGTCTACTGCCATAATACTGAAGGGTTAGTGCAAGAATACGGTATAGAATACACAGCAAGTGATTGGCGACTGTTTATAGATTTTTCAAAAAGAAGCTTAAAAGCTATCTTGTTACATAATGGAAATATTTATGTCCCTTTACCAGTCGCTCATTCTGTTGTATTAGATGAAGAATACCATAATTTTGAGTTGCTATTGCAAAAATTGAATTACGATCAAAACCAGTGGGAACTTTGTGGGGACTTAAAGATATTTACAATATTACTGGGACAGCAATCTAGAAACACTTCTTATCCGTGCTTTATTTGTGAGTAGTCGGGCTCGAGATGAGCATTATGTGAGGAAAGACTGGCCGTTGAGATAAGAATTAATTCCAGGTGAAAAAAACATCATATGTCCAAGTTTGATATCAACCAATAAGGTCCTACTTCCACCTTTGCATATCAAACTAGGTATTGCAAAGCAACTTGTCAAGGCCATGAGCCGAAACGAAAGTCCTGCTTTCATACATATTTTTAAAGTGCTACCTAATCTTTCTGAAGCTAAAATAAAAGAGGGCATATTTACTGGACCACAAATAAGAGACCTCCTAAAAAATGATGCAGGAAAATGAATGCCAAAGAAAAAGCAGCATGGCAAAGTTTTAGAGAGGTGACGACTAAATTTCTTGGAAATCATAAAGACCCTAATTACAAAAATATTGTTGGAAATTTAGAACAAAATTATAAATAAATGGGGTGTTTAATGAGTCTGAAACTGCATGTTCTCCATTCACACCTTGATTGGTTCCCTGAAAATCTCGGAGATTTTAGCGAAGAACATGGAGAAAGGATGCACCAAGACTTGAGTGAATTTGAAAAAAGGTATCAAGGTGTTTGGGGGATAAACATGTTGGCAGATTATTGCTGGAGCCTGAAGCGAGAATCAAATAAATCTCATAAAAGAAAAGCAAGTCGAAGATCATTTCACGAGAAACGAAAGCGTTCTCGTTTAGAGTAGTACTTCAAACATGCTTTGATAAATACTAAAAGAAGCAAACTCTTATGCTTAATTCATAATAAATACTGACTGCGCGATTTCGAAAATCTACTTGGACACTCGAGACTCTTTACGAAGTATGCGCCGAATCATTTTTAGTGGTTAACTTACGCATTGAGGTATTATATAAGACAATATGAGAGTATAAGTAGATATAAGGATTACTGTACAAGTAAGTTATTGGGTTCAAAGGTATTGGGTATTAGAGTTTCTTTGTCGACAAGGATTAAGTATTGAAGTATACAGATTAAGGGTTACTTGATAACAAGGTTGTTCGACATTAGAATTATTAATTTGAAATGTATTGGGAATTGAGTTATAAAACGAAATTTAAACATAACATAGCGCACAATGTTTCATTTATACCTCAAGAAACACAGTCGGGCTGGACTTTAAATTTACTAGATATATGGAACGAACATCGAGAGTACAAAAATTAGGTCGAATTTTTTTTTTTAGATTTTAAAAGTCTATTTCACAGTCCCAAAACTAGTCAAAATATTTGTATAGTCTATTTTTGATATGAACAATATTTTAAGTTTTACTAATAAGTACCTTTAAACAGTATTAAAACATTAGCTTGCATCAGTCTACCTGCCATTATTTAGCTTATATTTCACATATTAATTCCCTTGTAGTGACGAGCAGCATAAAAGACATATTTGATTGTGATATATTAACGTAAATGTAAAATGATATGTATAAGATATAATCAATAAAAATGGACCGTAAATTAACCTCTGTATGCTTCGCAAGTGTACGATAAAAACAAAATTAAATTTAACAACGCAAAATGACCATACATATTTTTCAAACAAACATAAACTGATGATGAAATGACCTATAATGACCTCTGAAAGGCGGCTTGAGTCAAACAAACTACGGGTTCGGGACCTCAAAAACATAAGCATGAATTTTTTCAGATTTTTTCCCACGATTTTTTCTCTATTTGACCTACAAATGACCTCTGGGAAAAGGCGTAAGGTCAAACAAACTACGGATTCAGACTCAGGAACCTCAAAAACATAAGCATAAATTTTTTCAGATTTTTTCTACGGTTTTTTTCTCTATTTGACCTTCAAATGACCTCTGGGAAAAGGCGTAAGGTCAAACAAACTACGGATTTGGACTCAGGGACCTCAAAAACATACGCATGCAATTTTTCAGATTTTTCCTACGGTTTTTTCTCTATTTGACCTTCAAATGACCTTGAATCTGATGTGATGAAGGTTAACCAACCCGCTCATCGTAATCAGCGACCCCAAAAACTCCATAAGGACCATACCACTCCGAGTGTTTTTTTTAGATCAAATGTTGACCTGTGTAATTAATCATTAGAAAAGTTAAACTATATTAAAATTATTAACTATTTATTTAAGTTTTCACAATAGCGTAAGGGTATTAAGAACAAGGGTAAAAATTGAAAAATTCAAAATAAATCGTAAACTATGAGAAATAGGGGTATGACATACTTAATAAAAGTTGGAGGGTTTTGTAAAATCTATCTGAAAGAACAATAATATACAGGGTGTGCCTTTTAAAAAATTTGAGATTTTTAAATTTAAAATAGTCGAAATGTATAAATTTATTTTGAGTACCCTGCAGCATCTAACTCAAATTTCTTTACATATATCTTTTTTTTTTTTCCATCTCTATAGAACGCTCGTACCAATTATGAGTATTCCGCCTTCAGAAATAATGGCGCTACTGGCAATTTTTTACAAAACTGAAAACTAGAATTTAAAAAAAAAAATTGAAATATTAGAAAAACTACTAAGTTTAGGTATATAGCATTATTAATAAAAAGGTTATCGAATTTTACGCAGAATATAAAAATAATTTAAAAAATAGGTTGTTCCTTTTAAAAAAAAAACATATGTTATATAAGCCACACTTTTTTGAAGTACCCTGTATACTTAAAAATAATTTTAAACTGTGCACCTTAACATTCTCTAAAACTATTGTATTTAACATTTTTTCGTCATTTCCGAAACAAATAAGCTAATGAACTTTACTCTATCGTTGACTCACCCTGTACAATAAAATAAAAAAAAAAAACAATTTTTTGCCTGTTTTTTCAATTTTGTTGGTTTAGTACGCTCTTGAACGACTTAAGACCAACGAGGATCTATTGGAAATTTTATTACGAAGAGTTTGATTTTTTTTTGTCGCGATCCGACTTATATAACCGGAGTTATTCACATTTTAAGCTCAAAAAACGCAACTAAGTTGGGAATGTGGAATCTTTAGCTCAATGATACTACTCAGTATATATCAGCACTACACCAAATACTCTATTTTTGGACTCGACGCGCGTTTCGCTAACCATGTTAGCTTCATCAGGAGCGATGATTGACTCAAATCATCGCTCCTGATGAAGCTAACATGGTTAGCGAAACGCGCGTCGAGTGCAAAAATAAAGTGTTTGGTGTAGTGCTGATATATATTGAGTAGTATCAAAAAACGCATTTTGAAAACTTAAATTATTTAGAAATAATAGAGTTTTGCGAGGTCCAAAATACAGGACAATACTCCTAGTGATATTCCAGAGAGGATAAAATCATAATATTGCTGTATCTAGACATTTTAAATGTTTTTTTTTTTTTACTGCACTAACCGAAGAGCTTTTAAAAATATAAAACATAAACTTCTGCCGGAAAACTTTCAAGAAATTAGAAATGATGATTAAGAACTCATTGTGGTTAATATGTACTTTGAGAAAATATTTTAATTAGTACTAGAAAAAAAAAACATAGAAAATACATCAATCTAGGTTTAGTTAATTCTAAATAAGCTTAATGAAAGGTGAGTCTATGATATGAAGGAGATAATTGGCCATGCAAAAACGGCCTTTTCTACACTCAAGGATCTCCTCCATAGTAGAAATCTGTTGGTTGGTTGGTTGTGGGCGGGATACGTGATTGGACCTGTTTGTGAATGAACGTCGTCTCTTTAAACAGGGTTATTAGTTTCCTCTTGAGCCCTATATGGGGTAATTTATCGTCACGACGTAGATCTCCGAACAGTTTACGACTGTTTCGAGTTAAAGCAACATATTCGTATAGGATGAGCAGATTTCTTCTTTTTCATCACATAATGTGCGTCACATGAGACTATTGTGGTTACCCATTTTCTGTACATATTTCCTCAGGTGACAGTTGCCGGTGAGCAGTACCACCACTAGTTTGGTATCATCCGTTGTCAAACAAGGTTGTTAGTTTCTTTGAGGGGCCGCCAATTACGTCCTTCATATATCTTTGGTCAGATGTTGAAAGCCCACGATCTAGATGTTGCTGATGTGACCATCTGTCGATTATCGTTTTCATCACCTGTTTTTAGTGTGCCAAACGCTAGTTCTGTACCCTTGTATAATTTTGTAATTCCAAATCTTCTAACTCGTCCGGTCTTTCGTTACCTTGACGATTACTAGTGACTATGAGGCGTCAATTAGTGGGCGGATAGAGTGGCCCATGGAAGAGTCTTGACTGTCAACTCTGTAGGTTTATGTCCACACCAACAAGAAAAAGTACAAGTAAAATTTTTATTATGGAGGTATAAAATGATTAATGACTTCACAAAACACACCCCAAATGAGTTTTCAACAAAGTTTTTTTCGGTCTTTACTGAAAAACTGATGACCTTGAAATTTTTGTTTTTTTATATACCAGATAAATTATTAAAGGTAATGCACTCGTGCTAATTTTTGTTCAATCTACACCCTGTGGAGAATACAGAATTTTTTAAAAAAATTTTGATCAGTACTTTCCGAGTTAAGGGAGGACAACAATTTTTCACAAGTTTTTTAAAAATAGTACAAATCAATCAATCCTTATATTAGTGCCAAATTTCAATTTTCTATGTCAAATAGTTTCGAAGAAAATCGGATGTGACAGACGGACGGACCGAGAGACGGACAGACAGACGGGCAGACACCAAAGTGATCTTATAAGTGGTCCGTACGGAACATTAAAAACCGCCCCTTTAATTTTTCATATTAAAATATTACATGAATTTTCAATATAAACTAGCCAAAATAAGTATTTAAAAAAAAAAACCGTTACCACTCGATTTTTGAAGATCATTTTAAACTACAAGACCGTTACAACCATTCACAATTACTAAAACTAACTGATTAAACTATTATTATAATATCAGTTACGAAGTATAAAATAGTTATTGTCCTTGCCTAATTATCTGAAACCAAAAAAAACTTCAGAATCTTTTGCAATCGTTCTGTAGTCATTGACAAAAATTAATATCTTTCATTATTTTATAAATTTAGAACAAATAAAATAAGCATGCTAAATTAAGACAAGATACTTTTAATAGGCATAGGATGTTATATAATTTATTGTTTTTTTATCCATACAAGTAATCGTAACAAAATTTGTGTCTGCATATTAACTATTATTATTTTACTTCCTAAGGAAAGTAATGTATCCGTGAAAAAAAAATAATCTTCAAAATTTCGTAGTTTTTCTTATGCTTCAGAGTCTCCAACTCTCAACAAATCCCTTTTCCAATTTCCGTCGCACGTAGGAGTATTTGTATGAGAAAAAAAAGCGATTAAAAGCCGAAATTACAGGTTAGTCGAACATCTTCGCAAAACTATTTTTTTGCCTAATGATTGTTCCAATAAACAGAGGCCATAAAAAAATCCATCGCTTGTATCTCTACCTGCAAAGCCTGCCGGAACTTAGTCATTGTTCGTAACGCACTTCTCTGTTCCCAGCGATTTGGTTTGTGGTGAATCAGTGTGGTCATCAGGGTGTTCAGTTATAGTGTACAAGTGAAATGACCACTTTCGAACATGGAAATACAAAGTATGTTCTCCAGATTACAACTATGCTTTAGTATTTTTTTGTTTTCTTATATTTTTTTAACAAACATTTTTGAAAATGGTATTCTTGTTTACCTGTCGGCGTTTATCGGGTTGTTTAAAAAAAATATATATAGAGACATTCTGACAAATTACAGCATTAAATGCTTCTGCTTTTCTCCACCATTTTTTTATATTGAATATTATATTCATCCTTAAGTTTTGGTTTAATTATTTGATTTAAAACATTTTTATCTCTTTCTTCAGAAGCGCTACAGAAGCGACATGTGTGTGGAAAAAGCGATTCACACTGGTCTTGAATCGCTGTAAATTGTACTCGGTGGGAAACATAGTCCTGGGCAAATTATTCCAAAAGGATGAGGTTCTCCATATAAAAGACTGCTTGAAAAGGGTTGTACGAGGAGTAACAAGCTGAACCTCATACGGATATGAAGTATTAGCGCGACGTGTATTTCTAACATGCACCTCTCTGGGAGGAATTAAGCGGGCTACATCCATCGAACACTTTCCATGAAAATACTTGTAGAATAGACTCAAGTCGCCAACCGATCTTCGATGTTCCAACGAATCAAGGTCGCCGGTCAGTTCCCGGTCTCCAATCAAATGAACAGCTCTTCTCTGAATAGAATTCAATAAATGCAGTGCATGATTGGGAGCAAAGCCCCAAACATGGGAGCAGTATTCCATAGTTGGTCGAATTTGAGCTTTGTAAAGAAGAACAGTTGTTGTGGAGTGTAAAGCTTTCTGGTTCGAAATAATATTCCCAAATTTTGAGAAGCTCTTTTTGCTATGCTTGCAACATGTCATGCCAGGCCATATTTGTTCCCAAATTAACGCCTAACAAATTGAGTGACGATGTTAGAGGAATGGAGTGTCTCGATATAACTATGTCGGGTTCGGCAACGTTAACTTTTTTAGAAAAAACCGCCGCCTGGGTTTTTATAGTGTTAAATTCCACTTGGTTACTGTCACCCCAGTTTAAAGTGAATGAAGAGATAAACGTACTGTAATCTGCAAAGCTGTAGATTGGATTTTCGGCCTTTTCCAGCAGATCATTAATGTAAATGAGAAAAGATAGTCGGAGACAGTATGGAGCCTTGGGGCACACCGGCGTTGATAGTGAAGGTGTTAGAAAGAAATCCGTCGCCTGCCACTCATAAAGAACGCTCTCTGAGGAAATATGAGAGCCACAAACGGAACTTTCCAGACATACCAGAAGAGCGTAGCTTAGCCAACAATCCATCGTGCCAAACACGGTTGAATGCATTGGATATATCAAGAGCAACCGCTCGAGATTCTCCAAAGTGCTCAATTACGTTGTTCCAAACATATGTTACATAAGTCAGAAGATCTCCTATTGATCTATGTTTACGAAAGCCATATTGGTGGTCGCTAATAATGTTGAATCGTTCAAGATATTTTAGAAGATGCTGATTGATAGCCTTTTCCATGACTTTCGATATTATTAAAAGCAGTGCGACTTGTCGGTAGTTATTTGGTAACGTCTTCTTGCCTTTTTTAGGTATCGTCTGAACTATGACACATTTCCAGCAGGAAGGAAATATTTCCTTTCTGTAGGATAGATTGAGAAGTCTACAGAAAACTGGTGTTAATTCCCTCGCACAGTGTCTGAGAACTATGGCAGGTATTCCGTCAGCGCCAGAAGCTTTTTTGGTGTCTAGCTTCATTAAAATACGTTTTATAATGCAATCTGCAGACAACATCGGTCATCCTTGACTGCACCATGGGAATAGTAGGTGGTGTTTTTCCTTGGAAATCGACAGTAGAATGTGAAGCAAGGAGTTCAGCCAACAAGTTCGCTTTCTCAACAGGCGGTTTTGCAATAGAATTATCTGGCCGTGTGAGTGGTGGTATGCTGGATTTGGTGAAATTTTGACTAACTGCCTTATGACATTATGCTCCGCTCCGATCCTTATTTGAGTAAGAATAGGCCCAAGCGTCATAAGAAAAATAAACTATTTTCAAAAGAAGCCTTGAACCTAATGGTCTCAAATACACCATCTTTACCTCCAAGTAGTAACGAAAATACTGAGAAAATGATTACGAGGATGAATACGTTAACGATTATTCTTCTCTTTTTTTTACATGTGTATTTTTATTTTTATTTATATGATTATACTCGTACTTAATAAACAGGTAATTTTAGTTAATTAATCTTTTTTACTTTAACTAATCAATAATAAAATTTTAATTAAAATACGAAAAGTTGGATGGATGGACAAGGTGTAAGGTTTACCTTATAACCTATCACTACTTATGTGTACCGGGTATGACATCTTATACCTCTGCAAAAAGTGGCCGCGTGTAAACAAATTTAAGACTTTAATTAAAGGCTCTGCCCACCCCTTCGGGGATAGGAGTGTGAGGCTATATATGCGTGTATGTATGTAATAATGTAATATCATTTTGATCACTTTTTTTCATGCAAATACTCCTATGTGGCGTCGGTCTATCTGCCTATTGGTCTAAAAACTGTCGAATGAAATGAGGTATCGATTTCTTATTTGGTATAGTAAGAAATAAGCACACAGTTTTTGGGCGATATCACTTTATGGAGCGAGGGTGAAGATGGTAAAATTTGATAAATTTTACAAAGTTTCAGTAATATCAAAACTATTTTTCTTAGTTTTTAATTGTAAAAATAAACAAATATTATTTAAAGCCAACCATATAAGCGGTGATGGAGGGCCAAATGAGTTCGTTGCACATATAGTGTTATATGTCCTTTTTAGGGTTTTCAAAGTTAAGTAATCTGACGATAATTTTATTGTTTACTATTTTCAATTACCACAGAAACAGAGAAGGAAAAGCCAGTTTTTGTTGTATATATTGCCGGGATTCCTTTTTTCCTTTTTTCCTGCACATTTTCACAGATTTTTTGACCTAAATTCTAATATTTTTCAAACTATTTCTGTTAAAATTGAAAATTATGCAAAAAAGAAAACAATTTTCAGATATCTTGACTCAAGGAATACTGAAAAGGACGTACGATATGTACGTTGCAATTCCTCCAGCCCTTCCCCATCTCATTAACCTCATATATTTTTAATTGTCGACAATTTCTAATGAAAATAACACAATAATAATGATAAAATAACACAGTTATCAAATTTCTCGACTTCAAGAACAAAGAAGTATAACACAATATATACTATACAACTCTTTCAAGCCCCACACCACCTCTTTAACCTCTTATATGTTTAAGTATAAATAATTAAAAAGTACCCCTTCGAATCCGTTAGCATACCCTTTACTATCTGATATGTTTGTCTACAAATAGTTGGACTTAACATTTACTTATTACCCCGATAAGAAACTGGACAAAATCACATAACATAACATGATATTAAAAATCAATCACCGGTCAAGTGCAAGTTGGACTTGCGCAATTAGTGTTCCGTACGTTGATTGCTTTTAAAATAAAAATTTTTATTACGGAGCTATAAAATGATCAATGACTTCACAAAACACCCCCGAATTAAGTTTTCAACAAAGCTTTTTTCCGATCTTTACTGAAAAACTGATGACCTTGAGGTTTTTTTTTTATACCATATACCGGATAAATTATACAGGCCGACAAAATTGGACGAAACTCCAGACTTTGAGACCAGAGTATACTTTCCCAAAGGTTTTTGATGCGCTGAATCCGAATCCGACCTGTTCCTTCACATCAGATTTTCGAGATATCCTAATTTAAAAATGCAAAAAACACGGTTTTTCGCTATATTCGGGATTATATTACCCCGCGAATTATTTTTTCTCCACAAGACTCGTTGCGGCATACGAAAGTACTACTCTTCCCCATCAAGATACATGAATTTTTCAGATATCTTATTTCTTCTCGAAGAAATCACCTTTCTAATAGCAACATTGTTTATTTGTTTTCATACATGGTCTTCCATTATAACCTACCAGGTTTTTAAATTTTTTTACGTCAAGTTTTAGTAAAAAAAGTTTCAGACAAAAATTGAAGAATTTTGAAGGGGCAATAAAATGATATAATTGTGATGACCTTGAAAGATCATTTTTGAAGGTCATTTCAAGGTCAACTTTGATTTTTTAAATGAGAACCCATATTTTTTTTTGACGGATCATATTTCTCTAACAAAAAAAAACTTTTTTTCGAAAATTTTTTCTCTACAATACTCCGTTATTCAATATTTTATTGATAAAAGACATTACACTCTTAGTCCCCAATCAAGCATAAAAGCAAATGAACCTAACATAACCTCAGGCATCGAGTGAAAATTGATAAAAGATACTACATTCTCAAATCCTACAAGAATCAAAATTAAATATAACAGAAAGGCAAACGTAACTTTTATATTCCGGCCCATCATATCGAATCAGCCATTTTGAATTTCTTAAGATTAGGGACAAACCACGACTAATTAATTTCAACGGACAATTTCTCCGAGAAGAACTAAAATATCTGAAAAACTCAATGCATTTTTAAGAGGAAGAGTAGTACTTTCAGATGCAGCGATAAGTTGTGTGGAGAAAAAAATTAATTCGCGGTGTTCCGAATATAGAGAACAGTGTTTTTTTTTACATTTTTAGGTTAGGGTATCTAGAAAACTTAATGTGAAGGAGCAATCCTGAGATCGGATTTGGATCCAGTGCACCAAAAACCTTTGAAAAAGTATACTCTAGTCTGAGTGTTTAAAAAATGTTGGCCTATGTTATTAAAGGTAATGAACTCGTGATAATTTTCGTTCAATCTAAATAGTGTGGAAAATATTCCAGAATTTTTTCAAAATTTTTTGGTCAGTACTTTTCGAGATAAGGGCGAGGAACAGCGATTTTTGGCGATTTTTTAAAAGTAGTACGAAGGAAAGTATGCGCAAGTATTACATTATATATATTTTTGAACTCGTGTTTTTAGAAGCTTTCATTTGACACCCCTCTCGATGACCTAGTAAAAAAGTTTTATTTTCACATCCGATTTCAATCTCCAAAACTAACCCCTTAAGTGAAAATTTAACTTTCAAAACTACACGGCTCTGATGAGGCTATATTAGCACCAAATTTCAACTTTCTATGTCAAATAGTTTCGGAAAAAATCGGGTGTGACAGACAGACAGACGGACCGACACCGAAGTGATCTTATAAGTGTTTCCGTATGGAACACTAAAACTACCATCCCAAAAGGGAAATTATTCAAAAACTATATGTTCCGTTCCCATTTCAAGTATTTTATGTGTACTAAATTTAAAATCGATATCCAATTTCGATCGAGAGTGTCAACAAATGGATAGACAGATCGACGGAAATTGGAGATTACGTTTCTCATAATTTAGGGACTATCAAACGGGAAGAAATACAAAAATCCCGGAGGGAGTTTTTTTATGAATACAATACTTCCCTTAAGGGACTAAAAAGTCATTGTTTGGTAACATTTAATGTATAAAGAGATATGTCCGTTTATATGTGTGTCTATCTATTTAGGTATTTTTCCTGAATATAAAATATGTTTAGGATCATTTTATCTCGAAAAATTATATACAGAGTGTGACACAAAAATAGGCAATTACTTATTGAGCAGATTTGGAAAAATCTTTTACTATCAAACAACTTTTACTTATATTAGTCAACCAAACTAAATATTACATCTATTAGTCACGTAAATCATGTACAGAGTGTATCGCAATAGCGCACTGCTAATTTTAATGAATAGATTTTTTAACGGTGTTACTAGCCTTACGAACGTATTAGCCACGAGCTTGCATATACGTATGATTTAATATCTGGGACGTCACAACATACAGCCGCTAGCGCCAGATTCGAACCAGCGATATTCGGGTCACTTGGTAAGATTTTAACCCAACACACTACCGAAGCCGACCATGAATAGATTTGAAAAATTCTTTTACAAACTAACATTTGTGTGAGTGAAATAAAATAAAAGTCACATACAATGTTTGCACAATAATGGACCTTCATGTCGCGATATCACTAAATGTTTACCAACCAGCGTTAATAATATACTATATAGTGGTTAATATTTTCTTCGTTTATTATCGTGTCACATATAGGTGCCGATAACCATATAGATAAGATGCAAGAATAGCTCATACATGGCAGAAAAATATAAAAATATAATAATCCAATAAATTTTCATGGACAATAATAAACAAGGGACCTATACGAGGCGCTATCCAAAAGTTTCCAGATTAAAGCTATATAGCGAGAATGCGAAATAGTATCTACTCACGCCGACGTGTGGAGGTAGGTACATCCCTAACAACACTGCGTGACAAGTTTCAACTTACTAGTTCCTTCAGTTTGTATTCTATGTATGTTTGTTTAAAAGTTATTTGTGTCTCTCTGTGATTTTTATAATGGATGCGAAAAAAGAAAAGCGAGTGTGTGCGAAATTTTAGTTTGAACTTTCTATTAATTAAGAAACAGCCAAAGCTTTGGAACGGAAGGAGTTTCCTCCTGCATCACGACAATGCAGCACCCCACATTGCGTTTTGTACACAATAGTTTTTGGCGAAGAATTCCATGAATACCATTCCTCAGAACCCTTATTTGCATGATTTGTGATTCCGGACAGTTTCGGTAGAGAAGATACAACATATATATATACGAGGCTGGTTTGAAAAGTCCGTGCAAAAATAAAAACTACTTATGTGTTTGGGGTAAACCTTTTTTATTTTTCGACATAGTCTCCTTTTAGGCTTATATACTTCGTTCAACGATGTTTTAGTTTGTTGATCCCTTCCGAATAATAGGATTTGTTCAAGTCTGCAAAATATCCATTAGTGTCTGCAATCATCTCCTCGTTTGAATAAAATCTTTGTCCCACCAGCCATTTCTTCAAATTGGGGAACAAATAGTAGTCCGAGGGAGCCAAGTCTGGAGAATAGAGGGGATGTGAAACGAGTTGGAATCCTATTTCCATTAATTTTGCGACCACAACTGCTGAGGTGTGTGCTGGTGCGTTGTCGTGATGGAAAAGGACTTTCTTGTGGGCCAATCGCGGGCGTTTTTTTCTTGCAGCTCGGTTTTCAAACGGTCCAATAACGATGAATAATATTCACCTGTAATAGTTTTCACCCTTTTCCAGATAGTCGATGAGGATTATCCCTTGCGAATCCCAAAAGACAGTCGCCATAACCTTTCCGGCCGAAGGAACGGTCTTCGCCTTTTTTGGTGCAGATTTCCCCTTGGTAACCCATTGTTTAGATTGTTTGTTTGGTCTCAGGAGTATAGTAATGTATCCATGTTTCATCCACAGTGACGAAACGACGCTTAAAGTCCTCCGGATTCTTCTGGAAAAGCTGCAAACCATCCTTGCAACACTTCCCACGATTCCGTTTTTGGTCAAGCGTGAGCAATCGCGGCACCCATCTTGCGGATAGCTTTCTCATGTCCAAATGTTTATGCAAAATATTATGTACCCGTTCAGTCGAGATGCCCACAGCACTAGCAATCTCACGCACCTTAACTCTTCTGTCATCCATCACCATATCATGGATTTGATCAATGATTTCTGGAGTCGTAACCTCCACAGGCCGTCCAGAACATTCAGCGTCACTTGTGCTCATATGGCCAGTCCGAAAATTTTGAAACCACTTATAAACTGTTCTAATCGAAGGTGCAGAGTCACCATAATGTTTATCAAGCTTTTCTTTAGTCTTCTGAGGCGTTTTGCCTTTCATAAAGTAATGTTTAATCACCACACGAAATTCTTTTTTGTCCATTTCTTGAAAATCACTCGACTTCCTTGACTCACACGAATGCCAAACACAAAGAAATAGACCAATATGGCTGAAACTTGGTGTGCGTTCATTCAAGAGATGCTACTAACTAAACATGACCTCGATACGCGCCGGTGGGTGCCATCTCTCGGACTTTGCACGGACTTTTCAAACCAACCTCGTATATATATATATATATATATATATATATATATATATATATATATATATATATATATATATATATATATATGTGTATATATATATATATATATATATATATATATATATATATATATATATATATATATATATAAGAGGAGAAGGGTAGTCTTAACCGACTAGTTAAACACCAGTATTTTGTTCTTGGGATAAGTGGTCTTCGGAAAAGAACTAAAAAGTTTTTGACATCTTTTTAGCTACGCCAAACTTTTGAAAATATTTCATTTTCTTCGTAGCTAAAAAGGAGTCAAAAACTTTTTAGGTCTTTTACAAAGACCGCTTACCCCAAGTACAATAAATATATATATATATATATATATATATATATATATAAATATATAAATATACATATATATATATATATATATATATATATATATATATATATATATATATATATATATATATTGCTAATGCCAATCAAATGGAGACCTGAAAATAACCCCACAATATTATTTAGTAATTGTTAGTTCGCGCAGTAACGTCAAAATGGATGGTTCGTAGGCTTCACCCTATAGTTTGTAGCCGCAAAATCTCAAGTGAGAGTAATCAATGCATATAAAAACCTGTACATGTACTTTAGAGATAGAAATCACAAGCATTGTAGGCTGGTGACATTAGAGTCCTAGGATTTCATCTATTTCGGTTTACTACCTACTGGGAAATTCGATAATTCAGTATTTCTCCTCTAATATGAGTGAGAATTACGAAAAAAACACATTTTTAGGCACATTATTATTTTTATTTCTTTTAACTGGCTAGCTAGCTATCTTGGCTACACCATTGTAAAAACCTTCTTCACAAAATATCAGATTTTACAGAAAAAAAATGACAATACTATTTTCTACACAGATATCAATTGACAGACAGACATAAAATAATACATATTTATTATAAATACCATTCTCTTTATGAAAATGATAATTAATAATAAAACTTAATCCAGACAGCATTTAACGGCTTCCGCATCCCATACCCAAAAAAACAGATAAATTTATTTACCAAATACTTCCTTAACAAATTTTATATGTAAGCAAAGTGAAGACAAAAAGCCAACCTGTAGAAACCGAGAGACTTACTTTCCAATATAATAATGGATCACTTAAATATGCAAGTTCATAAACTTTTAGACATATACTAACGTACACAACAAAAATATGTTCTTAGCTACCTAATAGTCAATAAATCAATCTAGTTCAATCTAGAATCTGGTAATAAAAGTGTAAAACAAATATTTACTGCCTAAATATTTATTTAATGATAAACAAATCATATAAAATCATTTTGTCTCGGTATAGCGACGGGCGACGCGTTAGCAATAATGTGCTGAAAACTTTATTAAAAAAACTTCCACCATATTATCATGCAGTGTACTTTTTTATACTAGAGAAATTATCACTCGCAATAATTTTCGCTCAATCTATACTTTATGAAGCATATTCCAGAATTTTCTCAAAATTTTTTGATCAGGAGGGTGGATAGATATTTTTGGCCATTTTTTAAAAATAATGCAAAGAAAAGTGTGCACAAGTATTACATCATATATATTTTTAAACTCGTGTTTTCACAAGCTGTCATTTGACACCTCATCCATAACCTGAAAAAAAAATTTTAATTCACTTCCGATTTCACCCCCTGAAACTAACAAAATTTAACTTTCAAAGTTACACGGGTCTGATTGAGTAATCAATTCCGATATTTGTATCAAACTTCAACTTTGTATGTCAAATAGTTTCGGAGAAAATCTGGTGTGATAGAGGGACAGACGGACACCGAAGCGATCTCATAAGTGTTCTGTACGGAACACTAAAAAATAACTAATTATTTTTAAAACGACAATATTATAGTTATCAGGTGTCACGCTTAACTTTACAATTAAATTAATATATGAAGTGAATGGTTCTGATTATACTGCAAAATTTGCACTTTATTATTACAAAAATTGCAAATCGCCATTGTCGACTTGATAAACCGAGTTTTGACCTTTTCCTGATTTGTTGTTAACATTGAATTTAGCTCCATTAATTTGTTTTCCTGTTCAAAGTAATAATATTTCCGTATTGTTTTTAAATTATTTTTATGAAATTTATATATTAAATTTATTATATATAAAAATATAATATAAATTTATATATTATAAATAACCTGACTGTTATGCCTAATCAGTAGTAGTGTTATGTGAAGAATTATTATCTTATTTTATTATTTTCTACCTTCTTCTTCTTCTTCTTTCTTAGTTGTATTTAAATTAATTATTTATTGGCTGTAAATTTTAATCTAAATACATAGATGTACCCTATGGTCGTAGTTCCCAAAGTGAGCGCTGCGGTATTCTTAAAAGTAGTGAATTCCTCATACGCCGCGAATTATTACAAAATTTTCATAGATACACGAGCTCCAACAGGTCTGGTACAAACCATACTACCTTACCCGTTACAGAAAGACAAAGGCGAGGAACAAAATGTCGCGGTAAGAAGAAGCCGGAGTAGTAAGATGTGTCTCGTTGAGTTCCTCAGAGATGCCGAGCATAATTTTCATTGTTATTGTTACATATAATACAATTTCTACTTCAACGGCATCTCCGAGAAACTCGCCGAGACAGATTTTGACGATCAGACAATAGCCAGCCGGCATCGTTTTGAGGCAATGTTTTGTTTCTTACTATAGCGATAACTATATTTTCTGTGGTAACGACTGTTTACCAAAGCTTCTACAAAGGCGTTGCTCGCATCTTACATGGTGACACATGGACTCTCAAAATATAAAGAGCCTCAGATCATTGCAGAAGAACACATCCTACCGGCTGCTGTAGATATGATGAACATTAAAATCTGCAGCATTTAGTAAAGAAAAAAGTGTTGTTTCATCAAGATAATGCACCTGCTCACACCTCCATAATTGTTGATGAAATTGGATCAATTAGGTTATGAATTGCTTCCTTCTCTACCGTATTCACCAGATCTGATCCCTAGCAATTATTACGTTTTTTCAAGTTTGGTTCAAATGAATAAATCGGTCGGGAAACCAAGACTTATTTTAGAAAGCTCGACAAATCGTACTATATAAAAGGTATCCAAATATTGGATATCGCTGGAATAAGTGTATCGCCCTTGAAGGAAACAATATTAAAGAATAAAATCAATTTTTGGCAAAAAAATATTTTTTCTATAAAAGTCTCGGGACTTTTCACCCCATTCACATATAGTGCAATAAAAAAAGGTGAAAATAATGATGAAATAAACATCGTTTAGATACAGCAATATTATGATTTTATCCTCTGTGGATTATCACCACGAGTATTGTCCTGAGTTTTGGATCTCGAAAAACTTATGCTCTTTTGTTTATAAATAGTCCCACAAAAAGAAGTCTAAAGGTGTTAAGTCATATGCTCGAGGGGGTCACTGAATGAATCCATTCCTACCGATCTATTTTTATGGGTAACGGTCGTTTAAAAATTCCCGAACTTCCCGGTGGTAATAAGGAGGACCTCCGTCTTGTTGAATCCACATTTGTTCCCTTTCAAAGTTATCAACTTCTTCAAGAAGCTAGGGTAATTCGTTTTGCAAAAAATTTAGATATCTAGGCCCGTTAAGGGGTTTGCGGAGAAAATATGAACCAATAATTCGAAAATTTAATATTCCACACCATACATTAAGAGACCAATAGTTTTGGTTTTGAACTTCTCGGACCCAAAATGGATTAACTGTTGAATAATAATGCATGTTATGGCTGTTAACTGCTCCATTACTGCGAAAACTAGCTTCATCAAATGGGATAAAAAATTTGGATCGGCCTCCATTGGCTGCATGGTGGTACAAAAGTTTCATTCATGGTGGTACAAAAGTTTACTCGTCGTTCGAAATCACGGTCTTGAAGTTCTTGGTGTAGTTCCATATGAAAGGGATGATACTTGTATTTTCCCGTGGTGTGATTAGCCGTAGATTGGAATGTGTCAGTTAAGTCAGCTAGTTGATGGCTGCTGACCTGGGAATAATCTTTAACATGAAGTAAAATCTCTATTTCTTTTCCCTCATTGGTAGAATTCTGGTTTACTACTTTCCGTTTCGTATACTCAATGCTACCACTACCATCAAACTATTCCATTCAGCACTGAAAAGATTTTCTAGATGGTATACGTCTATCAGGGTACTTCGCTCCGTAAAGCCTTACTGCCAAAAGACAATTTTTTCCCGCCTCGCCCAGTATATAAACCATACCAATTAATTCATTTTTAGGAAAATCCATAACCATTACCTTTATACGTCAGTCACAAAATATAATTAAACTATTTTTACTTGCTTAATAGACATGTCAAAATTTGACAATGCCTACATTTTTGTTTTGTCTTGGCAACTATGATGTTATAATACACTTATTAAAAACAAGGGTAAAAAATTGAAAAATTCAAAATAAATGGAAAACTATTAGAAATAGGTATATGACATACTTAATAAAAGTTAGAGGGTTTTATAAAATCTATCAGAAAAAATAATAATATACAGGGTGAGCAATTAAAAAAATTTGAGATTTTTCAATTGAAAATAGTCGAAATGCATAAATTTATTTTGAACACCCTGTAGTATCTAACTCAAATTTCTTTACATAAATCTTTTTTTCGTCTCTATAGAACGCTCGTACCAATTATGAGTATTCCACCTTCAGAAACAATGGCGCTACTGGCAATTTTTTACTAAACTGAAAACTAGTATTGAAATATTAGAAAAACTACTAGGTTTAGGTATATAAGATTATTAATAAAAAAGTTATAAAATTTTACGTAAAATTTAAAAATAAATTAGAAAAAATGATATTCCGTTTAAAAAAAACATATGTTATATCGGCCACACTTTTTTGAAGTGCCCCTAAAAGTATTGTATTTAACATTTTTTCGTCATTCCCGAAACAAATGAGATAATGAACTTTACTCCATCGTTGACTCACCCTGTACATTTTATAGATGGTATTAACATTGCAGGAAACCTTCCTTCTCTTTTGTAAAAATATCACTCCTGATGCTAAGGCACAAGACTTGTTCAAGATCCTTAATACTTTCATATCAGAAAATAATTTGGAGCGTTAAAATCCATTAGTGTCTGTACTGATGGTGCTCGTCCTATGTTTGGCTATTATCGAAGATTGCGGGCATTTATTCGGAGCAAAGCCCCATATGCACTGGGGATCCATTATATTATTCACAAGGTACCAAAAATTGGACCCGATCTTAGAATATGTATTGAATGGGCATTTATGAGCAAAGTTTTTCAAAAAACTATATGATAATATCGGATCTGAGTACAAGCTTTTGTTGTACTCTTATGATAATGCCTTGTCTTATAGGTTTGTATTGCGGTAGGAACTTTATAGTTTTCTTCTTTATTCAAACATACCAAAGATTTTTTGGTACAACTCCCATACTTATATCATATTTTTAAAAGGAAGAATAATCTTAATTTCTCTTCGCAGATAAAAAAAAAACTTGAATCTTTTGAATCCACTTGATAACATTTCAGCTTTATAAAAAGAAACTAAAGCTATGGAAAAAAAAGAAAAGAAGACGAAGGCAAAGATTGCCTTCCCTTATTGCAATAGTTTCCTACCTCCAATGGAAGTAATTTCTCTGATTCAAGAAATATTTTCAAAATGATAATATCGATAATTCTGAATGGATTCAAGATCCAGTTAATGCCAGTGCGCCATCTAAATTTACTGGGGCAGAAAAAGGGCATATTTTTGAGACATCTTGCGACAATACGTTGAAAGCAACCTTTAACAGCGTAGAGTTAACTGAATTTTGATTATCAGTACCAGCTGAACATCCCCTTCCGAGTGGTAAAGCTCCAAGAATTTTGATTCAATTTTTTCTACGTATTTGTAGGAAGCTGAATTTTCGATGGACTCTGTGATAAAGTACCTGGCGAAAATCAATGTGGAGAAGGAAATTAGGCTGGTTGTATCCAGTTTGATTTGAAGATTTGAGAAAATGTGTGGTGATCAATCAGCTCATCTATCTCACTAATTTTAATCAGTTGAATTTGCGTTGAAATTGCATTTTTTGTGATTTAAATATATGTGTTATTTATTTTGACCTAACCACTTCATTAAAAATAAAATATATGCTATTTCACAAGGTGTACTTGTTAGAATATGACATAGGACATCTGAGGAAAACCTGGATTCAGCAATGGCGCCGAGAATGTAAAAGGTTTAGAGATCTAGCCTATGGTAAAAAAATATTGTTACAGTTTTCAGTAGAATTCAAATATTTAATAAAATAGGGCTTTTTTAGTGTTCCGTGCGGAACACTTATAAGATCACTTCGCTGTCCGTCCGTCTGTCTGTTTATTTGTCTGTCTGTCACATTCAATTTTCTCCGAAATTATTTGACATAGCAGGTTGAAATTTGGCACTAATACAGAAATTGATGGCCTCATTAGAGCTGTGTAGTTTATAAAGTTAAATTTTGACTTAAAGGGTTAATTTCGGGGGGTGAAATTAGAAGTGAAATTTTTTTTTAATAGGTCATCGACTGGGGTGTCAAATGAAAGCTTGTAAAAAGACGAATTCAAAAATATACATAATGTAACAGTTACGCACAATTCTCTTTGTATTATTTTTTAAAAATTGCGAAAAATCGTTGCCCCTCACCTTATCTCGAAAAGTAGTGATCAAAAAATTTTGAAAAAATTCTGGAAAACTCTCCACATGGTGTAGATTGAACGAAAATTATCACGAGTGCATTACCTTTAATAATTTATCTGGTATATAAAAAACAAAAATTTCAAGGTCATCAGTTTCTACTATAGATCGGAAAAAAACGTTGTTGAAAATTCATTTGTGATGTGTTTTGTGAAGTCACTGATCATTTTGCACTTCCATAAGAAAAATTTTTATTTTAAAAGCAATCAACGTACGGAACACTAATTGCGCCAGTCCAAGTTGCACTTGACTGGTTATTTATTTTGTTAATAAGAACGTTGTTAATAATACATTTCTTAAATAAAACACCCTGTATACCAGAAACAAGTATCAGCAAATATACATATATAAACAAACTAACATACTGAGAATTTCTTAAAAAAATTAATGTTACCAGAATTTTAAATGTCTTTATGAAAGACTTTACATGCATACTATTGTATATAACATATTATGCCATCCACTTATACATGTTAATTTTAGTTTAAGCAAATTTTTATTATTTGTGTTACTTGCTAGTATTAATTACTTAATAACATTATGCTTACTTGTCTGAGAAATGGTGATAATGACTTTTCACTATTGTCGGTAGATTCTTCATTTTTTTTTCTTATGAAATGTAATATTCTTGAGATATTTTTGAAACCTTTTGCTTCTGTAAAAAAATAAAAAATATTTATTTAATACATATATTTAATTTTGGCTTGCTATTTTATAATCAGAATTAGACCGCGTCAATTTTAGAAGTCCTTTTCACGAAAGTTACTGTCATAAAATTTTCTAGTTAAGTAACACGTGGGCTAAAAAGTTTTTAGTCTAGCTACTTGAAAAACATTTTTTTTGCAAAATTCTACTTTATTCATCAACATAATCTCCTTCAAGAGCAATACAATCAGTCCAATGCTTTTCTAACATTTCTATACCTTTCTTGTAGAAGTATTTGTCTTCGCCTTCAAAATAGGGCTCAGTTTCGAGGATAACTTCTTCATTGGAGCCAAATCCCTTTCCCGCGAGTATTTTTTTGAGGTCTGCGAATAGATAATAGTCGCTGAAGGCCAAATCTAGAGCATACGATGGATGAGGAAGCGATTCGAACTTCAATTCTTGCAATTTTACCATCATAACCATTGACTTGTGACACGGTACATTATCTTGATGAAAGAGCACTTTTTTCTTGTTTATTTGGGGCCGTTTCTTTGCGATTTTTCTGCCTTCAAATGCATCAATAACTTTATATAATATTCGCTAATGATGATTTTTCCCTTCTTAACATAGTCGATGAACATTATTCCATGCGCATCTCAAAATACAGAGGCCAAAACCGTCCCAGCCGACTGTTGTGTCTTTGATCGCTTCGGGCTGACTGCCAATTTGAGTCCGGTGTATGGTGGTGGATTCATATTTCATCTATTGCCACATATCGCATGAAAAAATCCTTTTTATTGCACTTAAACAGGTCCAAACAGCGCTCAGAATCAACACGTTGTTATTTTTGGTCTACTGTGAGCAAACGCGGTACCCATTTCGAACAGAGCTTTCTCATGCCCAAATGTTCATACAAAATATGATATTCTTTTGATATCTTTAGAGTGTCAGCTATTTTACGCAATTTCACTTTACGGTCATTCCAAAACAATTTTATGTTTTTTTATGTTTTCCGGTGTAACCACCTCATTTGGGCATCCAGAGCGTTCAGCATCATTTGTGTGTGTACGACCACGTTTAAATTCAGCATACCAGTAAATGATGAGTAATTTTCCAGGGGGCAGAATCCCCGTAACACTTATCAAACCATTGCTTTGCTTGAACGAAATTTTTTCCAATCAAAAAACAGTGTTTAATCAACACACGAAATTGAATTTTTTTTATTGTTTTGAAAATATTAAAAGTAGCGTGACTAAAACCGCTGTATCTTGTAAACTAATCGTCGAAATGTTATGAAATTTTGACATGTATCATTTGAAGGTTGGCACTTCCTAAAAATCATATGGATTTTTTGAAAAGGACGACATCTGTGTGTCAGACCAAAATCTTTTCAGCCTACGTGTTAGAATGTACCAAGATTAACTGGATAAAGCTGTTTAAAAACAGTTGAAAGTTTGGCTACTAAACAAAATAAATAATTATTTAGAAAGTTTTAGAATATTATCTGTGTAATTTAGACAAAAATCTTCTTCTTAATTCGCCGTCTCCTGATGAAAGTTAGCTATCCAAATGGCAAAGATAGTCCTGGAACCTGCAGCTCTAAAAATATCTATCGATGAGCAATTAAACCATTTACGAATGTCCTTTAACCAGGAATTTTGAAGTCTTCCAACTGATCTTCCTCCTTCTATTTTGCCTTCGATAACCAATTCTCAGCAAGTCTTACTTTACTCCCCTCACTATATAACCCACATAACTTTCCTTTATAGTTAGCAACAGTTGTGTGAATTTGCTCATTCGCCTTATTACTTCAGCATTTGTTTACTCTATCCACCTATGATATCCATAGAATCCTTCTGTAAACATACATTTCGAAAGCATAAGCAAAACCTTGGACATATAAAGTACAGGGTGAGTCGACGATAGAGTAAAATTCATTATCTCATTTGTTTCGGGAATAACGAAAAAATGTTAACTACAATAGTTTTATGGAATATTAAAGTGCACAGTTTAAAATTATTTTTGAGTATATAGGCCTTGCCTATGTCATTAGTTCCGCTTGAGTAATTCAAGGGTTAGGTTAAGTATAAATAGGGTAGATTTGTAGTTTAGCTTTAGTCAATCATCGCTCCTGATGAAGCTAACATGGTTAGCGAAACGCGCGTCGAGTGCAAAAATAAAGTGGTTTGGTGTAGTGGTGATATATACTGAGTAGTATCATTGTGCCAAAGATTCCACATTCCCAACTTAGTATACAGGATACTTCAAAAAAGTGTGGCCGATATAATATATGTTTTTTTTAAAATGGAACATCCTATTTTCTATTTTATTTTTAAATTCTGCGTAAAATTTTATAGTTTTTTTATTAATTATACCTAGTAGTTTTTCTAATATTCCAGTTTTTTTAAAAAAATACTAGTTTTCAGTTTTGTAAAAAATTGCCAGTAGCGCCATTGTTTCCGAAGGTGGAATACTCATAATTGGTACGAGCATTCTATAGAGATGAAAAAAGAGATATGTGTAAAGAAATTTGAGTTAGATCCTACAGGGAGTTCAAAATAAATTTATGCATTTCGACTAATTTAAATTGAAAAATCTCGAAATTTTTAAATGGCACACCCTTTATATTATTATTTTCTCTGGTGGATTTTACAAAACTCTCCTACTTTTATTGAGTATGTCATATACTTATTTCTAATAGTTTTCAATTTATTTTGAATATTTCAATTTTTAGCCTTGTTCTTAATACACTTACGCTCTAACATCATAGTTGCCAAGATAAAACAAAAATGTAGGCATTGTCAAATTTTGACATGTCTATTAAGCAAGTAAAAATAATTTAATTTGTTGTAGTAAGTGACATATAAAGGTAATAGTTATGGATTTTCCAAAAAATGAATTAATTGATATGGTTTATATATTGGGAAAGGCGGGAAAAATTATCT
Organism: Pachyrhynchus sulphureomaculatus; assembly: GCA_019049505.1. NCBI lineage: Eukaryota > Metazoa > Arthropoda > Insecta > Coleoptera > Curculionidae > Pachyrhynchus > Pachyrhynchus sulphureomaculatus. The sequence continues at coordinate 76,308,893 of CM032448.1, read as the reverse complement.
TTTGGCAGTAACGCTTTACGGAGCAAAGTACCCTAATAGACGTATACCATCTAGAAAATCTTTTCAGTGCTTATTGGAACGGTTTGATGGTAGTGGTAGCGTTGAGTATACGAAACGGAAAGTAGTAAACCAGAATGCTACCAATAAGGAAAAAGAAATAGAGATTTTACTTCATGTTGAAGATAATTCCCAGGTCACCAGCCGTCAACTAGCGGACTTATGTGACATATCCCAATCTACGGCTAATCGCATCACGAGAAAATACAAGTATCATCCTTTTCATATGGAACTACACCAAGAATTTCCGTGATTTTGAACGACGAGTAAACTTTTGTACCACTATGAATAGAGCAATAGAGTCCAATCCAAATTTTTTATCCCAAATAATGTTTTCTGATTAAGCTACTTTTCGCAGTAATGGAGCAGTTAACAGCCATAACATGTATTATTATTCAACAGTTAATCCATTTTGAGCTCGGGAAGTTCAAAACCAAAACCACTGGTCGCTTAATGTATGGTATGGAATATTAAATATTGGAATTATTGCTCCATAGTTTTTCCGTGAACCGCTTAACGGGCCTACCATAGATATCTAAATTTTTTGCAAAACGAATTACCCCAGCTTCTTGAAGAAGTTGATAACTTTAAAAGGGAACAGAAAACAAAAACAACAAGAAGTTAATCACTTTGAAAGGGAACAAATGTGGATTCAACAAGACGGAGGTCCTCCTCATTACTACCGGGAAGTTCGGGAATTTTTAAACTACCGTTACCCACAAAAATGGATCGGTAGGGATGGATTTATTCAGTTTCCCCCTCGATCATGTGAGTTAACACCTTTAGACTCTTTTTGTGGCACTACATTAAAGATCGTGTTTATGTGCAGGACAATAACGCCCTTTAGGCTAAGGAAAGTGAAGGAAATATAGTAAAACGACTAAACATGTGTATTCAAGTAGACGGGCATATTTTTGAACATTCATTGCGTCATAATAATTAATCATTAGATAAGTTAAACTATATTAAAATTATTATTAACTATTTGTTTATATTTTCACAATAGCGTAAGTGTATTAAAAACAAGGGTAAAAATTGAAAAATTCAAAATAAATCGAAAAATATTAGAAATAGGTATATGACATACTTAATAAAAGTTGGAGGGTTTTGTAAAATCTATCAGAAAAAATAATATTATACAGGATGTGCCGTTTAAAAAAATTAAGATTTTTTCAATTTAACATAGTCGAAATGTATAAATTTATTTTGAACACTCTGTAGCATCTAGCTCAAATTTCTTTACATATATCTTTTTTTCATCTCTATAGAACATTCGTACCAATTATGAGTATTCCGTCTTCAGAAACAATGGCGCTACTGGAAATTTTTTACAAAACTGAAAACTAGTATTTTTTTAGAAAAATTGTAATAACTACTAGGTTTAGGTATATAACACTATTAATAAAAAAAGTTAGAACATTTCACGCAGAATTCAAAATAAATTAACAAATGAGATGTTCCATTTAAAAAAAAAAACATATGTTATATCGGCCATACTTTTTTGAAGTACCTTGTATACTCAAAAATAATTTTAAACTATGCACCTTAACATTCCCTAAAACTATTATATTTAACATTTTTTCGTCATTCCCGAAACAAATGAGATAATGAACTTTACTCTATAGTTGACTCACCCTGTACAACCGCTCCAGATTCTTCAGCGTGTACAATTTGCTTTGTTCCACAAACATGTGTTACATAAGTTGGAAGATCTGGTGATTTTTGCTTATGAGAACCGTATTGATAGTCGCTAATAATATTGAACAGATATTTTAGACGATGCTGATTGATAGCCTTTTCCATGTCTTTCAATATTAATGAAAGCACTGCGACTGTTCAATAGTTGTTTGGCAAGATCTTCTTGTTTTTGCAAGTATCGACTGAACTGTCATGCATTTCCAGTCAGAAGGAAATATTCGCTTTCTGTAAGACAGGTTGGAAAATCTACAGAAAACTGGTGTTAGTTCGCTAGCGCATTTTGCATATACTATTTCAGATTTTCCGTCAGTGCCAGAACCGTTTTAGGTGTCCAACTTGATTATAATACGTTTCATGATACGCCGTCTTAGTTGGTAGGGTTTTTCCTTCGAAATCGACAGTAGAATGTAAAGCAAAGAGCTCAGCTTTCTCAACTGATGTTGTTGCAATAGTACTATCTGCGACTAACCAAAGGGAAGAAAAGGACCTGGAATTGTTAGGGCAGGCAAGAAGTTTGTTTTTTGAGCAAGTAGTTAGTATAGGTAAGTAGACAGTATAGGTAAGTAGTTAGTAAAGGTAAGTACTTCGTAAAGGTAAGTAATTAGAATAGGTAAGTCGTCAGTATAGGTAAGTAATTAGTATAGGTTAAGTATATATTATTTGTTTTTTTCTTCCATCTTAAGCTCTATTTAGTAACAACAGTTGGCATTAGTCTTCATCTTTTGTAATCCTTTCAGGAAGTTTGTTACCATCACAACCTTAGGTTTTGCGGAGGACCGAGCAGCCTTCGACATGGTGATCGCCAACGTTAGGGTGACTGGACAAGGTACATAGAAGAAGAAAATATACAATCATATTCTTTAAACTGCAGCTAAAATAAGCTCAAAAATATATGAGTGTATTTAGCGAGGGTACATTCATGCCTGGATCCGTGCACGTTTTTGCTACTAAGCTACAATAATCTGCGATATCGGTTTTCATTCTTCCCGATAAAATTATACAGTACATGAAAGAGAAAGGAATACTACTCTCTATGAAGGAAAAGGAGAAAACAACTAGATGATTCACGTCCAAATTACACTGGATAACAGCATCTCGCAACCCTGATTGCAAGTTCTTACATCTAGAAAAATACTTACTATCCAAAAAAAAATTTTTTTGAAATAGTAACAAATTCTCTCGGATAAAATGATACAGGATCCAGAAGCTATATATTTAATTAATAATATGCAGCAAGACACAATGTTTTTACCTAGTTTTTAAGAAATTCTGAGTATGCTACCACAGTAAACTTAAAACACAGTAGCGACAGTCCGACTCGGCACCTTTGATCTCAAGGGATTGGAGTCATAGAAATATTAGAATAGAGGAGATAAGTTCTTGCGAAAAGCGTGGTACTCATAGAAAGAGAAAGAGATAATATGAGAGTTATTCTGTCTCTCTTACTCGGCGCCGGAATTCAACGTTGGAGCGCAGAGGAAGAGAGGCAGAATTGTCTCATATTATTTCCTTCTCTTTTTAACGACTATACGCTTTCAGTTATAGCAAGCTATATATTTCTCTCCTCTATCCTAATATCTCTATGGTTGGAGTTTGTAATGATCACATGAGTTGTCGCCATAATGCTGGTATAATGCCCACGAGTTTTTGAACTATTAAACTTTCTTATGTCATTTTGATGATTGAAAGAAAGAAGTTCTTCTTAAAACAGATATACAAAAAAAAGGAAAAAGGCAAAAAAAATACAAGAAAAAAATACATTGGGCTTCAACGCTTTTTGAACGTTATTTATTTAAATATCTCATTGAATTTATATTTCTTAACTATTAGAGATATTGCCTGGGCGAAAAAATGTTCATTTTGAGAATATATCTCCGCACACCTTCAGCTTCGCGCATATAATGTCAACAATCATGCTCCAGTTAATCCCAGTAATCTGGAGAGACTGAAAATAATTATACTTATCGTTTTAAGATTAGATCCTCTTTCTTCTGAAATTAAACATAACTGTTTTGCAAATAAAATGTAAAGTCTGATCAATGGATCTTTGCAGTCATGTGATCAACGCGACGTCAAGAATATTCGTACGATTCAATCGGCTGTCAATTCAATGTCGGCGGTCTGGGTTTTAAATGACAATTTCAAAAGTCAGAATAAAATTTAAAATTTTTCATCCGGTTTGGTAATTAACAAAAACTACGGATATATTAAATGTGATTGATGTGTAAAACCTAGTTCTTATTTGTAAAGGACATTTACCTCTCTGCATAAATTCGACGTCTAATATCACCTATTTTTATTTTTCAGGTTGCTATTAGATTATTTCGTGAGTAAATTTACTTTATGAAAAGTTTAACAATTATTATCTGATAGTTATTTGAAGTTTGTGTAATGTTTGTAATGAAATTACAATACACTTAACACAGCTTTTATCAAATTTACATATAAGGCATTATAAAAACTGTAAAAAGTTGCACCGTAGAACTCATTAAATAAATTTTTAAATATAAAAACTGAAATATAATACTTTTAAAAACAGAAAGATATTTCATGACGAGGGTATAAAGTATGAATAAGAGATAAAAATTGCATAATCCAATTTGAATATGATTTATCAAATCAAACTAATAGATAGATAGATAAATCTATATTTGTCCTGCAAAATTTACAATGAATGTTATCCAAGGGGCTCGGAACGTGTCAATAAGTAATATTTAAATTATTAATTGAATAAGGACACTAATCGCGTAAAATTCTTCGCTCTCACTTTCATCATTCCCAACACGAATAATGATTTTCAGGTTTTCTGTATGTTGTATGCTGGCATGCCATACCTCTGGTGTACACGTTTCTAAGGCTCTATTCCACATCTGAAGAACTTGTTTATCTCCATATCCCTCTTCACCAATGAGCTTGTTATAAAATGTTTTTGCATTTTCCCAAATCAGCTCGATTGCATTAAATTGACAGTGATAAGGAGGTAATCTCAACACTTCATGCCCATGCTCTTGAAAAATTTTAATAATTTGATGTTCCTTTGATTTTTTATGAGCTTTTGCAATATCTAACAATTCTGTCTTAAACATCTGTTTGTTATGAGATAAACTATTCTTCTGTAACCACTCGAGAATTTCTTCTTTTTTCCATGCTGAAGATGGCAGTTTTTTTACTTCAGCTGAATGGTATGTAGCATTATCCATTATAATTAAAGATGGTTCTTCGAAATTAAGAATCAACTGGTTTCTGACCCATTTCGTAAACATTTCACTATTCATTTCTCCATGATAATCAAGTGACTTTGACTTGCTAGCAAATAGTAAATTGGCATTTTCCACAAAACTCCCACTGTGTCCAGCATGTAAAACAATAAACCTTTTGCCATCAAATCCCCCAGGCTTACAACACTTTTAATGGGTGTCATCCTGCCATGATTTCCTTTGTCTGCCTTTTGAAAAAATCCATATTTCGTCTATGAAAACAAGCTGACGGGCAATGTGTGCATTTTTTTGTTTTCCATGTACTTTCTAAGAAAACTGGCCCTCAATGAACAAATTATTGGTGTCTCTATTAATGCTCGTCTATTTTCATCTTTCTTAAATTTGAAACCCAAATCCAGAAGTAATGTTCGAAGAGCTCCATAACTGACATTAATTATTTGTTGTTAACAGTAACATGTTTTTCTAAAAGTACAATATGATTTACTTTCGATTTCACTTAAACCGATATATATTAATAGCTACTTATTTTGTGCATACATATCATATAATGTATTATGAACGTCCATTTTAGAACTTTCACTCAGATCATGGGTCTTAGCTTGTTTCCTTGGTCGTGGTTTTCCAGGTGTTGAAAGCAATTCATTTTTATCACTACGAATTTTGTAAAGCAACAGCGACTCTCTGGAACCATAACATTGTAAACACATTAAAATATATACCTTTGTGATTTATTTACCTCTTACCATTAAGAGATATAAGAGGGCCCTTGTTACCCCTTTCCAATGTAAAATACACTATTAATTTCGCCACAAAATCTCTTGCTTGACTATTCAAACGTTTTCCATGCATTTCGGTGGCTTCATATGAAGAGTATTTGGTCAATATTCCACAAATATTAGAGCTCTGAACAGAACTATTTATTAGTTGGTAAGTATATTCCCAAATTCAATAATGGTATAGAAACGATAGTGACCGTTTGCCGTAAAAATTAAGAAATGTTTACTGCATGATATAATATGCGTTGAATAAAAATTGCTGCACTGTTCACGTTTTTTGTGGAAAATTCTGGTTATGTTTGATCTTATGGTAAAACTTCGGTAACGCGGCTTTATTTACTTAAAAAAAGTTGTTAAAAACACCCTCCCTGGATACCACAAATTTCCCACACAAAACGTGGACGGTGCAGCAATTTTCATTATGTCGACGTCCAATGAACCGTGCATTAAACATAAAGATGACGTAACGTCAATCCGTCAAAGAATTATAGATTATTTTTATTGCCCATAAACTCGGCGGTACTGGCTTCTAAAACATGAAGCTATACCCAAATTCCAGGTTGTTCGCTGTCTTTCTTGCATATGTACAAACAACCGAGACAGATAATAGAGCGAATATCATAAATAACTTCAGATGACCGAAGACCTATGTTTTTATGTTTTTAAATATACTTAACAGGTTGACAAGAAGAATAATATAGACGGATGTTTACACTATATTTAGACATTTATGACGTACATGCAAAGAATCATTGATCGAACTATAACTTTAATATGAAGACACAATTATCATAATCTTTATATAATATTTTACACAATAGAAATAAAGAATTATGAATAAATTACCTTTTAGGATCTTTGGAAAATCTAAAAAAAACTAACTCCTTTGAAAATACCACATATATTTTTATAAGCACTAGCCGCACAACAAACGTTCCATACGGAACACTTATAAGATCACTTCGGGTGTCCATCTGTCTGTCCATCTGCCTGTCGATTTTTTTCGAATCTCAGAGATCACATAGTTTTCATTAAGCCAATATTTCGGTCCTAGATTGGGACCTTCTTCAGGGCAAGAACCGAAAAGGAGAACAAAACATATTCACTGATAGTGCTTGGGGCAATTTTAATTTAATGATGTTGTAATTAAGTTGTCATTGTTAATAAAATTAATATAGAATAAGAATAAGATATCAATCATAATAAAGTCAAAAACTCACATGAGTAGTGTGAAGTTGAGTTAGCCTGAATGGCCGTAGGTAGCTTATACATAAAAACGTTGGTTAATCCATAAAATATACACTATAACACAGTAGATAAAATTACAAATACCAGATTTAAAACAGGGATGTGATTGAGAACCTTGGATGTTGAAAACATTGTTAATTACTTCACCAGAGACAACCACCCGTAGCCACTGCCATATGGGAAATAAATGACAAAAACGAACAGGAAACAGCTAACCGCCAAAGGTAAGGGGATTATTTTGAAAACTCAATCAACCAGAAAAGGGTCGACATCCGGAAGGAACCGATCAGAATTGAGAAGTGCATGTATGGACCTTTAAAGCAAGAAAGAGATAGCCAATTGAGCGACACAAAACCGGTATGGAACCAAGGATAGGACCAACCATAACCTAATTTTTGGTAAAAGGTGAGTGAGAGAGAGAATAATGGGAGCAACAAAGAGGATGATCGTCTATTATATTAATTATAATTTGTTAATTTATTTTGAAAACTCAATTAACCAGAAAAGGGTCGAAACCCGGAAGGAAACCGATCAAAATTGAGAAATGCATGTATGGACCTT
>CM032448.1:76164754-76301235 GCA_019049505.1 Pachyrhynchus sulphureomaculatus | reverse complement strand
ATTTTCCACCGAGCCGCAGTAGAGGCTTACGACAATATCTACGAGAGCCAAGTTAAGCACGAGTTTTTTTACCATAAAGCCGTAGTGGGCTTTGTGTGTTTTCTAAATGGAGTAGCTAAAGTAGGCTCTTCTCAAAAGTGTGAGTGCGAGGTTTTTTTCTGGCGATATACCAGAGTGTTTTCTTGGCGAGGAGCCGAGGTTTTTTTCTGGCGATTATACCAGAGTGTTTTCTTGGCGAGGAAGCCGAGGTATTTTCTGGCGATATACCAGAGTGTTTAGTTGGCGATGAGCTGACGTGTTTTCTGGCGATCAACCAGAGCGTTTTCCTGGCGATTTTAGCATGTCTAGATGTCTTAGGACGTCGACATTGCGCGATAGAGTGCGATTATTTTCTGATGCGACTAGTAGTGATACTAGATTTAGAATGTTCTCTTAGCGGTGAGCTAGAGCACTGATGGCGATTTTTTCCGAGCGTTTGTCTGGATTTTCATCCAGGTGTTTTTCTTAGCCTTGTGCTAAATGGTCTTACAAGACTTTCTCCTTTTAGTGTTAGTGTTTGCACTAGAATCACTCAATTTTTTATTTTTCTTTATTTAAGAATTTTGCTAAATTTCTTTTGCTGAATAGAAAATTTTCTGACAATCCTTAAACTATTTTAAGGGGGGGTGTTCATACTTTGTTTCAGTTCATTTTTTTTGATTTAGACAAGAGTCTAGACAAAGTTATATTTTTTTTTTTTTTGGTAACAATAACAGAGCTGATTCTTTTATATAAGAAGACCGCGATTGTTACTTTGAACAGGTATTTCTTATGTTCATGCAAGGATTTTTATTTACTTTTTGATGTACTTAACCTTAGTGCTTAATTAAGTTAAGTCTAGTTATAGATTCTTGTGTACATGCAAAGATTTTCATTTGGTTTTCATTGTACTTAATATTAGTGCTTAATTGAATTAAGTCTAGTAGTAAGGTCCGAAGTTTGTAATTTTGTTTTAAGTTCTGACCTTAGTAGTGATAGTGTACCACTTTGTACCTTTTCATAAGTAGCCTTAGTTTAATAGACTAGTGTAGTCTATTTCTTTTCGGAAAGGGGGTAATGTAACATTCATTTTTTCCTAGATTTTAAGACCATATAATGTTACTGTATTTTTCACTTTATAATGTACTTCTTTTCATTTTTGTATCGAGCGGTATATTAATCAGAAATTCCAAGCCGCTCGTTATATAGTGTGCTGTGCGGGTTTGCGACGACCCCGAATCTATCGATACGCCGGGATTGGTCAAATGTTTGTATCCGGAGTTTTGGTTCCGGCGTCGCCATATTACAGACAGAGTGCCCACGGCTTATTTAAGGGTCCGGAGGACGCGAATCTAGGCTTAGAACACCGAGCCGCCGCCAGGCAGTAACATCAAGCCGCCGCCAGGCTTAGTACCATCAAGCCGCCGAGAGGCTTAGTACCATCAAGCCGCAGCCAGGCTAATTTCCACCGAGCCGCCAAGTGGCGATTTTCCACCGAGCCGCAGTAGAGGCTTACGACAATATCTACGAGAGCCAAGTTAAGCACGAGTTTTTTTTACCATAAAGCCGTAGTGGGCTTTGTGTGTTTTCTAAATGGAGTAGCTAAAGTAGGCTCTTCTCAAAAGTGTGAAATCGGTTTTGTGTTGCATTGAAGGCCTAGAAGCCCGTAGGAAAACCGTAAGTTACCAGAATATACATCAATAAATATATTCCCTGCAAATAAGTGTTTTAACAGCAATTTGAACTGAAAAATCGCGAAGTGAAAATCACGACTCTTCGATTTCGGGTGTAGTCAAGATTTAGAAGTAAAATCTCTGATTTAGGGACTCTAATTTATAAAAACTACTTTTAGGTTAGAATTTTTTTGTATTCCTTAAAAACTGCAAAGGTTGGAACTTTTATTTTAAATCTATGAATAAATTTTTTTTTGTTGATTAAAGCTAGTGTCTCACTGAATACCTATTTTTCTTTTCAGGATAAGAAAAGTTGTACTAGTATAATTCTTTTTAGTAATAACCGTAAAACACTTCAGTATTTTTTCATTTTTTTAACTGAAGTTAGATCCTTTCTATTTTAAAATGAATGGTGCCCAAAATTTGTACAACTGAAGCTTTTTAAAAAAATAGAAAATAATTCCAAAAAGACGTATAAACAATTATCTCTTACCCATATTTCTCTACCAAGGAAAACTGAGCTAGTGTGTGTTTAATTTCTTTAGTTCTTTTAAAATCAGGATTCACTCAATTCATTATCAGAAATTAAAAAGAGGTTGCAAGAAAATTGCGCCCAAGCGTGGGAAAAAAACAAATTTCAAACGGTACAAAATAGCCGCCACAAAATGCGAACAATTTTCACAGGGTACAAAATGAAACCTCAAAAAGCGGGCAAGTTAACAGGTTACAAAATGGCGCCCAACGCGGGGCTTTTGGAATTTTATTTTTTAAAGGGTTCAGTGTACTAGCTTTCGAACAAAGTAAAAGCTCTAACTTTTCAGATATTTTTATTTCATAATATTTAATTAAACGAAACTACATTATAGCAATAAGACAAAAGCAGGAAATTTGTAGAATTATTTATTTCAATTTATCTGATGGTGGTTTAGATATTTGAATTTTGTTAATCGACTCTAAGATAAGAGACTCCTACTTTTTTCTTAAAAGCTACTTTTATAGTTCAGATTAGCAGATGTGCTGGTTTACTTTAATTTTTGCAGTGTTAGATTTATTTTGCGGTTAACCGAAGAAAAAACTGTACTTTCTTCTCACCGATGTTTTGCATGAATATTAAAAATACTTTGCTGATATGAAACGATATTTGGAGATTTTTTTTGTTGAAAATTCTTAACATATTTAGTAAAACAATTTTAATACAAGGCAATACTTAGAAATTTTTTTGAAACTGTTAAAGATTTTTTTTAAATGTTTGGTAAAGAAGTTTACATATTTTAAGTGCCTTTACATATTTTTTATTTTGACTATTGGGAGCACAGGAGAAATATTTTCACGACTTTTTAAACAATTCTTTTAAATTGTATTCATTTATCATGGAAGCCTTCAATTTTAAAGTCAATCACCTACCAGAATATGAGTTAGACTATGAAATGAAAATCCGTCGTATTTTCTCAGAACGTCCGGTCGCGGATAAAAGAAAGATTCCAACGAGGATCTTAAGTAAAGAAATAATCCAATAGATCAGATTGGACTAAATAGTTACAAAAGTTTCTGATTTTTTTTAAGTCTAATAAAAATTCTCCTTCTCAAGTTAAAACTCCTGCTTCTCCAAATGGTCACATATCTCCTTTATTCGTGCATAAATATTTAGATAATAGACCGCATATAAAGATAAATCTATTAAGTGTCCATTTCTCGGCTTTATTTGACTCTTGTGCAAATACCTCAGTAGGTCAGAATGGTATTAAAATTTTAAGTCGTTTAAGTATAAAAAATATGCCATGTCGAAAATAGAAGTGTTACCACTGCAGATGGCAGCCGTCTAAAAGTTTTAGGTACGGTTGAGTTGCCGCTAGTCTACAATAGTCATTGTTTAGTAATCTCTGCTCTAGTAGTACCTTCTCTATCGCATACTTTGGTTTTAGGATGTGATTTTTGCATAAAAATTCGAAATTGTAGTAAATTTTAATTTCACCGACGTGCGTAGTAGGATACATAAGGCTTATGAACGGAACAGTAAGTCTTACAACCTTAGAAAAAGGGATTTTGCCTTTAATATAGGGGATCACGTTTGGCGAAAAAATAAAATTCTTTCCAGTGCAGCTGATAAATTCACATCTAAGTTGGTACCTAAGTATGTGCATTGCGTGATACGAGAAAAGATTTCAGATTTAGTTTATGGTTTAGTTAATTTAGATGGGACTAAAATAGGACGATGGCATATTAAAGACTTAAAACCATTCAATGAACCTAACCCTAATGAAAGTTTGTCAGAAGAAGAATAATTTATATTTACATTATCTTAATTGCTTTACTTTATTTTTTTGATGTTGCTCTGTAGAGGTGACGACCTCGTTTTTTGACTGTTATAAAAGTTGAGCAGAGAATAGCTTACTTTTATTGTTTAATGCTAAGGTTTTGGGTATTGGCCATATCCCAAACTTAGGTTGATTGTGGTTGATGTTTAGCATCGACTCAGTTTTAGCGAGCTTGCGAAGGAGTCACACTCAGGATATATCATAAGACTGGTATGTCGGTGGTCGCGGGATTTGATTTGCTTATGACCCCAAATAATATCCAGTTCTTGACACTTGGAAGCGAAATTTTGATTAGAGGCAATCCAAGGGGATCTTGAGTTAGGACAAGCGCAAGATGTAGCTCGTGTAGTGTGATGTAGAGTCAAAATTTTTATGAGCAATTTCAAAGTTTGTTACCCGAGTGGGTGTGTTTCTATTACCTTAGTGGTATATGTTGGGTGCAATTAAGAGTAAATTGATTTTGGTTTATCCAGTGAGTCTAAGACTTGGATTATTTTGATTTAGATCTTCTTCTGAATTGACAAACTGAGGGTATACTCTATTCTTTTCAGGGCCGTTTAAACGTTACCTTTGAGTCACTAATTTTTTAAAAATTTTTTTTTGCAAGGACTCATAGGCGTATGATGAGTTTTTTCGGTATACTATCAGATTGATAGGAAATTGAAGTCCTGCAGGAGAACTAAAGGCTGATCATTTACAGGAGACGAGAGCAAAGTAAGACAGTCGTTTCACAAAGAAATGATCAAACTCTGATACCGAGATGAGAACCTTGTTAAGAGAGGCTAAGCGCAGTGAAGGAAGATTCCTAACCGAATTTTTAGATTTCCAAGAGGTAATCTAGAAGTTTGGGCTGACAGAAAACGGTTATGCCTGATACCTGTAGCAGTTTCTTCTAGAGGCTATTGTCTAGGGAGACGATTAACACCATGATCGAATATTTTAGCTGTCAACGATGTTTTCTTCTTGTCTCTGATTAAGCTGGAAAAGCTCTTGTCGTCTTCAAAAGTTTTGTTGCATGGCCACCGAAAAATAGAGAAATTTTTGCTTCATGTAGCTTCTTAAGCTCATTTTCGTTTTTTGGAAATTTCCGTTAGAAGCTTGGTTAAGTCAACCTTGTAAACCTTTTAGGTTGTATCCCATGAGTTATCTGTTTTTACAGGCTGTGATGCACCGGGTGCTAACAGATGCCGTTACGACGTTTGGCAGAAAGTTAGTCTCCTTGAGGAACAGACTGATTGGAAGGGTAGTCTATGGAGGGTGAACGTTTGACCTTTGGGACCTTTAGAGGTTTTGTTACTCAATGGTTATTTCTATTTGAGCCAAAGGAGAGCCTAGCTACTGTAGTCGACCTCAGCTCCAATTAGCCTATTAGTGGTGACAGGCTGTTGGCAGTAGTGTGTTTCGGAACACCCTATTGATTAATTTTTTTGACTTATGGTGGTGTGGTAGACACCGTTTTAGTTAAGTGGATGCTATAATCTACTCCCTTTTGTTGGTGGACACCAGGGTCACCATTTCCGTATTTTATTGTCTCCACCTTTCAGTATATCGTGGTGAGGTGTTTGTCTCCTGTTATGTGGGATGGATTGAATGTTTTTCGTTGTTGTTCTAGGGCGAGACCAGTACACGAGGGTTCTTCATGCAACTTGGGGAAGCGCAATGCTGGTTAAATTTTATATCTCTGTGTAGCCACCCTGAAAATGACGGAGGGCGTTTTTTCTGGCTCATGTTTCTAGGCAGATTTGTCACTTTGGTGCGATGTGCCGAAGATTTGATTAGCTTTTGCTAAGAGCTTTCACCAAGCTCAGTATGGAGTTATCATAACCAAGAGTTTGGGATTTGAACTCCTGTATTTCTGTATGTATTTCTGTATATATTTCTGTATATATTTCTGTATATATTTCAGTGTATGTTGGTTGCCTGAGGGCATGTGCTCAAAATGTGTGATTTTGAGTCGTTTTGTTTATGGACTCCTATATATAGGATTATGACTTTAGGGAGGTCCTATTTAGAGACTAGCTGTCTCACATAGTTGTGCTAGGAATGTTTCCTTGAATGTTAGTTGCGCGTGGACTAATCATTCTGTTCTTTATGAACATTGCTTTTTGAAGCAGGATCATTCAGTTTGGTGAATTTTAGCTTTTATAGCTATTCACTGTGTTTAGAGTGAATTTTAGGTTTTGTAGCTATTCACTGTGCCTATAGTGATATTGTTAGCTTTTATAGCTGCTCACTATGTTAATGGCGAGATTGTTCTTTTAGAACGCAGACTTTGTGTAGTCGAGGACTACTACTTACAGAGTGTTTTCTTGGCGAGGAGCCGAGGCTTTTTTCTGGCGATGTACCAGAATGTTTTCTTGGAGAGGAGCCGAGGTTTTTTCTGGCGATATACCAGAGTGTTTTCTTGGCGAGGAGCCGAGGTTTTTTCTGGCGATATACCAGAGTGTTTTCTTGGCGAGGAGCCGAGGTATTTTCTGGCGATATACCCAGAGTGTTTAGTTGGCGATGAGCTGACGTGTTTTCTGGCGATCAACCAGAGCGTTTTCCCTGGCGATTTTAGCATGTCTAGATGTCTTAGGACGTCGACATTGCGCGCGATAGAGTGCGATTATTTTCTGATGCGACTAGTAGTGATACTAGATTTAGAATGTTCTCTTAGCGGTGAGCTAGAGCACTGATGGCGATTTTTTCCGAGCGTTTGTCTGGATTTTCATCCAGGTGTTTTTCTTAGCCTTGTGCTAAATGGTCTTACAAGACTTTCTCCTTTTAGTGTTAGTGTTTGCACTAGAATCACTCAATTTTTTATTTTTCTTTATTTAAGAATTTTGCTAAATTTCTTTTGCTGAAATAGAAAATTTTCTGACAATCCTTAAACTATTTTAAGGGGGGTGTTCATACTTTGTTTCAGTTCATTTTTTTTGATTTAGACAAGAGTCTAGACAAAGTTATATTTTTTTTTTGTTTTGGTAACAATAACAGAGCTGATTCTTTTATATAAGAAGACCGCGATTGTTACTTTGAACAGGTATTTCTTATGTTCATGCAAGGATTTTTATTTACTTTTTGATGTACTTAACCTTAGTGCTTAATTAAGTTAAGTCTAGTTATAAGATTCTTGTGTACATGCAAAGATTTTCATTTGGTTTTCATTGTACTTAATATTAGTGCTTAATTGAATTAAGTCTAGTAGTAAGGTCCGAAGTTTGTAATTTTGTTTTAAGTTCTGACCTTAGTAGTGATAGTGTACCACTTTGTACCTTTTCATAAGTAGCCTTAGTTTAATAGACTAGTGTAGTCTATTTCTTTTCGGAAGGGGGTAATGTAACATTCATTTTTTCCTAGATTTTAAGACCATATAATGTTACTGATTTTTCACTTTATAATGTACTTCTTTTCATTTTTGTATCGAGCGGTATATTAATCAGAAATTCCAAGCCGCTCGTTATATAGTGTGCTGTGCGGGTTTGCGACCGAATCTATCGATACGCCGGGATTGGTCAAATGTTTGTATCCGGAGTTTTGGTTCCGGCGTCGCCATATTACAGACAGAGTGCCCACGGCTTATTTAAGGGTCCGGAGGACGCGAATCTAGGCTTAGAACACCGAGCCGCCGCCAGGCAGTAACATCAAGCCGCCGCCAGGCTTAGTACCATCAAGCCGCCGAGAGGCTTAGTACCATCAAGCCGCAGCCAGGCTAATTTCCACCGAGCCGCCAAGTGGCGATTTTCCACCGAGCCGCAGTAGAGGCTTACGACAATATCTACGAGAGTCAAGTTAAGCACGAGTTTTTTTACCATAAAGCCGTAGTGGGCTTTGTGTGTTTTCTAAATGGAGTAGCTAAAGTAGGCTCTTCTCAAAAGTGTGAAATCGGTTTTGTGTTGCATTGAAGGTCTAGAAGCCCGTAGGAAAACCGTAAGTTACCAGAACATACATCAATAAATATATTCCCTGCAAATAAGTGTTTTAACAGCAATTTGAACTGAAAAATCGCGAAGTGAAAATCACGACTCTTCGATTTCGGGGTGTAGTCAAGATTTAGAAGTAAAATCTCTGATTTAGGGACTCTAATTTATAAAAACTACTTTTAGGCTAGAATTTTTTTTGTATTCCTTAAAACTGCAAAGGTTGGAACTTTTATTTTAAATCATGAATAAATTTTTTTTGTTGATTAAAGCTAGTGTCTCACTGAATACCTATTTTTCTTTTCAGGATAAGAAAAGTTGTACTAGTATAATTCTTTTTAGTAATAACCGTAAAACACTTCAGTATTTTTTCATTTTTTTAACTGAAGTTAGATCCTTTCTATTTTAAAATGAATGGTGCCCAAAATTTGTACAACTGAAGCTTTTTAAAAAATAGAAAATAATTCCAAAAAGACGTATAACAATTATCTCTTACCCATATTTCTCTACCAAGGAAAACTGAGCTAGTGTGTGTTTAATTTCTTTAGTTCTTTTAAAATCAGGACTCACTCAATTCATTATCAGAAATTAAAAAGAGGTTGCAAGAAAATTGCGCCCAAGCGTGGGAAAAAACAAATTTCAAACGGTACAAAATAGCCGCCACAAAGTGCGAACAATTTTCACAGGGTACAAAATGAAACCTCAAAAAGCGGGCAAGTTAACAGGTTACAATATATATATATATATATATATATATATATATATATATATATATATATATATATATATATATATATATATATATATATATTTATATATATATATATATATATATATATATATATATATATATATATATATATATATATATTTTCTCCGGCCAAGTTATAGGATATATTTTATTACGTTAGGTCACATAAGGAATAAGCAAGGCCGATAATAGTGAATCAAGTCGGAAAAAAAAAGTTTGCCGCTAGTGCGTTCTCTTACAATACACTGCCTAAACCATTAAATATGGAACAATATCACGAGCAAAGAATATAAAATATATAAAGTGCAACGTCTCTCTGTCTGTCTGTCCGTTAGTGCGCTTATGACTTGAGAACCACTTATCCGATTTATAAGTTTTTTTTTTAATTCATACATTCGTTCTCTGGCCAAGATATCTATAATCTTCTATAATCTATATAAAATGCAACGTCCCTTTGTCTGTCTGTGTGTCCCTTAGTGCGCTTAACACTCGAGAACCACTTATCCGATTTACGTTTTTTTTTAATTCATACATATGTTCTCTGGCCAGGTTTTATAAAAATAATAATAATCTATATAATATATAAAACACAACGTCTGTCTGGTCTGTCTGTCTGTCCGTTAATCCGCTAGCACTCAAGAACCACTTATCCGATTTACGTTTTTTTTTATAAAATACATATATTCTCCCTCCAGGTTATAAGAAATATTTTATTACGTTAGGTAACATAAGAAATAAGCGACGATAATAATGAATCAAGTCCATGCGAGCGGAGCCGGCACAGCTAGTATATATATATATATATATATATATATATATAATATATATATATATATATTATATATATATATATATATATATATATAAAAATATATATATATATATATATATATATATATATATATATATATATATATATATATATGTTATAATAGAGGTTTTTACGGAGGGTGAAATGTAATACATTAAAATTCCGGGTTTCAATCCGTTCGTCTAACAATGAATTTGCACAACGTTTCGCCAAAATCTCATTTGGCATTTTCAAGTGCTCCCGCTGCTGCTGCCGCTCGAAGCTAACTCAAGAGTTAGCAGCAAGATCACAGTATCGAGTAGCAGCAGCAGCGGGAGCACTTGAAAATGCCAAATGAGATTTTGGCTAAACGTCGTGCAAATTCATTGTTAGACGAGCGGATTGAAACCCGGAATTTAATGTATTATATATACGTACGACTCTCGAATCGGAAAATAGTAAATTAAAAAAAATACAACGTGACGGTCGCCTTACAAAGCCTTTGGCCATTTGGAACCTTCATTAAACTGTAGGTTTTGCTTTGTCTGTGGGACACTTAAAAAGGCACCAACCACGGTCAAACGCGATAGTGGGGTTCTTAAAGAGAGGTGACGTTACTCAGTTGTTATACAGTTATTGTCTGTAAACATATTTATAGTTTGAATTCTTTAAACAATGCAGTGGGGTGGGTGATCGAGAAAATAGGATTAGTGTTGTAGCTTTATTTAAGTGCGGTGTGGAAAACACCGACATTTTTAAGACCTTAAAACCTCTTAAAATAAGTCGTATGTTTGTTTACCGGACGATAAAATTATTTACTGAGGCGGAAGTCATAAAAGATAGGCAAAATTCAGAGAGACCAGCGACAGCTCGAACGTCACGAACTGTTAAAGCTGTAAAAGCGCGAATTGATCGAAATCCTCTCCGCAAACAAAAAATTTTAAGTCGTGAAATGTCTCGTATTATTACCGAAGATCTAAGACTTGGCGCTTATAAGGGGCATACGGAAGATTTAAAGCGAAAACGGTGGCGACAATCTAAAAAGTTTGTGGACGAAATATGCTAATGACAAACAGCAAAATTTTGTTTACCAACGAAAAAATTGTCACAACAAACAATCTTTCAATGAGGAAAATAATAGGATTTATGCCAGATCTTCTAAGGAAGCGTCTGAACTTGTTCCAAAAATTCAGAGGGGTCATCATCCAGCACCAGTTATGGTTTCGAGTCAGCTTTGATGGGGTTTCTAGTTTCATAGTATTTGTGAAAAAGGTGTGAAAGCTTCGGCTAAAAGACTGAGACTCCTAAACAATACTCTTTTCAAAAATAAGCATTAGGTCTTCCAGCCAGATTCTGCACCAGCACACAAAGCTAAAACAACACAAGCATGGCTTCACCTAAATGTGCATTTATTACTACAGAAGATTGGCCTTTTGCAAATCCTGATGTAAATACTTTAGATTATAAAATATCCTCCTACTTAGAGGGTATGGTTTGCTCTAAGAGACATGCCAATCTTGACTTTTTAAAACGACTTTTAACAAAAGCGGTTGATAATTTTCAATTGGATCAAGTGCGTGCTGCCATAGACGAATGGCCTACTCGTTTGAGAGCTTCTGTAAAACCAAGAGGGAGACATTTTGATTAAATGTTAAATTAATTCCATAATTTGTTTTAATTAAATGTTTAGGCAATGTTTTCATTGTAACAATATATCAGGCTCTGCAACATTTACTTTCTTAAAAAAACTGCTGCTTGTGTTTTCGTAGCGTTTCGTATACATTTTACTTTGTTACTGTTACCCTAAGATAGAATTTCTTCCAAATCTTTGTCGAATTTTCTAATTTCTTGCTTTCTGAGGACATTTGAGTGGACTGTTGATGCTTGCGCATTCAAGACAAATGGAGAAACGAGCGTACTATCACCAGCAAAGTTATAGATTGGATTTTTAGTATTTTCTAGTTGATAGTTAATATAAAGGAAATAGAGAGTAGGTGCCAGTATGGAGCCATGTGGTACACCGTCGTTAACAGTGAAGAAATTCGAAATTCATAAACACAACATTTCAAACATGTCATAAAAGCGCAGCTTAACGAACAATCTGTCATGCCCTACACATTCAAATGCCAATGATATATTAAATACAACCTCTCGAGTATTTCTATAATACTAATTGCGTTGTTCCATAGATGGGTCATAAGAAACCTCCCTAGCACTAATGGATGGATCGAGAGAGCTAAAACAAATTTAAAATCAAGAAAAAGCTCGAAACTAATCCTTAAGCTCCCATTTGATAAATTTGTAGTGTTCAATTATGCCCGGTTTAGGTGCTTTTTGTCAAAAATTGATAGAACCCGGAAGTTTCTTTAAGTCTCCTCCAAGTACATATAAGACAAAATTACGGCGATCGCTTATTCAATTCCAGCCTTTATCGTTTATTACACAATTACATAACTAGGAGGCCTCATCAGCCCGTTGCTGAAGAGTTACGAATGTTATTTTCTATCCGCCATTGGAATATGTCTTGGTAAGAATTATCGCTCTCTTTTCACACCTTATTCCCGTAAAACTTCATCATTCTTCCAATAAGAATCGTGGTATTCGTAAATACTGCCAGGAGTATGGTCGTGTTGTCTAAGGATGGGCATTTTTTCAATATATCAGTAGCTGTGGATACTGATCGATATTTCAAATAACGTTAGATGAATCCAAAAATTATTGATATGCGGCTTGCCACTGGCTATCAAAAGGTAAAATCCATTATTACCCATCAGTAGTATTGTCTAATTGCCATCATTTTTCTTTGGTAATATTAATACGTAGTCTGTATCCCTCATCATTGACTGAATGTGTCCGAAGTTGTTAGTTAAGATGGTGGTTTGGCTAGCAGGACTAAAATATTTTCTCATAATGCCGAAGGTTGAGATCCCCTTATGAATCCGGACAAAGCTGATTATTGTCAATTAACCCTCTAATTATTTTGATGTTCTTATCAACTTCTCCGATTTTTTTAACACTTTTCAGCATAAATTTGTCTTTGACGCTGTCAATAACGCTCTAATAGTCGATTAATATAAATTGCTTTTGATAGTAGTATTTCTGTATAAACCTTATGAAAAACCTAAGACCAAGTTCCTTAATAAAGTTTATATATTTTAAAATAAAGTATTCAAAGAAACCTTTCAAGACACTCATTAGACTTATAACCCGTAGTCTTCGCAGTTTTTGAAACTTATTTTTGTTCCCCACTTCTCTTCAGTTTCTTTATTGCATATTCATCTTTAGATTCAAGAATTGTTGAGCCGGATATATTTTTCTTATCATTAATGAGATTTGCTATACGCTAATCGCTAAATAATGCCTCTGCTTAGTTCTTTCCTGTTTCTTTTAACTCTTCAGTATCAAAAATTGACCTCCCCTCTCTGTTTCTTAATGGTCGTAGAAATGTTCTTTTAACCGATGTTCTTATGGAATCATTGAGTTCATAAAAACTTTCTACCCCTTAACGTTGTTCTCTAATCAGTTTTTATTTAGCTCACTTATTTTTCTCTTCGGTGAGACCAAGTTTGTTATATTTATCTTGGTTTTCAGCAAGATCAGTATCTCCTTCATTAACGATGGTTACACTCAGTTTCAATAGCCACTTGGATATTCGGTTTAGGCAATTTTCATCATTCAGTTGGTGTACTCTCCTACTTGGTATTTATTTATTTTCTCAGTAATTCCAATTATGTCCTCAGGTTTTCTTTTACTGTGGATTGTTTTAGTGCCTCAATATTATTTTTTAAGGTCGGCTTCTTCTTTTTAGTACTTTAATTGAATACAGAAATTAGCAATAAATGAGTTATAATCTGAACCAATATCTGCTTCTAGCAAGATGGATAATATTTTAACACAATGATCTTGTAAAATCACCACCTACACTTTTTGATATATTTCTATTAAAAATGCTTTCAAAATCTTTCCAAGGATCTTTCTTTCTTTAATCGATCTCCTGTCTTACTTAAATTTTTAGACTTAAAGATTAACTTAGAAACATGCATTTCTCTAAGTTGCGTTTCTTCCTTTGTAAGGAAGTTTTAAAGCTATTATTTTTCCTGCTGACTAGCACAGCACTGTAGTTGGTCAGGTTATTTGTACCTGCGCTCTTCCAAAAATATTAGATTAAGGAGAGAGCAGATATTTCAACAATAGGCACAATTACGTATCTTATCTCGTTTTACTATCTCTGTAGCACTATAAAAAGAAACAGGATACACTTACCCTGCCACTCGTTCTAAAGAGAACAATATTAAAATGACTCTTTTAGTGCAAAAAATCACATCAAGATTGCTTTTAAAATTGGTACTATTTTACATTGTATATATTATCATTGTTGGGTTAAAATATGCTTGCATTTTACGACCTTCAAGGTATTGTCTATACCATTTGGTACCCAAATAAATTCTTTATAGTATCGCTTCACTATAATCAAACTACTGCATCATTTTTAACACCTTAAATTATCCGAAAATAGGCACAGTTGAACCCACTCGTAAGACAATGAAACGTAAGCCTTGTTACAGTGTATATAGGCCGTATATGATTTCCTGGTTGCAGATAACTGAGTCGCGACTCAGATATTTATGCAGAGATTTACTTCCTACACACACTTTTTCGCGAAATTAGAATGTTATTTTTTCATAACGTGCGTAGATATAAGCCAAGAAGTTATTAGCTTACATAGCGTATTCAGACAGACGTTTAGCCGAAGAATGTTATTTTGTATGAATCAAACAAAATATCGTTAATCACGTTTTGGTGAAAACAACTAACCCGTTGAGTCAAGAATTCTGGACTTGGTCGAGACCTGGAACTTTCCAGTTGCTAAATCCATTTACAGTTTAATAGACTAATTGCATTTGACTGTAATCTTGACATTTTTGACATTCTTTTGGCATGGTTAGAGTATTTAGAGTACAAATATTCCTGGTGTCAGATCTAGACATTCATGCCGGAAACTTTTTAAGGAATATGTTTTACGAACTCTAACGTTTTTACTATGATTACATTAGAAGTCTTGGTATGTCATGAGTAGTTAGTACTAGGTATAATCAAGATTTAGTTATCCCCGAACATAACTTTATTTGGGAAAAGTCTCTATTACATGAGCATAACAGTATTTTATAGGCCGTTGGCAGATGTTAAATCCTTGAATGTATATTAATTTAAAAATCATATGTTCAATATATTGATTAAATTTGTCGTTTATAGTATTAAGGATTGTTTAGTATTCTATACGGAACACATATGGGATCACTTCGGTACCCGCCTTTCTGTTCGTCTGTCTATCCGTGTGTCTGTCCTTCTGTCTGTCCGTCTGGCTGTCCATCTGTCTGTCCGTCTGTCTGCCCGCCTGTCTGTCCATCTGTCTGTCCGTCTGTCTGTACGTTTATCTGTCCATCTGTTACACCCAATTTTCTCAGAAACTATTTGACATAGAAAGTTGAAATTTGGCACAAATATAAGAATTGATAGCCCAGTCAGTAGTTTTGAAATAAAGGACTTACGGAAATTGGTCAGAAATTGGATATGTTGTAGGTTTTGACCTTCTGATCAAAAGTTCTCATGGGACCAACGTCCGAAAATGGACAATTCTTGAGACTGAGTTATTTATAGGGCTCCTTATGGTAATATCCGTTTGGTATTGGTTTGAGGTAATCTGCAACGTCTTTCCACATATAGGCATGCTTATTCATGCATGATATACCTAGGTATGGATATTTACATGTATGTACATGTTCGAAGGCATGTGCTTGCATATCACTTAGGTATATCATGCATGAGTAACCACATTTAAATGACTCACTCTAAAAATTGTTCATTATTGAACGTTGGTCCCATGAGAACTTTTGATTAGGAGGTCAAAACCTACAATATATCCAATTTCTGACCAATTTGACCTAAAATCAACTTCCGTAAGAAATATGCGGGGTCCTTTTGACTTAAGGGCTTTGGGAGGTGAAATCGGAAATGAAAAAAAACAGGTTATCGAGTGGGGCGTCAAATGAAAGCTTGTAAAAACACAAGTTCAAAAATATATATAATGTATTGCTTGTGCACACTTTTCTTTGCATTATTTTGGAAAAATCGCGAAAGATCGCTGTCCAGCCCTTATCTCGAAAAGTACTGATTTAAAAAATTTTGAAAAAATTCTGGAATATTCTCCACAGGGTGTAGATTGAACGAAAATTATCACGAGTTCAAAAATATATATAATGTAATACTTGCGCACACTTTTCTTTATATTATTTTTTAAAAAATGGCCAAGAATCTTTATCCCCCACCCTATTTTGAAAAGTACTGACCAAAAAATTTTGAAAAAAAATTCTGGAATAGTCTAATTAAAGTGTAGATTAAGTGAAAATTATTACGTTTGATAATTTCTCTGGTATAAAAAAAAGTATGTGACATGACTACGAAATATCAGTACGTTGTAAGGTGTGAACTTACCCGCTTTTTGAGGCGTTGTGAAAAGTTGTTTTTCCCACGCTTGGGCGCAATTTTGTACCGTTTGAAATATTGGTTGCCCCAGGCTTGAGCACAATTTTCTTGCAGCCCCGCTTTAATTTCTGATAATGAATTGAGTGAATCCTGATTTTAAAAGAATTAAAGAAATTAAACACACACTAGCTCAGTTTTCTTTGGTAGAGAGATATGGGTAAGAGATAATTTTTGTACGTCTTTTTGGAATTATTTTTTATTTTTAAAGAAACCTCAGCTGTACGACTTTTTGGGCACCATTCATTTTAAAATAGAAAGGATCTAACTTCAGCTAAAAAATGAAAAAAATACTGAAAGGGTGTACTGTTGGTAAAATAAAAAAATCAGTTTGGTACAGCCGTTCTTATCCTGAAAAGTAAGATAGGTATTCAGTGAGACACTAGCTTTAATCAACAAAAAGAAAATTTATTCATGTTTTTAAAAATAAAAAGTTCTAACCTTTGCAGTTTTACAGGATTACTAAAAATTTTAGCCTAACAGGTAGTTATGACATTTAAATTCTAAACTCTGACTACTCCCGAAGACGAAAAATAGTGCTTTTCACTTCACTTTTTAGTCAGTTCAAAATGCTGTTAAGGCACTACTCAGGGATAAGTCTATGGAAGGATGTTTTGGTAACTTACTGTTTTTATTTCGGCTTCGATGGAACACGACCGATTTCACACTTTTCTAGTAAACACTTAGAGAGCCCACTACGGCTTTTCGTTAAAAAACTTGTGCTTTATTTAGCTCTCATGATTGTTGTTATGAGCCTTTACTGCAGCTCTGTAGAAGGAAGCCTACTTGGCGGCTCCGATGAAAATTCGCCTGGCTGCGGCTTGATGGTACTCAGCCTCGATCCCTGTCCTACCGGACCCTTAAATAAGCCGTGGGCCTTCTCTCGGTCATATCGCGACGCCGGAACCAAAAATCCGGATACACATTTTTAACCAATCCCGGCGTGCCGATGGATTCGGTCAGAAACCCGCACAGCACACTAATATACCGAACGGCTTGGAATCTCTTATTAATATACCGTTCGATACAAAAATGAAAATAAGTACAATTTGAAGTGAAAAATCAGTAACATTACATGGTCTTAAAATCTAGGAAAAAATGAATGTTACATTTACCCCCTTCCAAAAAGAAATAGACTACACTAGTCTATTAAACTTAGGCTACTTATGAAAAGGTACAAAGTGGTACACTATCACTTAATACTAAGGTCAGAACTTAAAACAAAAGTACAAACTTCGGACCTTACTACTAGACTTAACTCAATTAAGCACTAATATTAAGTACAATGAGAACCAAATGAAAATCTTTGCATGATCACAAGAATCTTATAACTAGACTTAACTTAATTAGACACTAAGGTTAAGTACATCAAAAAGCAAATAAAAATCCTTGCATGAACATAAGAAATACCTTTCCAAAATAACAATCGCGGTCTTCTTATATAAAAAAATCAGCTCTGTTATTGTTACCAAAACAAAAAATATAACTTTGTCTAGACTCTTGTCTAAATCAAAAAAAGTGAACTGAAATAAAATATGAACACCCCCTTTAAAATATTTTAAGGATTGTCTGAAAATTTTCTATTTCAGCAAAAGAAATTTATAAAAATTCTTAAATAAAGAAAAAAAATAAAAAAATGATTCTAGTGCAAACACTTACACTAAAAAGAAAAAGTCTTGTCAGACCATTTAGCACTAGGCCAAAAAAAAAAAAAAATATCTGGATAAATATCCAGACAAACGCTCGGGAAAAATCGCCATCCATGCTCTAGCTCATCGCTAAGAGAACATTCTAAATCTAGTATCACTACTAGTCGCACTCGGAAAATAATCGCACTCTATCGCGCAATGTCGACGTCCTAAGACATCTAGACATGCTAAAATCGCTAGGGAAAACGCTCTGGTTGATCGCCAGAAAACACGTCAGCTTATCGCCAACAAAACACTCTGGTATATCGCCAGAAAAAAACTCGGCTCCTCGCCAAGAAAACACTCGGTAAATAGTCCCTCGACTACACAAAGCCTGCGTTCTAAAAGAACAATCTCGCCATTAACATAGTGAGCAGCTATAAAAGCTAACAATACCACTATAGGCACAGTGAATAGCTATAAAAGCTAAAATTCACTCTAAACACAGTGAATAGCTATAAAAGCTAAAATTCACCAAACTGAATGATCCTGCTTTAAAAAGCAATGTTCACTAAGAACAGAATGATTAGTCTGCGCACAACTAACATTCAAGGAAACATTCCCAACACAACCATGTGAGACAGCTAGTCTCTAAATAGGACCTCCCTAAAGTCATAATCCTATATATGGGAGTCCTTAAACAAAACGACTCAAAATCACACATTTTGAGCACATGCCCTCAGGCAACCAACATACACTGAAATATATACAGAAATATATACAGAAATATATACAGGAGTTCAAATCCCAAACTCTTGGTTATGATAACTCCATATCGAGCTTGGTGAAAGCTCTTAGCAAAAGCTAATCAAATCTTCAGCACATCGCACCAAAGTGACAAATCTGCCTAGAAACATGAGCCAGAAACAAACGCCCTCCGTCATTCTTCAGGGTGGCTATACAGAGATATAAAACCAGCATTGCGCCTCTTCAAGTTGCATGAAGAACCCTCGTGTACTGGTCTCGCCCTGGAACAACAACGAAAAACATTCAATCCATCCCACATAACAGGAGACGAACACCTCTCCACGATATACTGAAAGGTGGAGACAATAAAATACCGGAAATGGTGACCCTGGAGTCCACCAACAAAAGGGAGTAGATTATAGCATCCACTAAACTGAAACGGTGTCTACCACACCACCATAAGTCAAAAAAATTAATCGATAGGGTGTTCCGAAACACACTACTGCCAACAGCCTGTCACCACTAATAGGCTAATTGGAGCTGAGGTCGACTACAGTAGCTAGGCTCTCCCTTGGCTCAAATAGAAATAACCATTGAGTAATAAAACCTCTAAAGGTCCCAAAGGTCAAACGTTCGCCCCCCATAGACTACCCTTCCAATCAGTCTGTTCCTCAGGAAGACTAACTCCCTGCCAAACGTCGTAACGGCATCTGTTAGCACCCGGTGCATCACAGCCTGTAAAAACAGATAACTCATGGGATACAACCTAAAAGGTTTACAAGGTTGACTTAACCAAGCTTCTAACGGAAATTTCCAAAAAACGAAAAGAGAGCTTAAAAAGCTACATGAAGCAAAAATTTCTCTATTTTTCGGTGGCAACGCAACAAAACTGTTGAAGACGACAAGAGCTTTTCCAGCTTAATCAGAGACAAGAAGAAAACATCGTTGACAGCTAAAATATTCGATCATGGTGTTAATCGTCTTCCTAGACAATAGCCTCTAGACGAAACTGCTACAGGTATCAGGCATAACCGTTTTCTGTCAGCCCAAACTTCTGAAAATCTAAAAATTCGGTTAGGAATCTTCCTTCACTGCGCTTAGCCTCTCTTGACAAGGTTCTCATCTCGGTATCAGATTTTGATCATTTCTTTGTGAAACGACTGTCTTACTCTGCTCTCATCTCCTGTAAATGATCAGCCTTTAGTTCTCCTGCAGAACTTCAATTTTCTATCAATCTGATAGTAAACCGAAAAAACTCAACATACGCCTATGAGTCCATGCAAAAAAATTTAAAAAAATTAGTGACTCAAAGGTAACGTTTAAACGGCTCTGAAAAAAAATAGAAAATACCCTCAGTTTGTCAATTCAGAAGAAGATCTAAATCAAAATAATCCAAGTCTTAGACTTACTGGATAAACCAAAATCAATTTACTCTTAATTGCACCCAACATATACCACTAAGGTAATAGAAATACACCCACTCGGGTAACAAACTTTGAAAATGCTCATAAAAATTTTGACTCTACATCACACTACACGAGCTACATCTTGCGCTTGTCCTAACTCAAGATCACCTTGGATTGCCTCTAATCAAAATTTCGCTTCCAAGTGTCAAGAACTGGATATTTATTTGGGGTCATAAGCAAATCAAATCCCGCGACCACCGACATACCAGTCTTATGATACATCCTGAGTGTGACTCTTTCGCAAGCTCGCAACAGCTGAGTCGATGCTAAACATCAACTACAATCAACCTAAGTTTGGAATATGGCCAATACCCAAAACCTTAGCATTAAACAATAAAAGTAAGCTATTCTCTGCTCAACTTTTATAACAGTCAAAAAAAACGAGGTCGTCACCTCTACAGAGCAACATCAAAAAAAAATTTAAGTAAAGCAATTAAGATAATGTAAATATAAATTATTCTTCTTCTGACCAACTTTCATTAGGGTTAGGTCCAGTGAATGGTTTTAAGTCTTTAATATGCCATCGTCCTACTTTAGTCCCATCTAAATTAACTAAACCATAAACTAAATCTGAAATCTTTTCTCTAATCACGCAATGCACATACTTAGGTACCAACTTAGATGTGAATTTATCAGCTGCACTGGAAAGAATTTTATTTTTTCGCCAAACGTGATCACCTATATTAAAGGCAAAATCCTTTTTCTAAGGTTGTAAGACTTACTGTTCCGTTCATAAGCCTTATGTATCTTACTACGCACGTCGGTGAAAATATCTTTTAAACCTTTTAAATTTTCGGCGTACGCACCCCTGTTACCCGGAATTATCTCGCTGTCAACATTGACATCCAAATCCAAATTTTTATAATACGATCCAGATAGAGGTATATGTCTGCCGTAAACTAAGAAAGACGGTGTGAACCCTGTTACTTCGTGTCTTGCGGTATTTATTGCTTGTTGGATTTTGGAAATATTGCCATCCCAAGTGTCATGTGAATCAACGTAACTTCTTAAAGCGGTCCCGATTGTTCGGTTATTACGTTCGACAAAATTACATTGTGGAGAGTACACGGGATTAAAACGGATATTAAAACTATAAGTTTCCCTTAGGCTCTTAAAACTCTTAGAGGTAAACTGAGTACCGTTATCGCATATTAAGAGCGATGGAACACCGTGGATTAGAAAGACATCATTTTCCAAAATTCTCTCTATATGTTCAGCTTTAGAGCTTTTCAAAGGAAATAGCATGGTATACTTTGTAAACCAGCAAGAAACCACGAGAAGCCATTTATTTCCCCTTTTTGAACGTGGGAATGGGCCTACTAGATCAGCTGCTATGACTTGAAAAGGGTAATTAACCGTTTTCTCTTTTCCCATCAGTCCCATAGGTAGTGCATTTGGAGATTTCTGCGCTCCACATACTTCACAAGTCCTCACAAACTCTAAGATATCAAAACGCATTTTTGGCCAATAATACTGTTCCTGAATCCTGTGAAGAGTTTTATAAAAACCAAAATGACCAGAAGTAGGAGGAGTGTGACACATGTCTATAATTTCCTCTCTCTGTGGTTTAGGAACTAGTATTTTCCACTCGGGTACATTAACTTTTAAAGGCAACTGGTTTGGGATAAACTTGTACACGAAATCATTTTCCACCTTCCACTGCGGAAAATTTTGAGGAAATTCTTTAATTTGCTGCCGCAAATTATCGTACCATGGATCAATGCGATCTACATCAACTGTATCTATTCTTACGTCAATTTGTGCATTAAGACTGTTTTCGTCCACTGTATGATCTGGGATTCTTGACAAAGCGTCAGGAATAACATTGTGGACTCCTTTTCTATGAATTAAATTGAACGTATGTTGTCTCAGCCTAATCGCCCAACGCGCTAGTTTGCCACTAGGGTTTTTAATAGAATTAAGCCACAATAGACTATAATGATCTGTTATGACCGTGAAAGGAACACCTTCTATGTAAGGTCGAAACTTTTCGATGTTAAAGAGCTGCTAAACATTCTTTTTCAACAACCAAATAGTTACGTTCAGCCTTTGATAGAGTTCTACTGGCATACGCTATCACTCTTTCCTCACCATTGATTTTCGGTGTTAGGACGCCCCCTAAACCGGTATTAGAAGCATCACTAGAAATATAAAACTGTTGGGAAAAATCTGGTTGGGATAAAATTGGAGCTGAAACCAATAGCTCTTTAATCTTTATAAAAGATTCTTCGGCTGCCTTTGTCCAATCTATCGATTGTCCTTTTTTTCGTCCTTTCAAAAGATCATTAATAGGCGACAACAGGGTAGAAAAATTTTCGGTAAAACGTCTGTACCATGAACACATTCCTACGAAGCGCTTAACTTCCGTAGTATTAGTAGGTCTCGCATAATTAACCATGCTTGCTACTTTATCCGGATCGGTACGCAAGGAATTTGAGCCTACAATATAGCCTAAAAACTTTAGAGAAGTTTTGAAAAAATCACATTTGCTCAAATTTATCGTCAGTCCGGCCTCTTTCAATTTATCTTTTACTTCTTTAAGTAAGCGAATATGCGATTCGAAGTCTTCCGACGTTACTAAAATATCATCGAGATAGGTAAAAATATGTGGCTCATATTTCGGACCAAATATAGCGTCCACTAAACGTTGCTGAGTTTGAGCAGCGTTCTTTAGACCAAACGGCATAGTGACGAACTGAAATAGACCTCGGCCTACTACGGCAAAAGCGGTCTTTTCCTTAGAGGATTTGTCCAAAGGAATTTGCCAGAAAGCCTTTCTAAGGTCTATCGAAGATACATACTTAGCATTCCTGAGTGATGTCAAAATTCTGTCGATGTTCGGTAATGGATAGTTATCAAATTTGCTGACCTCGTTGAGCTTTCTTCCGTCAAAGCATAGACGATACTGTCCATCGGCCTTTTTCACCAATAAGATTGGAGAACACCAGGGACTGTTTGATTCTTCAATCACTCCGAGTTTCAACATTTCGTCTCTTTATTTAATACTTTTGACATGTACGGAGACATGGCGAAGGGCCTTGTCTTTACAGGACTGGCATCAGCTGTATCTATAGACATGGTGATTTTATTCGTTCGGCCTAACCTATCTTTACTACTTATTTCATTGAAAGAGCTTATTACGTTTTCTGCCTTTAAGCGTTCCGTCCGCGAGAGATCATCTAGGGTACATAGACGCGAGAAAAGGTTTTCTAAAGAACTTTCTGAATAACAATCTTTAAAACTTGTATGAGAATTGACTTCTAGGGACTGTGGATACCACGAATTATTTTTAAAATTTACTAGAATTCCGAATTTTTGTGCAAAATCACATCCTAAAACCAAAGTATGTGATAGAGAAGGTACTACTAGAGCAGAGATTACTAAACAATGACCATTGCAGACTAGCGGCAACTCAACCGTACCTAAAACTTTTAGACGGCTGCCATCTGCAGTGGTAACACTTCTATTTTTGACGTGGCATATTTTTATACTTAAACGACTTAAAATTTTAATACCATTCCGACCTACAACGGAGGCATTTGCACCAGAGTCAAATAAAGCCGAGAAATGGGCACCTAATAGATTTATCTCGATATGCGGTCTGTTATCTGAATATTTATGCACGAATAAAGGAGACATGTGACCATTTGGAGAAGCAGGAGTTTTAGCTTGAGAAGGAGAAGTTTTATTAGACTTAAAAAAATCAGAAACTTTTTGTAACCATTTAGTCCAATCTGATCTATTGGAATATTTTTGTCCATCCGTGTTTCTAGAACGTTTTGGATTAGGGGCTTTACTGCGAACGTGAGCTTGTGACTTAGCCGAATGATTAGAGGCTTTTTTGTTGGACTTAGTATATCCGCCTCGGTAATATACCGTCCTTACTCGTTTTTTGTACATTTGGGGCATGATGCTAGTCTCACACCAGTTGTTCCACATTTGAAACAAAATACCCTCTTAGGTGCTGTACAACTTTGGTAAGTGTGATTCGGACCTTCGCAATTCCAACACGTGGAAATTGCCTTAGGTAAAACCGACTTGTCATTCACTTTAGCTGCAGTGTCGCTAACTTTAGAGTCATTATCTTTTCTTTTACCCGTTTTCTGGTTACTCCTAGGGTTCCGGTTTACATTCCCAACCTTATTTGTCGAGACTCCACTTCGGCCATTTGGATTATACTCTACTTGATGTATATTAGTTTCGCTTTTTGGTCTGCTCTTTTCCAACAAATAATCGGACTCTTCAAGTTTTCTACATAACCCGGCGAGTTCGGCTACCGAATTAATATCTAGTAGAGCTAACCTATTGACGAAGCTAGGTAGAATATTCCTCCGTATAAATTTAACTTTGGTACTTTCCAAAGGCTTGGTGGACAACCTACCAAATAAAGATTCCATGTGGGCAATAAAAATCACAGTGGACTCATTCTTCTTTTGTCGCCTCCTCTTTATTTCCGACCACAATTCTTCATCATCATCACAGTGCAAGAAGTCCTTCTTTAGCCTATCTACCAAGGAATGCCAGTCGTTGACACTTGATTTTATGCTTCTAAACCAAATGAAGGCATCGCCAGTGAAAAATTCAACAGCAGAGCTGAAAAGTTCATCTTCCGATACTTTCCTAGCTTGAGCTATTTCAGTCAGCCTCTCCAAAAAAGGATAGAGTCTCTTTGAGTCTCCATTAAATTTCAATTGCCATTCGCTGACAGGAATATTTCTGGCTGCGCAATTCACGATTGGAGCTGGTACATTTATGACTGGGGTTGTAATAGGCAACTGTGGTAACTCATGACCAGGAGCTATCTTTTCTGCAAGATTTGCTTCCATGAGCACACACGTAGCTATTGTTTCCTGAACATATCTGGAAAACTTCGACGCTTCCTCTTCGTCATCCGGCATGGGAATTCTTTGTACGCGACCCGCTACATGCGATAAACGTGACTTAACCCGGTGTACAAGTGAATCATTTGGATCGCCGTCATAACTATCGATTAAGTTTTGGATAGAGTTTAAACTCTTTTCGATACCAGCCGTTTCTTCTTTAAAAGACAGAGTGTCATCCCCTATTTTTATCGTTTTTCCAGGCTCATTAATTTCTTTACTTAAGAT
Source organism: Pachyrhynchus sulphureomaculatus (assembly GCA_019049505.1). Lineage (NCBI taxonomy): Eukaryota > Metazoa > Arthropoda > Insecta > Coleoptera > Curculionidae > Pachyrhynchus > Pachyrhynchus sulphureomaculatus. The sequence continues at coordinate 76,276,297 of CM032448.1, read as the reverse complement.
CCTCGTTAGAATCTTTCTTTTATCCGCGACCGGACGTTCTGAGAAAGTACGACGGATTTTCAGTTCATAGTCTAACTCATATTCCAGTAGGTGATTGACTTTAAAATTGAAGGCTTCCATGATAAATGAATAAAATTTAAAGGAACTGTTTAAAAAGTCTTGAAAATATTTCTCCTGTGCTCCCAATAGTCAAAAAAAATAAAAAAATATGTAAGGCACTTAAAATATGTAAACTTCTTTACCAAACATTAAAAAAAATCTTCGACAATTTCAAGTATCGCCTTGTATTAAAATTCTTTTACCAAATATGTTAAGAATTTTCAACAAAAAATCTCCAAATACCGTTTCGTATCAGCAAAGTATTTTTAATATTCATGCAAAACATCGTTGAGAAAAAAAATACAGTTTTTTGTTCGGTTAACCGCAAAATAAATCTAACACTGCAAAAATTAAAGTAAACCAGCACATCTGCTAATCTGAACTATAAAAGTAGCTTTTAAGAAAAAAGTAGGAACCTCTTATCTTAGAGTCGATTAACTAAATTCAAATATCTATACCACCATCAGATAAATTGAAATAAAAAATTCTACAAATTTCCTGCTTTTGTCTTACTGCTATAGTGTAGTTTCGTTTAATAAATATTATGAAATAAAAATATCTGCAAAGTCAGAGCTTTTACTTTGTTCGAAAGCTAGTACACTGAACCCTTTTAAAAAATAAAATTCCAAAAGCCCCGCGTTGACAGCGCTATTTTGTAAGGTGTGAACTTACCCGCTTTTTGAGGCGTTGTGAAAAGTTGTTTTTCCCACGCTTGGGCGCAATTTTGTACCGTTTGAAATATTGGTTGCCCCAGGCTTGAGCACAATTTTCTTGCAGCCCCGCTTTAATTTCTGATAATGAATTGAGTGAATCCTGATTTTAAAAGAATTAAAGAAATTAAACACACACTAGCTCAGTTTTCTTTGGTAGAGAGATATGGGTAAGAGATAATTTTTGTACGTCTTTTTGGAATTATTTTTTATTTTTAAAGAAACCTCAGCTGTACGACTTTTTGGGCACCATTCATTTTAAAATAGAAAGGATCTAACTTCAGCTAAAAAAATGAAAAAATACTGAAAGGGTGTACTGTTGGTAAAATAAAAAAATCAGTTTGGTACAGCCGTTCTTATCCTGAAAAGTAAGATAGGTATTCAGTGAGACACTAGCTTTAATCAACAAAAAGAAAATTTATTCATGTTTTTAAAAATAAAAAGTTCTAACCTTTGCAGTTTTACAGGATTACTAAAAATTTTAGCCTAACAGGTAGTTATGACATTTAAATTCTAAACTCTGACTACTCCCGAAGACGAAAAATAGTGCTTTTCACTTCACTTTTTAGTCAGTTCAAAATGCTGTTAAGGCACTACTCAGGGATAAGTCTATGGAAGGATGTTTTGGTAACTTACTGTTTTTATTTCGGCTTCGATGGAACACGACCGATTTCACACTTTTCTAGTAAACACTTAGAGAGCCCACTACGGCTTTTCGTTAAAAAACTTGTGCTTTATTTAGCTCTCATGATTGTTGTTATGAGCCTTTACTGCAGCTCTGTAGAAGGAAGCCTACTTGGCGGCTCCGATGAAAATTCGCCTGGCTGCGGCTTGATGGTACTCAGCCTCGATCCCTGTCCTACCGGACCCTTAAATAAGCCGTGGGCCTTCTCTCGGTCATATCGCGACGCCGGAACCAAAAATCCGGATACACATTTTTAACCAATCCCGGCGTGCCGATGGATTCGGTCAGAAACCCGCACAGCACACTAATATACCGAACGGCTTGGAATCTCTTATTAATATACCGTTCGATACAAAAATGAAAATAAGTACAATTTGAAGTGAAAAATCAGTAACATTACATGGTCTTAAAATCTAGGAAAAAATGAATGTTACAACGTAACATATTTAGTGCAATCAGTAATATCATGATGATTGATGACAAACGGATAGGTACCAAATATAACATAATTTTATTATATTTATTTATAATTAAACAAATATTTAGGTACGACATATTTGTTTTAAACTTTTACTCCTAAATTCTAGATTAAGCTAGATTTATTTATTGGCTATTAGGTAGCTTATTTTTATTTTAAAGGTAATCACGGTACGGAACACTAACTGTATAAGTCTAACTTGCACTTTTGAAATAGAAAACTTCACAGTGCGAATAATTAGTGGTTGTTATGTATGAGCTCTAGTTATTGTAGTAGGATAATATTGTTTGATTCTTATTTCCACAGGATCTTTATAGTCTGTAGTAATAAACTGACATTTTCCATACCACATGCCTTGGTCTTATGGAATAAAAGTTTCTTTATTTATTTATTTGTTTGTTGTTGTTCGTTGATGCAGTTAACATTTACATTACAGGAAGTGAGTATGTATGTTCACCTATTCAGAATTTCTTTATTTTTATTCGTTAGTATTAGAAGATTATAAAAATAGGATACTAAGATCTTAGTTTGATAGGAAGTAGGTATTAAAAGCGTGGAGTAGTAAACAGTAGCTCAAAGTAGTAAAAAAATATTTAAAAAATTATGTCGTTTGAAGAAAGTAGTATCTTCCGAACATACTTTCGTTGAGATTTTCCACGTATTCTTGCTTGATCTTTGGCCACACGTTTTCGATTATATTTACATCGGGAGACTGGGATCAACAATCTACCGGATTCCCCTTTCCACTGGCTACACGTTATCCTCTTTAAGAATTCACCCCTCATTTTTATCGACAATCCACCGTTGGACAGTCCTTGTCAATTTGGGATATTTTTTCAACGTTCTAATTGTAGGTAAAGAGTGTCCTAAAACCTTTTTCCGAAAGACATCCCCAAACATGGATTTTCACAGGGTGCTGTCGGACCCAAATGATGTTTTTATATTATCGGTTCACTATTATCGTACTGTAGCATTATTTTTAACAAAGCCTTAAATAACAGAGGTATACAAAAAAAAAATTCTGTTTATTAAGTGAGACACGCGTTTTCTTAAGTATTTTTTATGCTGATTCCAAAAAAATCATAAAAAAAAACATCCACCTTGACTTTTTTTTCAGAAAACATACTTAAAGTTACAAGAAAACCATCAAATTGAAAAAAAAAATTAATAAATAATTTAAAACTGTATAATGACTAAAATTATGGAATTAAACTATTAGTTCAGACATGTTCTAAATCTACATTTATCGTAAAAACTTTTTCTCATATTCATGTTTAACAAAAAACACACATACACCACCTTTAACTAAGCTACGTAATAAAATGCTATTTAAAATAAATATGGGCAGGCTAAATTAAAAAAATATTTTTTATTTTTATTAATATTTAACAAAACTATTATTTTCAGTTTTTTTTTTTTTTTTTTTATGGGTCTAGCACACGTGCTACAGAGAAGTCCCTAAAGCGCTACAGGAGCGACACGTGTGCGGAGAAAGCGATTCACGTTGTTCTTGAATCGCTGTAGATTGTACTCGATGGGAAACACAGTCCTGGGCAAACTATTCCAAAGGTATGATGTTCTCCATATAAAAGACTGCTTGAAAAGCGTTGTACGAGGAGTAACAAGCTGAACCTCATACGGATGTGAAGTATTAGCGCGACGTGTACTTCTAATATGCACCGCTCTGGGAGGAATTAAACGGGCCACATCCTTCGAACACTTTCCATGAAAGTACTTGTAGAATAGGCTCAAGTCGCCAACCGTTCTTCGATGTTCCAGCGAATCAAGGCCGTCGGTCAGTTCCGGGTGTCCAATCAGACGAATAGCTCTTCTCTGGATATAATCCAACAAATGCAGTGTATGTTTGGGAGCGGAGCTCCAAACATCGGAGCAGTATTCCATAGTTGGTCGAATTTGAGCTTTGTAAAGAATTAACAGTTGTTGTGGAGTGTAAAGCTTTCTGGTTCGAAACAATATTCCCAACTTTTGAGAAGCTCTCCTTGCTATGCCTGCAACATGTTCATGCCAGGACATATTTACTCCCAAATTAACGCCTAACAGATTGAGTGACGATGTTAGAGGGATGGAGTGCCCCGATATAACTATGTCGGGTTCTGCAACGTTAACTTTTTTAGAAAAAACTGCCGCCTGGGTTTTTGTAGCGTTAAATTCCACTTGGTTACTGTCACCCCAAGATAGAATTTCTTCCAGGTCTTTGTTAAGTTGAATGACTTCCTGCTGTCTGCGGATATTCGTCTGAGTAGTCGATGTCCGAGCGTTCAAAGTGAATGAAGAGATAAGTGTACTGTCATCTGCAAAGATGTAGACTGGATTCTCGGTCTTTTCCAGCAGATAGTATGGAACCTTGGGGCACACCGGCGTTGATAGTGAAGGTCTTAGAAAGAAATCCGTCGACTGCCACTCGTAAAGAACGCTCTCTGAGGAAACATGAGAGCCACAAACAGACATACCATAAGAACGTAGCTTAGCCAACAGCCCATCGTGCCAAACACGGTCAAATGCCTTGGATATGTCAAGAGCAACCGCTCGAGATTCACCAAAGTGTTCAATTGCGTTGTTCCAAACATGTGTTACATAAGTCAGAAGATCTCCTGTTGATCTATTTTTACGAAAGCCATATTGGTGATCACTAATAATGTTGAATCCTTCAAGATATTTTATAAGATGCTGATTGATAGCCTTTTCCATGACTTTCGATATTATTGAAAGTAGTGCGATTGGTCGGTAGTTATTTGGCAAGGTCTTCTTGCCTTTTGTAGGTATCGGCTGAACTGTGGCACATTTCTAGCAGGAAGGAAATATTCCCTTTCTGTAGGATAGGTTGAAAAGTCTACAGAAAACTGGTGTTAGTTCCCTCGCACAGTTCTTGAGAACTATGGCAGGTATTCCTTCAGCGCCTGAAGCCTTTTTGGTGTCTAGCTTCATCAAAATACGTTTTATGATACGCTGTCTGAAGACAATATCGGGCATCCTTGACTGCACTTTGGGAATAGTAGGTGGTGTTTTTCCTTGGAAATCGACAGTAGAATGTGAAGCAAAGAGTTCAGCCAACAAGTTCGCTTTCTCAACAGGTGTCGTTGCAATAGAATTATCTGGCCGTGTGAGTGATGATTTGGTGAAATTTTGACTACCTGCCTTAGCGACTGACCAAAAGGACCTGGAATTGCCGGGACAAGCGAGAAGTTTGTTTCTAATCCGTTGATTGTGTACCTCCTTGGTTTCGTCGATAATTTCTTTGCATCTGTTCCTGGCACGAACAAGAATGTTACGATTTATGGTGTTAGGATCTTCACAGTGTTTCTTAAAGTTCTTAATTCTGACTTGATATCAAAAAATAAAGTTATATATTTAGTTTCAACAAAAAACTCGCTTTTAACACTTACAAGGGTGTTATGTAGTTGGTAAAATGCTTCTTTAAGTAATTTAATACAATAAAATAATGGTTTTGTTCAATATTAATTAGAATTAAAAACATTTTTTTAATTTAGCGGTTGCACATATTTATTTTAAACAGCATTTTGCTGCGTAGCTAATATTTTTAAGTTTTTATGATCAATAATATAGATTCACGGTAATTAAAAATGTCCGAAATAACAGTTTTATTCCATAATTTTAATGATTATACAGTTTTATATTTTTTATTAAAATTTTTTTTTTTCAATTTAATAGTTTTCTTTCAACTTTAAGCATGTTTTCTGAAAAAACCTCACGATGGATGTCTTTTTTTATGGTTTTTTGGATTTAGCATAAAAAATACTTAAGAAAACATGTGTCTCACTTAAAAGAAAAGAGAATTATTTTTTTGTATACCTGTGTTATCCGAAAATAGGCACAGTTGAATGAAAATAATTACAGTTGTCGATCTAAGAAGTACGTTTAAATACAAGGATATTATTCAAGCGATGGTATATTATAAGTAGCCAAGAAACAGTAACGCCATTTAGTTATCGTACGCTTTTAAATTAAATCGCCCGGACTTCCCCTATTTATCAATATAATCATGTTCGGGAACATACAGTAACAAATTTAAAATTTAACGTTGTTTCCTTATTACAACGGCAAATACCGAAGTTAAAAGTGAAATTTTGCAGTGAAAATACAGCTTTCACCTTATGACAAAAATTATTGTAATTTTTACGTTGTTTATGTAACACACCATAAGTGTTCAAATCAAAATCATGATAGGTACCTTAACAATTATTTATTTTTATTTAAGCATACAATGGAGTAATAAATTTTAATCATATGTATAAAACAAAGTAATTAGTAGGTGTAGTAAAATAAATACCAAATTAAATTCCCTTTATTTTCTAGGACTAATAATTTTAATATTTTTAAGTGGCATAAAATCCAGGCAACATTTTTACTTAAAACTTTATCTTAGATAAAATTACCGAAACCAAATAATTATAGCCCTACTGGTACGAGGGAATTTCAAAAAATTATCGTATCGTTTGAAACTTAATATAAGTACACTACTTTAAATTTCACTTTAATTTTGGGTCCAAAAAATAAATTAGCAAATATAGGTATATATATATATATATATATATATATATATATATATATATATATATATATATATATATATATATATATATATATATATATATATATATATATATATATATATATATATATATATATATATAAATAAAATCTTAATTGGGGAACTCGGCAAAAAGGGGCGTGATAAGAGATCACACAATTTTCATTAAGCCAATATTTCGGTCCAAGATTGGGACCTCCTTCAGGGCAAGAACTGAAAAGAAGAACAAAACACCACACCATATGGCGGTGGTCATGTGTGGTGATCACAGGTGAAATAATTAACAATGTTTTCAACATCCAAGGTACTCAATTACATCCATGTTTTAAATTTGGTTTTCATAATTTTATCTACAGTGTTATAGTATGTATTTTATATATTTTATGGATTAACCAACTTTTTTATGTATAAGCTACCTACGGCCATTCAGGCTAACGCAACTTCACACTTCTCATGTGAGTTTTTTGACTTTATTATGACTAATATCTTATTCTTGTTCTACACTAATTTTATTTATTATAACAACATAATGATAACATCATTAATTTAAATTTGTCCCAAACACGATCAGTGAATATGTTTTGTTCTTCTTTTCAGTTCTTGCCCTGAAGAAGGTCCCAATCTAGGACCGAAATATTGGCTTAATGAAAATTGTATGATCTCTTATCACGCCCCTTTTTGCCGAGTTCCCCAACTAAGATTTTATTTTTAAGAATTTTGGTAGATACGGCAATCTTTTGCTTTCTTTCTTTATTCTATATATATATATATATATATATATATATATATATATATATATATATATATATATATATATATATATATATATATATATATATATATATATATATATATATATATATATATATATATATATATATATATATATATATATATATATATATATATATATATTATATTTATATATATATATATATATATATATATATATATATATCATTCATTTTTTCCTAGATTTTAAGATCATGTTACGTCACTGTTTTTCTCCCTATAATTTATATTTTTTCTCCATCTTTATATTTATTGCAGTGATTACTAACTTTTAAGCAGTGTAGTTCAATCGAATTTTTAAGCCATTTATTTTACAGTGTACATTGCGGGTTATCTACTGGAATTATTTAATTTGCATCTAATGCTTCGATTGGCTAGAGGTTTGTATCGGGGAAGTAGCCATCTTGAAGACGTGATTTTAAGGAAAGGGGAAAAATATTTAAGGGTCCGGATGACATGGATCTAGGCTTTTTCCATCATATAGCCGTAGCCAGGGCTTTTTTCCCAGCCGAGATGAAGTAGGACATATATTTTGTGAAGCCAAAGTAAGGGCTTTTTCTTCAGAAAGCCGCCCAGTAGGCTTTTTTTATCAAGTTGCCGTACTCATATATTAGTAATGTAGTAGTGCAAGTTCAAGGCCTTTTTCCTTGAAATATCCGGTTTATTCCCAGACCTTTAGGGGTCAAGAAAAGTTTAGCAACCCAAAGGGAACTGGGGTAGCCAAAGTGGAAATATCAGTGTTATGAATATCTCACCAGGACAGGCCAAAAACTCATAGAAAAACCGTAAGTCATCAGTATATCAATTCGTAGACCTAGTTTCCCGCTGACAAGAGCGTTTTACATCGTACCGAACTGGTAACTCGTGAAGTGAATACCACGAACCTTCAACATCGTGTTTAACAAAGCTTTAATTAAAAACCTGATTTAATAATACCACCTACTAGATTAAGGGTTTTTATTTAGTAATAAGAGTAATAGTAGTGTAGCGGAGTTAGAACTTTTAATTTTGTCATTAATAAACCCTTTTTCCTTATCTAAGGCTAGCGTTTCACGGAATCACCTGTTTTACCTTTCAGCACGCAACGGTTGTACCATATCAAAATTATTCTTAACAACTACATAACCCTTCAGTATTTTTTGATTTTTTAGCTGAAGTTAGATTCTTTTTATTTTAAAATGAATAGTGCCCAAAATCTGTACAACCAAAAATTTTAAAAACAACTATAGAAACTATTTTCAAAATTATCTCCTACCCATATTACTCTACCAGGAAAAAACTGAGCTAGTGTATGTCTAATTTCTTTAGTTCTTTCAGTATTAATATCCACTCAATCCATTCTCAGAAAAAATATAAAGAAATGTCGCAAAATTGCGCCTCAACGTGCGGGCGATACAAAACGGTACTATATATATATATATATATATATATATATACATATATATATATATATATATATATATATATATATATATATATATATATATATATATATATATATATATATATATATATATATATATATATATATATATATATAACTAAATACATGCTTCTATGAGGGAAAAATACCAACAAAATGGTGTAATTTAGAAGTTATACTTCTCTTTAAGAAAGGCGATAAATATAAAAAAATTATCGACCCTTATCTCTTCTGTCGCACTTATATATAAGCTCTTCACTAAAATCTTAACCAATCGCCTAACAGCAAATTTAGATCTCTATCAACCTGTGAAACAGGTGGGCTTCAGAAAGCACGATCCACCACCTGTACCCAATACGTACTGTAATAGAAAAATATACTGAATATAAGGTACCAATACATTTGACCTTCATTAATTTTCATAAGGCACTTGATACTATTAAAATCTGGTCAGTTCTAAAATCCCTAGCGAATGCAAGAATAGATTCCAGATATATAAAAATAATAGAGAACTTCTATAAAGAAGCATCTATACATATTAAAATTGACTAACAACATATCATTAAAAAGGGGAATGCGACAAGGAGATACTATCTCACCTAAATTATTTACGATGACCCTTGAAGACGTCTTTAAGGAGTTAAATTGGGATGAGAAGGACATCAACATCGACGGCAATAGACTGAGTCACCTTAGGTTTTACAGATCACATAGTAGTGAGAGCTAATAACACTAATGAATTACAGGAAAAGTTGAACCAGCTGAATGTGGTCTCTACAAGGATAAAAAACTAAATTTATGAGCCCTGAAGTTACCAACATACAGATAGAAAATAACTCTATAGAACGCGTCGACGAGTATATTTATTTAGGTCACACTATAAAGATCGGAAAGGCGAACCAGCATGCAAAAATTGAAAGTGAAAAGGGATGGCATAGGCAGCTTTCGGAAAACTAGGACATATCTTCAAAAGTATTACAATACTCATAAACCTAGGCCTCTTGGCTATGAAACACACAGGATTGAACGAGAATCCATAATGTCGAAAAGTTATTCCGAGTCGCAGGGAACAGGAATGAATATGCCAGAGTGATAACCAACTTTAAGGGAATCTGACATGGCACATATAAGAAGAAGAATGTACTTATTATGGTGAAAAAAAAAATTAAACCTTATGAATACCTCCAACTACCAAAACAAGGGAAGAATGTACGTTTATTTATCACGAAAATCAAATACATAACTTATTGTTAATCTTTCTTAATTCTTTTTCTTCTTCTTTCTTATATTGTGTCATATAAGTAGGTATAATGCTTGTTTTATCCCCATTAGGTCTCTTCGATCTGGACGTCCAGCATTCTTTTCACCTTTTCGGAAGTTCTTCTACCGCAAGGTTTATTGAGTATAACTTTTTTTGCCAGTCTATTATCGTCCATCCGATCTACGTGTTTATTCCATTCTTTCCTTCTGGTTCTGGTCCATTCCATTTGGATATTTCTTGAATCTTACTTAGTTCTTGTAGATTTTTTCTGGGGATTTTGTCGTTAATAGTTTTTCCATATATGCCTCTAATTACCTTCATTTCTGTTGTCTTAATCATTTGTTCTGTTTTACATGTGTCATCTCTTGTTTCTACAACATATGTGAGAATCGGTCTAACTGTTGTCTCGTATATCCTTGTTTTGCTTTTCATAATTCCTGTTAATAAAATAGTGAGAAGCGAAAATGTTTTAAAAAAAGTTATAATTCGAATTTTTACTGGAATCACATTTATTTTTAAATACATATTAATTCTCGAAACCTTTAATTTTCAATTAAATCTTCTTTAAGGTTTTGAATTTTTTTTTAAATGAATTAGCTGTCAAAATAGTGATAATTTTTATGGGTGAACTACAATTAGGTCATAATACTAATTTAACCCGTAGACGGAAAAGTTTTTAGTCTGACACATAGATGTCGCCCTTTTCAAAAAATCCATACGATTTTTAGGAAGTACCAACCTTCAAACGATACGTGTCAAAATTTCATAACATGGCGATTAGTTTATATGTTACAGTAAGTTACTTTTGATATTTTCAAAACAATGGAAAAAAATCGAATACAGTTTTTTGACGGGAAAAAATACCGTTCAAGCAAAGTAATGGCTTGATAAGTGTTACGCGAACTCTGCCCCTGGAAAATCACTCATCATTTACTGGTATGCTGAATTTAAACGGGTTCATACAGACACAGTCCAGAACGCTCTGGACACCCAAAAGAGGTGGTTACACCGGAAAACATTAAAAAAGAAACCACAAAATTGTCTTACATGACCGTAAAGTGAAATTGCGTGAGATAGCTGACATCCTAAAGATATCAATAGAACGTCAATTTTGCATGAACATTTGGGCATGAGAAAGCTCTGTTCGAAATATGTACCTCGTGTGCTCACAGTGGACCAAAAACAACAATTTACTGATGACCGTTGTTTGGACCTGTTTAAGTGCAATGAAAAGGTTTTTTTCATGCGATATGTGACAATGGTTGAAACATGGATCCACCAATATACACCCAAATCAGAAGTCAGCTGAGTGGACAGTAGCCGGTGAAAGCGGCCCAAAGTGACCAAAGGCTCAACAGTCGGCTGGGACGGTTTTGTATTTTGGGATGCACATGAAATACTTTTCATCGACTATGCTGGGAAGGAAAAAACCATCAATAGTAAATATTATATAAAGTTATTGGTTGGTATTTGAAGACAGAAATCGCAAAGAAACGGCCCCAAATGAACAAGTAAAAAGTGCTCTTCAATCAAGACAATGCACCGTGTTACAAGTCAGTGGTTACGACGGCAAAATTGCATGAATTGAAGTTCGAATTTCTTCCTCATCCACCATATTCTCCAGATTTGGCCCTCCAGCGACTATTATCCATTCGCAGATCTCAAAAAAATGCTCACGGGGAAAGAGATTTGGCTTCAAAGTTATCACCGAATCCGAGGCCTATTTTGAAGGCAAAGACAAATCCTTCTACAAGAAAGGTATAGAAATACTAAAAAAGCGTTGGACTGATTGTATCGCTCTTGAAGGAAACTATGCTGATGAATAACGTCGAATTTTGCAAAAAAAAAAATGTGTTTTAAGTAGCTGGACCAAAAACTTTTGAGTCTACATGTTACGTTGATTAAAAAAAAACAGAAGAAAAGACAGGTCTGATTCCATAGATGGGAATCAGGGTGGTTGCTGAAGAAGTTTTTTACACTAAGAAATCCTGTTGTAAAATTAAGTTTAAGACATGCGTAAAACTGAAAACCTCCATGATGTAATCGTAAATATCCCTGAGTAAAAGCGTTATTTATATAATCAATTTAAAGTAGTTCATTTTAATCAACAAGTTTTTTATATTGGATGGAGGAAGCGAAATCCCACAAATTAAACGAGTTAAACAATATTGTATTTCTTAACATGTTGACTGAAATATGCAATTTAAAATGTAATAAATTCTTTATTGGGCCGAATTTTCGGATAAAATTCAATATATCTTATCAGTTAGAAATCTTTTTTATTTCCTATTTCCGAAATATCACTCCAAATTATTGTCAGATCTAAAAGACATTTTAGAAAATTAAAACAAATATATATTTTTTGTTTATCTTAAAGCTTAAACTTAAAAGGTACCGGAAAATATCAACATAATATTAGAAAGAGTTAAATTCTTATTAAGGCGGGGAGGTGTATGATAAAAATAAATAAAACCAGCGAAGTGCAAGTCGAACTTGCGTAATTAGTGTTCTATACGTTGATTGCTTTTAAAATTAAATAAAATCTTTACCTAGTTAATTAGGTCCCTGACATGTATATATGTTAAGATCCAATATATATTTTCACGTTTTTTCTTTGCCTAAATATATACCTAAATATTTGTTTAATTATAAAAAAAATAAAATAAAATTATTTTCTCTCGGTATAGGCGCGATGCAACGGTAGCAGTAATGCACTGAAAAGTATTTTTAAAAAACCTCCACCATACTGTCAAGACACATACTTTTTTACACCAGATAAATTATCAAACGTAATGCACTCGTGATAATTTTCGCGCAGTCTAGACTCTAGAAATAATAATCTAGAATTTTTTCAAAAATTTTTGATAGTACTTTTTGAGATAGGGAAACAGCGATTTTTGACAATTTTTTAAAAATAATTGAAAGAAAAAAGTATTACATCACATATATTTTTGAACTCGTGCTTTTACAAGCTTACATTTAACACCCCCTTCGATGACCTGGTAATTTTTTTTTTTCACTTCCGATTTCACCCCTTAAGTCAAAACCAAAAGTCTATATTTGTGTCAAATTTCAATTTTATATGTCAAATAGTTTCGGAGAAAATCGGGTGTGACCGACAGACAGACACCGAAGTAATCTCATAAGTATTACCTACAGAGCACTAAAAAATTTGATATGCCAGAGGCGAACTGGCTCGAAAATAAATTTCTCCAGAATATTTAACCGCCTTAGAGAACGATAAGAGTTATCTTTCACGAATTGTCACAGGCGACGTCACTTGGTTATTCTGTTGCGATCCTCTCACGAAGCAGTCGTCCTTTGGAAAGTTAATCACTACCGTTTTTAGTGTTCCGTACGGAACACTTAGAAGATCGCTTCGGTGTCCGTCCGTCCGTCTGTCACACCCGATTTTTTCCAACACTATTTGTCGTAGAAAGTTAAAATTTGGTACTAATATAGGAATTGATGACCTCATCAGAGCCGTTTTGGAGGATGAAATTTTTTACTAAGTCATCGAGTGGGGTATCAAATGAAAGCTTGTAAAAACATGAGTTCAAAAATGTATATAATGTGATACTTGCGTACACTTTTCTTTGTATTATTATTAAAAAATCGCGAAAAATCGCTGTCCCCCCCGTTATCTCGAAAAGTACTGATCAAAAAATTTTGAAAAAATTCTGGAATATTCTCCACGGGATGTAGATTGAACGAAAATTATCCCCAGGGCATACCCTTTAATAATTTATCTGGTATATATTAAAAAAAAACAAAAATTTCTAGGTCATCAGTTTTCAGTGAAGATCAGAAACAAACTTTGTTGAAAACCCATTTGGAGTATGTTTGGTGAAGTCATTGATCTTTTATACCTCCGTAACAAGAATTTTTATTTTAAAAGCAATCGACGTACGGAACACTAATTGCGCAAGTTCAACTTGCCCTTGACTGGTTTTTTGGGACTACGACGAAATTTTGCTTATTAAATGTAAGGAAAAAAGGTTCACAATTAATGGAAAGGTTTACTTAAGGAAAATCCAAAACCTGGAGCATACAATTAGGGAAAAACGTTGGAATTCATAGAGAGTCAAAACACACAATAATTGCAGGGTTAAGAAGGTTAACACATTTCGAGCTATTTCTGAAAGCTGGATTCACTAAGTTACCACATTAACCCTCTAACCCCGATTTAGCGCTTCGCAACTTTTTTTTGTTCACACCTCTGGGGCAAAAAAATTTAACTCGAAGGTTTAGTTGATAATCGCTGTAGGGTTTTTTGAGACAGAAACAATAGAATTTTTTTGGATGGAATAAAATAACTTGAAAAACGTTATACTAAGTGTCGATGGTAGTTATGTAGAAAAGAAAATTAAGCTCTGAAAGTTTGCGTTCATAGCTATGTAGATAATATATCTTCCAGCATGATTCTATCCTTATATCTACCAGCATGATTCCAGAAAAAAGGACTATAGAACAAATTCTCAACAAAAGCCAGATAATAGAAAAAGTCAGGGAATTCCAAATAACAACCTACATCTGTTTTATAGATTACTCCATTGACTGCATACAATGAAACAAACTCTGGTGGATTCTAATCATGGGAACACCTATATATCTTGTAAACCTTATCTGATCCCTATATGAGAACACAAATGATAGAATTAAACTGAATAATTTTTTTTCCAAATCCTTTAACGTAGAAGTCGACGTCAGACAGAGCTATGTTCCATCAGCCTTAGATTTTAACATATATAGTGAACATATAATGAGGTCTGTTTTGGTTGGCTGGAATGGAGGTGTGACAATCGGTGGAAAAAAGCTAAGAAACCTTAGATATGTAGATGATACTGGTAAACTTGCATCGTCAATACAAGACCTCAATTACGGAGCGTCTTGAAATCACTAGTAAAAACTATGGATTGACAATTAATAAAGCGAAAACCAAAGTAATAATAGTTAGTCGTAATGAAGATATGTCACACATAAATGAAATGGCTGGTTTCACTGTTGTAGACCATTTCAACTATTTGGGCTCCTTCATAGCTAACAACGGTGGTTGTGAAGCGGAAATAAGAAGACGTTTGGCTGTGGCTAGGAACTCGACGATCAAATTCATTAAGATCTGTAAAGATCCAGTTGTCACAAAAAACAAAAAGTTAAGATTGCTGTCCAGCCTTATATTCCCCATAGCTACTTACGCATCAGTAACATGGGCCATTAAACAAGCTGACAAAAGACGAATTGATGAGTTTGAGATGTGGTCATATCGAAGAATCCTCAGTATCATATACCGTACACCATACTAATGTATCTATTCCTAAAGAGCTTAGTATAAATGACCGTCTTTAAAATAGAATTAATAGACAGTGCCTGAAATATTTTGGTCACTCTATGAGGAAAGTAGAAGGCATGGAAAAGCTTGTAACAACGGGGAAGGTGGAAGATCTAGAAGATCAATGGGATGGTCTTCAACCTGATGGTCCTATCAAGTAAGATCTCTTCTTGGTATGGGTATGCACGAATCCAATTAGGTCGCGCAGGATCGAGATGCCTGGAGAATGACTAATGAGGCAGCGAATGCATAGTGTCACTCATATTCCTGTTGGGGTAAAAGAATTGAAAGAGAGAAAGTGAGAGATAACTTTAAAAAATAGCCTCGCCCTTTTATATGACTCACAGAATATGTGCAATGTTAAGGAAAACCATATACATTCAATAATAGGACGTTATGCTTAATTTCAGTCAAAAATATTTTATATTACTAGGGGTCCACACAAAAAATTGTGTCAGTTTAACTAGACCACGATACATCTGCGTATACATACCCCCAAGAACGCAAAAACTTTTTACAATTAAAAAAATATATACTGTATATTTTTTACGTTTGCGCTGGTATTATGTAACATAAACAGAGTATATGTTAAGACTGAAAAATCAGGCTAATTATGATTATTACTTTTTTAAGTATCATGTAAAGTAAATTATTACTAATTAAATATTAACCATATGTATAAAGTGAAGCATGAACTCACATAAACACACATATATGAAAAATATGCTTTACCTAAATAAACAAACAACGTAGTAATATCATGTAGATATTCTAGAATTAAAAATGTAAAAACAACTCTTACACAAGACAAAATTTGTAAATTTGTGGAGTAAATATTATATATTAGGAAAAAGTTAAATTTCATCATCGAAAGAAACCGGCAAAAATAAAGAAACAGTATATAGTATTACGATAAGATGAAAATCGATTGCAAAAAATCGGTAAAGCGTTACCCATTACTTCTCTTGCAACATGTTCTAAAATATAGTAAATACTGAGTTTGACTGTCTCATACTACAAAAAACGGCCAGGTGCAAGTCGAACTTGCACAATTAGTGTTCCGTACGGTCCTTACCTAGGCTAGTTAATTAGGTCCCTAGTAGGTAAAAGATCCAATATGTATTTTCACATTTTTTCTTAATCAATAATGGATAATAGTTATAGCTTCTTAGCTACCCAATCGTCAATAAATGAATCTAGCTGAAAAAAATGTAATGCGGCTAATTTATGTTGTTTGCAATAAAATTAATCATTAGAAATATATCTATCTGTTACTGTGTCTTTCCTGTAGATATCAAATTCTAATATATTATTATTTTTAATAATAAAAATATCTAGAAAAGGCAGTTTTTCTTTGTTCTCAATTTCGTAAGTGCATTTAATGGAATTATACCGGCTATTTCATTTGGAAACAAATCATCTATATTTGCTAATATTTGCAAATATAGATGATTTTGTTTCCAAGTTAAATATCCTTTTCTGGATATTTTAATTATTAAAAATAATAATAGATTAGAATTTGTTTAGCTTTAGTCAATCATAGCTCCTGATGAAGCTATCATGGTTAGCGAAACGCGCATCGAGTGCAAAAATTAAGTGTTTGGTGAAGTGGTGATATATACTGAGTGGTGCCCAATTTTTTGTTTAAATATAAATAAATAAAGTAAAATTAGTTTAACTCGGTATCTATCCGTTAGAGATAGGTACCGACTACGTATATTAGTATATTACTGCACCAAATACGTATTTACGTTTTGTAGCTCTTAGACCGCTGAGATTCACATCTTTCCACTAAAAAAACTTTTACCATATTGTCAAGATAGTTTTTTTATACCAGATAAATTATCAGACGTAATGCACTCTTGATAATTTTCACTCAATCTACGCTTTATGGAGAATATTCCAGAATATTTTCAAAATTTTTTGATCGGTACTTTTCGAAATAGGGGTGAAGGAAAGCGATTTTTGGCCCGTTGTTTAAAAGTAATATAAAGAAAAATTTGCTCAAGCATTACATCAGATATATTTTTGACTCGTACTTTCACAAGTTTTCCATTTGCTATCTCACTTGATGACCTTAGAAATTTTTTTCACTTCCCTCTACAAACTAACACCTTAAGTCAAAATTTAACTTTCAAACCTACACGCCTCTAATTTGGTCGATACCAGTTTTTTTTTTTTGAACAATATGTCTTGGGACGGCGCGTTGCAACATCCAAATAGTCAAGTAATAGGAGAAAGAAGACAGCTACCACAGAATGACCCCTAGTTTTATTAAGTATCTCGGCGGTCAGCAGTACAGGTGTTAGTTTCCAATTGTATCTCGTTATTAAGAAATTTGTAAAATCTATAAGAACCTACCCTGGAGCAGACGCAAGTTCCGAACACAATCCGGTGCTCATGGAGTTTCGAATGCACAGGTTCAAAAGGATTAATATAAAACAAACAATTATCCCCATAGATGCAAATAAACCGAAGAACCCTGAAATTAGAAAACAAATATCAAACGGAATGAATGAGAAATTTAAGAAGCAAATGGGTCGAGGAGAATAGAAAAAAAAAAACAGAAATGGATGACAGAAGAAATACTAAATCTAATAGACGAAAGACGATTACAGAAAACAAAAGATGTCTTAAAGTGCAACGAATTGAACATAGTAATACGTCGAAAATGTAGAGAAGCTCAGGAAATCTGGTTAAACGAGAAATACCGAGAAATAGAGGAACTGCAAAAGAAACATAACACATTCAATCTACATAAGAAGGTAAAGGAATCAGGAGGAAAAAACAAGAAACAAATCTGAGTAATGGAAGTAATAAAATTATACCGGATATTAAGGACACAATAAAGGCATGAAATCAATACATAAAACAACTTTTCAATGGACGTAGATCAGAAAACTTACAGCTAAACAGAGATAACGAGATAGGACCAGAAATAACAAGAAGATAAGTTATTCATGCTATACGACTACAGAAGGATGGAAAAGCAGTTGGTCCAGATGGGAGAAATACTCAAAATATTTTCAGATGAAAGTCCATTTATTAATCGACTGGTAATCCTATTTACAAGATCTAAGAAACTGGATAAATCTCTCTCGATTGGCTAAAGTGGACTCTTATCCCAATTCGTAAAAAGTTAAAATCAATGAAATGTGACGATTATCGCTTAGTAAGTTTAATGTCTCACGTTCTCAAGATATTCCTGAGAATCATCCATTCCAGAATATATAGAAGGTGTAAAGCAGAAATAGATAACACACAATTCGGATTAAATATCCAGCGTTGTAAAGATATGAATGTAGATGTATATGCATGTTTTATAGATTACAATAAAGCTTTCGACTGTGTGGTGGACGAGAAATTAATCAAAATTCTAGAAACAACAAATATAAAAGATATCTAAATATTATTAAAAATTTGTACGGAAATCAATCAGTGGAAGTTAAAATTGGGCTGGAAAAGTCCCAAGGTGTAAAACAGGGATTCATTCTCTCACCATTTTTGTTCAATCTTTATTCTGATGCTGTATTTAATGAGGCCATTTATGAATCCATTGAAGGAATAACAGTTAATGGGAGTGCAACTGAACAACATACGGTATGCTGATGATACCGTTCTAATAGCAAATAATATCGAAGATCTCCGTGTTATTGTATGGATGTGAGTGCTGGATCCTTAACCTTGGCTCAGAGAACCGACTGGAATCTTTTGAAATGTACATTTATAGCATCTCATCGGCATAGAAAATAAAAAACACAGAAGTACTGGAAAGAATGAGCAAAATGAAGGAATTACTAATAACCATAAAAATAAGAAAAACTGAATCCTTCGGATATATAAGGAAGGGCCCAAACTACGAATTGCTACATCTAATTATTGAAGGCATAATAAAGAGCAAACGATTGATCGGAAGACGACAGAATTCTCAGCTCAAGGGCATGAGAAGATGGTTTGGATGTGCTTCGAGTGATATTTTTCAAGCAGCAATTTCTAAGGCTCGTTTAGGTATATGGATCGCCAACCTTCGTGAGGAAGCGACGTCGTAAGAAAACGAATTGTATCCCTTTCTCAGCTTTGTCCAAATCTCAATTAACTAATCTTAATCATTGTTAATATTATAAACAAATAATAAATCTAGAGTCAATAATAATCTTAAATTAACTAATCTACCGGCAAGCTTCCACATATATACAGAGTCGTTAAAAAAAGAAGGCTACACTACCACATTCTACCACATTGGTACAGTATAAAACATCAAGTAGGAATAAAATCTACAATTCTTGAGCGATATTGCTTCATAGGCTGTAGGTAAAAGCTGTGAGGTGCAAATTTTAAACATGATTACATACACACATACACATATACTAAATAAGACGTTAAAAAGTTGAAGAGAGTGTTCGCGGGTACAGTTGTAGGTAAATCACTTAAATTTTTTAAAAACTTAAATTAACTGAAATCCATTATAGAAATCATGGCGACGTAAAATTCCCCTATTAGTCTATAAGAGCACATAATTTAGTTACTTATTTTACAAGTGCTAAAGTCATATTATAAAACTGAAAAATTGTTCTTCTGATAATATTTTAGCCCACCATCGGTCTCTTAGCCAGAACCAACGAGAAGGGCATAGGGAGCAGAAAGATTCCTCCTGGCTATATGTGCATAGGCTACGGTCATGTCCAAAAATTTAACCCTTCCGATTAACCAGTGCTGACTACTTTTGCCTTAAAACGGCATAAAATATTTCCAATTATTAATAAAAAACCTCGCTGATGATTGTTTGATGAATTGGTAGCAGCTTGAAATGAATTACGGTTTTAAAGATGAACACCATTACTTTTCTTAGCAATCAATCGGCTAAATTAATAAATAAATATACCGACCTGCCGGATTTGGCACCCGAGACTTTCTTTTTTTTTTTTTTTTTTTTTTATTGGTCTAGCACACGTGCTGCAGGGAAGTCCCTAAAGCGCTCCAGTAGCGGCACGAGTGCGGAAAAAGCGATTCACGTTGTTCTTGAATCGCTGTAAATTGTACTCGGTGGGAAACACAGCGCTGAGCAAATTATTCCAAAGGGATGACGTTCTCCATATAAAAGATTGCTTGAAAAGCGTCGTACGCGGAGTAACAAGCTGAACCGCATACGGATGCGAAGCACCAGCGCGACGTGTATTTCTAACATGCACCGCTTTGGGAGGAATTAAGCGGGCCACATCCTTCGAACACTTTCCATGAAAATACTTGTAGAACAGACTCAAGTCGCCAACCGTTCTTCGATGTTCCAGCGATGTTCCTGCACCGCAAGGAAGTACTACGCCACGGAGCCACGGGCTTCTCTTCCCAATGCCATGGTAACGCATGCAAGTAACAATACAATAGAGAACTGCTGGTGTCAAGTGAATGTATGCATCATTTTTAAAAAAGTCTTAACTTGTGGAGTCACTTTTTATTACAGTATATCAAAACATAAATCTATTCATTATTGTTTTTGCTCAGATTAAATTAAAATGCAATTAACAACATATCAATATGTGAAAAAGTTCACGGCTTTTTAGGTTACACTAGAATTTGTTACTCTTGCAAGTATCATATGCCTTTTATGAAATAACCTTATTGATTAATATTCAAATATTCTTCTTGAATTTGTTTCTTCTTTTTTTCACTGCATGCCAGTTATAGATTATCTTAGGAAATAATAAATAAATTCTTATGTCTAGGTCAGTCATTATGAAATAGTAACCTGCTAGATAATCGTTCTTTTCTGCTAATGAAAGTTTATTCTTAGAATAACTTAAGGGGATATACCTAGTCATCTGGATCAAAAAACTCGATTTTTGGATTTATACATTTTCTTTCATTATGATATCTTAAGAATATTTTCTGTAAGGTTCATAGGAATCGGTTAAAAATTGACGAAGTTATAGCAGTTTAAAAGAAGTGCCGTTGTGTAGAGTTTTCGGAACAGGTAGCGAACAGCTGCTCTCGAATCAGCCTTTGCCGACCTTAACTCGATTTTAATGTATTTTAAACTTTTTCTTTTATAATATAATACAAATGGAATCTTCTATTGTATTTCTTAGAAGGGACAAGGCATTCACGACTGCTATTCTGAGGTTCTATATTAGAAACTGGGAGTTTGTTCAGTACCGTTGTACCGTCACTCATAGCAATTCAATCGTAACAGTTATTAAAGTTAAATATATTAACAGCTATGGGAGTGTGACCGAATGCATATGACTGTGCAGCTAAAGTTTACGGAGAACGAGTAGACCTGACCAGGAGACAATTGCTACAGAGCAGAAAAAAGCAAAAATGCGTCATAGACAAGAACAAAGTAGAATTCTAGAAGCTCAAATAGCTGATGAAGATTCAGCATATGGCCCTGGAATAATTCATTTACAGGTAAGAATTTATTTTTGTATTACTGTTTTTTAACTTCATTTTCCAAACCTAAAACTTTAAAAGCATTTTTTCTCGAAACTACTTTTTCTGAAAACTGCTTGGTGGTGTGCAAGATATCTCAAGAACCACAGAACCGATTTTGATGAAATTGGGAACACATTTTTTCTATACATATTTCTTGTCTTTGAACGAAGGAATTTTAATTTTTGAACTTTATGTTTAATTAGCAAAAATTAAAAAACACAGTAACGTCATTTTCTCGCCTTTTTTGTTTAAATTAATGACATTTGATGAAAAAAATTTTTTTAAATCCTTCGTTTAAAGACAAAATTGATTCTCTAGTAAACTAATTACTTGAAAAATTTTGATTCTAACTTCCAGTCCACACTGCAATACTCCTTAAAAAAAAGTGTCGCAGGGGAACGAGTGCATTTATGATAGTGACTATATATATATATATATATATATATATATATATATATATATATATATATATATATATATATATATATATATATATATATGTATATATATATATATATATATATATATATATATATATATATATATATATATATATATATGTATATATATTTATATATATATATATATATATATATATATATATATATATATATATATATATATATAAATATATATATATGTATATATATATATATATATATATATATATATATATATATATATGTATGTATGTATATATATATATATATATATATATATATATATATATATATATATATATATATATATATATATATATGTATATATATATATATATATGTATATATATATATATATATATATATATATATATATATATATAAATATATATATACGTATATATATATATATATATATATATATATATATATATATATATATATATATATATATATATATATATATGTATATGTATATATATATATATATATATATATATATATATATATATATATATATATATATATATATATATATATATATATATATATATATATATATATATATATATATATATATATATATATATATATATATATATATATATATATATATATATATATATATATATACATATATATATATATATATATATATATATATATATATATATACATATATATATATATATATATATATATATATATATATATATATATATATATATATGTATGTATATATATATATATATATATGTATATATATATATATATATATATATATATATATATATATATATATATATATATGTATTATATATATATATATATATATATATATATATATATATATATGTATATGTATATGTATAATCGTATATCTCTTCTATTGTATGGTGTAGGGTAGTTATATATTTTCCTTTTTCCCTCTCAAACTTCGTATAAACTTCTTCCATCTTTCCAGGACTTTCCATTCTCCTTAAGTATACTTCTAATATTCCTATTCCAGGTCTGTCTAGGTCTTCCTCGCTTCTGTTTTCCCTAGATCTTCCTCGCTTCTGTTTCCCTGTATTCGGGCTTCATACACTTGTTTCACTTGTTTATTATCCTTCATTCTCTGTACATATCCCACGATCCCAGCTGTCTTTGTTGTATATATTCCATAATTGCTTGTACTCTCAGCCTTCTCCTTATTTCTGTATTCCTTATTCTGTCTTTCCGTGTAACTCCTTGTACTGCTCTCAGATATTTCATTTCGACGGCTTGTATCTTGTTTTTCTGCCTGTCTGTTAGGGTCCATGATTCGCATCCATATTGTCTTATAAATTGCTCTGAACCCTTTTATTTTTGTTTGTTTCGTCACTTTCTTCTTCCTAATGAATTTATTATTTATTGCATAGTAAAGTTTGTTCGTTTTTTCGATTCTTTCATTAATTTCTTTGTCTTGTTTTCCAGTTTTGTCCATTATCACTCCCAAATACTTTTTCACTTGTTGTATTTTGTTCCCTTCTATGTAAATATTCGTTAGTTGGTCTTCCATAATCATTACTTCTGTTTCATCTATAGTAATTTTCATACCTTTTTCTTTAAACGCTTCATTCCAAATATCCCTTGTAATTGTGTTTCATTTTCCGCCATTAGTACAATATCATCAGCAAACGCCTCTACAGATATTTCTATTCTTTTTAGCTTCCAGTATCCATTTGTCATTTATTTCGCATTTATTGATTATTGCACATTTTGCCGTATATTCCTTTTATGATTCTTATTGTCTTTGTACTTATTCCTTTGTTTTCTAAGCTTTTCCACACTTTATTTCTCGGCACACTATCAAGTGCTTTTTCTAAGACTATAAAAGTAAGGTGTAGACTTTTATTTTGTTTTGATCTTTTTTCGATAATCTGTTTCAGTGTAAATATGTGGTCTAGTGTATTTCTTGCTGATCTAAATCCACTTTGCGATTCCGATAGTTGTTGTTCTATAACTTGATTTATCCTATTATTAATGATGCTTTCATAGATTTTGACAATTGTGTTCAGTATAGTAATTCCTCTTTAATTATTGCAATCCTTGTGATCTCCCTTTTTATAGATTGGTGTAATAAACGATATTCCCCATTCGGCCGGAAATTTTTCTTCTTCCCATGCATTATTAATTATTTCTGGCAATATTGTTTTTCTCTCTTCCCCAAGTATTTAATCATTTCAGACGTTATCTTATGGCTGCCTGAGACTTTCCCATTTTTTAACTTTCTTATAACTTCTTCCAACTCTTTCCATTCTATTTGTTCCCTATTTTCTGTTTCTTCGATATTTTGTTGTTTCAATTCTTCATAATTTGTCTTCTCTTTTTCTTCATTATCTCCTAATAGTTCTTCAAAGTATTCTTTCCATCTTTCTTGGTTTTTGTTTTTCACATATTATAGGTTGCTCTTTCCTGAATGATTTAAGGACTCTATAGAATAGCTTTTGATTTTCTTCCATTTTATCTCTGAATTCTTTCCATGACTGTTTTTTGCTTCTCTTACCAACTCTTTGACTCTTTTTCCTTTATATAGTTCATATTGCCCTGGTGGTTTTGTTTTGAGATATTTTTTTCATTCTTTCTTCTTCCCAATAATTTATTCTTGGATATTATTATTCCGCCCAGCTGTTTGTCTTTTACTATTGTGACAGTGACAACTACAACTTATTAAAAAAAATCTTATCGTAATGAACAACGTCTATACATCTGCTTAAGGGCATATACCTAGTCATGGAGTCGCAAGTCGCGTTTTTTAGGAAAATAGGAAACTATTCATTATATAAATCAGGTTTTTGTTTTACGTAATAATACATAACTTAAAATACAATTCGTGAAATTTTGTTTAAATTAAAATTTCGCAAATTGTATTTACGTTATGTATTATTATATAAAACAAAAACCTGATTTATATAATGAATAATTTTTTATTTTCCTAAAAAACGCATTTTTGCGGCTCCATAACTAGGTATAAACCCTTAAGCAGATGTATAGACGTTGTTCATTAAGATAAGACGTTTGTTTTAATAATTTGTAGTTGTCACTGTCATAAATTCCTTCATACTTTTCAAGGGAGGTAAATACGATTTATTAATTTTTTTCTGGATTTTTAATTTTCAATAGACTATACTCTATTCTTTAGTGACTATTAGTAAAGGGTATATTTTCAATGTAATTTCAGGTAGTTCTAAAATTTTTAGACATACCCACCCAGTACTCTATGGAAGACAAAGAAAACAGTCGTGCATAAGAATAGATAAATGGGATATTTACTACTGCGGAGCTCGCTAGTATTGGGTATGCTTTAACTAGCTTTCTGCTCATTATTTTTTTTAAAAAAATGGAAGCAATTAATTAATTAATCACGCAATTTAATATCAGCAAGTTAAAGGGATGTGTATGAACAAGTATTCTGAATCTCAAATAAAAAAATCGATAAGTATGAATTAACTTAAAAAAAAGAAAACTGGCATGCACTGATTGTGCAAGTGGGACTTGCACAATCAGTGTTCCGTGCCGTGGTTGCTCCAGTATTCTATGGAATTTAGTCACACATTCATGTTCAATATACAAATTACCAAGAAAATATAAAAATCTTTGTAGTAAAAGTTTAAAACAAATATTTACCACCTAAATATTTGTTTAATTATAAACAAATAAAATAAAATTATTTTGTCTCGGTACGTATCCGTTGGTCACCAGGCATCACGGACATTTATTTTATTTGTTATTAACCAAATGCTTAAAGCAGTAATGTGCTGAAAAGTATATGAGTATATTACTGATTGCACCAAATACGTATTGATATTTCGTAGCTCTTAATCCCGTTTAAATTTACTTACTTTTCACGAAAAAAATCTCCACCATATTGTCAAGTCAAATAGTTTTTTTAGAATTTTTTCGAAATTTTTTGATCAATGCTCTTAGAGATAGGGTGGGGGAACAGCGATTTTTGACCATTTTTTAAAAATGATATAAAGAAAAGTTTTCGTGAATATTACGTCATATATATTTTTGAATTTGTCTTTTCACAAGCTTTCATTTGACACCCCACTCGATGACCCTAGAATTTTTTTTTCACTTTCCCCCACAAGCTAACTCCTAGTGTCAAAATTTTGCTTTCAAAACCACACGGCTCTAATTGAGCAGTCAAGTCCTATATTTATACCAAATTTCAACTTTCTACGTCAAATATTTTTGCAGGAAATCAGGGATGGCCGACAGACAGATGGACACCGAAATGATCCCATAAGTGTTCCGTATGGAACACTAAAAGTAATCTTCAGTATAAATCAAAAGAGTAGTCAAAATGTCCATAGGTTGAAAAAATCCTACATTTTTAGTTCTTCTTTAATAATATTAGTTATGGCTTTTACCCAATATTCTGTGCCCATATTTGTTAACGATATGTTAAGAAGTTCACGTACTTCTTTTAGTTTAAATCTTAAATTGGTCCGAACTGCAAATCATTTTAGTTATGTCCATATAATTTGATCGGATTTAATTCATAAGGGTACGGTGGTAGTCAAAGCACAATTATACCACAATATTTGGCCATTAAGTCAATGGGATGCTTAAATTTTCCTTTTTTTCATTGACAATTTCTAGAAGTTCTTTGGTAGATAGTTCGCAAGAGAGATACGAGTATGTTTTTGGGAGAACCAACCTATAATATCGCGTATTATCCAAGATGTTGTAGACAATTTTTCTACCAGCCGGGAATGATAACTGGCGTTGTTTTTATAATATTAGTATATATATTTTTTTATGGGCATCACACATGTGCTACAGGGACTCGTGTGCGGAAAAAGCGAATCGCGTTGGTCGTGAATCGCTGTCAGTTTTAGTCGGTGGGAAACACAGTCCAGAGCAAAAAATTCCAAAGGGATGAGGTTCTCCATACAAAAGACTGCTTGAAAAGTGTTGTACGAGTAACAAGATGCATCTCATACGGATGTGATGTATTAACGCAATATGTATTAATAGCATGTACGGCTCTGGGAGGAATTAAGCCGGCTACATCCATCGAACACTTTCCCTAAAAACACTTGTAGAATAAAGTCAAGTAGCCAATTGTTCTTGGATGTTCCAAGGTATCAAGGTGGTTCTCAGGCTCCAATCAGCCAACAGCCCTCTTCTGAATAGGATCCAACAATTGCAGAGTATATTTGAGAGCAGAGTCCCAAAAACAGTATCGGTATTTCATTGTTGCGTTGGTCGAATTTAAGCTTTGTACAGAATTAACAGTTGCTGTGGAGTGTAAAACTTTCTAATTCTAAATATTATTCGCAGCTCTCTTTGCTATGTATGCGACATGTTCGTACCCAGACATATTTGCTCCCAAATTAACTCCCAGCAATTTGTGTGACTATGCTAAAGGAATGGAGTGTCCCGACATAACTGTGTCAGATTCCGTAACGTTAACTTTTTTTGTAGAGTTAAATTCTCTTGGTTGCTCTCTCCTCAAGAAAATTTTTTTCCAGGTCTTTGTTAAGTTGAACGACTTCCTATTGTCTGCGGATATTTGCATGAGTAGCAGATGTTTAAGCGCGAAAACAATATCAGTTTTCCGGAGTGAATTCTATCATTTGAGAGCTATATTCTTAAAACATGCCAGCCCTTATTTCTGCTTGGTAATCTTTAATAGATTCAAACTGAAGCAGACCTTCTTCTATAAATCCATGAACACTTCCAATATGAGTAATAATTAGTTTACAACACTTACCGAGTAGAGGTTCTAAACCTGTTGATAATTCCTCTAAGAATGCTTGACGAAAACCTATAATGTTCCTATCTTGCTACGTTTTTTTAATGTGTCCCTCATTGAACCAAATTTCATCCGGGTAAAAAATATTTTTGCCTTCTCTGCGCTATTTTCTAACGTACTGCAAATACGAAAATTCATCGAAATATCTAAACATCCCAACAACTTTAATTGACACTGGTCTTAACCTTTCCCTGATTTGGGAACAGATAATCCATAAAGCATCGAGCCCCCTCCATCGCCCTCGGTCCACTAATATAAGAGGCGTGTGCAAGCGGAATTAAATCAGTGTCAGGCTAGATTCCGAAGAAGTTAATTCTCGGAACAAACAGGACCAGACAAGATAATTCGCAAAATGTCAGCATCACCTATTCAATCGACATAGAAGAAATCTAGAAGAATTATATGTATAAAATTTGTTTTCTTTTAAGTAGGTCCGGAGAGGCTCTACAACGTCTTTCGGAAGTCCGAGATCTCTTACGAAGTCATTAAGTATATTTTGTTTAAATGATCGCCTTCGTAGAGTCAAATACCTTACTACTATTACTGCTCTTTTTGACTCTAAACTATAGAATATTTAACCACCTCCACATTTTCACTCTAATTTCCTGTTAAAATTCGAAGTAATCAAAAATATGTTATAGGCTCTGATAATGACATAAAACATAATATATACGAAGTAACCAGTCTACCTTTCTCATCCCCCTTTTTAACCTCTTATGTTTTACCTTAATAATTATCGATAAGATTCTTATTATCTCAACAAAAAACCAGGAAAAAATCCCATTCCTTTCCTCCTTCCCCCGAAGCAATATTACTCAAAATGTTAGATTTTATTAACGATACTTCAAGTAATATTTAGGCCTCAAATTTGAATTTGATGTCTCTTTTTGGTCAAGAGCACTATATTTCTCTTAATTTAGAAACACTATGTTGGACCTGATTAATTATGTCAGAGATTTTATGACTAAAAGCAACATCCTCTATATTTTTAAAATATTTTTGTTTTTTCTGAAGTAATTGTAGTCAAGTGAAATAGAACCATATAAAAATTGGTTTATTTGTTATCGAGTTAAATGTGGCGATACATACATACGCACATACATACATACATACATACATACACATACACACACATACACACACACACACACACACACACACACCTACCGAATGATTTTGGAATTTACAGATACAGAGAATGTTATGAAAATCGCTTAATTTATTAAAGCTGGTATATTTATGTAGCAAATGTAATCGTAGAACCACATCTATAAAATTACAAAACTATAAAATTGACTCAAGAGAGTCTCAAATTTTTAATTCAAAATTATCGCCACCACAGGCTGACTATCGTAAATTCAGAACTGCCTACCGATACCTATTTTATCAAAGCAATCGGCTGTTTATTTCATCATTTGAATGCTTCAAAATAAGTAATAAACAAGGTGTTTCTCCTCGACAATTAAAATTTCCATAACAGAACCAGATTAAACACATTTCATGTAGGATAAAAATTAGATCTGTTACACACAACTAAAAATATTAATACTCTTGTTTAATTAAACAAACTGTAATAATTTTGATTATCATTAGACTTCGACAACGTTAATAAAACACTCATTACATTACGTACTCTCATTTATGCATTGCAATCTTGATAATGCAACGCAATACTTTTTTAAATTACGTGGGTCAAATTTGGTACATTTTAAGTTTTAGCTCAATGTTATTAATTATAAATATTAGATGTGTGTCTCCAATTGACTCAAGTAGTCCCTCATTTCAGTATATTAAACTATTTTTATAACACCCTTTATAGAGATACAAATAGATATATTAAAACAGATTTTTCATGTTAATGTAAGTTAAATAATGCCACTTATCAAATTTATTTAATTAGGTATTAAAACTTGAGTTGTTATACTGCTATCTTTATCGCTTATATTTATAGTATCCTCTTAACTGCTTATGATTAACATTAAGTTCATTGCAACATTGATTTATATATTTTAATAACAAGAAATGTTATATATGGACAAGGTTACATCCTTTCACAAATTAAAAATATAGCATATAAAGTAATATTGTTTATATTGTTTATATGAGTTTGCATTTTCAGAGGATCATATTTAATGAGGCGGATGCTATTGGTTTTATACTTTCCGTTCACCCTTCTGTCATACTTATCACAGAAAAATCGAAAAAAATAAAGAATAAATCAGGTTCAAAGTTGGTTTCCTTATGGTCTGCCCCCCAAAACTTCTACTTCCGGTTTCTTCTTCAATAAATCTGAGTGTTTATAAGTTAGGAACCCAAAAAAACAAAGGAAATCCGATTTCAAATTAAATCTTCTCATAATCTTACTATCGATTCTACTACCTCTGTCGGTTTTGTATAAGATTACAAATTGTGAAAGGAGAGAAATTCATAAAAAAGGACTTTAGATTCAAATTTCTCGTTATCTCAATACTCCATATGTTTTCCGATTAAAGTTTCTGTTTCCTGCTAAATTTGAAACCAGTAGTGGTTTATAATTTGAGAACCGAAAGAGATAATGCAATTTGGATTTCAAATTTGGTCTCCTCTAGTCCCAGTCGAGTTCAGACCCCAATAAAAGTTCCTGTTTAAGTTTGTGAAAAATAGTTTCCATTTTTTTCAGCTAACGGTCTGTTTAGCTATTATTTAGTCCGTTAAAAAAAAATCCAAAAGTACTTCGTCGGGAATCCGCATATGGTAAATTGGAACTAACTAATTATTGTCAGATATTCTTAAACGTATGAGAGATTCACGATAATGGACATAACCCGTTTTTACCACTAAAACTACAATGCAGTCGTTTTGTTCCGCTAAAACTTAATTGTAAATGCAGGCAAGGCAGAGTTTTATAGAAATGACACTGTAGCACGAAAGTGTTAAAATAAAGACATTTTAAGAACGCTAATAGACATACTTCTACGTTACTGCGAAAAAATAACAGAAACAACCTCGATCAATAAGCTTCCCATGCAGCTTGAAATTATATAGAAAGATCGATAATCAACTCTAAAAAACAGCATAAAGTGAGAATGTTCCTTGATCTTAATAAAATTCTGTTGTAAGTTGTAAAACCAATAAAAATTTGCCAAAAGGTATAGATTTACCTTTGGCTTTATACCAAACTGGTTTAAAAAAAGCAGCCGTTTAATACACCCGATTATAAGTTAGCCCAGTACCACCATAGTTTAAAGAATTAGTTTACCATTTTCCACATCCAATACTAGCATGTTCCCACGACTCCGACAGCATAGACTACAAGACTGATAGAACTGATTTTTATTGAAGTAAGAACAAATATAAAATATCTCATTAGCTACTACTCACCCAAAGTAATGTCCCACCGTTACAGTATATACGTATTTGCAATAAGAGTTGCATGAGCAATTTTCTACGATGGAGTCGAAACTGTTAAGTTATGTGATACGCTAGACGTTTTAGCATCTATATCATACCAGATGAAATTTGAGCGACATTTTTTAATTTTAGGATTTAGTCATTTTTTTAGTGTTTTTGTATATTAAGTAAGTTGGTCAATACATGGCACTATCTATATTAAACCTAATTAACAAAGGGTGAGATTCATGTATTTCATTACAAGAGTCATTTTATCTTCTTATTTATTTTTTTTTCCTGGGCACGGTACTGGTGCTGCAGGGAAATATCTAAAGGGCTACAGGAGCACCGCGTGTCAGCTATGATCTTGTCATCAAGATCATAACTGATCAACCATATGTAAGATTTTTCTGGTTTGTATTATAGGTATCTATATTTTTCTTTCTTCTTCTTCATTAATTTCAAATTATCTTCATGGATGTGTCAAT
This sequence comes from Pachyrhynchus sulphureomaculatus, assembly GCA_019049505.1. NCBI lineage: Eukaryota > Metazoa > Arthropoda > Insecta > Coleoptera > Curculionidae > Pachyrhynchus > Pachyrhynchus sulphureomaculatus. The sequence goes on along the minus strand of CM032448.1, from coordinate 76,244,436 downwards.
TTAATTATATTTAAGAGCTTTCTGTGACAATGGAACGACCTCCTTTTAAATTATTTTAACTATATTTTCTTTGTTTCTGAACAAATTTAAAATACTTCTAGTGGAAAGTCTAGTCAGAAAATGTACTCATATGTAGATAGAAAACTTATTACTCTATAAATCTAGTTATAACCAAACGTACATAAACACATACAGCCAGAGCTAGCTAGCTATATATATATATATATATATATATATATATATATATATATATATATATATATATATATATATATATATATATATATATATATATATATATATGTATATATATATATATATATATATATATATATATATATATTATGGGTCTAGCACACGTGCTGCAAGAAAGTCCCTAAAGCGCTCCAGGAGCGGCATGTGTGTGGAAAAAAGCGATTCACGTTGTTCTTGAATCGCTGTAAATTGTACTCGCTGGGCAAATTATTCCAAAGGGATGATGTTCTCCATATAAAAGACTGCTTGAAAAGCGTTGTACGCGGAGTAACAAGCTGAACCTCATACGGATGTGATGCACCAGCGCGACTTGTATTTCTAATATACACCGCTTTGGGAGGAGTTAGGCGGGCTACATCCTTCGAACACTTTCCATGAAAATACTTGTAGAACAGACTCAAGTCGCCAACCGTTCCTTGATGTTCCAGCAAATCACGGCCGCCGGTCAGTTCCGGGTCTCCAACCAGACGAACAGCTCTTCTCTGAATAGAATCCAATAAATACAGTATATGTTTGGGAGCGGAGCCCCAAACATGGGAATGTGGGAGCAGTATTCCATAGTTGGTCGAATTCGAGCTTTGTAAAGAATTGTGTGGCTGTTGTGGAGTGTAAAGCTTTCTGGTTCGAAATAATATTCCTAATTTTTGAGAAGCTCTCCTTGCTATGCCTGCAACATGTTCATGCCAGGACATATTTGCTCCCAAACTAACGCCCAACAAATTGAGCTAGGAGAATGGAGTGCCCCGACATAACTATGTCGGGTTCAGCAACGTTAACTTTTTAGAAAAAACTGCCGCCTGGGTTTTTATAGCGTTAAATTCCACTTGGTTACTGTCACCCCAAAGTGAATGAAGAGATAAGCGTACTGTCGTCTGCAAAGCTGTAAATTGGATTCCCGGTCTTTTCCAGCAGATCGTTAATGTAAATGAGAAAGAGAGCAGGAGACAGTATGGAGCCTTGGGGTACACCCGCGTTGATTGTGAAGGTGTTAGAAAGAAATCCGTCGACCGCCACTCGTAAAGAACGCTCTTTGAGGAAACATGAGAGCTAGAAGCAGAACTTTTCAGACATACCACAACAGCGTAGCTTAGCCAACAGTCTATCGTGCCAAACACGATCGAATGCCTTGGATATGTCAAGAGAAACCGCTCGAGATTCTCCAAAGTATTCAATTGCGTTGTTCCAAACATGTGTTACATAAGTCAGAAGATCTCCTGTTTACGAAAGCCATATTGGCGATCGCTAATAATATTGAATCGTTCAAGATATTTTAGAAGATGCTGATTGATAACCTGTTCCATGACTTTCGATATTATTGAAAGCAGTGCGACTGGTCGATGGTTATTTGGCAAGGTCTTCTTGCCTTTTTTAAGTATCGGCTGAACCGTGGCACATTTCCAGCAGGACGGAAATATTCCCTTTCTGTAAGATAAGTTGAAAAGTCTACAGAAAACTGGTGTTAGTTCAGTTTTTGAGAACTATGGTAGGTATTCCGTCAGCGCCAGAAGCCTTTTTGGAGTCTAGCTTCACTAAAATACGCTTTATGATACGCTGTCTGAAGACCACATCGGGCATCTTTGACTGCAATATGGGAATTGTAGGTGGTGTTTTTCCTTGAAAATCGACAGTAGAATGTAAAGCAAAGAGTTCAGCCAACAAGTTCGCTCTCTCAACAGGTGTGGTTGCAATGGAATTGCCTGGCCGTGTGAGTGGTGGTATGGTGGATTTGGTGAAATTTTGACTGCCTTAGCGACTGCCCAAAAGGACCTGGAATTGTTGGGACAAGCGAGAAGTTTGTTTCTAATTCGTTGATGGTGTGCTTCCTTGGTTTCGTCGATAATTCCTTTGCATCTGTTCCGGGCACGAACAAAGGTGTTACGATTTATGGTGTTAGGATTTTCACGCCATTGTCGGTAGGCAATATGTTTAGAAGCAACAGCTCCTTTGCATTTTCGGTCAAACCAAGGCTTGTCGTTGGAGGGGCATTTCTTCGAAGAAGGGATGTAAGCTTCCATACCAGCCAAAATAACATCGGAGACCTCCCTGGCGCAGTCAGATGGGTTGTCGGATCGAAAACCAAACGTCCATCCAAGGAAAAGTTCGAAAATTTCCATGAGATCTTCCCATTTAGCAGATTTGTAGTGCCAAAACTTGCGCGGCCTAGGCGCCTCTCTGTCACTGATTGGCAGGATATGTCGAAAGCAATTTATGGTCGGAAGAACCTAACGGCGGATTTACGGTGACCGTGTAAATCTCCGGATTGGTGGTTAAAAACAGATCAAGAAGACTGGCGAACTCCCCGTCTCGATCAGGGATCCGTGTTGGTTCGTCAATAAGCTGAGTGAGAATGATTCAGCTTCACGACCTTGTTCGTCGGTAGTATTTGAATATTTAAGCCAGTTGATATTGTGGACATTAAAGTCGCCCAGGATGGCAATTTCGGCACTTGTATAGTTAATTTGTAAATGAGCGATGGTGTCTGCAAGAGAAGCGAAAAGTGTTCGAAAACTGGTAACCCTTGGTGGTCGATACAGGATACAGATGAACCTTGTGGTTTGTTGAGTCGTTATTTTTAACCACATAACATCAAAGTTTAGAGGCTCCAGAGCCTCTTCTCGTTGGCAAGGCTTCTGACAAAAAGACAGATTCCAAAATTACGCCTAAATCGAGAATGGAAGTCGTACCCAGGATAAAGATAGTTGACTGTACTAGTCGATGGACTGACCTTGGTTTCACATAGAGCGAGTACATGAGGTTTATTTGATTGCAGGTGTTGATGCACTGAAGTTATGTTTGAGTTTAAATGTCGTATGTTGCAAAAATGTCGACGCCCCCGAACCAGCCCCCACCCGAAGATCCGAAAGGGGGGGCTATTTTACCTCCGGAATTGCTCTTTGGTCCCACAGTAGGTAATGTGAAATTTTCCTGTTCTGTCACATGTTTATATTTCTCTTCTTCTGTCTGACCACATACTTTTCCAATGATCTGTGATCTTGTTTGTTTGGTGGTTCGGTCACTGCTGTCTGTTTGTTGTACATAGTTTTCCGGTAAAACTGTTTTTCGCTTCTTCGGAAGGGGTTGTTGGTATCTTTCCTCTCGTTTGGTTCTTTGTATCTACGGAGTCTTGCGTCATATATAGATAATTTTTGTTTCAAAGTATCAAGGGTTTCTGGCAGTGTTCTGTTGGGAGACCTGGATTTGATCTTGTCTATACCCTGTGTGACTCGTTTGGACGCGTTCCCGTTTATAAACTGGGTAAGGTGTCCTAGATCTCTTCTGATGTTGATTTTGTTTTCTATTCTTATTTGCCACTTGAATTTTGGTTTTGTGCTGTTGGGATTTCTTTGTCGTTGCGGGAATTTTTGATTAATTACTTCGTCGGTTGCGCTTGGGACTGATGGTGGTGGGTCCAGGCGGCGAGTGATTCTCTTCTCACTGATTTCTTTGTCAGGACTTGTGATTTTATTATAGCAACGCATGGTGTGTTCGTTGATTCCTGTAGTGTAACTCATGCGTTGCTTTGATTTTCCCGCCTTGGTGGGTGTCGGCTTACTCGCCGGCACAACACTTTAGGCAAGTCCATTTTCAGTTGCCAGGTCTTCATCGTTTTGGTCGAGCTGCAATTTCCCGCGACGTTCTCGACCATTACGGTGCTCGCCCGTTGCATCTTTTATTGGTCTACTGTTGTTTGGGATGTTCTTAGGGTTTTGTGGTGTCAGAAGCTCAAAGTGTCCCGACATTGGGTTGCCTGTTAGTAGAAGGTAAATAGTTTCGGTGTGTTTTCTTGTGCTTATTATTGTTGGTCTGTCCCTAAAAGTTATTTTTGTATCTCTTGTTCTTCGTTGTTTTGAGAAGATATAAAAGTTGCTATTCTGGGTTTCCGAGAGGGCAAGTATCTCTAGGCTCGTTCCATAGGTGCCATTTTTGTTCATATAGTTATAGTAGTTATTGAAGTCTTTCATATCGTCGTCCCCAATAATGAAAATGTTTGAAATTCTAACCAGTTTTGTTGTATATAACTTAGAGCAACCTCTCGGAGTCTTTCATGATGGTTTTGGTGGCCAGATAAGTGTAGGCTAACTGCACGGAAAAGGCAATTTCCATCACCTACAATGTCGGATCTGGTAAAACTATCGGGAGTAGTTTCGGCTGAGACGGTTGTTTGGATCGTCTGTGGTTGTTGTTGTTGTTGTGGTGCTGTAGCTATTTGTTCGACAGGGGTCCGCCTCCTCAACACCCTGCCATTATCACTATTATAATCATTATTATTCGACATATATATGTATATATATATATATATATATATATATATATATATATATATATATATATATATATATATATATATATATATATATATATATATATATATATATATATATATATATATATATATATATATATATATATATATGTGTTATGGAAATCACTGAATATATTGGAACTGGCACCTCCTTGTAGCAACACCGATTGCATAAAATTGACCTTAAATAACGGATCCCCATAATAAAGTAAAAAATTGACGCTAAAGGAATGATAAAATGAAGATATTGTTTTCGCACCGCCACTGGTAAACAAAACAACTCGACAATATGGCAGATTTCAGGCAGGTGTATTATACGAACAGCAACAGTGCACCTGCACTAGTTCGTACAATGGCGGCCTTTCAGGTGCTGGTTGGTTTGGCGGTAAAATCCAGTTTAGTCCTTTTTTTAATTTTTCTTTTCGAATTTGAAAAAAAAAGTATTGAATGTATTTCTACATGACACCAAGAGTTTCAATATATGCAGTAATGTTAAAATTTTAGGTACTTTTCAACATGAATATATAATTATATTATATTATAGCACGTGAGTGTATAGGTATACTATTTCTAGGTACTACAGCTAATGACGGTCAATCTTGTCATAATTTCTTATGAATTAACAATGGTACTCGCAACATTAGATGCTGGAGTAAGATATCCTTAAATATTTTAATCAATGTATTAGCCACTAAATACTAATGTATTTACAATATATAAATAAGATAATCAACAAAGACGAAAAACAGTTGTATATAGACGTGGCTTGTACTTGAGAAAACATATAATTTGCTTTTAAAAATTAAGCACTATATACTTTTATGGGGTGTAATTAACTTTTTTTGAGAAGTAGTACAAAAATATTCAGTTTTTTTAAGATTCGTCAAATCTACATAACACGTAGACCGAAAAATTTTTGGTCTGACTCATAGATGTCGCCCTTTTCAAAAAAAACTCATATGATTTTTAGGAAGTACCAACCTTCAAACGTTACGTGTCAAATTTTCATGACATTTCGACGATTAGTTTACAGGTTACAGTGATTTTAATGACGCTACTTTTGATATCGAAATCGAATTTCGTGTGTTGATTAAACACTGTTTTTTGATGGGTAGAAATACCGTTCAAGTAAAGCAATTGGCTTGATAAGTGTTACGGGAAATCTGCCCCTGAAAAATCACGCATCATTTACTGGAATGTTCAATTCAAACGCAGTTGTACAGACACAAATAATGCGGAACGCTTTGGACGCCCAATTGAGGTGGTTACACAGGCAAACATCAAAAAAAATCCACAAAATTGTTTTGGATCACCGTAAAGTGAAATTGCATGAGATAGCTGCTACCCTAAAGATATCGAAAGAATGTGTTGCTCATATTTTGCATGAACATTTGGGCATGAGAAAGCTCTGTTCCAAATGGGTACCGCATTTACTTACATTGTACCAAAAACAACAACGTATTGATTATTTTGACCGTTGTTCGGACCTGTTTAAGCGCAATAAAAAGGATTTTTTTCATGCCATATGTGACAATGGATGAAACAGATCCACCACTACACACCGGAATCAAATCGGCAGTCAGCTGATTGGTGAAAGCCTCCCGAAGCGACGAAAGACACAACATTCGGCTGGGAAGGTTTTGGCCTCTGTATTTTGGGATATGCATGGAATCATTTTCATCAACTATGTTGAAAAGGGAAAAACCATCAATAACGAATACTATATAAAGTTATTAGTGCGTTTGAAGGCAGAAATCGCAAAGAAACCACCCCAAATGAACAAGAAAAAATTGGTCTTTTATCAAGACAATGCATCGTGTCACAAGTCAATGGTTACAATGGCAAAATTGCATGAATTGAAGTTCGAATTGTTTCCTCATCCACCGTATTCTCCAAATTTGGCCCCCAGCGACCTCAAAAAAATGGTCGCTGGAAAGAGATTTGGCTCCAATGAAGAAGTTATCGCAGAAACTGAGGCCTATTTTCAAGGCAAAGACAAATCCTTCTACAAGAAAGGTATGGAAATGTCAAAAAGCGTTGGATTGATTATATTCCTCTTGAAGGAGATTATACTTACTTACTTACTTAATCTCTATGCCTTTCTACCACTTTAGGGGTGTAAGGTCCGTGGAGTGAGTTCCGTTCATACCTCCCATTATTATTATCTTATTGTTTGTATTGTCTATATCTTTCTGTAAATCACTAAAAAATTTGTCCCTCTCCTCAATTCTTGCGTTGTCATTTGGTCCATAGCACACAATCAAAGTGCAGTCTTCGTCTGCTCCATCTTCTTTTATTGCTATCGAGAGTATTCTCTCATTTACAAACCTTTCCCCTTTTACATTCTTCATCTTCTCTTCTTTGACCACCATTGCCACTCCTGCCTCTGCATTTTCCTCCTCTTTTACTCCGGACCAGTACATCCAATATCCATTAGAAAATCTTTTGCATCCATTCCCTTTCCTTCTTGTTTCTGTGATTTCTACATAGTGCATTTGTATTTTTTTCAGTTCTTCTGTCAGTTCATCCTCTTTTCCGTTTAAGCCCCTAACATTCCATGTTCCCAATCTAATCTCTTTTCCATTTATACCCCTAAAGTTCCGTGTTCCCAATTTACTAACTCGGTAATTATTCTTTCTTCCTATCTATTTCTTTGATTATCTTCTTATTTTTATTCCTTTTATTAGTCTTCTCTTCCGTATCCTTTGTCTTTGCCAGGGTCGTCGTCGATCTATCTACCTCTCTCCTTTTTCTCAGTTTTTTAGCTTGATGGTCGTAGTACTTATGTTATCAAAACTTTTTGTGTGCTCCTCGTATATTCTATTTTCAAACCCGAGAGAAGAGGAGTAAGACAAAAAATTGTTGTTTTTATCTCTTATCACCATATATAATCAAGGTCGTCGTTCACCGCTTCTTTAGCTTTATACAATTTCCCAGAATTATTCTCATAGACTTTTAAATTCTTTTTTTTTTTAAACTTATTGTCTTAATTTTAACATTACACTCTGCTTTATTTCTAGTCCCTCTCGTTAGCAATCGACTAAAACAATTAAATAATTCAATATATTGAAACACTACCGTAATAATGCTCGTTGAACGAGTTGACCACTGCCGGGCGTTCGATTTCGATGTGTACACTTCGTGGTCTGGAACTCAACCTCCCTATTTTGAAGGTAAAGACAAATCCTTCTACAAGAAAGGTATAAAAATGTCAGAAAAGCGTTGGATTGATTGTATCCCTCTTGAAGGGGACTATATTGACGAATAAAGTCGAAGAGCTAGACCAAAAACTTTTCAGCCTACGTGTTAAATGCATTTTCGTTGCATATTGGAGGTTCTAATGTTCAGAATTAGTATATTTTACACAGGCAACAGAGGCTTATAGGAAATTTGCAATGAAAAATTTTATTATTATGGTCTTCGGAAATTAATGCAACACGACATAACTAATTACACTAGCAAATTTCTAAGTGTAAGTCTTTACCTACTCTAAATACTAAAAAATAATAGCTAGAGTAGGAGCCAACGTATTATTATTGCACACCAACTGATCCTTCTATTTGTTATTCAATGATTGATGTGCAAAAGTTAGAAAAAGTTACGTGTGAGATTAGTTGCATCGAGTTGCACTAATCTACGAAAATCTTTACGAGATGCTCAGTGGTTTAGCGAACGACAATGGTCAGGAACCTTTTCTACTGTATTAAAAGTGTGGAGAAGCCGAAAATAATGAACCTTGCTTAGGCATGCTCCCAGGCCACATAATAGTCACGTTAATTTTTACGTCACTTCTCGTCTTTCCCACTGTATTGGAAGGTTGCTCTTTATTTCAAAGTTGTTTCTGTGGCTGATGTGGGTGGCATGATTGACTTGTATTTGCTTATATCGTACAATACCTTAGAATCTTCTTCTTTATAATCCACTGCTTCTCCACTGCAGGGCATAGATCTCTTCAAGTTCCTTCCAATTATCTCTATCTTGTGCATGATGGAGCCATCTACTGCCTGCTATCAACCTGATATTATCAGTCCATCTTTTCATTGGTCTTCTGACACTTCGTCTGCTCTTCCAGTAATCCCTAAATAATTTTGTTGTCCTTCTACCATCATTCGTTCTAGCCACATGCCCCGCCCATTGCCACTTTAATTTTGCCACCCCTGATATCTGTAATTCTTATTGTTCATCTGATATTCTCGCTTTTGTGTGTGTGTGTGTGTTCTCTTAAACCAATACCTAACATCTGTCTTGTTATGGCTCGTTGAGTACATTGGAGTCGACAGAGACTATTTTTTGTAAGGGTCATGGTTTCCAGCCCATATGTATTTACTGGAAGTATGTGTAGTACACTTTCTTTTTAAGGTCATGGATTTGTACACTTTTCTTTTTAAGGTCATGGATTTGTGCAATTCGCCTTGGTATTTCCTCTGTTTGATTGCCCTGTCCCAAATATATATACTCTTCCACTCTCTCGATATCCTCCTTGCCGAGCTTAGTTTTTGTATTTTGTGGGCTCAGAAGTTTTGTTTTCATAATGTTCATCTCGAGCTCACTTTCTGTGAAGCTTGATTAAGTTATTCTATCATGATTTTGAATTCTTCTAGATCTTCGCTAATCAGTACTACATCGTCTGCGAATTGCAAGTGATCTAAATATATGTCATCGATTATAATTCTCTTCTCTTCCCACTCAAGACTTTTAAATACCTCCTCAAGACCAGGGTAAACAATTTTGGTGAAATTACGTCACTCTGGTATAGTCTTAGAATATAAAGCTCCAATATAGCAGTATCATCGCTAAAAATGTTCGGTGCTATCTGTATTACATCTAGCTGATGAGATCCAAGTGAGAGAAATGCTTTTTAGATTAACATTTTGCTAAGTAGTGCGCCTAGAGACTGCCTCATACTTAGCATACAAATGAGAAGATTACCGACAATCGTCTTCTATTGAAAATTTCTTTTCTCTTTATTGATGTGCGGACGTTAAACTGTCTAGTAACAAAACTGTTTTAACGATCATTCTTTGCGAAAGATCAAACAAACACGATTGAAGGTTATATTGCAGTGTTAATGGAGAACATAAATTTTAAAACGCTATTAATTTTAATTAAATATATAGAAATAGTCAATTACATCAGGAAAGTTAGCCAATTTTATTAAGATCGAATAAGGTACTTTAAATTAAAAAATACGATTGTGCCAAACAAAGTTTGTATAAAATATAACGTCCTAATTGTAAGAAATAAAAGAGTAATTTAACACAAAAAATATAGGATTAAAGAAATAATTTTATAAAATACTAGGTGTGTTAAATAATAAAAATTTGTATCATAATTTTCACTTATCCTAGGTACGACGTCTACTCTCGGTTAAGAAATAACTTTGGGATCAGTCCTTTTGCCAGAAGCGATATCTTTTACCAACAAAAGGGAGCTCTGATTAGGGGCATTCATGTTATGTGGTTAAAAATAACAATCAAACAAACCCCAACCTGCTGCAGCTAACGACTACCAAATGATATTAAATTTAGAACTTTCGCTACTTTTGCAGACATCATCGATTATTTATCTATTAATCATTCTAGTACCGAAATTGCAATTCTGTGCCCAATAACTAACTTAATTATTCAAATACTACAGTCGAATAAGGCCGTTAAGCTGAATCTTTTTCAATCAGTTATGACCTAAGTTAACTTATCGATGAACTAACATGGATTACCGACCATGATGGAAAATTAATTTGGTCTTTTTTACCTGATTTTAGCTACCATTTCAAAATTTATACTGTCAGCCGTTACGTTCTTCCGACTGGTTTTGACATCGTATGTTCTACCAGTCATTAATAGAGGGATTCCAAAACCTACTACAAATCGATTAAAAGGAAAGAACTCATGGAGTTCTCATTCTCTTGGTTAAAATATATATATATATATATATATATATATATATATATATATATATATATATATATATATATATATATATATATATATATATATATATATATATATATATCCTCCTCATCAGTCCGAACCGAAGAGGTGTAGTGAATGCCAATGACACTAAGGCCTTGCACTGGTTCCTATCGTCAGCAAGATGAACTGCAACATGCACGCCAACTCCGGTTAACTCCCGAACCTGATCCGAAGAGCGACGTGAAGACCGGCGTCTGGGTCTTGTCTGTACACAGTCCATCCAAATATTGATTCTTTAAGCGACCCTGTCTCTGTGGCATAGAAAAAACTAGAGAATTTTTTGTTGTTTCAGATATATTGCGATCGCGACAAATTTTTGTTAGCATATATATATATATATATATATATATATATATATATATATATATATATATATATATATATATATATATATATATATATATATATATATATATATATATATATATATTATATATATATATATATATATATATATATATATATATATATATATATATATATATATATATATATATATATATATATATATATATATATATATATATAAAGGGTGTTTTTTATAGAGGTATAAAACTTGTTGGCAACACTTTTTTTAACTGGCGGCCATTTTGTCAGCTGTCAAGTGATTTATGTTTAGTTTGGTTTGGCATTTCAACATGAATAGACTGACGCCTGAACAACGCTTCCAAATTGTGCAAATTTATTTTGAAAATCATGGTTCTGTTCGAAATACGTATCGCGCACTACGTCCATTTTACGGTCAACATAATCGTCCATCAGAGCAATTAATTCGATTAACTATGGAACGTTTTCGCACCACGTTTACTTTAAATGATAATATGCATCCACAGAGTCGTCGTACAGTGCGTACAGAAGAAGTCATTGCTGCTGTAGAGCGTAGCGTAAAGGAAGACCCGAATCAGCCTATCCGCCATCGTGCACAGGAATTGGATATGTGTCCATCCACTTTATGGAAGATTTTGCGGAAAGATCTTGGTTTGCGTGCTTACAAAATCCAACTCGTGCAACAATTGAAGCCACACGATCACCTAGGCAAGGCGTAGATTCGGCGAATGGGCCCAAAACAAGATTGCCGTTGATCCCGATTTTCATAAGCGAATTATGTTTAGCGATGAAGCTCACTTTTGTTTGAATGGATACGTCAATAAACAAAACTGCCGTATTTGGAGTGATGATAATCCTCAAGTGTATGTTGAGACACCGTTACATCCAGAAAAACTGACTGTTTGGTGTGCTTTATGGGCTGGTGGAATCATTGGTCCGTACTTCTTTAAAAATGATGCTGGTCAGAACGTTACAGTCAATGGTGACCGCTATAGAGCCATGATTACTGACTTTTTCGTTCATCAATTGAACAACCATGATGTGCAGGAGCTGTGGTTTCAACAAGACGGCGCAACATGTCACACAGCTCGTGCCACAATTAATTTATTGAAGGAAACGTTTGGTAACCGCATAGTTTCACGTTTCGGACCCGTCAATTGGCCTCCAAGATCGTGAGATTTAACGCCGCTGGACTATTTTCTGTGGGGATATGTGAAGTCGCTAGTCTACGCCGATAAGCCCGAAACGATTGACCACTTGGAGGACAACATTCGCCGCGTTATTGCCGATATACGGCCACAAATATTGGAAAAAGTCATCGAAAATTGGACCTCCAGATTAGACTACGTCCGAGCCAGCCGTGGCGGTCATATGCCAGAAGTCATATTTAAATTATAATGCCAGAAGATTATCTTTCGAATAAAGTAAATTTCATGTCAATTTAAAAAATTCATCTTTGTTTTATTCCATTTCAAAGTTCTATACCTCTATAAAAAACACCCTTTATATATATATTTATATATATATATATATATATATATATATATATATATATATATATATATATATATACATATACATATATTTATATTTATGACATTGTGTTGTGGATTAGGGAAGAGATTTTTCAACAAATAAATAAGCACTTATTTATTACCATAATTTTAGTTACGCACCTGTAACTACAATATTGTTGCTAGCAAATCAACCTTCAAATATATCCTTACAAATGCATTTTGGTAACTTCTTTATTCTTACGGCAACTTAAGAAATCAAAATAATCAGCCCATTTTGAATACAAGTAAAATTAATATTAAAAAATATATATAAAATATTTTGAAACGACTAGGCACAAATAATTCGAAATAGCCACGAGCGTCAATATCCGATATGTATACAGAAGACTGTGTGTCGACGATTATTCTTTGCGAAAGTTCAAACACAGTTGAAGGTAAGCGAAGCAATAAGCATTGTTTAATATATCTTTTAACTCGGAATTTTTAAATTACATAATGGTTTTTGTGCTACTTAATTAAAATAATTTAATATTAACCCATAATAGATACAATTAAACTCTTTAACGTAAATAAAAAATTTTATTATGATATTTATTAATTATCTGGTGAATCTAATTAATTTTACATAGAAGTTACATCTAGGTCATTAAACATTAGAATAAAATAATACAAGAATTATATAAAAAAAAAGAATTCCAAAAATAAAATATCTGCAAACATGTTTTTGATAATGATCACAGAATCAGTTGAGATTGTATATTTTAAAATCTTTACCATAATAATAATTACAATGTTATATTTCTCAAACTACAATTAAAAAAATTTCGTCTCATTTTCAGATATATAGAGTTCTGATTAAATTGGTATTAAGAATTATATATATATATATATATATATATATATATATATATATATATATATATATATATATATATATATATATATATATATATATATATATATATATATATATATATATATATATATAAATATTTGATTTATTAAATAGAAGCCGTTATTTGCCCCTTATGTATATCTTAATTTCTGAGAATGGATTGAGTGGATATTAATACTGAAAGAACTAAAGAAATGCTGCTAGCGGCAGCAGCAGCAAGATCACAGTATCGAGCATCAGCAGCAACAACTTGAAAATGCCAAATGAGATTTTGTCCAAACGTTGTGCAAATTCATTGTTAGACGAACGGATTGAAACCCGGAATTTTTATGTATTACATTCCACCATCCGTGAAAACCTCTATTGTAAATATATATATATATATATATATATATATATATATATATATATATATATATATATATGAACCTTTTTTACAACTCAATATGCAAATTTTTGCGGAAAAAAAAAAAAAATGGAAAACTCGCTAAATTGCCTTAAAAAGGGTCAAAAATCCATATAGATTTTTCTGATATAGTATCGGAAAATAAAGGGAGTTACTAAAAAATTGATAAAGTGATTTACCCAGTACTTTTCTTGCAAACACGCAGCTCTGAAATAAATATTGAATTTGGCTTTCTCACACTAAATAATAATTTAATTCAAGCAATACAACTCAGTATGTTTCATAAATGCTCCTTCATAGTTACATTAATTTTAAGAAACCGGTCAAGTTCATGTTGAACTTACGCAATTTTTGTTCCGCAGCTGCCTTTAAAATAAAAAAATTTTTTACGTAGGCTAAGTTAATTAGATCCCTAACATGTATATCTTAAGATCCAATATGTATTTTCACATTTTTTCCTAGTCAATAATGTATAACAGTTATAACATCTTAGCTACCTAATCTCCTCTATCTAGAATGTAGTAATAAAAGTGTAAAACAAATATTTACTACCTAAATATTTGTTTAATTATAAACAAATAAAATAAAAGGATTTTGTCTCAGAGGCGCCACTCGGTAGCAGTAATGTAGTGAAAAGTATATTAAAAGAATCTTCACCATATTGTCAACGATCATAGTTTTCATAGTTTTTTTTTTATACCAGATAAATTATCAAAGGTAATGCACTCGTGTTAATTTTCGCTTAATGTACACTTTAGGAAGAACATTCCAGAATTTTTTCAAAATTTTTTGGTTAGTACTTTTCAAGATATGAGGGAGACAGCGAATTTTGGCAACCCTTTTAAAATAATACAAAAAAAAGTGTGCGCAAGTATTACATCATATATATTTTTGAACTCGTGTTTTCGCAAGCTTTTACTACCGATTTCGTCCTTTATGAGTCAAAATTTAACTTTCAAAATCACACGACTCTAATTGGGCCATCAATTTCTCTATTTGTGCCAAATTTCAACTTTCTACGTCAAATAGTTTCCAAAAAAATCGGAAGTGACAGACCTAAACTAATTTTTCAAGGTCATTACTTCAAAAACTATTTATATTTTATATAGGAAATGGTGCGCCGAGATTGTCCAGAATTTTCTGGGGAATTGAAAAAATCGGGAATATACAGGGCCTATATGTATATATATGTATATATAAAAATATATATATATATATATATATATATATATATATATATATATATATATATATATATATGTGTGTGTGTGTGTGTGTGTGTGTGTGTGTGTATATATATAGGTCACTTTATAATCACATCTTTTTACATACTATTCTTGTTTGGAATTTTCATTGGAAATAATAAAAAAAATAATATAATTTTCAAGCTCATCGACTCAAAAAGATATATAACTTATTATATTTGAAGCAACCCTTCGAATCTATCAATATCTCATATCCTTCGACAGTTATCATGCGAACAGTCAAATAGACAGACAGACCGACATACTGACAGAGAGATAGATCGATGGAAATTGGAGATTATGTTTTTCATGATCTAGGAGCCTGAAACGAACAGTAATGCAAAAAGTATCGAATGTAATTTTTTTCAAGAATATAATATCTTTCTTCTTAAGGAAAGAGAAATCTGTATGAAGTAATCACGCGTGTTCGTTATTTCGGGGAAGGGTATTTCCATAATTACATTATTCTAATAAAACACCAACAGCAAAAAACAAGTTAGTATATTACATTTATATCCGTTGCTTCATAACGGATTATGGTAATAGGCTCTTGCCAAATAACTACATATGACTAAGGGTAATCTACAATTACATTATGATTTAAATTGAAGTTCCAACACAAGAAAAATACGTAGGTGACATCTAAGGTAATACCTGAACCGTTTTTTTCCCTGAGAGGTCCGAAACATCTGATTTACTTTAAGATCATAATAATTCATAATACAATATTAATCTTATCTCTTAATCTCATGTTTTTCCTAAGAGTGATCTACGATTAAATCTGAAGATTTTTAAATTCTTTAAATTTTAGTCGTGTTGCGGAATTAAGTTGTTACAGAATAACATCTCGCGATCGACTAAATTAAGGCTAGCAGGAACTCTTATATTTTTGATTGTAACATGTGCATCGGAAACATGGACGATAAAGAAAGCAGATAGAAATAGAACTACTGCATTTGAGATGTGGGTGTATCGTCGAATTCTTAGGATATCGTAGGTAGAACATCGAACAAATCAGTCTGTTTTACAAGAACTAATAGTCGCTAAAAGATTGAACTCACTTGTATACCAGACATACTTAAGGTATTTCGACTACCTCAGCAGAAGACACGAGCTAGAATAATTGGTCCTACAGGGAAGGATTGAAGGCAAACGCTGCAGGGGTAGATCACCTTTACGTTGGGTAAACCAGATGAAACAGTTAACTCGAAGGTCATTACATGAAGCATCAGATCATGCACAGAATCGAGCACAGTATCAGATATTTGAGTTCAATCCATTTATTGAGCACAGAGTTACCATACATTCAATAATATAGAAATTTTTGGAAAAGGCTATCAACCAGCATCTTCTAAAATATCTTGAAGGAATCAACATTATTAGCGACCATCAATATGGCTTTCGTAAACATAGATCAACAGGAGATCTTTTAACTTATGTAAAATATGTTTGGAACAACGCAATTGAACACTGTAGAGAATCTCGAGCGGTTGTTCTCGATATATCCAAGGCATTCGACCGTGTTTGGCACGATGGATTGTTGGCTAAGCTCAGCTCTTCTGGTATGTCTGAAAAGTATGGCTCTCAAAGAGCGTTTTTTATGAGTGGCAATCGACGGGTTTCTTTCTAACACCCGCACTATAAACGCCAGTGTGCCAGGGCTCGATATTGTCTCCTACTCTCTTTCTCATTTACATTAACGATCTGCTGTAGAGGACCAGAAATCTAATCTACAGCTCTTCAGATGAGAGTACACTTATCTCATCATTCACTTTGAATGCTCGAACATGCAAATATCCACAGACAGCAGGAGGTCGGTCAACTTAACAAAGACCTGGACGAAATTCTGTCTTGGGGTGACAGTAACCAAGCAGAATTTAACGCTACAAAAACCCATGCGGCAGATTTTCCTAAAAAAGTTAACGTCGCTGAACCCGACATAAGCATGTCGGGACACTCCATTTCTCTAGCATCGTCACTCAATTTGCTGAGCGTTGGGAGCAAATATGTCTTGGCATGAACATGTTGCAAGCATAGCAAGGAGAGCTTCTCAAAAGCTGGGAATATTATATCGAACTAGAAAGCTTCACACTCCACAACAACTGTTAATTCTGTACAAAGCTCAAATTACCAACGATGGAATACTGCTCCCATGTTTGGGGTTCTGCTCCCACACATACACTGGATTTGTTGGATTCGCCTGATTGGAAACCCGGAACTGGCCATCAACCTTGGTTCGTTGGAACATCGAAGAACTGTTGGTGACTTGAGTCTATTCTTCTAGTATTTTCATGGAAAGTGTACGATGAATGTAGCACGCTTAATTCCTCACAGAGCGGCGCATGCTAGAAATACACGTCGCACAGTGTGTCGCGTAGAACATGCTAGGTGGACAAAATTCATGTTATGATTTCCAGGAAATCTTATTTGCAAAACGTAAACAACACCACCAAACCCCGAATTCCGAGAAAAGGTTGTTTATCAAATTTGCAAGTGGCGAGTCATAAGCGTCAGAAGTCAGGTAATGAGTTTAATGCAGCTCTTTCAATCAATCAGTTGCAATTTAGCGACACTTTCGTGCACATCTTATAGTGACATATTGTAATATTGTGAAAGTTTTTGTGATGAATATTAATACTGAGGGTAAGTACTAATTTTTAATGTATTTTTTTAATCAGAATCTATTAATTTGAATTTTTAGTATTTTTTTTAAATAGCCTATATATTTTAGCGTGTTTTAAAAAAAAAAAAAAAAATTGAAAGTTCAGAATATACAGACATTCACCTCTATCCGGGCTAGTTTTTAGATATTACACAGAAATAACTTTATTCTTCGTAAAAATACACATATTGTTTAGCACACTTCAGTACAACATGTTTTTTTTCTTTTTTTCCAGAACACGTTTACTCTATTTCAAGGGTAGCCTTTTTTGAGGAGTGGTTGAAACACACGAAGAATGAAAAAAACTCGCGTGTATATGACTTTCTTTCTTCAAAATTTCACTTTGGTGACTTACTGAAAGCAGCCAAAAAGAAATAAAGTTGAACATATCCAACTTGTCTAATAAGTTTGGTGCCAAATGGTTGGCTTCAGGAAAGTCGAAGGAGCGTTTTTTAATTAAAAATAAGAATTGGTTGGATGAAGCAGACATACAGTTTACTGAGAGTTCTTTTGCGCCACAACCTTCAACATCAAGTGAGAATGTGACTCCTGCAGGAAGACCTCGCAAAGATTTCGAGGAATCGTCGTTTAAGACGAAGAAACATCGCGTCGTGGATCTCGTAGAAGTGTCAATGAATTGGTGACTGCTGCCGAAATTGCTGTGCGTTCAGCAGGGCAAAGGAAAATTGCCAATGTGATTAGAGACATTAGTGAGAGCCCAGATAATATTATTAAGGCTAAAAATACCAGTTCCGTTAATCCTAGGCAATTAAGTAGTGACGAAGCCTTAGCTTACTATATAGATTCTAAGTCAACAACGCATTCTTACAAACAGACTAGGAAGTGGTCCATGAAGGCGGGGCATAATGTGTTTCCGTCATATTTTAGTTTAAAAAAGTCCAAACAGGCCTGTTACCCTGCAGAGGAGCACATTGCTATAACAGAAACTCGTGCTGAAATAAATTTGCAAGCCTTATTAAATAAAAGAGTGGAACGTCTAGTATTAGCACAGAATGAAGTTATCAGCAGTGTGCTCCCAACAAGTTCATCGTTTACACTTGTTAGTAAATGGGGATGTGATGGAAGTTCTGGGCACAGCACATACAAACAGAGATTTGAGAACACTGAATATACGGACGAGTTTCTTTTCGCATTTTCTTTAGTTCCCCTTAAGTTATATGATGGGTCCAAAATTATTTGGCAAAATCCTCGGCCTTCATCAACTTTGTATTGTCGCCCATTCAAATTTGTATTTGCCAAAGAAACGAACGACTTCACGTTAGTGGAGACAAATAGATTGTGGGAAGAAGTTAATGCTCTTCTTCCAACACTTATCAACTTTGGTGATTCTCAAATCTCTGTAAAACACGAACTTTTGCTAACAATGACAGACGGAAAGGTGTGTAACGCCTTAACGGAAACTAGTTCATCCCAAAAGTGTTTCATCTGTGGCGCCACCCCCAAGACGATGAACGATGACCCCGCGATGTTTAACAGCAATCAAGAACATTTTGGCTTTGGTTTATCTACACTTCATGCTTGGATTCGTTGCTTCGAATGTCTTTTACATATCAGTTACAAGTTGAATATTAAGAAATGGCAGGCTAGAAACAACGAAGACAAAGCAGATATTAAGGTTCGTTCCGAGGAAATCAAATTGAAATTTAAGAACGAGATGGGACTCATTGTAGATAAACCAAAGCCAGGATTTGGTTCTTCAAATGATGGACATACAGCCCGTCGCTTTTTTAAGAATGCTGAGATGAGTGCTCAGATCACAGGGTTGGATGTTACAATTATAAAAAAGTTTGATGTTATTTTGAGAACATTGTCTTCTGGATTCGAGATAAACTTAGTTGAATTCAAAAAATTTTGTTTTGAAACCAGAAAACATTATCTTAGTCTCTATTCGTGGTACTGTATGCCTGCTACTGTGCATAAAATATTAATTCACAGCACAGAAGTCATCAAAGCGGCATTGCTTCCAATTGGGCAGCTTTCCGAAGAGGCTCAAGAAGCACGGAACAAAGATTGCCGCAGATTTAGGGAGTACAACACCCGCAAGTGCTCGCGTGTTGCCACGAATAGAGACTTACTGTGCATGTTAATTATAACATCTGATCCTTTGATCAATAGCCTTCGAGAGATTCCCAAAAAAAAAAGCCGGAAAAAATATGTACAGATGTATTAAAGTTAATTGTAAACCCTAGCATAGAAGAGTCAAGATTGGAATCGTCATCATATTGTCGCACAATGCCACAAAATGATGACGATTATACAGTAAACGACTCATCAGAAGACTCTGATGATGATTATTAGGTTCAGCTACTATTTTTAGTTATGTAGTGCTTGTACTAAGCATGTAAACCTTGACTTGTAAATTTTTCTTTATCAATAAATGAGTATTTTTATTTTACATATAATTACAGTCAGTGTCATTATGCTAAATTTATTACAGAGCATTTATATTTATTTTAAAATTAAACAAAAACAATTTTTGACTGGAATTTTCAAAAACAATTTTTTTTTTGAACCGAACAGCAAGAAATATGTACCTTAAAAAAATCAAAAACATTTTAAAATACCAACTACTTATGTATGTATAATGCACAAGTTACCTACCTGAAAGGCAGGTATTATTTGAGTTTATCCTTTTTGTGTCAATAAAACTAAGTAATATGGATTAATTGTTTTATTTTTAATTGACAAATGCAATAAATGATTTTTCATCTGGTTATTATTAAAAATAATAATACAGTGTCTTTCATTTAGTTGTACATTCAAGTTTGTAGAAAAATTCGTGCACATACGCAGAATATTTTGTTTTTGTTATACAATGTTTTGTGCAGCTGGACAAAAAATACAGGTAAGCGAAATGCAGCTAAATGAAAGACACTGTATTATAATTTTTAATTCTAATAACCATACAAAATACCCTTGCCCTTTAGTTCCGTTATCTACCTGCTAAGCTGATGCAATCCTACCGCGATATGCAAGGGTGGCTGTATTACACAAATTTTATCGATATTGAGTACCTGCGGTAAATTGTCAATAAAACCCACATTTATTAACCGATTTTCATGATTAATACCTTATTTTATTTTCCAGATACGCAGCTGTCAGAAAAATGTATAATATTTTGTTTTTCTTTTGTTATTGCGCTTTTTTACCGAAAAAAATAATGAATTTTACACGAAAATTTTTTTTTTCTCTCCATTAATTTCTAAATAACTCCAAAACGATAAAAGATAGAATAAAATAATATTCAATCAACTTTAATAAAATTTTGTTACGCATTTTTTAATGTTTTATTTATAAAAATCTGACAAGTTGTTCCCGAGTTATCGTTAAATATGTCTGCGTAGCTGACTAATTTAGGGGAAAAAATTAGCCACACCCATAAAAAAAAACCAACGCGATGAATTTTTTCTTAAAATAACTTAATATGCCTAGAATATACATAAACAATTGAAATAAGTGAAAAAATAATTTTGTCCAGCTAACTTGTACTAGTCGACACACTGTGCGTCGCCCTAATACTTCACATCCCTATGAGGTTCGGTTTGTTACTCCTCATACAACCCTCTTCAAGCACTCTTTTATATGGAAAACCTCATCCCTTTGGAATAATTTACTCAGGACATTTTTTCGACCGAGTACAATTTACAGCGATTCAAGACCAACATGAATCACTTTTTCCGCACACGTGTCGCTCCTGTAGCGCTTTAGGGATTTCCCGCAATACGTGTGCTAGGCCCATAAAAGGACTTAGGAGGAGGAAAATAAAAAAATCTTCTTCACTGATATACGAAATTAAACAGATCAACCTTTTTATTCTGTTTCTCCCAAATCAACATGAATTGTCATTATTACATAATTGTAGTTTACTCTTAGAATAATCATACACAATTTATTGGCAAGACACTAAATAAAAGACATGCAATTGAATTATTTTTCACGTTACTAATTTTTTTTTTTCCGAAATGTTATCCTCACAAATTTAATGTATTGGCCACGAAATAATAATAATCTATTTATCATATATAAATAAAATAATTAACAAAGGTAAAAACAGTTTTAGATATGTTGTAGCAATATATAATAATGATATAATACCTGGAGAGGAAAACACATAGACCCAGGAATATTTGTTTCACCCCACTGGGGTCTATTAGGGCGCCTTTACTAGTAAACTGGACAGTGAAGATCAGTTCAAAAGGAATTACACATAAAGATAGGCAAGGATGTGAGTAATTATAAATACAATATGATTCTAGGTGCTTAGTATTTCTTAAATCAATATCGGTAAGGATATATTTTATTTATTATTTTAATAATTCGTCAATAAGAGTGTGTAAATGTTAGCTAATTGGCAGCCGAATAATATATGGCTGACATCTCAATAAACCCTACAGTTTCATAGTAAATTATTTCTTACTCCTCTTTTATTGGGATGGTTAGGGAAGAAGTTGTGAATAATTTTTGAGGCCATTGATTGTTGCAATGTTTTTCCTAGATGCGTAATTATGGTAGTACCAATGTGATGTAGGACTGGTTTGATGAACTTTAAAATAATGAGTAATGGTTACATTGCTAAATTTATTTAATTCTTCGTTTCATTCGGTTAACACGCGTTTCTTAAAATACTGCTTACTATGCCTGAATGTGTTTGGGTCCATAGAAAGTTAAAAATAATTCTTTAAAATTTTCAATTTTTCTTCTCAAATAAAAAAAGGATTGTATTCGTGAAAAAACACATTCCAAGACTTTTGCACATTTTCACATTTTAGGGTTCCTATATGACGGAAAACACAATCACCAACCTCCGTCTATCTGTCAGTCTGTATATCTGTTTATTTATTAGCATGCTAAGAACTCTTGAACGAAATGAGTTATCGATTTCAGTTTCAATAGTATTATGAGAATTTTTCCCGGTTCTTTGTCATGATAATGGACAGATTGTATGCCATATTATTCATAGTCCAACGTATGAGGAGTTAAAAGGGTAAAGGAACGGAGTTAGAGCTTCGAATATATTTCGTTACATGTGTTTTTTTTTTATTATTTCCAACCTTAACAGAAATAATATGCAAAGTGATCGGATTTTGGAGGGACTTTAAAATATATATATTAATTTTACAAATTATATTTGACGGAGAAGTTCTGGTAACTAACTTTACCCAATTTTTCTCAATTTTCATTTCATTTTCACGAAACGTCAAAATTTTGTAAATTCTTAAAAAATAAAAATTACAAAAAGATTTTATTGTTTTCTTGTTTAATCAATTATTATTGGCCAAGAACTTAAAAAAACTTTGAAAAAATTAAAGTATTGTTTCAAATTTCTCTTTTTCAATGTATACTTACAAATGCATTTTGGTCACTTCTTTACTGTTGAGGGACAATACTAAACTCAATTTACTGACACCATTTCGATTAGAACAAAAAAGGAGACGATATTTCAAAACACCTAAGCAAGTATAATTAAAACTAACCACGAGCGTCGATATCGGATATGCACAAAAGACTGTGTGTCAACGATCATTCCTTGCGAAAGTTTAAACTCGGTTGAAGGTAAGCGAAGGAAGGAGCGTTGTTCAATAATTCTTACAAGTTGGAATTTTTAAATTTCATAATGTTTTTAGTAGTAATTAATTGAAGTTATTTAATGTGTAGCGGCCAATAGAGTGAGGCCCGGTAACGTGCCAATTTTATTTTAAATGTCTGTATTGATTTATTAAACAAAAAAAAATATTTTGTTGATTATTATTTATGTAGTTTTAATAGAGAATACAGAAAATTGCGCAAATAGTTAAACTATTTATAGTAAATAAAAACAAAGCTTACAATTTACATGAAAAATTTATAATATTTTTCATGAGAGTGAGAAAGTTTTCCATATAAATTAGAGACCCAAAAATACAGTTTTATTTCAAGGATATTAAAGCCCTTATTACATTATTCATATTTACTAAAACATAACAAAAAGGAGTATTATTAAGGATGATAGCAACCACAATAATCTTTTTTTGTTTTATAATTATAACTGTCGTTATATTTTCTATTCAATTGCTAGTTTATGGTACTTAGGGCAAGGTCTCACGCGCGGCACTACTGTGGTCATGTCAGTTACAACTCATTACAACTAATAGAGAGGACGGGCGTCAATCGACTAACAAGAGAGTGTCAAACAAGAATCGAGGGAAGGAATACCTTGATAAAAAAAAAACAACGTAATAAAATAAAAACTGATAAACGAGGGGGAGGGGAAGAAGTTGCTCACCACCTAAAATGGCCTCTAATACCACATTTCTTTTTTAATTAGCAATTTGGGTGCATCGTCTCTTTTGTTTAAATGACCCATTTTTAGTATTCAGTAAAGAACTTCGTCTGTCTGTCTATCACACCCGGTCTTCTTCGAAACTATTTGACACAGAAAGTTGAAATTTGGCACTAATATAGGAATTGATGGCCTTATGAGAGCTGTGTAGTTTTGAAAGTTAAATTTTGACTTAAGGAGTTAGTTTTGGGGGTGAAATCGGAAGGAAAAAAAAAATTTTTACTAAATCGTCGAGTGGGATGTCAAATGAAAGCTTGTAAAAACACGAGTTCAAAAATACATATAATGTAATACTTGCGCACACTTTTCTTGGTATTATTTTTAAAAAACTTCGAAAAATTGCCGTCTCCCCCTTATCTCGAAAAGTACTGATCAAAAAATCCTGGTGTAATTGGGTGTTACTGCTGGGTGGTCTGCCCGGGATAAATCGAGAGGTGTGTAGTTTTGTCTGCTTTCACTGTTGCTGTGTGGAGGCTGGTTTGCTTGATGTGAAAGAATTTCCTAAGTGCTTGTATTTGTTTTGTGTGTAGTGATCTTATGTCTATGATTCCTCTTCCTCCTGCCTTCCTCTCAATGGTAAGTCTTTCTTTGCATGCGTTGGGGTGTAATTTCCTGTATTTGGTGAATTGAGAACGTATAACAAACGTTTATTATTATGACTGGTATGTTCTTCTTTCTCACATTTGGTCAATGTGGTTCCATGTTTGGCTGACGGGCCCAAGCCAAGTCAGCACAAAGGCCATTACCATTGTGTATTAAGGAATCACCTGACAATGTTACATGTTTTCAAAATCGCTGACTTCTGCACGTTTCCGTGTATGTTTGTGTTGAGTCCTAATTGTACTAAGTGTGGTGTGAATGTTGTGGGTGTAACGGCTGTGGCTGACATGATGAGGGGGACAATGATAACTTTTTCTTGTCTCCATAACCTTTTTATTTCTGTTGCAAGGTCTGTGTATTTGAAGATGTTTTCTATGTATTTCGTTCGGATGTTTATGTCGTTGGGGACAGCTATGTTAATAGATAGGTAACTTTTCCTTTTTGCACTGAAAAGTAATATCGGGCCTTGTGGCGGAGACAGTTATCTGTATGGATACTGATGTTCCAGTAGAGCTTGTAATCTTTATTTTCAAGTATGGATGTTGGTCTGTATTTGTAGTAGGGACATGTGTTTTCTATTAGTTTGTATGTTGTGGCTAGTGCTTGGTGAACTACTTTTACAGCTGAGTCATGCCTGGCTGTGTATTCCGTTTTGGCTAATATTTTACATCCCTTGTTATGTGTTCGATCGTTTCTTTCTGCTAGTGGCATTTCCTGCATCTGTATTCTGTAATAGTTAGGTCTTTAATGATATGCTTTTGAGAGTTTCTGGTTAATATGACTTTAACCTGGATGGCAAGTAAAAAGCCTTCTGTTTCAGGGAATAGCCGCCCATCCTGTAACCAGGTATATGATTGTTTTTTATTTACGTGGTCTTGTTCTATGTGGTATCTGTATTTTTCGTGGAGTGTTTTTTCTGACCACGTTTTCATCTTTTCCTGTTGTAATTGGGTGTGACTGTGTGTATTTGCTGGGTGGTCTACCCGGGATAAGTCGAGTGGGGTATAGTTTTTGTCTGCTTTGACTGTTGCTGTGTGGAGGCTGGTTTGCTTGGTGTGAAAGAATTTCCTAAGTGCTTATATTTGTTTTGTGTGTAATGATCTGATGTCTATAATTCCTCTTCCTCCTGCCTTCCTCTCGATGGTAAGTCTTTCTTTGCAAGCGTTGGGGTGTAATTTCCTGTATTTGGTGAATTGAGAACGTATAACAAACGTTTATTATTATGACTGGTATGTTCTTCTTTCTCACATTTGGTCAATGTGGTTCCATGTTTGGCTGACGGGCCCAAGCCAAGTCAGCACAAAGGCCATTACCATTGTGTATTAAGGAATGACCTGACAATGTTACATGTTTTCAAAATCGCTGACTTCTGCATGTTTCCGTGTATGTTTGTGTTGGGTCCTAATTGTACTAAGTGTGGTGTGAATGTTGTGGGTGTAACGCCTGTGGCTGATATGATGAGGCGGACAACGATAACTTTTTCTTGTCTCCATAACCTTTTTATTTCTGTTGCAAGGTCTGTGTATTTGAAGATGTTTTCTGTGTATTTCGTTCGGATGTTTATGTCGTTGGGGATAGCTATGTCAATAGATAGGTAACTTTTCCTTTCTGCACTGAAAAGTATTATCGGGCCTTGTGGCGGAGACAGTTATCTGTATGGATACTGATGTTCCAGTAGAGCTTGTAATCTTTATTTTCAAGTATGGATGTTGGTATGTATTTGTAGTAGGGATCTGTGTTTTCTATTAGTTTGTATGTTGTGGCTAGTGCTTGGTGAACTACTTTTGCAGCTGAGTCATGCCTGGCTGTGTATTCCGTTTTGGCTAATATTTTACATCCCTTGTTATGTGTTCGATCGTTTCTTTCTGCTAGTAGCATTTCCTGCATCTGTCTTCTGTAATAGTTAGGTCTTTAATGATATGCTTTTGATAGTTTCTGGTTAATATGACTTTAACCTGGATGGCAAGTAAGAAGCCTTCTGTTTCAGGAAATAGCCGCCCATCCTGCAACCAGGTATATGATTGTTTTTTTTGCGTGGTCTTGTTCTATGTGGTATCTGTGTTTTTCGTGGAGTGTTTTTTCTGACCACGTTTTCATCTTTTTCTGTTGTAATTGGGTGTGGCTATGTGTGTCTGCTGGGTGGTCTGCCCGGGATAAGTTGAAAGGTGTGTAGTTTTTATCTGCTTTCACTGTTGCTGTGTGGAGGCTAGTTTACTTGCTGTGAAAGAATTTCCTAAGTGCTTGAATTTGTTTTGTGTGTAGTGATCTAATGTCTATGATTCCTCTTCCTCCTGCCTTCCTCTCGATGGTAAGTCTTTCTTTGCATGCATTGGGATGTAATTTCCTGTATTTGGTAAACTGAGAACGTATAAGGATGTGAATGGTTTCTATGTCTGTTTGTGATCATTTGATGATACCAAATGAATATGTGAGTATAGGTATAGCGAACGTGTTGATGGCTTTAGTGAGATATTTGGAGTTGAGTCTTATTAGTAAAAGTTTCGTGAGTCTGTTTTTGAATTCGGTTCTGAGCTCTGTTTTGATGTGAGTGTGGTTGAGTTTGGTGCTTTGTTGGAAGCCTAGATATTTGTATGTTTCTTTGTCGAGCATGTTTTTTTATCGCGCACCTCCCCGCCGCAGTAGGGATTTTACCCTTTTCCATATCCCAAGGATATCGGCGAGGATGTTGTAATACCCGTTAACGTTGTCCAAGTGCTGAAACATACATTTTTGTATTTCACGGCACCTTTTAGACAACACGGTAGTGCTGCCACGGACATTATTTTCGCATTTCTGCAAATAACTTCTACCTATGAACACTCACAACACCCAGGCGACACACGGAATCGAACCGCTGACCTCCTGATCAACAGCAGGCTCCTTAGCCCACTGCGCCAATCGGCCCGACGGTTATCGAGTGTTTCGCTGTTAATGGGTTTTATCTCATGGTGGCCTTTTCATTGGCCTTTGTTAATGTGGAGCACTTCGTATTTACTTACACTAAATTCCATTCAATTATTATTATAATTATTATATATACAGTCCCTGGCCAAATTATTAGACGCACTGTATTTTTTTTAGTAATTTTATGTTTCTTAAGAGTTTTTATGCAATAATGGTATATTTAAACTACAATATTATTGATTTTTATTTAAAAAAAATTGTTGTAGACTACATATTTGTATTTATTTTTAACATATGGCAACACTGTGTTGACAAAGTGATACATGAACGTAAATAAGTACAAACCTGTATCAGTCGCGATCGGAATCGAGTCAGGTACGGACGTGTTTCTGTGGCTTTATGGACTGTGATTGTTTGTTTAACAGTTTTATACTACTCAGTTATTAGTTTATTTTGTATGCAGTGTTTTAAAAAAGTAATTGGACTATTTTCATTATGGGTAGAAAAGGCGATCTTTCACCACGTAAAAAAGCTGAAGTGAAGGCCCTTGTGATTGCGAAAACATTTACAAACCGAGAAATATCACGAAGATTGGAGGTTTCTGAAGCTAGTGTACGACGCATAAAAAAGAAAATTGAGTCAGGGAAGGAATTAAGCCGGAAAAGAAAGAAAAGATGCGGTAGAAAACCAATTTTCACTCCACGGTCAGAGAGATGTTTGAAGAAAATTTGTGTAGAAAACAGATTTGCTACCACAAAGGTAATAAAATCACAATTCCAGGATGCTAGCGTAAATGCTTCTGAGCGCACTGTTCGAAGAAAATTGAAAGAATTAGATTTTAAGGCCTGTCGCCCCGCCAGGAAGCCCAAGTTGACAGCTGCAATGAAAGCAAAGCGCCTGAAGTGGGCCAAACAATGGCAAGACAAAGATGTGGACTTCTGGAGATCGGTAAGATACAGCAATTTAATCAATAATTGATACATTATTATCATTTTCAGTTAAATAAAGCAAATAAACATGGAAGTTTATATATTTTTTTCCTATTTTTGACAGGTCTGCTTCAGTGACGAAAGCACATTCGAAATTTTGCAGAATAAAGCTCAGTATGTGCGTCGTCGTCATGGAGAAAAGTTTCATCCTGATTGTGTCGTCCCGACGGTTAAACATCCCACCAAAGTGATGATTTGGTCAGTCATCAGCGGCAAGGGCACTGGACGTCTGTACGTCGTCAAAGGAATAATGAGGCAAGATCAGTACAAAGAAGTATTACAAAATCGGTTGATTCCGCAGCTCAGAGAATGGTTTCCAAATGGGGAACCATTCACTTTCATGCAAGATGGAGCTCCCTGCCACACTGCTCGGTCTGTTAAAGCTTTTTTTGGCAGAAAAAAATATCCCTCTGTTGGATTGGCCGGGTAATAGCCCATTGAAAATGTGTGGGAGCTGATGAAAAGAGAAGTGGCTAAAGATGTGATTACCAACAAAATCCAGCTCCTAGAAAAGATTATTCATGTATGGAATCATCATCCTCAAATGCAGGAGACAGTACAATCTTGCATTGATAGCATGCCGCGCAGAATTAAAGCTTTGATAGCGGCTAAAGGTGGCTCAACTAAATATTGACTTTTACTAACATTAATTTCACTTTTCTTTAAAACTTAATAAACTTGTGCTTTTCTAAATTAATGCTGTTTTATTTATGTCAAATAAATAAATAGATAATATAAAAATAAAAAACAAATCAATTTAAAATAATAAAACGGTACAATATCACTCGGTAATTAATATTTTACATGAAATCTTGCAGTGCGTCTAATAATTTGGCCAGGGACTGTATATATATATATATATATATATATATATATATATATATATATATATATATATATATATATATATATATATATATATATATATATATATATATATATATATATATATATGTATATATATATATATATATATATATATATATATATATATATATATATATATATGCTTCTCTATAGGTCCAGGAGTACTTCTGTTAACCAGTATTATATTAACTGAGTAGTATAGTGATCCACCGATGTACTCCCAAATCTACAAAAGAGCACATTTCTTCATCCGTTCTCTATGCACTAATATTTAACCTGAACTTATAATAATTTTATGCTTAGTAGTAGTCACAAATACTGACCACCAGTAAACTTTATGAGAGAGATTTTTTTTTTCAAATGTGACTTTTGATGTGTGATATTTCCGATCTTATGCATCAACATATTTTACTAGATTAATGGTATATTCATTTCATTTTTTAAAATTGTGGGTTAAACTAGTCTGAGAAGACCTTTAATTTTCAATTACTTATTATCATTACGTTATACCTAAAAATCTCTGACTTATACTACACTGGTGAGCAAAAAAAAAACTCAAACGATTTTGCTTCATTTAACACCGAACTTTGAATTTAATTCTCAAACAATGATATTATTTTTGATATCATTAGAATGCTGATGTTCTACTCTTTCCAATAGTACCAAAACATTTGGATTTCCAGAGTTTTACTGATTAAAACGGTTTTACTTGCTCAGCAACGTACTCGTTGCACGCTATTCATCCCAGTAGAAACATATGCAACTGCATTTTCCTATTATTCCTTTATCGGACCTTGAACCATCAACATTTCTGCTATACCTGCTCACTAATTTCGTCATTGGAAAATAGATACCACCCCGGAAGAAACAGAACAAGTCATTGCTCTATTGCAAGAAGGGCATAGCCAACGTATAGTCGCTGTGCAAGTGCACCTGAGCCAGTCAGCTGTCTCCAGAGTCTACAGACATTACCAAGAGACTCTCGCCTTTACACGGAGACCAGGATCAGAAAAAAGAAGGTTTACTTCGGAGTAAGACGACCGCTTCATTGTCAACACAACTCTAAGAAATCGTCACTTGATCAGCGTTGAGGTCCAGCAGGAGTTCTGACAAGTTCGTGGTCGGGCTGTCAGACATTAGACAATCAGAAGAAGATTTAAAGAAGCTAACCTAACTCCGAAGAGACCAGCTAACGGACCCAAGTTGACAGCAGCACATCAACAAGAGCTACTCAGATTTGCCCGAGAACATGTCGACTGGATCTTAAAACAATGGCTCTCCGTTTTATTCTCCGACGAGTCCCGAATGTGCCTACATGGCAATAATAGAAGAAGACGAGTCTATAGGCGGTCTAAGGAGCGCTATGCGTAATGCTGCATTACT
The DNA here is from genome assembly GCA_019049505.1 of Pachyrhynchus sulphureomaculatus. Lineage (NCBI taxonomy): Eukaryota > Metazoa > Arthropoda > Insecta > Coleoptera > Curculionidae > Pachyrhynchus > Pachyrhynchus sulphureomaculatus. The sequence goes on along the minus strand of CM032448.1, from coordinate 76,213,772 downwards.
GAAACGGTCGCTTACAGAGAAGGATTTGTCATGGTGTGGGAAGGCTGGATGCGAAAACCAATTTGATTTTCGCAACTGATGAGACTCGTAGTGGTGATTTAACTACTTACCGGTACAGCGAGGAGATCCTGCAGGAACACGTCGTTCCTTACGCTGAGTTTGTTAGCGATAGGTTCGTGCTAATGCACGACAATGCGAGGCTACATGCTACTGCATCGGTGCGGCAATACCGTGCGAAGTGGGAATACCCACATTAGACTGGCCTAAGCGGAGACCTGACCTCAATCTAATGGCTTTCAAATACCAAAATCCGTAAAAATATATAAACACTAATTTCTAGAATTCGTGTTGATTAAAGCCAAATAGTTTAAGTCGATTTTTTGCTCACCAGTGTAGTTTAAATAATCATTCTACTAATATACGTCAACTGAAGTGAGATACCAGGTTTTGCATTCAGCACCTCTTTACACAAATAAAATAATTTTGGCTTGTCATAATATATATAACTTGATCTTTTACAAATATTTAGTTAGATTTTTAAAAATACCTGTATCAAACAATAACATTTCACAAAATATACGAGTTTGTCTAAACCTTTTAGTATAAGCATCTTATACTAGTTTAATTAAATGTACAAAAATAATAACAAGAACTGATGCAATGAGGAAGAGTGCGAATTTGCTAATCAGGAACAATTTCCCTCCAAGATTTAGACAGGTAAATATTTTAATATTGATAGAAAGTGTGATATCCAGTTTTGCATTCATCACCTCTTTAAACAGATAAAACAATTTTGGCTTGTCATAATGCTCGTTTGTACATCTTGATGTTTTAACAAATATTGAATTAGGTTTTTAGAAACACCTGTATCAAATAATAATATTTTGGTAGAAAGATCCCTCTTTTTTTTGCAAATTATATATATACCTATCACGATTTTGTCTAAACGTTTTAGTATTAGCATCTTATGGGGTTACATACACCTGAGCGCTGGAAAAAGTATGTATTTTAAAAAAAAATATATTTTAAAGGTTATTAAGAGAATAATACAAAAGAATGGCGATTATATATTTTTACTGTGCTTTAAACTATAAGAAATTTTTTTTTAAAATATGTTTTAAATGTTAACATTATTTTTTATCGGGTTCAATGGACCACTGATGAAAACTATGGCACCTCCTTGTCTGCAGGATAACTTCTCATAAAATAATCTAATCTGCAAAAATAAAAATTATTCTTGTAAAATCATTTATTAGTTAAAAACGGTCGAAGGTTTTTTTTTTCAAAAATAAAACTTTAGCCTGCAGTTTTCGACCAAAAAATTTATATTTAAATATTTATAAAAAATTATCTACTAGAAAAAATTAAAAAAACTTCTCGACATTTTGTAAAAAAGTAAAATTATTAAGATTAAAAAAAAAGTTAAAATATATTAAAAATTGACTGAGACAGTGTCTGAAAACAGGTAGCGGTCCCAATCCAGGTCACATTTAATGCTATACCTTTCCAATGAAATGGAATTTTCTCTGTTTTTTGAAGTATAGTGAATAAAAATCCGTAAAAAAAATCGAATTTTTGTAAAATTCGAGGTGCATGTAACCCCTTATAATAGTTTAATTAAATATAAGAAAATAATAACAAAAATACTGATGCAATGACGAAGAGTACTCTCAATTTGCTAATCAAAAGCAAGTTCCCTCCAAGATTTAGACAGGTAAGCGTTTTAATATTAATATATTAAAAAACTAGTACATATTATAACAGAAAACCAGTATTAAATTAATTGCAAAAATCTTGAACTACATTTAATGACCAAGAAATTAGCAAACAGTTTCTAGTTGTGTTACCAGCATTAACTAATTCAATTCGTGCCGAGTACAACTAGGAAACTTAATTTTAAAAAATATTAAAATCTTGTTGACTTGTCTAAACCAAACAGGATATAATTTTCTCTTTTTCAACACAACCCTTCTAATGTATAGAATTAGTGCTGAGTCGTTACTACAGAACCTACTCAAATGGAAATTTTTGCCCCCCTGTAGTCATTTTAAAATGTAATGCTAACATACAGTCTGTCAAGTAAACACCTGTTAACGATAATTCATTTTTGATAGACGCGATTCTAGCGATTCCATAAAAAATCAGTAGGGTGAACCTTTGTCTACGATGCATTTTAGTAAAAGTATCAGTTGATTCCGAACTTTCGTCGAAATCACGTAAAATTCAAAATGAGTCACTCGTTTGCGCGTCGGTTCGAGGCAGTCCCTCTTTGTTCCCATCCAAAAGGGCCTAAACTGACACATTCTGCGGCCGCTAAATATATTAAAAATCGATGTCGTTTGTGAAGGAATGGGTAAATCATTTTAACGAGACGAAAAATGTCGACGACTTGCCAATACGTGGCTCGATAGGCAAAGTCACTCCGAAGGTCGAAATGCGAATCGTGTCTTTGTTTTCACGGAGCCCGAAATTGACGCTGCGTCAAGGAGCGGCAAAATTAAGAAAAGCAAATTTGAATCCATCTCATTAGACCATTCAATAACATCTTTGTGCTCATGATGTCAAATTCCGAAGTACATTGAAGAAACCTTTGCCGGGCGAAAATCACGTCGCAAAGCGGCTCGCTTGGGCCCACAATAAAATACTAAAGTGGCTCTCACAATTGCTGGACACCAATCCTATTAAAACGTTTGGTAAAGAGAAAGTTCAAAGGAAAGACTCTGAGAACTCAGTCAGAACCGTTCTCTCGCGAGATTCGAAAAATTTGCAGAATATGCAGAAAATCTCGATACAGCATGCCTCGAAGATGCCAGGCGATTATTGATGCAGGAGGCGATTGGACAACTCACTAAGGTAATGCGCCGTTGTTAATACACCAAAGAATACACTGATGGCAAAAAATATTTAGGAACACATTTTTCCAAGAATACGAGCGGTCACGTTCTGTAACCTGAAAAAGTAGTCGTAGAGGCGATGTATTTCGAAAAGCAACATTTTAACTTAAACAAATCCAATCGAGACGAAAGAAACGGATTTTTGGCGAAAAAATTGCGCAGCACGTGCAAAAGAACGGTTTCAGCAGTTTCCATAAGCAAATTTTAACATTCACTATCTGTAAACCAAAAATAGTGGAAGACGAGTAGTTGTAGCAAATTCTGGATGAGAATCCTTTGTCAAGCTCAACTGGAACTTACAGATGCACTTGGAGTAACTTCGTAAGCTTTTTTTTTCATCGTCTAAAGAAGCTGAGGAGGAATCTCAATGAATTCACGCCTAAAAACAAAATTTGACGCTACGATATTTCTCACCTTACTCTACGGATTCAAGAAAAATAACCTTTTGCAAAAAATTATTACTTATGATGGACATTGTCCGAAAACCTAAAAAGGCCAAAATTGTATGCCTATCCAGGTTAGCCACAAACAAGCACCGCAAAACTGATTATTCATGCACAGAAAAGGTGTTACTATGGATGTTGTGGGATCAGAGGGGTAATATCCACTAGAAAGAGCTCCAACCTGGATAAATCGTCACTGTTGAGCTTTAACAATAAGAGCTGAGTCCTCTGAGTATCGCAGTTAAAGCAAAGGACCGGTTACTGACAATGGAAGAAGGAAGATGATACTGCTGAAGAATAACACCCAATCAACATAACAAATAAGAACTTGGAAAACATCTCAGCTTTGAGTTGGAAGATTCCTTTTTCTCCTTTATGAAGCGAATTCTTTAGACCTGGCCCCTTTATATTGCCACTCTATAACATCGCTGCTGATTCTCAATTCAAGACAATTGAATAGCGTCGTTGCATTTAAACAACCATAATGTTCTCGATCTCGGATCCGACAATTGGCTATAAAATGGTAAATATTTATAAAAAGTATAAAATATTATATTGAAAATTGTGTTTGTATTAGTTTTTTATAAATAAATAAACAGTTGGACTAAAAAACCGAGAAATAATTTGTGTACCTAATATTTAAATATTTTTTTATTCAAGTGCCAAAAGCACGTAAATACATAAATTCTGCCTTAGAGTAACAGAAACCAAGTAGAAACTGTTTTACCTGATTGTGAACCAGAGTTTCCCCCCAAAATTATTAAATATTTTCGTAGGAGGATATTCGACTAATGTAATTTACTTGATTTCTCTCAAGACGGTGCGTTCAAGGAATACACTTCAGACAAATATACCACATCTATATGAGGTTTAGCTTGCTGTGCCTTGTACTAACCTCTTCAGGAAGTCTTTTATATGAAGATTCCTTTGGCATGAACTACTAAGACTATATTTAATACCAAGTGCACGTTGCAACAATTGAATTAAAGTAAATCGCTACGTCCACAAACACGCCGCTCCTGTAGCGATATAGGGATTTCCTGATAATGAATGTGCTCTGCCGATGAAAAAATACAATTACAGTCTGTTAAGTAAGCAAAGGTTTATTCAACGTGCTTCGGAATTTGACATCATGAGCACGACGATGTTGTCGAATGGTCTCATGGGACACATTCAAATCCGATTTTCTTAATTTTGCCGCTCCTTGACTCAACGTCAATTTCGGGTCCCATGAAAATAAAGACACGATTAGTTTTTCGACTTTCGGAGTGACTTTACTTACCGAGCCATGTTTTGGCAGGTCGTCGACATTTTTCATCTCGTTAAAATGATTTACCACTTATTCACAAACGATACCGACTTTTTAATATATTTAGCGGCCCCGGAGCGTGTCTTTTCAGGCCCCCTAGGATGGAAAGAAAGAAAGCCTGATTCGAACCGACGCGCAAACAAGTGACTCATTTTGGATTTCACGTGATTTCGACGAAAGTTCAGAATCGACTGATACTTTTACTAAAATGCGTCATAGACAAAGGTTCCCTCCACCGGCTTTTTGTTGAATCTCTAGAATCGCATCTACCAAAAATGAATTATCGTGGACACGTTCTTACTTGACAGACTGTAAATCCAGGCAGAAAAAGATGCGATTATAGAAACATTTAAATAGACATTCATGCACAAAAAAAATTAATATATAATATATAAAATAGATTTTTATAATGTGTCACTATTCAAAAATAGTTTTAAATACTGAATCATAATTACGTTCTAAATTATTTATTATGTTAAATATTAGATAATTTTGAAAAAAGAGTATTTAATACCCCAAAACTAAATAAACAAAAGTATTTAAATACAGGAAAGCTTTAAGCCGATAAATATTTTCCACCTTTGATATCTAAAATCCTTCATGGTTCACCAACCAGCTAGGGGAGGTAGATGTTGATGAATACTTTTCTTAATCTAAGAGCAAAGTCCACAGCAAGAAAAAAAAGATGCTGTACTGCTTTCGCTATAGGCAAATAAAACTAACAATATATGTCATATCAGATGGCGCTGATGTTTCTGGCTACTGATATCTTGAGATACAGCTGCTCCTATTTTAACTGTGTGACGAAATGGCAATCATTACCAACTTTACCTGTCCTTGTTGACAAGCTCTGATTGGAACGAAATATGATATATCCTAATTTGGTGATTGATAGACACGCCCGGGTTCTCGATTAGCCTGGATCCTCTCGCATTGCAAAAGTAAAACTTATTGACGATCTTCGTCCGAGAAACTACTATATATTGGTCTATGGATATTGTACGGATACATATTGCATTTATGTTGCGTACATGTCACTATAAAAAAAATTGCAAAGTGCAAGTCGGACTTGCTCAATTAGTGCTTCGTATGGTGACTGAGTTAATTGGGTCCCTGTTTTCACGTTTTTTTTTTAGTCAATAATGTAAAGTATTTATAGCATCTTAGCTACCTAATAGTCGATAAATCAATCTAGCTCAATCTAAGGTCTAGTAACAAAAGTGTAAAACAAATATTTAATACCTAAATATTTGTTTAATTATAAACAAACAAAATAAAATTATTTTGTCTCCGTACATATCCATTTATCACCAGTGTGTGTACTGAAAAGTATATTAAATAACGCTCTATAAATTATCAAACGTAAGACACTTGTAATAATTTTAGCGCTTGTAATAATATAAAGCGCATTTTAATGAAGCTAGACACCAAAAAGGCTTCTGGCGCTGACGGAATACCTGCCATAGTTCTCAAAAACTGTGCAAGGGAACTAACACCAGTTTTCTGTAGACTTTTCAACCTATCCTACAGAAAGGGAATATTTCCGTCCTGCTGGAAATGTGCCACGGTTCAGCCGAACCTAAAAAAGGCAAAAAGACCTTGCCAAATAACTACCGACCAGTCGCACTGCTTTCAATAATATCGAAAGTCATGGCAAAGGTATATCTTGAACGATTCAATATTATTAGCGATCCCCAATATGGCTTCCGAGCGGTTGTTCTTGACATATCCGAGGCATTCGACCGTGTTTGGCACGATGGACTGTTGGCTAAGCTACGTTCTTGTGGTATGTCTGAAAAGTTCTGTTTGTGGCTCTTATGTTTCCTCAGAGAGCGTTCTTTACGAGTGGGGGTCGACGGATTTATTTTTAACACTTTCACAATCGACGCCGATGTACCCCAAAGCTCCATACTGTCTCCTACTCTCTTTCTCATTAACATTAACGATCTGCTGGAAAAGACCGGGAATTCAATCTACAGCTTTGCAGACGATAGTACGCTTATCTCTTCATTCACTTTGAACGCTCCGACATCGGCTGCTCAGGCGAATATCCGCAGACAGCAGGAGGTCGTTCAACTTAACACAGACCTGGAAGAAATTCTATCTTGAGGTGACAGTAACCAAGTGGAATTTAACGCTACAAAAACCCAGGCGGCAGTTATTTCTAAAAAAGTTAACGTTTCTGAACCCGACATAGTTATGTCGGAGCACTCCATTCCCCTAGCATCGTCGCTCAATGTGTTGGGCGTTAGTTTGGGAGCAAATATGTCCTGGCATGAACATGTTGCAGGCATAGCAAGGAGAACTTCTCAAAAGTTAGGAATATTATTTCGAACCAGAAAGCTTTATATTCCACAACAACTGTTACTTTTTTACAAAGCTCAAATTCGACCAACTATGGAATAGTGCTCCCATGTTTGGGGCTCCGCTCCCAAACATACACTGCATTTGTTGGATTCTGTTCAGAGAAGAGCTGCTCGTCTGATTAAAGACCCGGAACTGATCGGCGGCCTTGATTCGCTGGAACATCGAAGAACGGTTGGCGACTTAAGTCTGTTCTACAAGTATTTTCATGGAAAGTGTTCGAAGGATGTAGCCGGCTTAATTTCTCCCAAAGCGGTGCATGTTAGAAATACACGTCGCGCTGGTGTTTCACATCCGTATGAGGTTCAGCTTGTTACTCCGCGTACCACGCCTTTCAAGCAGTCTTTTATATGAAGAACATCATCCCTTTGGATTAATTTGCCCAGCGCTGTGTTTCCCACCGAGTACAATTTACAGCGATCAAGAACAACGTGAATCGCTTTTTCCACACACATGCCGCTCCTGGAGCGCTTTAGGGACTTCCCTGCAGCACGCGTGCTAGACCATAAAAAAAAATAGCTGAATCTACACTTTATAAAGAATACTCCAGAGTTTTTTTCAAAATTTTTTAATCAGTACTTTTCGAGATAAGAGGGGCAGCGATTTTTGGCCATTTTTTAAAATAATATAAAAAAAGTGTGCTCGAGTATTACATCATATATATTTTTGAGCTCGTGTTTTCATAAGCTTTCATTTGACATCCCACTCAATGACCCAGTAAAAATTTATTTCATTTCCGATTTCACTCCCCAAAACTAACCGCGTAAGCAAAAATTTAACTTTCAAAATAATACGGCTCTGATTGGGCCATCCATTCCTATACTCGTGCCAAATTTAAACTTTCTATGTCAAAAAGATTTTTATTTAATGTTCTTTAACCTGTTTATTTGGCAGGTATTAAAATGGAATAACGTCATCTCCTATTTTCAATATGACAAAATTAGGACTCAATTCTAAAAATTTGGACATCCTATAATATACTAAACACACAAAACAAGATTGATTTAACCCTAATAGCATTACATAAATGTGGCATGTAATGTATTCCCATGTTGAATATTTTTACGGAACACTTTTCTTTCCTGAGAAAACTGACCGACTAACAAGGACACCTGATAATTAAAATAATAAATATTATCGTTATGGGTTATACCTTGCTGCCCATTCATTACATTACATTTCATTACTTTCTATTTATTTCATAACTTCGATGCTTTTTATTTGCATGGTATACATTTTTAAATATTGATATAATTTGTGGTAACTAAGTAAGAACAAATCGGAAGCAGAAAAGCGCACTCACAATATGATGGTTAAAGACTTTTCACTACTAACTTCAGGAATAAGGAATAATAATAACAATAATTATTATTAATATTATTATTATATATATATATATATATATATATATATATATATATATATATATATATATATATATATATATATATATATATGTATATATGTATATATGTATATATGTATATATATATATATATATATATATATATATATATATATATATATATATATATATATATGTATATATGTATATATGTATATATGTATATATATATATATATATATATATATATATATATATATATATATATATATACTCGTATATATATATATATATATATATATATATATATATATATATATATATATATATATATATATGTATGTATATATATATATATATATATATATATATATATATATATATATATATACATATATATATATATATATATATATATATATATATATATATGTATATATATATATATATATATATATATATATATATATATATATATATATATATATATATGTATATATATATATATATATATATATATATATGTATATATATGTATATATATATATATATATATATATATATATATATATATATATATGTATATATATATATATATATATATATATATATATATATATATATATATATATATATATGAGTGACCGGATCTCATAGAGGGGGAAAAAAATGTCGGAATCTTGTTCGTCTGGACCCCACAAAACGATTCCCCTTTCCAGATATTGAGATAGCCGAAATTTGAGCTCGATTAAACGACGTTAACCCGTGCCGCTCGTCGCTCAAAGTTTGAAAAAATCCAAATTTTTGGCCAAAAAGCTGACATATGGAGCCATAACTCCAGAACGGTAAATAATAGAAACACGCTTAATATCTCAAAAGAAAGGTAATGTTGTTCTTCGAAATTTATATTCTATACATAATTGTTGTTATTTTAAGTCAAACCGTGTTACAACAGCCTTGAGCCCCAAAAACGTGACCTAGTACCACTAGGAGCATACTTCGTATATTTTGTTATTAAGTGATAAATTTTGCTTTTTTTGGTATATTTTTGAGTTTAAAGTAGAAATATAACAAAAAAAAACAAGTAATACTGATAAGTCTAATGACATTTTTTATTTTAAAATATAAAAATTAGGTATATAATACATACAAAACAGACACAGAATAGATACAGACGTAGTACCTACATGAGTTGATAATTTTACATAGTCATCTAATCTATTCTAGAGCTTTTGTTAAAGTAGTTTTTGAAACGTCAGTATATAATGCTCGGCATTTACTTACAACTTGCAGGACATATTGCTTTTGGTCTTCATCTTTTGTCAGAAGGTCGTTAAAGTCGGTTATTAATTTAACACCACGCTCAGCCATATCATTAACTACTTTTAATGTTTTGACAATTTTCAATCCTTCTTGGAAGTCATTATTTTGAGGCCAGGTGTTTGGATGTTGTCTTAGGAAATCTGTTTTTATATTAAATTGGTCAAAGAATGTAAACGTTTCTTTGGTAAGTAAATTTACCAATCCTCCATCAACTACCTCTTTTAAGTTTTCTTTCCTAACTTTTGGATTTACAACCCTAGCGTGCTGTGATGGTTCATCTGTGCTACTGAGCAATTTATTAGCCATTAACAACTTTTCATCGTCTGTAATGATGGGATCAAAAAAACGATAATCTCTCACCAACTTTGCATTCAAATACCATAAATGGTTCGAAAATTTGGTCAGGGCTATTTCTGCAATGTCGTTGTCACATTCTTTATAGTCTAACAGACTATGCAAAATACCTAAATCTTGCTTTGGTGCAAGATGAGCTTTTGGAGCATTGAACCAAGCTTTACAATAAATTTTAACTAGGAAAACAGAAATGGCACGCACAGAACTTTCTTCTCCTTTAGACATCTTAAATTGACGACGAAAAATGAACATTTTTAAGCAGTAAATAGCCTTTGCCATCCACCTAGCGTGATGAATGGCTCTTGGAGTTCTAAAACCCACAACATTGCCGTCTAGTGATCCAACAAATACGAGAACCAACTGCAATAGCTCCTTGTAGTCATCTCTGGGGTGGCTCTCAGTTAATTTGGTCTCGAATTCAGCAGTAACATTTGCAATTACTTCTGGAGTTAGCTGCTTTTGTATTAGATTGTCACTGATACCTGTGTCGTATTTTCCTTTGTCTATCTTGGGCCACGCAGTGAGGAATCTCTTGAAAATGTCTGGATGAGGTCCAGTGGTTGATCCCATTTTTGTGTCGAATACGCCTCTTAACAGAATTTCCAAGATATGGTGACGGCAAGCTAAGTATAACAATTATCTTCCTAACATTTGCTCCAATATGACGCATGCTCCTTTGAGTCTTCCCGTGTTGGATGCTGTAGTGTCGAAGCACATCGCCTTGACGGTGTTGAGAAGACCCCATTCATGTAGGCATTCATATACGGCTACGGCTTGCTCCTCTCCAGAGCTGTTTGCTGTTACAGGAACTACCAGCAGCTGTTCCTTTTCGCCATATGAAATAGCTATAGCTATTCGCTCACATTGTTCATTTTTTAAAACACCCGGTAAAAGTTTACCGTCCCAATGGACAACCACGGGCTCTTTTTCAGGAATGTTTACTTCATCAAAATTTTTTTTATTATATTGTTCTCTGAACATTTGCTTCTATCATGTAATAAAGTTTTCGAAACTTTATACTCAAGAGGGTCCAGGTTTAGTGCTGCTAGAGTAGCTATTAAAATTCTCGTGGCATTTCTGTCGGATACCTTACATCGATCTAATAAAATGGACAATTTCATGTTTAAAATCTCTTTAACGCCCCTTGCAAATGAAACTTTCATCCTCTTGCTCTCAGATGGTCCTGGATCTTCTGCAGCTTCTTCAGGGATGTCCATTTCCTCCAAGCTCTCAAGTTCCTGGTAGATGCTGTCCTCTTCAGTGTCTTAAAATATCTTCACTAGATAATTGTTTGATCTAACCAGCTCAAAGGCACTTTAGAAACTAAACTGAATAAATAAAAGGTCGGTTGTACGCTGAAGTAAAATCACCATCCCTAAAATAGAAATTAGATTCACCCTCCTTTTTACCTGTCAAACGGGTCTTTCTTGGTAAACTAGTCAGGTAATCCCCATATAATAAAAGATTAAATTTGAACAAGAGGCTCTTTATGTTTGAAAATTGAGTTCCAAAATACTTTTTAACAAAAAAATATTAATTCCGAGACACATTATGTAAAAACCCGTAAAATTCTTAGAATACTCCCAAACTAGCTCCTACTGGTACCAGGTCACGTTTTTGGGGCTAAAGGCTGTTGTAACTCGGTTTGACTTAAAATAACAACAATTATGTATAGAATATAAATTTTGAAGAACAACATTAGCTTGCGTGTTTCTATTATTTACCGTTCTGGAGTTATGGCTCCATATGTCAGCTTTTTGGCCAAAAATTTGGATTTTTTCAAACTTTGAGCGACGAGCGGCACCACGGGTTAACGTCGTTTAATCGAGCTCAAATTTCTGGAAAGGGGAATCGTTTTGTGGGGTCCAGACGAACAAAATTCCGACATCGATTTTTTTGCGGTCACCCTAATATATATATATATATGTATGTATATATATACATATATATATATATATATATATATATATATATATATATAGGTCTTGACACGGAAAATTATTAAAAAATTGCAAGTTCATCAGAGAGCAATTGAAAGGAAAATTCTAGGTATATCAGAGGATATCTTCCCTCAAGTCGAACTGGGCTGGCTATATTGCCAGAAATACTGATAACTGGAGCGAAAAAGTGACCAGATGGAAACCATGTGGTGAAAAAAGAAGTGCTGGCAGACCCCAACAACGTTGGTACGACGATGTTAAAAGATCAGCGGGGCTCAATCAAATTGCTCAAAACAGGGACATATGGAAGAACATGAGAGAGGTCTATATCCAAAGGATATATATATGTATATATATATATATATATATATATATATATATATATATATTATATATATATATATATATATATATACACATATATATACACATATATATACATATATATATATATATATATATATATATATATATATATATATATATATATATATATATATATATATATATATATATATCCTTTGGATATAGACCTCTCTCATGTTCTTCCATATGTCCCTGTTTTGAGCAATTTGATTGAGCCCCGCTGATCTTTTAATATCGTCGTACCAACGTTGTTGGGGTCTGCCAGCACTTCTTTTTTCCCCCCATGATCTCCATCTGGTCACTTTTTCGCTCCAGTTATCAGTATTTCTGGCAATATAGCCAGCCCAGTTCCACTTGAGGGAAGATATCCTCTGATATACCTAAAATTTTCCTTTCAATTGCTCTCTGATGAACTTTTTCTAATAATTTTCCGTGTCAAGACCTAAGTTTCGCTACCATCTGTTGTTACTGGTAGAGTGCATTCGTAATATACTTTACTTTTAAGTTTTAAAGGCAGTTTGGACTGAAAGACTTGCTTCATTTTACCGTAAGCCGCCCATCCCAGGCGTATCCTTTGATTGACTTCCAGTTCTCGATTTTTCCGAGTGTAACTTCCTGTCCCACATATACATATGAATCTACCCTTTCCACTTGTTGTCCATGTATGGATATTATGTCATTAATGGTTGTTTGTTTGTTGACTTTAAGTATTTGTGGTCTTTCTTCTATACGGTTTCCATTTTTGTCTATCAGTTTGTTAATCCCCCTTCTGTGTGAGTTTTCCTTTCTGAATATGTTCAAACCCCCAGTTCTTTTATCCATTTCTCCCGATATTCTCTAATATCCTGTTTTGGCCATTTTTTCTTGCTGTTCTGTTGATTTCGGTATATTGCACCGTATTCCTTTTATTCCTCCGTTTCTCCAGTAGTTATTTTTGTTTTTTGTGTCAATTTATCCTTTCTTTAATTCTTTAATGTCATGTGGTTTGCTGCCGTTTCTTTTATCAGTTTTGTCAGTCTTCCATTCATTTCGTCTATATTCTAATGAAGCTTTGCATAATTTCATGCTTAAATCCCGCTTGACGGAAGCGATTTTTAACTGTTTCCTTGGTTACTTGTTCCCAAGCGGTTTTTGCAAAGTAAACTGCATCCAATGGCGTAATTTTCTTAATTAACTCAAAAGCTGTACCAGCAGTTTCAATGTTTACTATCAGGTGTTTTATTATTTTACTTCGGTAATAAATTTTAAATTTTTTTATAATTCCCTGGTCAAGTGGTTGACAAGCTGATGTACAGTTAGGAAGCAGAAACATGATTTTATTATTTTTTAAGTGGACGTCTTTTGGATGAGATCCTGCATTGAAAAATAACAAAATGTTTCTTTTTTTCTTTTGTCATTTTCCAATCAAGATCTTGCAACCACTCTGTCATAATTTCTCCTGTCATCCAAGCTTTCTTATTATATTTCCAAGTTACAGGCAGGTTGTTTATGTTAATATTTTTAAATGCTCTGGGTTTAGCTGCCTTACCAATGACTAAGAGTTTTTCTTTTTCTCCCGCCATATTTGCACAATGCAAAATTGTAAACCTCTCTTTGGGATATTTACCATCATCACATTTTTCTTTTTTTAATGTCAGTGTTTTTTTTGGTTAGAGCCCTAAAATACAGGCCTGTCTCATCGGCATTATAAATGTTTCTCGGTGAATATCCCTTAATTAAAGAAGGGCATTTTTCCCAGAATGATGAAACATCTTCAGCAATAACCGAAGCTCCTTCTCCTGAAATCGCTTTAAAACTGATATTGTGGCGGATTCTAAATTTATTAAGCCAACCAGAAGAAGCACTGAATGTAGAATGTCCCAGAGACTCGGCTATTTCTTTTGCTTTGCATCATTTAACGGATCTGAAAAAAACATTAACAATTTTTTACATTTTTGTCACGACAAGCCTACTGATACTCTCACCCCTTTTATCCATTCTTTGAAATGATATGAAAAGAAAATCAGCGTATTAATTCCAGAAAACCTTATCTAAAAAAAATAGTTCATGTGCATACTGTCAAAAGAATCCCCTTATGGCGAGCTGCTATAAACCAGTTATAACACAACTTGTCAATTTTGATACCATCACCAGTCAAATAGCTTATTTTTTTATTCAAATTGCTGCTCAACATCCACTTGTTTAGAAGGATTCTTTATGTTTAATTATATCAGCAGCTTGTGTTTTTTCCGATATTAAAACGCTTGGATAAGCCCCTTACACTTAACTTTTCCTTATTGTGAACTTCAACAATCTCAGTTTTTTTTGTTTAAAGATGGGAATTTTTCTGTTAGGAGCCATTTCTACAATGAATGTGTCACCCACTGTGTCTCTCTTTCACATAGGCGTCAGGTTTATTATAAAATCCCCGCGCGTATGGAAAAATTGAGTTCGGTAAATCCCCGGTTTACTCAGGGAAGCTCCACAGTGAAGGCAGGCAGCGACGTTGGCGCGCAGCGCAATTGGGAACGAAACAGCGATACTCGCCACAGAAAAATGAGACAAGGTGTTTATTTTTTATTGTTTTTGTCCGGTTAAGAGAACATTTTTTTGTCTCCGCGTCCGTCCAAGAAAATGTCCCTCCAAGAGGGAGTTAACACAAGCAAGAGCACTTAGAAATGCCAAATAAGGTTTGGCGAAACGTTGTGCAGATTTATTTTTACACGAACAGATTGAAACTCGGAAGTTTAATGTATCACATTCCACCATCCATAAAAACCTCTATTGTAACACACACACATATATATATATATATATATATAAATATATATATATATATATATATATATATATATATATATATATATATATATTTATACATATATATATATATATATATATATATATATATATATATATATATATATATATATATATATTGTAACATTCATTTTTTTCCTAGATTTTAAGACCATGTAATGTTACTGATTTTTCACTTCAAATTGTACTTATTTTTATTTTTGTATCGAACGGTATATTAAACAGAGATTCCATGACGTTCGGTATAGTGTGTTGTGCGGGTTCCTGACCGAACCTACGCTGCGCCGCGATTGGTGAAAAGTGTGTATCCGCTGTTTTGGTTCCGGCGTCGCGATACTACCGGAGAGTTTGGATGGTTTATTAAGAGCCTGAAGACCGACTGTCGAGGCTGTTTTCCATCGAGCCGCAGCCGGGCTGTTTTCCATCTAGCCGCAGCCGGGTTAGTACCATCTAGCCGACAGGCTAATTTTCATGAGAGTCGCCAAGTAGGCTTCCTTCGACTGAGCTACAAAAAAAAAAGCTCAGAACAACCATCATGCGAGCTAAGTAGAAGTACCAGTTTCTTAACTAAAAGCCGTAGTGGGCTTTTTCAAAGTGTTAGCTAGAAAAAGTGTGAAATCGGTCGAATGCCATCAAAGCAGGAATAAGAACAGTAAGTTACCCAAACTTCCTTCAATAGACTTATTCCAGAGTAGTGCCTTAACAACAATTTAAAACAGACTAAAAAGTGAAGTGTAAAGCACTATTTTTCGTCTTCGGGGGTAGTCATAGTTTAGAAATTAAATAAATAACTACTAGTTAGGCTAGAATTTTTTTTTATAAAACTGCAAAGGTTAGAACTTTTTATTTAAAAAAAACATGAATAAATTCCATTTTTTTTGTTGATTAAAGCTAGTGTCTCACTGAATACCTATCCTACTTTTCAGGACAAAAACGGCTGTACCAAACTATTTTTTTTATCTACCAACAATACATTCGTTCAGCATTTTTCCATTTTTTTAGCTGAAGTTAGATCCTTTCTATTTTTTAAAATGGATGGTGCCCAAAATCTGTACAGCTAAAGCTTTTTAAAAATAGAAAATAATTCCAAAAAGACGTAAGAAAATTATCTCTTACCCATATCTCTCTACCAAGGAAAACTGAGCTAGTGTGTGTTTAATTTCTTTAGTTCTTTTAAAATCAGGGTTCACTCAATTCAGTATCAGAAATTAAAGCGGGTAAGTTCCAATGTTACAAAAAGGACGCAGCCTACGTGGGGCGCAATTAAAACACCTTTTCATAGGGTACAAAATTACGCCCAAGCTTGGGGCAAAACATTTTTTCATAAGTTACAAAATAGCGCTGTCAACGCGGGGCTTTTGGAACTTTATTTTTTAAAAAAGGGTTCAGTGTACTAGCTTTCGAACAAAATAAAAGCTCTAACTTTGCAGATATTTTTATTTCATAATATTTATTAAACGAAACTACACTAAGCTAGCTTTATAGTTCAGATTAGCAGATGTGTTGGTCGACTTTAATTTTGCACTGTTTATTTTGCGGATAACCGAAGAAAAAACTGTTTTTTTCTCACCGATGTTTTGCATGAATATTAAAAATACTTTGCTGATACGAAACGATATTTGGAGATTTTTTGTTGGAAATTCTTAACATATTTGGTAAAAGAATTTTAATAGAAGGCAATACTTAGAAATTTTTTTTTGAAATTGTCGAAGATTTTTTTTAATGTTTAGTAAAGAAGTTTTACATATTTTAAGTGCCTTTACATATTTTTTATTTAGACTATTGGGAGCACAGGAGAAATATTTTTACGATTTTTTAAACAATTCTTTTAAATTTTATACATTTATCATGGAAGCCTTCGATTTTTAAAGTCAATCACCTACTGGAATATGAGTTAGACTATGAACTGAAAATCCGTCGTACTTTCTCAGAACGTCCGGTCGCGGATAAAAGAAAAGATTCTAACGAGGATCTTAAGTAAAGAAATATTCCAATAGATCAGATTGGACTAAATGGTTACAAAAAGTTTCTGATTTTTTTAAGTCTAATAAAAATTCTCCTTCTCAAGTTAAAACTCCTGCTTCTCCAAATGGTCACATGTCTCCTCTATTCGTGCATAAATATTTAGATAACAGACCGCATATCAAGATAAATCTATTAGGTGCCCATTTCTCGGCTTTATTTGACTCTGGTGCAAATGCCTCCGTTATAGGTCAGAATGGTATTAAAATTTTAAGTCGTTTAAGTATAAAAATATGCCATGTCAAAAATAGAAGTGTTACCACTGCAGATGGCAGCCGTTCTAAAAGTTTTAGGTACGGTTGAGTTGCCGCTAGTCTGCAATGGTCATTTATTTAGTAATTTCTGCTTTAGTAGTACCTTCTCTATCACATACTTTGGTTTTAGGATGTGATTTTGCACAAAAATTCGGAATTTTAATAAAATTTTAAAGATAATTCGTGGTATCCACAGTCCCTAGAAGTCACTTCTCATACAAGTTTTAAAGATTGTTATTCAGAAAGTTCTTTAGAAAACCTTTTTCTCGCGTCTATGTACCCTAGATGATCTCTCGCGGACGGAAACGCTTAAAAGCAGAAAAAGTAATAAGCTCTTTCAATGAAATAAGTAGTAAAGATAGTTAGGCCGAACGAATAAAATCAACATGTCTATAGATACGGCTGATGCCAATCCCTGTAAAGACAAGGCCCCATCGCCATGTCTCCGAACATGTCAAAAGTATTGAATAAGGAGTTAGACGAAATGTTGAAACTCGGAGTGAAATCGTCTATGCTTTGACGGAAGAAAGCTCAACGAGGTCAGCAAATTTGATAACTATCCATTACCGAACACCGACAGAATTTTGTAAGGAGTTAGACGAAATGTTGAAACTCGGAGTGATATCGTCTATGCTTTGACGGTAGAAAGCTCAACGAGGTCAGCAAATTTGATAACTATCCATTACCGAACATCGACAGAATTTTGACATCACTCAGAATGCTAGCTAAGTATGTATCTTCGATAGATCTTAGAAAGGCTTTCTGGCAAATTCCTTTGGACAAATCCCTCTAAGGAAAAGACCGCTTTTGCAGTAGTAGGCCGAGGTCTATTTCAGTTCGTCCCTATGCCGTTTGGTCCAAAGAACGCTGCTCAAACTCAGCAACGTTTAGTAGACGCTATATTTGGTCCGAAATATGAGCCACATATTTTTACCTATCTCGATGATATTTTAGTAACATCGGAAGACTTCGAATCGCATATTCGCTTACTTAAAGAAGTAAAAGATAAATTGAAAGAGGTCGGACTGACGATAAATTTGAGCAAATGTGATTTTTTCAAACTTCTCTAAAGTTTTTTAGGCTATATTGTAGGCTCAAATTCCTTGCGTACCGATCCGGATAAAGTAGCAAGCATGGTTAATTATGCGAGACTACTAATACTACGGAAGTTAAGCGCTTCGTAGGAATGTGTTCATGGTATAGACGTTTTATAGAGAATTTTTCTACCTTGTTGTCACCTATTAATGATCTTTTGAAAGGACGAAAAAAAAGGACAATCGATAGATTGGACAAAGGCAGCCGAAGAATCTTTTATAAAGATTAAAGAGCTATTGGTTTCAGCTCCCATTTTATCCTAACCAAATTTTTTCCCAACAGTTTTATATTTCTAGTGATGCTTCTAATACCGGTTTAGGGGGCGTCCTAACACAGAAAATCAATGGTGAGGAAAGAGTGATAGCGTATGCCAGTAGAATTTTATCAAAGGCTGAACGTAACTATTCGGTTGTTGAAAAAGAATGTTTGGCAGTACTCTTTAACATCGAAAAGTTTCGACCTTACATAGAAGGTGTTCCTTTCACACGGTCATAACAGATCATTATAGTTTATTGTGGCTTAATTCCATTAAAAAAACCCTAGTGGCAAACTAGCGCGTTGGGCGATTAGGCTGAGACAACATACATTTAATTTAATTTGGCCAAAAATGCGTTTTGACATCGTAAAGTTTGTGAGGACTTGTGAAGTATGTGGAGCGCAGAAATCTCCAAATACACTACCTATGGGACCGATGGGAAAACGAGAAAACGGTCAATTACCCTTTTCAAGTCATAGCAGCTGATCTAGTAGGTCCATTTCCACGTTCAAAACAAGGAAATAAATGACTTTTTCGTAATTTCTTGCTGGTTAACAAAGTATACCGTGTTATTTTCTTTGAAAAGCTCTAAAGCCGAATGCTTTTTGAAAATTTTAGAAAACGATATATTTTTCTAATCCACGGAGTTTTTATCGCTTTCGATATGCGATAACGGTACTCAGTTTACTTCTGAGTGTCTTAAGAGCTTAAGTGAGACATATAGTTTTAACATCCGTTTTAATCCCGTGTACAGCCGCAAGACACGAAGTAACAGGGTTCACACCGTCTTTCTTAGTTTACGGCAGACAGATATACCTCTATCTGGATCGTATTATAAAAATTTAGATTTAGATGTCAATGTTGACAGCGAAAATAATTCCGGGTAACAGGGGTGCGTACGCCGAAAGTTTAAAGGGTTTAAAAGATATTTTCACCGACGTGCGTAGTAGGATACATAAGGCTTATGAAAGGAACAGTAAGTCTTACAACCTTAGAAAAGGGGATTTTGCCTTTAATATAGGTGATCACGTTTGGCGAAAAAATAAAATTCTTTCCAGTGCAGCAGATAAATTCACATCTAAGTTTGGTACCTAAGTATGTGCATTGCGTGATAAGAGAAAAGATTTCAGATTTAGTTTATGGTTTAGTTAATTTAGATGGGACTAAAATAGGACGATGGCATATTAAATACTTAAAACCATTCAATGAACCTAACCCTAGTGAAAGTTTGTCAGAAGAAGTGAATAATTTATATTTACATTATCTTAATTGCTTAATTTTTTTTTGATGTTGCTCTGTAGAGGTGACGACCTCGTTTTTTTTGACTGTTATAAAAGTTGAGCAGCTTGAGAATAGCTTACTTTTATTGTTTAATGCTAAGGTTTTGGGTATTGGCCCATATCCCAAACTTAGGTTGATTGTGGTTGATGTTTAGCATCGACTCAGTTTTGCGAGCTTGCGAAAGAGTCACACTCAGGATATATCATAAGACTGGTATGTCGGTGGTCGCGGGATTTGATTTGCTTATGACCCCCAAATAATATCCAGTTCTTGACACTTGGAAGCGAAATTTTTGATTAGAGGCAAATCCAAGGTTGGGTGATCATTGAGTTAGGACAAGCGCAAGATGTAGCTCGTGTAGTGTGATGTAGAGTCAAAATTTTTAAGAGCAATTTCAAAGTTTGTTACCCGAGTGGGGTGTATTTTTATTACCTTAGTGGTATATGTTGGGTGCAGTAATTAAGAGTAAATTGATTTTGGTTTATCCAGTAAGTCTAAGACTTGGATTATTTTTGATTTAGATCTTCTTCTGAATTGACAAACTGAGGGTATTTTCTATTTTTTTTTCAGAGCCGTTTAAACGTTACCTTTGAGTCAATAATTTTTTTAAAATTTTTTTGCATGGACTCATAGGCGTATGTTGAGTTTTTTCGGTCTACTATCAGATTGATAGAAAATTGAAGTTCTGCAGGAGAACTAAAGGCTGATCATTTTACAGGAGATGAGAGCAGAGTAAGACAGTCGTTTCACAAAGAATGATCAAAATCTGATACCGAGATGAGAACCTTGTCAGAGAGGGCTAAAAGCGCAGTGAAGGAAGATTCCTAACCGAATTTTTTAGATTTCCAAGAGGTAATCTAGAAGTTTGGGCTGACAGAAACGGTTATGCCTGATACCTGTAGCAGTTTCTTCTAGAGGCTATTGTTTAGGGAGACGATTAACACCATGATCGAATATTTTAGCTGTCAACGATGTTTTCTTCTTGTTTCTGATTAAGCTGGAAAAGCTCTTGTCGTCTTCAAAAGTTTTGTTGCGTTGCCACCGAAAATTTGAGAAATTTTTGCTTCATGTAGCTTTTCAAGCTCAGTTTCGTTTTTTGGAAATTTCCGTAAGAAGCTTGGTTAAGTCAACCTTGTAAACCTTTTAGGTTGTATCCCATGAGTTATCTGTTTTTACAGGCTGTGATGCACCGGGTGCTAACAGATGCCGTTACGACGTTTGGCAGGGAGTTAGTCTTCCTGAGGAACAGACTGATTGGAAGGGTAGTCTATGGAGGGTGAACGTTTGACCTTTGGGACCTTTAGGGGGTTTTGTTACCCAATGGTTATTTCTATTTGAACCAAAGGAGAGCCTAGCTACTGTAGTCGACTCAGCTCCAATTAGCCTATTAGTGGTGACAGGCTGTTGGCAGTAGTGTGTTTCGGAACACCCTATTGATTAATTTTTTTGACTTATGGTGGTGTGGTAGACACCGTTTCAGTTTAGTGGATGCTATAATCTACTCCCTTTTGTTGGTGGACACCAGGGTCACCATTTCAGTATTTTATTGTCTCCACCATTCAGTATATCGTGGTGAGGTGTTTGTCTCCTGTTATGTGGGATGGATTGAATGTTTTTCGTTGTTGTTCCAGGGCGAGACCAGTACACGAGGGTTCTTCATGCAACTTGAAGAGGCGCAATGCTGGCTTAAGTTTTATATCTCTGTATAGCCACCCTGAAGAATGACGGAGGGCGTTTTTTTCGGCTCATGTTTCTAGGCAGATTTGTCACTTTGGTGTGCGATGTGCCGAAGATTTGATTAGCTTTTGCTAAGAGCTTTCACCAAGCTCAGTATGGAGTTATCATAACCAAGGGTTTGGGATTTGAACTCCTGACATGTACTTCTGTATATATTTCTGTATATATTTCTGTACATATTTCTGTTATATATTTCGGTGTATATTGGTTGCCTGAGGGCATGTGCTCAAAATGCGAGATTTTGAGTCGTTTTGTTATGGACTCCCATATATAGGATTATGACTTTAGGGAGGTCCTATTTCGAGACTTGCTGTCTCATATAGTTATGTTGGGAATGTTTCCTTGAATGTTAGTTGTGCGCAGACTAATCATTCTGTTCTTAGTGAACATTGCTTTTTGAAGCAGGATCATTCAGTTTGGTGAATTTTAGCTTTTATAGCTATTCACTGTGTTTAGGTGTGAATTTTTAGCTTTTATAGCTATTCACTGTGCCTATAGTGATATTGTTAGCTTTTATAGCTGCTCACTATGTTAATGGCGAGATTGTTCTTTTAAGAACGCAGACTTTGTATAGTCGAGGACTATTTACAGAGTGTTTTCTTGGCGAGGAGCCGAGTTTTTTTCTGGCGATATACCAGAGTGTTTTGTTGGCGATAAGCTGACGAGTTTTCTGGCGATCAACCAGAGCGTTTTCCCTGGCGATTTTAGCATGTCTGGATGTCTTAGGACGTCGACAGTGCGATGTAGAGTGCGATTATTTTCTGAGTGCGACTAGTAGTGATACTAGATTTGGAATGTTCTCTTAGCGATGAGCTAGAGCATTGATAGCGATTTTTCCCGAGCGTTTGCCTGGATATTTATCCAGATATTTTTTTTTGGCCTAGCGCTAAATGGTCTGACAAGACTTTTTCTTTTTAGTGTAAGTGTTTGCACTAGAATCATTTTTTTTTTTTTTTCTTTATTTAAGAATTTTTATAAATTTCTTTTGCTGAAATAGAAAATTTTCAGACAATCCTTAAAATATTTTAAGGGGGGGTAGGGTTCATATTTTATTTCAGTTCACTTTTTGATTTAGACAAGAGTCTAGACAAAGTTATAATTTTTTGTTTTGGTAACAATAATAGAGCTGATTCTTTTATATAAGAAGACCGCGATTGTTACTTTGAACAGGTATTTCTTATGTTCATGCAAGGATTTTTATTGCTTTTTTGATGTACTTAACCTTAGTGTCTATAATTAAGTTAAGTCTAGTTATAAGATTTTTGTGATCATGCAAAGATTTTCATTTTTGGTTTTCATTGTACTTAATATTAGTGCTTAATTGAATTAAGTCTAGTAGTAAGGTCCGAAGTTTGTAATTTTGTTTTAAGTTCTGACCTTAGTATTAAGTGATAGTGTACCACTTTGTACCTTTTCATAAGTAGCCTAAGTTTAATAGACTAGTGTAGTCTATTTTCTTTTTTGGAAGGGGGTAAATGTAACATTCATTTTTTCCTAGATTTTAAGACCATGTAATGTTACTGATTTTTCACTTCAAATTGTACTTATTTTTATTTTTGTATCGAACGGTATATTAAACAGAAGATTCCAAGACGTTCGGTTAGTGTGTTGTGCGGGTTCCTGACCGAACCTACGCTGCGCCGCGATTGGTGAAAAGTGTGTATCCGCTGTTTTGGTTCCGGCGCGTCGATATTACTACCGGAGAGTTTGGATGGTTTATTTAAGAGCTGGAAGACCGAGCTGTCGAGGCTGTTTTCCATCGAGCCGCAGCCGGGCTGTTTTCCATCTAGCCGCAGCCGGGGTTAGTACCATCTAGCCGACAGGCTAATTTCCATGAGAGTCGCCAAGTAGGCTTTCCTTCGACTGAGCTACAAAAAAAAAAAGCTCAGAACAACCATCATGCGAGCTAAGTAGAAGTACCAGTTTCTTAACTAAAAGCCGTAGTGGGCTTTCAAAGTGTTAGCTAGAAAAAGTGTGAAATCGGTCGAATGCCATCAAAAGCAGGAAATAAGAACAGTAAGTTACCCAAACTTCCTTCAATAGACTTATTCCAGAGTAGTGCCTTACACAACAATTTAAAACAGACTAAAAAGTGAAGTGTGTAAAGCACTACTTTTCGTCTTCGGTGGGTTATAATAGTTTAAAATTAAATAAATAACTACTAGTTAGGCTTGAATTTTTTTTATAAAACTGCAAAGGTTAGAACTTTTTATTTAAAAAAAAAACATGAATAAATTCCTTTTTTTGTTGATTAAAGCTAGTGTCTCACTGAATACCTATCCTACTTTTCAGGACAAAAACGGCTGTACCAAACTATTTTTTTTATCTACCAACAATACATTCGTTCAGCATTTTTTCATTTTTTTAGCTGAAGTTAGATCCTTTCTATTTTAAAATGGGATGTTGTCCCCAAAAAAATCTGGTACAGCTAAAGCTTTTTTAAAAAAAATAGAAATTTAATTCCAAAAAGACGTAAGAAAAATTATCTCTTACCCCCATATCTCTTCTACCAAGAAAACTGAGCTAGTGTGTGTTTAATTTCTTTAGTTCTTTTAAAATCAGGGTTCACTCAATTCAGTATCAGAAATTAAAGCGGGTAAGTTCAAAGGTTACAAAAATTGCGCCCCATAGCTTTGGGGCAGGGGCGCTTTTTTGATCACACGCTACAACATCGACGAGCGCGCCGCTACAAAAATAATGTAATGTGACAGTTTTAAATCTGGAGTTTTTGATTCACACGAAAATATTAAAATGTATGAGGGGCAGCATTCCCTGTCTAGTGAAAATATGAATAATGTAATAATAAATAAATAACTTTAACCAACACAAAGCGCATAAAATGTGTCATTTAAAAATTTGTGGTCATAAAGCAGTAAGTACTAATTTGTCATTTATGTAAGACTTTAAAAGTATATTGTAAAAATATCCATATTTAGTAATATAGATGTGGCCAGAGGTTAGCCGACACCACTGCAAAAAATGAAATTTATTTAATACGTCAACAATTTGGTTATTTAGAGTCTACAACCAATACATAGATACAAGTAAAAGTCAGAGATCCTTGCCATTTTACGGTGAAATATCATTCTACATGCAATCTCAACTGTCAAGTTGAGCATAAAGTGATCGGTATTATTTCATAAATAGACCTGGTTTATGTGGGTCATTTTAATTATTAACAACTTATTTACAGACATTCGTGGATAAGACAACTTTATTACCTGTACATATAGGAAGAGAGAGGTATGTTTTATTGTACTAAATCGTATAGAAGCTATGAGAGCAATCCAGTTTCCGATTGAGTAGAGCGAGCGTTCGTTTCTGAATTTATTGAGTCGCAGTGCGTTCTATAATAAGGATACGAAGTTCCTTATATTTAGTAAGAATAACGAAAAACAGATTTCAAAAAAAGTTTTTGTCCAAACAGCTCAAATGGCAGAGATATGAGTTATTAGCGAGTCTAAAACAAGGTAAGATTTGAGCGCGCTATGGTGCGCGATATCTAGATAGTTTGGGAAAAAATTCATAAGAAAATCGTTACTCTATACATGGATCCTTTTACTAACAAAACTACTAAATTCAATATATGACAAGAATGATTACCAATGTTAATGTTTGGGGAATCGTTTTAAAATTTCATAATTTGCGTCATTATATGTAAATTTAATTATCAAAATCGATGTACTGTTATTTGCTGATGTTTTATTAAAATTTGTTGAGAAATATACAGTTTGGAAATGTTTAAAATAATATTTTACACCCAAGAAACAGCGAATATACATGCATATCTGCTAAATCGGATATTTGCTTGGAAATTAATTACAGATGTAGAACAGATAATGATGAACTGAAAAGAGAATTAGAGTGAAGGTATTCCACAATTTACGTAATCGATATGTAGGGCAAACAGTAAACACATCGGGGAATGAGTACGATCCAGATGGTTCATCTTTACATATTTAATATATTTGAGGTAAAAAATTTTATATGGTACATCAATCAGTCAACCTCATCCTACATGTGAATTCAGGTGGATTGATAATTAATTTTCCTTTTGGGAGGGAAACCAACATTCGGAAATAGAAAGATGTTGCAGTGAGATAACATCTTGGTTAGTAATGCATTATGTATAAGCGCGAAGCAGCGAATTGAATTTCAAAATCTAAATTTTTGTATTGTATCCATTGTTGGATGAAGATATTGATTTATCATGAGCGCGAATGAAACGATTAGGTCTTAAGATTTAATAAACCTATATGATGGCGTCTTTAGTATTTTAGATATTTATCAAAAAACAATTTAGTATGATTCTAATATTTGTTACATCAAGCCAAAAAATATTAATGTCAAATTATTGGTCGACGAAATTGACTGCGAGTTAAGTTCAGGTCAGTGCCCTTTAATATATATATATATATATATATCAAATATTTATATATATTATATATATAATATATATATATATATATAATCTAATATATATATATATATATCATATAGACGATATATATATATATATAGATATATATATATATATATATATATAAATATATATATATATATTATATATATATTATGTATATATATATATATATATATATATATATATATATATTATATATATATTTATATATATTTATATTATATCTAATTTTTATATATATATATATATATATATATAATATAGATATATATATATGTATATTATATATATATTTATATATATAAATTATATAATATTATATATATATTAATACATATATAGAAGCAGCTAATTATAGGGGATGCAGTCGTAAGTGGCCAGTTAAACGTCTAAATTTGTTTACCTGACAAGCTTTCATAACCGCTATATGCGGATGTATTCTCCATGACACTAAATACTATAAGAACTTATGAGTATGTAGTTAATTAATTATTATAAGGATTAGTATTTACAAACTTACTGACCTAATTATTTGTATCCTTATTGTAAGAAACCTGTAGAGCGGTACTAACAGAAAGAGCCAATACACAGGGCAGTACAATTCATTTAATAGCAAAAACTACTAGTGTGGGATTCAAAACTGACGAACTATGCGCCCCAATTTCATTGGTGGTGTTATAAAATTTGGTTGGAAAACCCTGGAAAATTTCCCAGATGCAAACAGGGTGTGGAACTCGTGGTTGCAAATTTTGTCGGGTGTAAATAGGTGACTTGATCTGTCATGTGTAGGTGACATTTTGGTTCAAAACCGGAATATCCATAGAGTCAGCAGTTGGTACCACCTGGCTGTGTGTGGTAACACCACACAATGGAGGAAGTGATTTAATTTACAATAAAGAGAGAACAAACCAGACGGACTCCATTCTGCACGCTAGTTTAAAAGTTAGATATATCATGTACGATATTTGTGGTATAGAAAAATTCTCATTTATTTACCGAGGGCCAAATTAATAATGGTGGTATGTCATTCGTTCTATAGAGAACCTTCAAAATGTCATGAATACTTCACACTTAAGTCCTCCGTATCTCACTCTTGTTTATGTCGAAAGAATTGTTATTAATAGCCACCATCTCCAACAATTTTCTTGCTTGTGTAATTGAGTTTGGCGGAAACACGATGGATATTTTACCATAGTCCATTCTATGTCTTTGTGGAGTGACATATTCTACAAGGAGCGCGAACTTACACATGACACGGCAATCACTTGTGTGTGAAGTTATGCGGCCTTTCAGGGTTTTTCTTCGGGACGTTAGATCCAATTATGATACGTTAACATTGTGGCAGAGGACGCTTTATAGACCACATTGGTTTTTGAAGGTCAGGCTCAATCGGATATTATAATTTGGTTTCGTACAGGGATTTAAGTTTTATTCTGAATTTTCAGTTAGCAAATTTGAAGTTGAGGTGTTAGGACTGCTCTAATGTGGCAAGATAAATATTAAAATTAATATTTGGTGGGGAGTTAAGAAGATGGGTGCGAGCCCTGTAGAAATGTGGGTGTTTTGCTGTGGTGTAAGACGGGGTGGAGATATATTTAGGTACTCACCCTTCCTCCCCCTCCTTTACCAGGAGAAACACCACCTACTATTCACATACTGCAGATAAGGGATGCCGATATTGTCTTCAGACAGCGTATCATAAAACGTATTTTCATGAACGACGATACCAAAAAAGCTTTTCTGACGCTGTACGAGATACCGGCCACAGTTCTCAAAAACTGCGCATGAAAACTAACCAGTTCTACTGTAGATTTCTTCAACCTATCCTACTGGAAGGAAATAGTGTCTTCCTGCTGGAAAATACGCCACAGTTCACCCGATAACCCAAAAAAGCCAAGAAGACCTTGCCCAAATAATTACCTACCTAGTCCGCACTGCTTTCAATAAAATCGATAGTCATATCAATCTGCATCTTCTAAGGTATCTTGAAGGATTTTAAATATTTACAAGGCAACCATCATTATTGCTTTCGTAAACCTAGATCAATACTCTGAAGGAATCGCGAGCGGTTGCTCTTGATATTCCATATGCAAGACCAGTCGACCGTAGTCAAACTGGCTCGGTGGCATAAGCTACGATTTCTGGTAAGTCCTGAAAGTTCGTGATTATTCGCGCCTCATGTTTTCTCAAATAGCATATATACGATGGTAGACGGATTTCTTTCTATCACCTTCACAATCAACGCCGCTGTGCCCATGGCTCTATACGTGTCCTACTCTCTTTTTGATCTACATTAACGATCGGCAGGGACCAGACCAGAGAACCAGTCTAGACGGGGCGCATGATGACTGTACGCTTATCTCTTACATTCACTTTGCATGCTCTAACATAATAGCTCCGCATGCTAACGCCGGACGTCGTTTACTTAACAAAGGGACCTGGAAGAAATTTGATCTGGGGCGGTGACAGTAACCAAGTAGAAATTTAACGCTTTAAAAAATCACCAGGTGGCAGTTTGTTGACGTAACAAAGGTAACGTTGCGGAACTGGGAAATCGTTAGTTATAGCGGAGCACGCTATTTCGCGAGCAATTGTCACTCAATTTTGCTGCGCGTGAAATTTGAGCAACACATATTTTCGTTGCAAAACAACAAGCAAAGACAAGCTTCTCGAAAGCTGGGACTAGTATTGCAACTAGAAAGCGTTACACTCCACAAAAAAACAGTTAATGCTGCATGCAAAGTCTTCAAACTTCTGACTAAGATGGAATACTGTCCCATGTTTGGGCTTTCCTTTTCTCCTAATTCTCCACTGCATTTGTTGTCGCTATTCCGAAGAGAGCTGTTTGCCCGATTGGGTGACCCGAAACTGGCCAGCCACTTAATTCATGGAAAATCGAAGAATGGTTGGCAACTTGAGTCTATTCCAACAAGTATTTTCATAAAAATGTATGATGGATGTGGGCCGCTTAAATTCCTCCCAGCGCAGTGGATGCTAAAAGATACGACGCGTAATTCTTCACATCCCGTGTGAAGTTCACGTAGTTACTCGTCGTACAAACCTCTTTCAATCAGATTTTTTAAATAGGAAATACTCATACACCACCCTTTGGTATAATTGGCCCCCGACATTGTGTCCGACCGTTACACTTTCCAAGGGATTCAACACCAACGTGAATCGTTTCGTACATGGTGTGGCTCTTGGGTTACGGCTTTCCGACATTTTTCTGCCCAAGTGTGCTAAGGCCCATAAAATAAAGAATAAGTTTACAAAACTCCCGGAAAGAGCCGTGATCTGCTAACTCCTAATACATAGGTTACCATAATGAATTACATATGCCAGATTACAATTTTATAAGGTCTAGGAACAAAGTTAGACAAAAATACTTGTGTACGAGGTGATTAAAGGAATACAACTTCTTGTAGCAGCCGGTGTCCAGCGCAAGATGTGGCCGACGGACAAGCAAAATGATAAAAAAAGAAAATAGGCTGCTGATGATTTAGTATCCGAAAAAGCCATGCTAGATTTCAAACTAAAATATCTACGTTTGGTGAAAACACAACTGCCACTAGAGAAATATGTGCTGCAATGAAATTTGGAATTGGAATGCAATTATTTGCACCGTCCAAGGAAAACGGCCCCGCCCATTGAAGCGCAAGTTTGAAACGTCTACAACTTCTTTGCTTTTATTTAATATATTATAAATGATCTAGACGTCTTATGTGCTCCTTACGTATATCGTATTTTCGGAGAAGATTCTGAATTGATATTCCTACTGATAACGACTCAGAAAATCGAAATAAACAAGCTCAGTTTTTTTGTAGAGAAATACTGGATAAGAATAATTTTTTTTACGTCATTCAAAATTAGTCGCTATAGTTGATACCATTTTGGTTGTACAGAATTAGGGCACCATTCTTTTCAAACCTAAAAACCATCGACCTCAGCTCATAATAATGAACCATACTGACGGGATATGTAGAAGTTAAAAAACATGTGTTATTAATGGTCCCACCGTTTTGAATCTTAAAAGATAGTAAACCGGGTGATTCAGTGAAATGCTAGAATTTAAATAAAGAACACGCATTCTATAAATCTCCCCCCCCCCTTCAAAGGTTATAACTTCGCTGCACTATCCACATTACTCCTACTAAATAAAACAACCCTTACTTATAGATGGGACGAATTATATAGAGTCCATCCAGCAGGCTTCTAATTAAAGGCTAGATAAACACGCTGTTAATAGTTCGTGGAATGGGCCTTTGCATTCGGATTACCCGTGCGGAAAAGCCGATGGACACCGCAATAGACAACAGGCAGATTAGGGTCCCTCTGGATTGGTCTACTGATGACGTATCCGGTTATATATATGAGTGTGTTTTAGGCCGGCCAGGAGGTGATCATGCATCACTGATGTCTTCACTTTAGCTCCTCTGGGCCCGGGGGCTGCTAACATTGCTTGTCCCCGAATTGTCTGGGATTAAGCTATTGTGTGTATATATATAGATTTTTATATTTTAGATATTTAGTTTATATAGATAAGTTATATATATATATATATATTATATATATATATATATATATATATATATATATATATATATATATATTTATATATATATATATATAAATATATATATATATATATATATATATATATATATTTATATATATATATATATAATATATATATATATATATATATATATATATTTATATATATATATATATATATATATATATATATATGTATATATGTTATCATTAAGGAAGAGTATTTTAAAGCAGAATTATGCTGTTAGATCAGAACTTCGAATTGTGAGAGAACGTTTGTGTTCCAACAAGGTAATGACCCGAAACACTCGACTATGTGAAGCTTTTCTTAAAAAGAAAAATAGCCTAAGAATTTAAAGTTTTCACAGCCTCTCGACTTGTCTGTTGAGCATTTGTGTGATGAATTATATATATAAACCATAAAACGTCTACCATAAAACACGACATAGTTCTGGAAATATCTACAGGAGGCTTAATATCAATTTGAAAAAAATTATTTAGAAAAATTGCTTGAAAGAACTCAACGAATCTGCAAACATATTTTTCAGACTAAAGGAAAAAATTATTTATAATTTAACTTAACACATGATTTTCGGTTACAATTTTGTAGCTTAATTTTTTTCCATTTTATTTATTAACTTATTTCCTATGAACAAATCGCTATATTGATTTGAATATGCTATATACTGTTACTTCCACAATAGTATAAGCACTACATTTAAACAACCGTGTACATAGTTAAAGGCAGGGTGTTTCCCGGCAAATCTTAAGATCAATTTTTTAAAATTCAATAACAATTTTTCTCGTATTTTAAAGTCCATTTAATTTACTCAATTTAATTAAATATATTCTCTTTTGCAGTATGAACTACAACTGGCAGCATCAAATAATATAAACAAAAACTACACCACTGTGATTATTCATATAAGGGACATAAATGATAATCCACCTGTATTTGAACGGCAAACATATAAAACCCAAATCAACGAAGAAGATAATTCAAACTTACCCAAACGTATTTTAAAGGTAAAAAATAAACTAGTTTAAAATTGTAAAATATATATTAACCTAGGTTTAGAAATATACTGATATAGAAGTTAAAAATTGGTGGGTAAATGTAATTTTAGGAAATAATTATTAAAGAAATGTTGTACCATTTGGTAGTCGAGGATGAGTTTGCTTCCAAATTATAGTGAAGATTCGCAAAACAATTAGAGCATAATTATTAGCATCATAACACCCCTATGTTGAAATGGAGTCTCGTCTTAGTTTATGGAGGTTTAAATGTTTCATTTCGGGAATTTTGATTATGTTAAAATTTACGTCGCCATATTCCACAATATTTGTAAAATTAAAAGTCGGTTATTACTGCTTTACTTCTTTCTCTAGGAAAGTACCTTCTTACTTACAGCCTGTCATCAACGGTAACTAGTACTTATTTCCATAAAGTTGATCACCTTTCCTATAATAAAGTCATATTGATATATTTGTTTATAATCCGTTATTTAGACATATGATATGGTATTGGGTACAAAACATCTTTCTATACTATCCGGTGCGTAATTTCCATGTTTATTCCATTGGCCCTTAACTTTTCTTAAGCTTATTATTTTGAAGATTTCTTCTTTCCAAATCATCTTTGGCCTTTCAAATTTTCTCCGATTTAGTTACCAACTTCACAAACCTTTTGGACTATCTAATTTTCTTCATTCTCTGTATATGATTATAACAACTTAGTTGCTTTGTTTTAACATTCATTATTTGAGAACCATCCAATTCTATTCGTTCTCATACATTTTTATTTCGAGTTCTGTGCTTTCTAGACATTGCTAGTATGATCCTCCAAACTTATCGATTTCCATCTAACCAAGCTTCTTTCGGTTGTTTTCCTTCATCTCTCCGCATTATCAGACTACTTTTAGTAACTGTTTCAAAAATATTATATTTTCACTTTTTTCCACCCTCATAGCTGTAGAGTATTGCATTTTAGCAACTATTATGTAATTACATAACGTGCTGTTAGAATCCCTCTATTATCCTCCTGTTGAGTAAATAGAGTAACACAATGTTATTTTCCTCAGTGTTCATCTTACGTGTTGTACCTTATTACATAGCTTACCTTTTTTTGTATTTCTCTGTCGCCTGCAATTTGTTACTGTCATCAAATACTCTGTAGATTCTCTTAAATCATTTTTTGGGTTATAGTAACGTAATCATGGGCGTCTCTGGGTGTGTTATATATATAGGTTTCGTCTTAAGGTTCACTAAGTCAATAGCTCATGTTCTTATATCTTCTGCGTGTTTAAAACTTGGTTACACAAACACGTATATGTGCATTCAAAAGTAAGACGAGAATAGAACCTATTAAATTGGCCCTGAATATAAACCTTTAGTGATTAGTGTCACATAAATTTTTTTCTTGTAGAGAGAATGGAGTTTGGGGTGTAGCTAATATTGGTTTTCCAGTAAGCAATTTAAACCATACCACAACTTCTTAAGCACAGTACCTTAGGCTTTTGCAGATATCTATTTACATGTATATTGTTTGAACACAAACTGAAAAAATGTTTGAGAATGACAAAAAGAAGAGAGAACACCCATATTGCTATTTAAAAATTTTAGGATAACTGATTTGTCCCTTCTTTTTTCGTTAATGTTTTTTTTTATATTTGACCATGTATAAAACTTTTTCAATTTTTTTGCTGGTAGTGTGGGTAACCATACTGCAGCAGGCACCATGTCAGGTCTTTTTTCATTTTCAATCAGATTTATTGTAACCGAGATGTGATGAAGTCGGCAATGTATTTCCTGCCTAGACCTGCCTTTATAATTCGATATTTTAAATCGTAAATATTAAATAACGAATTTTAAAAGAAAGTCAGTTATAATCTCAAATATTTTAACCTAATCTCAAACCGATAGGCAAATCATTAATGGACATATGCATTGGCCACGATTTAAAATAGTCTGAATACTTTATTGTATAGTATTAATCTGCCGTCGGCGAGTGGTCTAACAAATAGAGTGTATTTCACTTTTATAAACGGTTATAAGTTGTAATGGTAATTATTTCTAATAGCTTATCACGTATACTCCCCTCGGTTTATGTTTATTATTGGATATCTTCATATTATTACAAATTTTTGAGCTCGTTCATGCAATCCCTTACACGCACTAATATGCCGGAGTGGTTGGCTTGGTGTCGTGTACTCTGACGTTTTCTGTTTAGGAATAGCGTGCGGGTTATGTTTCTGCTGGATATGTTATTCGGTTCTTCCGGGGCGAGATACTCTCGTGGCTTTAAGGGAGTGGTAAAGAAGTGGCGATTTCAATCTAATAGAACGTGGTTTTTCTTGTGTTTCCACGCTCTAATAATTGGTAAATTACCACACCTACTTCTTATTTATGACGCTTTTGTTCATATTACTCTGCCAACCCACATTTTTTTTTTTTTTAAATCCCTCTACTTCTTCAAAGGGGTTTCTTGCGTAGAACGAGTGTTGGGGAGGAACAGTGGGCGTAGAGTATCGGCAAACAGGGGTCATGTGTGCTGTAAACAAGATGGGTGGCTTATCTCCGCTGATGTCTGTGTATTTATCTGAATATTAAGTAAAGATCTGTTAATATATATATATATATTAACATATTATAGAGATTGATATAGTTTATAATATAGAATACATTTATATAGTTTATATATTGATTATATGATAATAGTGATATATAATATATATATGTACAAGAAGTAAGGTTGGCGGCGCATCAAGAATCATTAGTCCCGCCACCTGGAGGTAAAATTAAGACCATCAAATAACCGCGACCCGATGAGGGGCATATCATATTGCTGATCATGTGATTCGGATCCCACATGTAAGGCTATGATCTCGGCTCGATCGTCTATTAAAAAAGTAGCTTAAACTAAGAAGGGATTTTTTAGGTCTGTTTGCTTGGTTTCCCATCCTTAGATCCTAGCCCTACGCAACTGTCTATTCCTATTATACTATGTAAATAGGCAGGAAGAAGAACATGTCATGTCTAAGTGAGTATTTTACTCTTAATAACGGTAAAAACGCATGCAACGAGACTTACGAAAAATGTAAGATATGTTGGATGTGCAGTAGCTTGTAAAAAATATTATTTTTTTAAAAAAAAGGGTTAAACAGGATTTTTGTTCAGTCAAAAATAGCTATTTTCTATAACCCGCGCGCGGGGCAGGAATTCAATTTTTTTGTTTCGTAATTTCCTATATGTTAATAGATCCAAATTTTAAACATAATAAATAAATATTTTAGGTTGCTATCATTTTAGTAATTTAATAATCATATTTTCTATTTAATTATCATTTATTATTTATATATGAGCAATTGTTAACACAGGTTTACTAAAAAGATTGTGTACACAGCATAGCGCGTATAATATGTGTTGTGTTATGTCGATTTTGCTTACAGATGGCTTTCCAACTGAAGGACACTCTTGTTGGTATAGGCTAGTTGACATTTAATGGCGTTTTTGGGTAAGGGGTGTCAAAAACATGCATTAACGCCATTTAAACGCCAGTTTCGATGTTAAATTTGTCATTGGTCCCCCCCCCCACCCCCCCTTCTGCAAAGAACATAGTTTAGTTTTTCAGTACATTGATTAATGGTTCATGACGCTATTATGCGGGGAAGATTTACATTAATTAACCTTCTCTTTTATCCCATTTGAAAAACTGCGGCTGGGGGAACTAAAACGGCTGCGCTCGTCTGAAAGTATATTTCGAATTGTTGGTTGAAAACTTTAATATGGTGAACTATGCGTATGCTTATCCAATTCCCACAACATCATGTTTTGGGAAAGCAAACTCCAAGGGCCACCAGCTTTCTGATATCACAAGCATGCAATGGCGCAATATATAGGGACAAAAAAAAGCTTTGCTGTGTATTTGAGAGGGATTGTAGAGAACGCTTTTGATATTACGAAAACTGCTGAAAAAAAAGATAAACCCGTTTGGAGAAAACGATTTCTGTGATGATACTACAACAAATTGAATGAAATAGTGAAATAAACATGTTGAAGGAGAAACGTCCAAAACTACTACGCGCTCATAATGCGACACGATAAAGTCATTTTTTTTTTATCAAGACAATGGCTCTGCCACCACCCCAAGCTTCAATAATTTGTTAAAAAACGTGTATTTACAGGAAAAACAATCAAGCGGTAGGTTCGATTCTACGTCACACCACAGCTTACCCCAGCCCAGCCGGACCGATTTGAACGCAGTGGGGTACGGAGCCCTGCTGTAGTGGATCAGGAGGTTCAGCGGGAATCGATTCCGTGTGTCGGCAGGGTAGTCTGTGAGTGTTCATTGGTGGTAGTTTTGTTTGGCCAGAAATGCAAAATTAACGTCCGTGGCATGGCACAACTGCGTTTGGACTCTACCGTGACTTATACTAACTCTGGAAAGCGTTGGAAAAACCGTGGAATACTAAAATGTATGGTTTCGCGGGCACTTGGACACACGTTTGACGGGTATTACGCGACATCCTCGCCATTGCCTTGGATGATATGAAAAAGGGTAAAAAACCCTACTGAGCGGGAGGTGAGCGATAAAACAAAAAAAAAACTAAAACAAACAACCCGCGCCGATTCACCTCGGACTTAGCACCCTTTCACAAACTAGGACTACTTCACTTATCTTTCAGATCCGATTTGCAAGCACAGGACTGAAAAGTCGAATACAAGTTACTTACATCTTTCGGACTACGGAAGAAAGCTAAAACAATTTTGGCTTGTGATGAATCATCTCGTCGTTGGGCCCTCAAAAAGATGAAAAGTTCTTCTGGTGAGGAATCCATTCAATTTGATAGGAAAGATGTGAAAAAAGTCATAGCTAACGATGTCAATACTTTGATTATTAGGTAATTCATTTTGTGAAGGAAATCAAACGCTTAAATGTTGCGAAAGGCGCGAAAAATTGCCACATTATTAACCCGAAACACCTAATATAGGACGATACTTCAGTATATAACTATAACAACAGCGCCAAAACAAACTTGAGGCGAATTGACTTATTCTGTCTGTAAAATGACAATGTATTTCTCAAAGCTGTGCGACACTTAAAAACCAGTAGGTTAATGTTAACAGTTATTATTGACATATTTTAGTAAATGTCCTCTGGATGAAAGTTTAACCGAAAAAATTCCTATTCCGTACTGAGCCTAACATAAATTTTTCATATAACTTTATTCAACATTTTAACCATGACTTCTAACTAGGTGAGCAAAAATCGTGACGTTTTAGGGTTTTGGTTAAACTGAGAAGACTTTTTTTTTTTTGTTTTTTAATTGCAATAACTGAAAAATGAACTCAGAAGTATTAGCTCACAAAACGAATTGTGAAACACCAGTGGTGCATATTATATTTCCTACCCCACTTTTAAAATAACTTGACAATGTTTAATTCTATAAACATCACTCGTTATTCGAAATCGGTTATTTCAAATTATCTTTTTGCAATTTTTAAATAAATACAAGTTCTAACAAAATTCTTAATTGAGAAATGTTTCATTCTCTCTTCCAAATTAATTTGCGACCCTATTAAGCGACGCATTGTTTGCGTAAACTGGTTATAAATATATTTTTACTTACACTTTCTTGACTCCTCCTCATCCACACCGTTAGATTCTTACTCTTAGGTAGATGAAGCAAAATTAATATATTATGGATTGGTCGATATATATATATACATATATACATATAGCTATATATATATATAATATATATATATATTATATATATAGATATAAGATAGGAATATATACTCTTGTTTCAACTGCTGTGCAGGGGGGGGGTGGGGGGGGGGGGGGGGGGGCGGGGGGGGTGGGGGGTGCCTTAGTGTACTACTGTTTGGAGGGACGTTGGCGAGCGATCACATTCCGCGGTAGGCTCTTAGCCTCTCCGCCGCTGTAAAAGACACCAAGTCTCTGATCCTTCTCTGAGAGAGAGTCCCGTCCATCTCTCTGATGTTTCTAAACCAGGACATTTTGCTATTCTGCCTCTCTCCACTGTTTATCACACGTCTACCTTCTATTTTCAGTTTCCCTTCCGTCAACTATAAACTGTAAGAGTCGTATTTTATCCGGGGATTTCTCATGAATATGTCCAAACATAAGATATGCCTCTCGTCTCTTATGTTCTCAGCAGCTCATTCCTTGTCTTTTCCCCCATGTCTCCTCAGGATCTCTTCGTATCGTTTACTGCTTCCTATCTACCTCGGTCAGTTCCATAGCACTCTCAGCATTTCCGTTGCGATCGACCACATCTTCGAAATGCTTCGAATTTATTAAGTCTAGATGCTTGTAGCGTCCCATCGTTTCCACCCCATAAAGTAAAACCGACCACACGTAGCATCTGGTGTAAAACACATTGCTTAAAATTCAAGGCATACAATCCTTGTTGGTGAGGATTTTTTAACCTAAAAAAAGTAATTATGGGCGATTTCACAAGTTTACTTCACTCATTTCAGCCTTCATTATCCCAATCGCTCATCATCAGCTTCCAGATGCTTACAGAGTGGTGCACCCTCTCCAGTGCGACGTCTACGAAAATGGCACGCATTTATATACCATAGAGGCACTCCTAATTCGCCTACTGACCACCAGTGATGTTTTGTCTGGGTGCTGTTTATTTTATGCGCATAGCTAGTACTAGTATTATAGTTATTAATCTCATGGTGTTACGTGTGTGTTCAAGTCTCGTCGATGATATCTGCTATCAAAATCGAACCATCTGCGTACGCTAATATTATGTTATATTCTCTCCCTCCATTAACCTCACTTCGACATCTTATACCCAAATGTCTCGATTTAAAGATATGCGTCCGAGTAAATTTTTAATAATATAGGGATTCAGGTTGATAACCGTGACCGTCCACCGCTGCGTATTACTACAATCGCGCGAGATTTGGAAAATTATTTGTTGTGGCCTGTGAGTGCGAGTATTGGTGCACATACTATGTATTTTTGAGTACAGCGAAGAGCCTGCGCTTCCTCGGCTGTTGTTCCTTAATATTATCGATAAGTGCTCTGGGGCTGGGTCTGAAGAAACGTGCTCGTAATAAACAAAAATCTCGGCATTTTCTAGATCAACACACGTACCCCGAACAGTGCCTGCTCGTGTCGCCATTCTAGCTTTCTGACCCAAAAATCTGTGTGGCTTTTGATAGTGACTTCCGCAGCACCTGTACAGGCTACCTGCTTCTGATTGTTGAGAAAAAAGTTATTTAGTCCGATTACTCTTTGCGTGGCATTGGGTTTTGTGTTAAGGTTAGCGGAATTAAAGGTAGAGATTCTTTGCCAGCCGTAGAGATACTA
The DNA here is from genome assembly GCA_019049505.1 of Pachyrhynchus sulphureomaculatus. Taxonomy (NCBI): domain Eukaryota; kingdom Metazoa; phylum Arthropoda; class Insecta; order Coleoptera; family Curculionidae; genus Pachyrhynchus; species Pachyrhynchus sulphureomaculatus. Next base: position 76,174,660 of record CM032448.1, on the reverse strand, counting down.
GCCGTCCATTAGGACATTTATTGGGTTTGACATGTATTTGCGAACAGGGCGGATTGAGTGAGCGTCATTTAATACGATAATTTTCAGATAATCCATTTTCGTCTGGTCCGACTTGCTTTGTTTCTGGGTGGTTGGAGTGGGGAAGTGCGGTATGGGATTTTGGTCTTTTGTTATTGGTTGGTCCGATGTTAATGGGTCGCACTCTTGATGAGGTTTCCGTTCGAGGTCGCCGCTTTCGTTATCTGTAAAAAAGTTCTGCATTCTGGTTACCTTGAAAAAAAGTTGCCCTCAACTCACTCCCTTTTCTTTTCTGCTTCCTCTTTCCGAAGACTTAATGGGTCTATGGGGTCATTATATTGTTGACTGGCAATCGTCGTAGCAGTATCTGCTATTGAGTCTCCCAGCGAGTGCCTGTAGGTTTTTTTTCTGCTGCGGGGGGCATACTCCCGCGTAGCTCTTCCATTTCTCGACACTCTTGCTCTATACATCGTCTTTTTAGAATTTTAGATGAACTGAAGAAGCCTACAAATTAGGCGAAACGTTTTCAATAAACTTCTAACTAGAACGTGATGTAATTTCTCTATCCTTAAAACAAAAAGAACCATAAAGCCCAAGAAAAAAAAAAAAATTTATATAATATATATATATATATATATGTATATATAATATATATATATATATATATATATATATATATATATTATATATATATATAATAGATATATATATATATATATATATATATATATATATATATATATATATATATATGTATATATACAATATATATATATATATATATATATATATATATATATAATATATATATATATACATTATATACATACATACATACATCAAAATTCCGGGTTTCAATCCGTTCATCCAACAATGAATTTGCACTATGTTTCGCCAAAATCTAATTTGGTATTTTCAAGTTGTCTTGCTGCTATATATATATATATATATATATATATATATATATATATATATATATATATATATATAAGACATAAGTATACAGATTGTTTTTTTTATTCTTGACTTGAAGACGGCGAATCTGAAAATTATGTTATTTTTTAAATATTTTCAGTTGACCAAATATGTAAGGGGATTAATAAGAAAGGAGACCAGTTTAGAGTCGTCGTTTCGTATATACCGTATTATACATCCTATTCAGAGTTCTTCTAGTGAAGAAATCTTGGAACTATGTTACTTTTTTTATTAGTTTCAATAGGTTTAATATTTAAAGTGTTAATAAGGTTGTAGAGGTGTCTTATTTAGAATTTTTTGAGTCTAAGTTAATCTCAAGATTGTGTTATTGTTTAATATTATCAATTTTAACAAAAATACTATCTAGAAAGAATTTCAGAGGTATCTGAAACTCTCTCTAGATAGTATTTTTGAAACTCTTCCTGTTCTCAATTGTTTTTGTACCTAATATCTTGGTATAAAGTACCTGTTATATAAAATATCGACTTGTGGTGTTTGGCTTTAGTTGTTATTTTACTAAGGCGAAGTCAAATTCGGTACATCACTTTTCATTTTTTTAATATTCAAAACACAGTCGAAGAAGAAAGCTAAGACAATATTATTCAAGAATGGATCTGGATTCTCATAAAGCTTTAAATATTTTTGGATTATGTTTTTGGCTAACAAATAGAGTATTAAAATTTTGAAATAGATTTAAAAGTTAGTTTAGGGTATGTATATTATATTTGGGACAAATATAATATACAGTCAGTCTAAAAAGTCTCTCTAGACCACCTACTTTCTATACAATTTTTCTGTTATGTTTAACTAATTAATTGGAACTATGAGAAAACTTGTTTAAATTAATATTTGAAACTTAACTAACGAGGATTAATATTAAAAACACGGAATATTTTATTTAGAAGTTACATCATTGTAATGTCAAAAAAGTCTTCATACACTTAACAATTCCCAATAATAGTTTGACGGAGTTTAACGGACAATAACAACTTCGTTTAAACTAATATTCAGTGATACCGCCGTTGTCCTTGATAATCTCTTGTAATTTTTTTATCATGCTTGCCACCAACTTTCTAGTAACTTCTGCTGGCTTGTTCTCCCATTCGTCCAATATTCTGTTTTTTAATTCTGAAACATTATGTTTGCGAACGCGTCGTTTAAGTTCCTCCCATAAATGCTCGATAAGGTTAACATGCGGAGGTCTATGAAGCTGCTGTCGCACATTATGGATCATCCATTTTCGCATCAAATTTGCAGTATGTGTCGGATCATTGTCCTCTTGGAAAATGTATCTTTTTTCGAGTGCTAATTTTGGACACTTTCTCTTAAATTGTCTCTCAAAGTGTTCAAAAACATGTTGATCCTTGGTCCCATTAATAAAATGTAAATTTCCAACTCCTCCAGCGGACATGTATCCCCAAAACAGAATACTGCCATCCCCTTGTCTCACCGTGAAACAAATGTTTTTAATATCGAATGCGGTATTATTTTTTCTCCAAACTCTAGTTCTGCCATCAGACTCAAAAAGGTTTATTTTAGTTTCATCACTAAAGATTACGGATTCTCAAAATTCAGGAGGCTTAGTAACGTATTCCCTAACAAAAGCTAACCGCTTTTTGCCATTAGCTTCCGAAATTAACGGCCTCTTCCTGGCGACACACTCCTTATAGCCTGCCCTAGGTAAACAATTTCTCATTGTTTGTGAGTGAAACATTTTTCGAAAATATTTTCCGTACTTCTTCTTTGAGTTTTGGTAAACTTTTCTTGGGATCTAAAATTATTTATCTAACTATACTGGCCTCTTCACGTGGAGTCAGTTTCTTGGGACGACCAGAGCGTGGTCGAATTTTATAGGAACCCGTTGATTTATACTGGTTTACAATGTACTGAACAATAGCATGCGACTTTTTAGCAATTTTTCCTATATTTGTGTACGATTTTCCATTTCTCCACAAGTCAATTATGATATTTCGAACTTGAAATGGAACTTCACGATTTGCCTCGCTCATTTTTATTACTAATTTGAAAACCCACTGCAAAATTACTAGTAACAAGTAACAGATTATAAAGTATGGCTGAATATTATTCATTTATCTTTAGTTTAGCGAGCAATAGATAGCTTGATAAAATGCGGCTGATTATAACCTGTTTTTTTCAGTGCAGTTCTTGAGCGTATGGAGACTTTTTTGACATTAATTTTGTTTACATTTTTATAACAGTGATGTAACTTCTAAATAAAATGTCCCGTAGTTGTTTTTAATACTAATCCTCATTGGTTAAGTTTCAAATATTAATTTAAACATGTTTCCTCATGGTTCCAATTAGTTAGTTAAACATAACAGAAAAATGGTATAGAAAGCCGGTGGTGTATGGAGACTTTTTGGATTGACCGTATATACTCTGAACTCAATTTGATAAAATGAAAATGGAAGAGCCCCGGGAGAAGATGGAATAACCTCCGAAATGCTAAAGATGGGCGGGACGATTGTGCTACAAGCAGTGCGAATGTTTCGCGTTAAATATCTTCATGGAAGAAAAATCTCTGGTATCTAGACTAATGCTCAACATTGATTCACAAAAAGGGAGACAAATCAGATATAAATAACTACAGGCTTGTAAGTGTACTACCAAATCCGCTGTTAACCAAGATCATAACAAATAGACGATTAAACAAATTTGACAACTTTCAACCTCCCAAACAAGCTGGATTTGGGGAAGGATATAACACAATAGAACATCTTCAGACTATTCGTACCATAATAAAGAAACGTCAAAAGTATAACGTGCCCCTGCATAACTGTGGACAATTTTCAACACCATGAATAATGCAAGAATTGATTCAAGATACAAGAAAATTCTTCAATATATATATGAAAACGCCACCTCGCAAATTAAACTCGACGAAGATTGGACCACAGCTAAAATATCTTTAAATAGAGGAGTGAGGCTTCCAAACTGTTTACCTTTGCAATGGTAGATATTTTCAGGAAGTTAAATTGGGACTTCAACATCGGCGGCCAATTTCTACACCATCTTTGATTTGCAGACGATGTGGTTCTCATAAGTAACGAACTGAAATAACTACAAGAGATGCTGCTACACCTTAAAGTGGCATCGACATGGTCCGACCATAAACATAAATAAATCAAGATATATGACCCCTGGACATGTCAATATTACTATTGATGGACACGAAGTAGAAATTATTGAAGAGTATCTAGGTCATAAAATAAATATTGGGGAAGAAAACCAAACGGCTAACATAGCTCGTCATTAGAGACCCCGATATTTGTATTAACCTAAAGAGAAAGGGTTTTTTTAATGGCTGCATTCTTCCAATAGTGACGTACGGAATGGAAACGATGACAATAACAAACAAATTGATCACTAAACTGCGCACAATACAATGAGCAATCGATCGAGTTATGCTATGCATACGTTTACGAGAACGCCTTCGAAATGTAATACGACAAAGAACTAAAGTAGATTACTTATCGAGAGAGTTACCACATTAAAATAGGTCTGGAATCGACATATCGCAAGGCAAGAAGAGTCAAAATTGACGAAACTGGTAGGTGCCAATACAATTTTCTTTAAAAAATCAAAATTTCCACAGAAATTTAATTTGTGTGGAAATTTTTACTTTTTACTAGTTTAATCAATTGATAGGTCCAAAAATACTTTAAAACATGTGAATTGATAACACTGGTCAACGCTGAAATTTTTTCCTGAAATGGTATATGTATTATAGGGTATACCTGAGGCACTGATTACGGAAAAAATACTTGTTTAATGCTACTTTTTATTTATAAGAAATTAAAATTTTCTTCAAAAATTGAACATTAATACAATATTTTATTTATGTTTGATATAATTACACACTATGAAACGATTGTACGATTTTCTTGAATGTACGGCTTGAGGATCATCTCTTTGCAAACTCTAACAGTAATCGGCCATCATATGGATGTCCCACCTTCCTTGATAACGCTCTTCCATTGTGCGTATATCTTGGTGAAATCTTTCACCCTGCTCTTCACAGAAATCGCCAAGATTTACTAAGAATCGATCGAAATGAGAAGACGAAAGTTTACCATAAATTACGCACTCTTCGTTAGTGCCATATGGACGTTTTATTTGAGAGTCAAAAAACTTAATTGTAAAAAATTCGGATAAGAGATAACGATTTAAAGGTAATATATATACGGGCAGATCAATGACATTTCGATCGCTGAAAATAATTCAAAGATTTCAACATGCACTCAACTAAGTCAGAATAGTTGTCGGACTTATGGTTTCCGAGAAAATTTTTAATCACAAACGATTTCCAAGCTTTAGACCCGACTTCATTTATTGAATTTACAAAGTTTGGGTCTTTCACAAGTTGTCTGATTTATGACCCATCAAAAATACCCGCTTTCAATTTTTCTGTGCTTAATCCTGGAAACTTGCAAAACATTCTCCGTTTCTGTCAAGGGCTTTTACAAACTGTTTCATAATACTCAGTTTAATATGAAGTGGTGGCAGTATAATGCGATCTCGATTTACTAAGGGCAAATTAATAACCATCTGTTCCTCTCCTACTGGCCACTTTTTTTTGAAACCAATGACGTTGTTTATTGCGACTATCCCACAGATACATAGAACATGGGTATTTCGTATATCCACCCTGTTGTTCAAGACGAAAGTTAACCATCTTTACGTCTACACAAATGAGCCCGTTGTAGTCTCGATACTTAATTTTTTTCCGTTGCTGAAGAAATAGTTGTATACTCTTCTTTCATATTAGTAGAGTGTGCAATAGGTATAGAACCATACTTGTTGCCGTTATGAAGTAGAACACACTTTCAGTTTCTCTTGCTACTGTATATAAAAAGAGGCCAATCATTTGGTTGGTATCGTTGTGAACTCTCTGCCTCTCATACCTCTGATATCATTACAAAAACTAAATCATTTTCTCTAGAAGAATATGGTAACAAATTCTTTTCTCGTGTCCGATATAAAGTAATTCTGGCTCCTGGTGCAAGTAAATTCTTTTCTCTTAAACGAGATGCCAAAATTTCAGAAGCTGCTTTTAACAAATTTAGATCCGTTACATTCAATTCCTTTTGATTAAAAGGTTGAGAATCTGATGACTAGGTGTGAAATCAGTATTGCCCCTTGTGTTTTCTCCAATTTCCATAAGATCTGGTTCTTCAGAGCATTTAGATGATGCTCCTTGTATCTCAACAGAATATAGAAGAGGTCGTTGAGCGGAGGGTAAGTTAGGATGTGACCATTCATTTCGGTTTTCAGAATTTATGCCGTTAATATTTACGACGCAAAAATAGCAGTCGTCATGGTGATTTTGAGGTTCCTGCCAAATCATCGGTGTTTTAAATTTGATAACACTTCTTTTTTCATTTGACCATTGCCGCAGATACACAATACAGTTCTGGCATACAATATGAGGTACCCATTGCTTGTCTTGATTACATGATGTTATTTGAAAGTGGTTAAAATACGTAGTTTTAACGAAGTCCGAGATAGGTTTTCGATATTTTTCAAAGGTATATTCGCCACAAACATAGCGAAAACAATCTGGATTATGTAAACAACGTCTACGTGTCGAAGCCATATCTGAAATTAAAAAAAATAATTATTCTGAGTAGGGTAGATCTTAAAAAACTCGTTTGGTAGGGTAGAGCGATAATATTAAAAAACATGAACTCTCAGAGAAAAATTAATATCGGATTAGAAATCAGAACATTACAATAAGCTCAAAACTGAAAAAAAAATAGAGGAAAAAAATCAAAAAAAAATTATTTTTTTACCAGTGTAATTGAAATGATAAATTAGGATCTTGCTTTATATTAACTCGCTAGTTGTCAGCCCATCTTCTCTTCTTTATTCTTTATGTATTTTAAGAAGAGCGCTTAAAATGAATATTTATTTTATAATTTTTTACCTTGAGATTGACTATGAAGACCTAAAGTTGAGACATTATTCAATTTTAGGTTTGCGCCATTTCTGCTAACTCAATAAGGTATTCTGACCCTAAATTAATAGGCCAAATTTTATAAGATTCCCTATACTATTTGAATCTATGCCCAAAAATAAAGGATATGGAATAGCGTTCATCCACTGTTGATGCACCTGAAATATATATACTTCATTACTTCTTAACTCTCCTTTGAAATAACATATTTTAAATATACGTTTGTTTTTAAATTTAAAAAGCAGTAATAAGTAACTATAGTAATTGTTTCAGAAATCACAGAAGGTACTGTCAGTTTCCTATACTTACTTGTTTCTGTTTTGGTAATCCACTTTGGATTTTATACCTCGGAACGCAATAGTAAGTCATTATTTTAATAACTTAAATTAAATTTTAAGTAAAAATAGTGAAGAGTTTTAAAGAAACAATAAACGATTTAGGAAATGGCATCCATAGACAAGCAATACTAACAATTCTACCAACTTTTTAAACATGTAAATGAATAACTAAAGTTTTCTTTATATTCTATCGATGTTAAAGGGAGACATATAAATAGAGAAAATCGCTCTCTTAGTACATATCAATAGTCTTTTCAATTACTGCCAACCTTAAAAATAAACAGTATTCTATTCCTAAAATTTTGCAATCGTTACGCTGACGACGGGAGGTAGGAATATTAATTTTTCAGCAATGACCTGGGCTAATAAAGCTATAGCAGCCGAACTGTGACAATGTTGGTCAAATGTCAAATCGGAGTTAACAGCGTATCGTTATACAACAGTGACACATTTCAGCAACTACTTCTCGGACTTACTCTACTCTTAACTATGTTTGACGATCTTCAAACGAACTTATCGGAAAATTGTGCTACAAAAAGTATCATGTGTGCATTGGCAGTAACTTCTCCCTTAACCAAAAAATATTTTTTAACAATTCACTGGCCTATAACAACTCATTATGATATCTATAAAATTTTTGTGTATGTTACTACTTGATTTTACTCTAGACCATATTAAGGGAGTTAAAAAAATACGTGTAAATTATTCTGTGTTATAACTAAGCTTTTATTCTAGGAAAGTGGTTTGCCATATTATTATTGAACTAGAAGTTATAGCTGCTCATGCATTATGAAGTCCAGTAATTAGCGCGGAAGAACTACTAATCTCCTCTTTTACTTAGCCTGTCTCATAAGACCATATTGCTATAGCTGGACTTAAATTAAGTTATTGTTGCTAAACTAACCGATTTTGGAGTTTTTGGATGTCCGTTGTAAGATAGTTATAAAATATAAAATTTTAGAATAAGCTCAATACATGCATTCAACTGGTAATAGCAAAACGTAATGGGCAAAGTGAGGGTACAAACTGTAACAATTCTTGCTCCCTGGAATCACTAAACCAAGATATTAGTAATAGCGGTCATAAGAATGACGTACCGAGGAATATTTAATAGTTTTACCACCAATTTAAAAAGTATCGGGTACATAACATTTAGATAATCTTATCTTTAAGAAATAATTTTACAAAACGATTGTTTAGTATATAATATAGTTTTTCATTTATCAGTTTTGTTTCCTTACTACAAATATTTTCAAAAAAAAATTATGAGAGACCTTGTGTTACTGCCAATAAAATCCGCAAAATGGAATTTTTCTTTAATTCACATTCTTAATGTTTTCCTCTATTCTCCTGCTAGCGAGCAAAAAAAATTTAAAGCCATGTAGTGATATTACAACATCGACATAACATATTGTACATTGTAAATGGCAATAGTATATAAACTAATTTGTCCTTTATCACTGACAAAATAAAAGTTAACTTTTGGTATAAGAAGTTTTCAAGCCAATTCCAAAAAAATATTATGTTGCATCCTGTATATGCGTTAAATAGCTGTAGTACCTATACTGTTTTATATCATTCACTTAAGTTATGTCTTGATGAGGAAAAGTTTTAAACCATTTTGGTACAAATGTCCGTTATTATGAAACCCAGATGACTAAATTTTAACCATGTTGGGTGTTTTTAAATATTCAATATATTTGAAACATTTTTAGAGTGGCAGTCATAAATAAAAATTTATTGACACTTAAAGGATATATATAAATATATATATATATAAATATATATATATATATATATAATATATATATATATATATATATATATATATATTAGCTTCTATTTATTTTTGCCAAAACATGAACCCTCTCTCTAGAACACAGTAATTTCTTTAAATACGAGTATTTTTACTTTTTTGCAGAGAATTTGTAATCAAAATTTTAAGATCGTATTTTAGAATTTTGTGTTTTTCGTATTTGCAAGGATTTCAAAAAATAAAGGGAACTCCACGTAAGGTAAAATATTGTTTGCAACTGGTAGATTTTAAAAGTAATTAACATAAAATCGAGAATTAAGCTAACACTGTACAGTTCATACTTAGAGGAGTACTCGGTAATCAGTGCACAGAAGAAGCGTTAGCTTCCAAAAAAGCAGTTATACTTAATTTGTACTTACTAGAGCTCATGTTTAGTCATCTGAACTTCACTTAAATAATGGCTTGCGGAAGCTACTGTAAAATTGCTTGGAAATTAAATCAGGTTGGTGTACGTTGTGTTTTTGTGGAGGTACGCAGTATGTATAATTTTGTTATAATAGTAGGCAACATAAGTATAAAATGTAGACTTAACTTATATAAAATATTATTTGTGTTGTCATAAGTATATGAAATCAAAAATCGTCGAAATTTTTCATTAATGTCAACATGTACTTGAAATAAGTTGGCGGTGCTGATAATATGTTAATAAGATACTTGATGAGTGTGACATTGGCATGGTATCATTAGTATCTGCGTGTTTTTTTTTTTTAAAGTATTTACTTAATAGGCCACCGAGGTAGGGAAAATGGAATTTGTGTCTGTTTTTAAAAACTAATATTCTG
>CM032448.1:76148595-76164654 GCA_019049505.1 Pachyrhynchus sulphureomaculatus | reverse complement strand
GCAACAGACCAACGCACGATCTCATTGAGATGACAAGAGATAGAGACTTATGTATATATGTATATACATATATATATATATATATATATATATATATATATATATATATATATATATATATATATATATATATACATCTCAGTCTCGAAAACCCATATCGACCGTCCATTTTTGAACCCCATCTATCTGTATCCTGTACTTCTCTCATCTAGTTTATCCTCGCAGTCAGTTTCAGGTCATCTGTCCAACGTGTTGGTGGGCGTCCCATTTTTCTTTTCCCATTGTAAGGTCTCCAGTGAAGGATAATGTTGTTTCATGTAGAGCCACTACATCATGCCATATGTTCTGCATAATTTCTCTTTAGGCTGGTGATTGTTTCAACTGCATCTTTTATCCCTGTTGTTCGCCTCATCCACTCATTAGTCTTCCTATCCCTCGGAGATATACCAGTCATTTTCCTTTCCATGGCTCTTTATGTGGCAGCTATTTTTTTTATTGTTTGTTTTGTCCAAGTCCAAGTTTGACCTCCGTACGTAAATACTGGACTGGACATTGGTCAAACAATCTTGATTTAAATTTAAGGCAATGTTCTTATTTTTAGTATATGTATACGAAAGTCTCCCGAACGCAGACCATGCAAGCCTTCTCCATCTGTATATTTCACTCATTGGTTTTCTCTTCCTAGTTGTATTTGGTGGCCACATGATTTTGATCTTTCTCAGATTTATTTTCAAGCCTACTATATTTGATTTTTCTCCCAATTCCCTCAACATATGTTATAAGTCTTCTGGACTTTTTACTATGATTATAAGATCGTTGGCGAATCTCAAGTTGTTCAACCTCTTGCGTTTATTACAATACCCTTGTCTTCCCATTTTAGATGTTTAAATACCTCTTCCATTGCTCAATCGAATAATTTTGGTAAAATAATGTCTCCTTGTCTAATTCCTCTGCAAATTTTAATTTTATCTGTATCTTTATGTAATTTAATAGTTGATGTGGCCTTTTCATATATATTTTTTATTGTTTCTATACACCTGTGATCGACTCGTTCATTTTTCAGACTGTTCATAATTACTCAATGTTAAATGGTATCGAGCGCATTATAGAAATCAACAAAAGCAAAGCAGATAATCAAATTATATAGTTCTTTAAATTAGTTTTGTCTTCTTTCTTATGCAGAAGAACAACTGTCTTATTATTCCTCGTATCGAGTATTCTTCCTGTTTTTAAGCATTCGTTGACTAACTGGCACAATTTAGATCTTCCTTCTCTTAGCATTTCCACTGTTTTGTCATCCCCTCCTGGTGCTTTGTAGTTTTTCATACCTGATACGGTAATTTTGACTTCGTCCACGCTAATATCAGGCATATCCTCCGATCCAACGTTTATTATCTTCCCTGTGGTTGTTTAATATTTTGGATCTTCATTAAGTTGAGAAGTATATATATATATATATATATATATATATATATATATATATATATATATATATATATATATATATATATATATATATATATATATATATCTACGATTATTATTAATTCCTGTGTCTCTCTTATTTCTATGCCTGCCTTTCTTATCTCTTAGACTGATGATTTGTCTCCTTCCTTCTCCCTTTCTTATACATTTTGGATTAGGTTAGGCTTGTTTTGTTCTATTGCTCTTTGTACCTCAGTATCGTAATATTTCTGCATTCTTGTTTCCTTAGATGCTCTCCTGATTTTCTCTAAATAATTCTTTCTCCTACATGTTTGTACACACAAATATATATATATATATATATATATATATATATATATATATATATATATATATATATATATATATATATATATATATATATATATATATATATATATATATATATATATATATATATATATATACATATATATATATATATATATATATATATATATATATATATATATATATATATATACTAGCCGGGCCCGCGGCTCCGCTCGCGTGGACTTGAGTCAATACTATCGTCACTGTTTATTCCTTATGTTACACAACGTAATAAAATATCTCCCATTATTTCCCCTTATCTCCCAATATTTCTCCTTATTTCCCATTATCTCTACATAATTTCCATTATCTAGGCTTATCTCTGTTCATCTCTCATTATTTCTCCTTATCTCCCATTATCTCACCATAACTCCCATTATCTAGACTTATCTCTGCTTATCTTCCATTATTTCTCCTTATCTCCCATTATTTATACTTATCTCCCATAACTCACCTTATCTCCCATTATCGAAGCTTATCTCGACTTATCTCCCATTATTTCTCCTTATCTCCCATTATCTCACCTTATCTCCCATTATCTAGGCTTATATCGAATTATATAGAACATATGTATAAATTTATAAAAACACGTAAATCGAATAAGTGGTTCTCGAGTGATAAGCGCACTAACGGACAGACAGACAGACAGAGAGACGTTGCATTTTATATATATTATATTCTTTGCTACATGATATTGTTCCATATTTAATGCTTTAGGCAGTGTATTGCAAGAGAACGCGTTAGCGGCAAACTTTTCTCCGACTTGATTCACTATTACCGCTTATTCCTTATGTTACCTAACGTAACAAAATATAGCCTATAACCTGGCCAGAGAACATATATATATTTAAAAAAAAGCACGTAAATCGGATAAGTGGTTCCCCAGTCATAAGCGCACTAACGGACGAACAGACAGACAGACAGACAGACAGACAGACAGACAGAGAGACGTTGCATTTTATATATATTATAGATATAGATTATTATTATTATAAAACCTGGCCAAAGAATATATGTATGAATTTAAAAAAAGACACGTAAATCGGATAAGTGGTTCTCGCGTGATAAGCGCACTAATGGACAGACAGAGAGACATTGTATTTTATATATATTATAGTTTATAGATATTCTCTGCTACATAATATTGTTCCATATTTAATGGTTTAGATTGTGTATTGCAAGAGAACGCGCTAGCGGCAAACTTTTTTCCGACTTCATTCACTATTATAGTCACTGCTCATTCCTTATGCTACGTATCGTATCAAAATATATACCTGGCCGGAGAACATATGTATGTTTTAAAAAAAGAAGCACGAAAATCGGATGAGAGGTTCTCCAGTAATAAGCGCACTAACAGACAGAGATACGTTGCATTTTATATATATTATAGACGTAATAAAATGTATATCTATAACCTGGTCAGAGAACATATGTATGAATTTAAAAAATCACGTAAATCGGATAAGCGGTTCTCGAGGGATAAGCGCACTAACGGACAGACAGACAGACAGAGAAACGTTACATTTTATATATATTATAGATATAGATTATTTTTATTATTATATAACCTGGCCAAAGAATATATGTATGAATTTAAAAAAAAGACACGTAAATCGGATAAGTGGTTCTCGCGTGATAAACGCACTAATGGACAGACCGACAGACAGAGAGACATTGCATTTTATATATATTGTAGATTATAGATTATAGATATTCTCTGCTACATAATATTGTTCCATAATTTATGGTTTAGGCTGTGTATTGCAAAGGAACGCGCTAGCGGCAAACTTTTTTCCGACTTCACTCACTATTTTACGTCACTGCTCATTCCTTATGCTACCTATCGTAATAAAATATAGCCTATAACCTGGCCAGAGAACATATGTATGTTTAAAAAAAAAAGTACGTAAATCGGATAAGTGGTTCTCCAGTGATAAGCGCACTAACGGACAGACAGACAGAGAGACGTTGCATTTTATATATATTAAGATGTATATATATATATATATATATATATATATATATATATATATATATATATATATATATATAAAAAAATTTGGAAGTAGTCGTGACTGACTCGTGAGATTATGAAACGTAATCCTAGAAAAAGTGATTTAGTGAGGTTGCAGTCAAAAACAGTTGGCCATTAAAACTCTTTGTTTAATTGTTAAGCTTTCGGATATATTCACTCCTTCTTCATAACATCTAGAAATTATGTACAATCGGTTTTCAAAAACACAACGATAAGAAAGTTAGACTTATAAACGTGAGATTATCCAGTGGAAGCTGACATGATTATAGGAAAATGAATCGAGAAATTTGATAAAGAATTACGACGTAATAAATACATTTTCCGGCTATATTTGTGTTGTAAACTTATTAGATAAGAACTAAAATTGACCTTGAATTACAAAATTTTAGTAAATTATATATAGTGTGATCTGTTATGGTGTAAAAATTTTAACGTATTATTAAGTACAGAAATAAAATAAAATAAAAGATTTTTACGTATTAGTATTATTGTATAATGTCATAATTTTGTGATAGATCATTAGAAAGTTTAAGGGTGTAAGAATAGATGATGCTAAGATCTTCCAAATCGGTCCTTCTGTTCATCGTTCCATCGCAGGCATTAATCGCAACCATTTCCAAAAATTTTCTTTTACCTACAATAGTTTTGCTGTTTGTAAACTATTTACACATTGCCATAGTCTGAACGATGGTCATTGTCAATTGAACTCTCCTGTGTGAAGTTAACCTTCCCTTTATGCTGCGGGACGTTTGTCCAATGTAACAGGATGTGCAGTCTTCGCATGTGATTTTGTAGACCACATTGGAAGTTTGTTCTTTAGTAATAAGTGTTTTAACCCTTGTATAAAGTTGTTTTAATTTATGTGGGATAGTTCTAGAGAAACAAATGTTTTCTTGTTTGAAAATTTGAATGAGCTTAGGGGTGAGATCATCTACATATGTGGGGAAGGGTCTTGTGTGTGTGTGTGTAACAGTGTTGTTGAGATCATTGGCAGGGTGGTTTTGAATAGGAGAGTCATAGCGGTTCTGAATGTTGATAATATTTATATTGTGGGGTGCATTATTAATAATAATTAATTTGTTGAGTAAAGGAGAGGGATAAGAGTTCTCGATAAGAAGAGTTTTCAATACATTCAGTGCATTAGATCTTTCGAAATGATCTGTCAGCCTGTAAACTCTGTTGATAAGGGCACTAGCCAAACCAATTTTCATTTTCATTGGATGGTTGGAGTGATAATTAAGATATCTTCCACTATTCATTGGTTTCCTGTACCATCTGGTAATGATGGTGTTGTCGGGCCTTCTGATAAGCGTTATGTCTAAAAAGGCAATGGAGTTGTTTCTTTCTCTTTCTAAAGTAAATTTAATGTTGTCATCAATACTATTGAAAACTTGAAAAGTGTCTTCGATTTGGTTACCTGAAACTGCCATAATGAGATCATCAACATATCTTCTTATGAATGGAGGTTGGAACTGAAATTGACTGATACTTCTGCGTATTATGTCGTCGATGACGTAACTGGAAATGATGGGAGATATGCTGGCCCCTATAGGTGTATCAAAGATCTGTTTGTAATACATATCGTTGAAAACGAACTTCAAGATGGTGACGAAGGAGCCTTGGTCAATAGAAGAGTGTTGGCTGATGTTTGGCCAGTTTTTAATGATGCAGTTTTCTGCTAATTCCGTTTGTTAATAGCAACACCACATCGGTGTAAGAACAAGTACAAAACACTAAACATAATTACAGCCCTGTCTTATGCACAAAAAATAGCTTAGTACGCCGGTGTTGTCACTTTTATATGTTAATTTTAATAGCGGGATATATGTAGCGAAATATAATATATATTAAAGTACAAATTTATAAAATTTTCACCTGTTTCTTGGAAATATGAAGTTATTAATTTCCTTCTCTATTAGTTAAAATTACGCACTTCATTAGATTGGACTTTTAATGATATTGAAAAAGCCAGTAAACTAAGGGTTTTTTAATTCTGAAAGTATAACAAAAATATACGTTTGACCGATTCACATGCCTGATTAGATGTGTAGTCTCGTATTAATGTAAATAGGCGTCAATTAAAAAAAAAATCAATAGAATTTCATATTTGTTATTCAAATTTGGCCAAAAAGAGGTATATATATACACATTAATTTAAATATTGGTCAATGTCATTTTTAGTGTAATATTTACAATTCAAATTCGATAAAAATTGAATCATCAATAAATAAACTAAAATCATTTAAATTTTTACAGCGGTCAAAGTCAAAATAGTTTCTAATGAATATTCGTTTAATCATTCAAATTTAATTGTAATAAACCCGTTTAGACAAATATACATATACTGCTCAAATTTATCTATATCATTATAGGAATAAAGTAGATAAAGACAAAATAATTACAAATCGACTCACAAATAAATTCAATATGTGTCAGCCGGTTAAACAAGCAGGATTTCAACCACGATACAGCATCATAGATGATCTTTGAACTTTACTGGAAAAATGTACCAAATACAATATCCCCACCTATCTTGTTTATAGATTATTATAAAGTCCTTGACACCTTAGAAATGTCCACAATCATCAAATCAATGACTGCAGTACATACCAACTTAATTAAGTACATATATAACAACGCAACTTTACATGAACAAATAGATGAAAATACTAATAGGATCAAAATTCAACGTGGTATTCGGCAAAGTGACACATTTTCCAAACTATTTACTCTGGCCTTAAAACACATGTTCAACACTCTAAGATGGGAAAAAGAGGACAGGTAGAAAACCCTTTAAATCCTGTCCGACATACGGGACCTTCTAATGATAAAAAAGTGACTGTATCCTCCATCCATGGCAACGCCGCAAGAAAATATCTTTTTGTAGTACAAACCACTTTGAATACCTTAAAGATGTTTCCACCTATATTTATTCATTTTAGTAGCTTATTATATATAACCTAGTAAAGTACAAATTTAGAAAAATATTCAGACCTAAATAATAAAAATTATATTATTTACTTTCTTCTCTATAAGCTAAGACCATGCACTTCATTAGGGCGGACTTTTTAATTTTATTATGAAAGCCGGTGTTCCAAGGGATCTTTAAAATTTTAGAAGTCTAACAATATTTTAAATTGGACCGATGCGTTACTAACCGATGAAATCAATCCGATTTGATAGTATGTTAATTGTGTTTTAATGTAAATATTCGGAGGATTATCCTAACCTATCTGAAGCCAAATTTCTTTCAGATTTATGAAACGTAATCGTAGAAAAAATACATAAACATCACCACACAAAAGCATATATCTGGGCATTTAGATTTATATATTTGTATGGCTGTGGATGGATACATTAAAACCTCAATAATGAAAACACTAAAATAAAATGAGATAATATATCAAAAATATTATAACGGCCATATTTTAAATATTTAGCGATAATATCCGTCTAAACCAGAGGTTCCCAACCTTTTCTGGACCACCTTACCACCACTTTACAAGAAAGAATTTCCAACGCTCCCCCTCTTCCATAATAATTAATCATACCAAATATTAAAATATGGTTGCATATTATCTATACTTATTTTATCTGTCTATCTATCTGTTAAGAATCACTTAATTAAAAAAACGACCATCAAATGTATAAAAAATTGTTTATTAAAAATTAAAAAATAAATGCAAAATCAATAAGAAATAAAAAAGTTAATGAGATTATTGAGGCTGGTGGAGTTCTAACAATTTGTTAATGTCGGGTTCCAATTTTATTCATCAGTAGCAAATTGCCACGTTCAATGATGTGCAGTCTGTTCCTTTTCTTAGACAGCCAAATACGATGAAGGAAAATCAATTAAAAATTTTTGTACTCTTGACCACAATTCAGGGTAGAGAGCTGGAATTGATTTTTGAAGCCAGAACTTTTGGTATCCATTTCTGAATTTTACTTTTCGTTCTTCGCTAGTTGTCAGTTCTACGAGTTCCTCTTCTAAATTTGATGATTCTGCTGTATCTGCATATGCGGAACGCTCTAAAACCCAACTCGGTATATTCATATTTAAAATATCATGGTATCGCCCCCTAAAATCACCATGAAGGACGAAATGTTGGTAGTAAATAAGTAAATCTTCCTGTTTTACAGGGACTGCTGATAATGTGGAAAAGTGGCTGTATTCCCCTCTACCTAGATTTCGTTTGAAGAGAAGAAGTTTTCCCACAACAGCAGCTATGACGTTTTCTGGTTTAATTAAATTCAACTGATCAGCTTGCAATTGTAAATTGACTTCATTAAATACTTTTAACAGGTCCGTCAAATAAGCGATGCCATTTTTGGATGTAATCAGGTTTTCGCGCAGTTTTTCGTCTCTGTTTTCAAGGAAGTCTAGTACTGAATCAAATAGATCAAAAAAACGATTCAGAGAAATACCTTTTGAGAGCCAATGAACTTCTGAGTGCAGCAGCAAGCTATTGTATTCTTCATCATTTTCACTACAAAGTTGGCCAAATTATTTATTATGCAATCAATGAATTGCTTCTAATCTTATTGACTGCTCTAAAAATATAATGAAGCGATGTATGCAGGCGTTCATTCAGATTTTTTGCAACCAAATGGTGATGATGAATAACACAATGTACAGCGAGTACATTTAGTACTGCTTGTTTCAAATAGGCTATGAAACCCTTATGATGCCCCGTCATTGCTAGAGTACCACCAGTAGCAACTGACAAAATATTACGGATAGGAATGTCTTTCTCTTGAAAAAACTTGATGGTATTAAATATCGATTCTCCCTTTGTATCGGTTTCCAAATTTTTTCTTCTTTTATGAATCGAACGTATGATAAAAGTAGTGCCTCGTTATTTGGTAGAGTTGATTCATCGAGTTGAATGAAAAATTTGCAAGTCTTTAAGTAATCGCATAAAAAATGATATTTCAACGTCTTTAGCCATTTCATTTATTCTTCTTTGCAACGAATTATTGCTCAGAGGAATTTTTCTGATTTTTATTACCTCTTTGACTGCCGGCAAGATTAATTCCTCGCCAATTGTGTGTGATTGTCCCGCTTTTGCGATTAACAATGAAATATTATATGAGGCTCGTAGTCCATCATCCTCTTGTTTAGAAGACAACGCAAAAAGATTTGATAGTTGGCTGTTTTAAATATTTCTTTTCCAGTCCTTGAAAATCTTTGTCTTTTATATCAGCAAGCATTTTATTCAAATGCTCTTGTAGCCTAGAGCAAACCCTGCCTTTTATAGATTGGATTTCGTGCACGCATCAACTTGTATACCTTTGCTTGTTTGCGATGCCGGTGCACTTGCTCTGTAAACAAGTCATTACGAGCTCCCATATTTTTGTCGAAACATGCTTGAATGCGTGAATCGCGTCTTTGCTTACCAACTTGCAATACTAAACCGAATTAGGTATACGCATACCTAATGCTAATTTAAATTTTTTAATGCTTATTGACTTAGTAACAATAAGATAAAAATTTTAGATAGCCAGATAAAATATTTATTCATGAAAACAATAGGTATTTTCAAACTATTATAACTAGCCTATGCCGTATGGTATAGGGTAGTTATACATTTTCCTTGTTCCCTCCTAATCTTTACGTATAAACTTTTTCCATCTGTCTCCATTCTTAGCCATTTTCACTGCTTCCTTCCAGGATTTTCCCTTCTCCTTAAGTATACTTCCAACACTCCTATTCCAGGTCTGACTAGGTCTTCCCCGCTTCTGTTTTCCTTGATTCGGGATTCATACACTTGTTTCACTTGTCTATCATCCTTCATTCTCTGTACATGTGCCCACCATCCCAGCTGTCGTATATATTCCATAATTACTTGTACTCTCAGCCTTCTCCTTATTTGTGTATTCCTTATTCTGTCCTTCCGTGTAACTCCCTGTACTGCTCTCAGGCATTTCGACGGCTAGTACCTTGTTTTTCTGCCTCTCTGTTAGGGTCCATGATTCGCATCCATATGTTAGGATTGTCCTATAAATTGCTTTGAACACTTTTATTTTTGTTTGTTTCGTCACTTCTTTCTTTCTAATGAATTTATTATTTATTGCATAGTAAAGTTTGTTCGTTTTTTCGATTCTTTCATTAATTTCTTTGTCTTGTTTTCCAGTTTCGTCCATTATCACTCCCAAATACTTATACTGTTCCACTTATATTTTATTCCCTTCTATATAAATATTCGTTTGTTAGTTTTCCATTGTCATTACCTTTGTTTTATCTATATTAATTTTCATTCCTTTTTCTTTAAAAGCTTGATTCCAAGTATCGAGGTTTCCTTATAATTGTTTTTCATTTTCCGCCACTAGTACAATATCATCAGCAAAAGCCGCTTCAGATATTTCTATTCTTTTTAGCTTCCAGTATCCAATTGTCATTTTTTTCACTGTCTTTTCGCATTTCTTGATCATTTCATCCATGTATACAGTGAACAATGTTGGGCTCAAGCTTTCTCCCTGCCTCAAACCTGCCTGTGTTGTAAATCCTTCCGACTTCATGTCGTTGCTACATATTCCTTTTATGATTCTTATTGTCTTTTTGTGTTCTGGGCTTTTCCAGACTTTATTTCTCAGCACACTGTCAAATGCTCTTTCTAAATCTATGAAAGCAAAGTGTAGACTTTTATTTTGTTTTGATCTTTTTTCGATAATCTGTTTCAGTGTAAATATGTGGTCTTATATACTTCTTGTTCATCTAAATCCACTTTGCGATTCTGATAGTTGTTGTTCTATTACTTTCTTTATCCTATTATTAATGATGCTGTCATAAATTTTGAAAATTGTATTTAGTATATTAATTCCTCTGTAATTATTGCAATCCTTGTGATCTTCCTTTTTATAGATTGGTGTAATAAATGATATTCCCCATTCGGCCGGGCATTTTTATTCTTCCCATGCATTATTAATTATTTCTAGCAATATTGTTTTTCCTTTCTTCCCCATGTATTTAATCATTTCAGACATTATCTTATCACTGCCTGAGACTTTCCCATTTTTCAATTTTCTTATAACTTCTTCCAACTTTTTTGCATTCTATCTATTCCCTATTTTCTGTTTCTTGCATATTTTGTTGTTCCAATCCTTCATGATTTGTACTCTCATTTTCTTCATTACCTCCTAATAGTTCTTTAAAGTATTATTTCCATCTTTCCGTTATTGCTTTCTCTATTGTCAGGATTTCTTAGTTTTTGTTTTTCACATATACTTCAGTTATAGGTTGCTCTTTCCTGATTGATTTAAGGATAGCTTAATATTTTCTTCCATTTTATCTCCAAATTCTTTCCATGACTGTTCCTTTGCTTCTCTTACCAACTCTTTAACTCTTTTTCTTTTGCCTTTATATAGTTCATATTGTTCTGGTGTTTTTTATTTTGAGATGTTTTTTCCATTCTTTCTTCTTCCCAATAATTTCTTCTTGGATATTACTATTCCACCAAGCTGTTTGTCTTTTACTGTTGTTTGTGTTGCACACTCCGCATACTTTGGTAGCCCCGTCCAGGATTATATTCTTGAAGATGCGCCACGGCCACCCCCTTGACTGTCTTACCACCCCCATTTGCGTGTGGACCCGCTATCGACCCCATGGAAGGCTTCAGTGCCCACTGGGAACCTATGGTCTAAACCTTCATTACTACTAATATACTATATATATATATATATATATATATATATATATATATATATATATATATATATATATATATATATATATATATATATAGTAAACATTATATTCGGGGACAAAAAGGTAACAAAGCAGCAGACGAATTAGCAAGATTCGGAGCATACAAAGGTGAAGAATCAGTGTTTGGTATACCAAAGCATATGGTCCTATCAACACATCTAGATCGTTGACTCCCAATAACTGGCCAAAAACATGCGAGGAATATAATTGGCGGCCCCTCAAAGGAACTAACAACTGACGTCCTTTGTCTCACAAGGGCCCTGACCAAAAAAGTAGTGGGACCGATTACTGGCCACTGTAACCTGAGGAAACATTTACAGAACATAGGTAGCCACAATGGTCCGACAAAATGCAGACTATGTGGTGAAGAGGAAGAAACCGCTATGCACATCCTAGATGAATGTGCGGCATTAACTCGGAACAGAGATAAACTGTTCGGAGATCTGAATAGTGGCCCTATAAAGGTCTAGGAAGAAAGTTAGTAAACCTTCTTAAAAGGATGACACATATAATCCAGAAAGAGAAGCACAATAAACCAGGAGATTGCAGTGCACAAACAGGCACAATCGTCTACCTCGCTTACATCCAACCAGCCAACGTATATATTTTATTTGTTTATTTTACATTTTGCTGCGTCATTGAACATGTAATAACGGAACCAGTGTGATGAAGCAGAATTTAACCTTGACGATAGTTCTAATAGCCCAGAAAATATACAAAAAATTCTACGTTATTAAATCCAATAAAGTAATAAGAAAGAACTTTAAAAATTACTATAAATAGATTTATTTACACTACAATGGACATGACGTCGAATGCAATAAAATAAAAAAATCTATCGCCAAGTGCCAACAAAGAGTTTTATGTCTATGTCAGTATCACATATTGCAGAGACCCGAGCAGCAAAAAAAATCAATTTAATTTTCCTATAAACTTAAAAGCTTCAGCATACATAGCAAAAATCAGAAATACAGTCAGGCCAAAAAGTCTCCATACACCACCTGCTTTCTATACTATTTTTCTGTTATGTCTAACTAATTAATTGGAACTATGAGAAAACATGTTTATATTAATGTTTGAAACTCAACCAACAAGGATTAAAAAAACTTCTATTTATCGTGACTTTCAGTTATCGATTAAGGTAAAAAAAACAGTATGTCAGACTTTCTTAACTTTATTATTTTTCGAATACATTATTTCGGTTTTAAATAATTAATTATTTGTGATTGGATCTCAAATTAAAACCAGGAAAAATACAATACTATTAAAACCATACAAAATGTATCGACCCACACCTTTTTCGCTCGCTTCCCTAAGCAATATTTCGGTAATATTATGGATTTAATTTCTAATTCAAATACCATATGTGTAACAAATTTGTTATCGTGACAACAAACAAACAGACCGGCGGAAATTTGAAATTATGTTTCTGGTGATCTGGGAGACCTAAAAAGAGACGCAAAAATCTCTGAAGGTAACTTTTTTCACTTTAGCAAGGACGCTAAAAATGAATTCTAAACTAATTCAATTTCATCAATAAAGAATTAGACATAGGCCAAACACATACAATTAGACAAATATTCTTATTATCCCAAATTCGGTACGCTAGCCGGCAGGTCATTTTCATGTCAACCGAAAACTTAATTAACTTGTTCCATATTTTGGACTAAATCTTGATGCTTTTATACGGGAAAAACACATTTTAAACATATAAAAATTAAATTACATGTAAGTCCTAAACACCAAATATACGAGGGCCGCCTTCTAAGTTTCTCCAAACGACCACTAGATGGCCCTGTTGAGATGTGACATTACTATTGTTGTAAAATTTGACATTTGTTATTGTTAAAGCAATGGCAGTTCAGAAATTGACCTAGTAGTTTAGTGAGCGTTTAAAAAAAACAATTTTATAAACAAATGGAAATTTCACATGAAGGTTTTCGTTGGATGATTTTTAGGATTTCAGTAAATGCCAAACTCAACAATAATACCTCGAATCACTTCGTTCAACTTTTGGTAATGAATTATCATCCGAAAAGACTGTTTACAATTGGCTTGCAGAATTTCGTCATGGTCGGGCTTCCGTCAGCGATGAATTTCGTGAAGGTCGACAAAAATCGGTTGTTGTTCCAAACAACATCGATTCTGTGCTCAACATGATTGAAGAGGATCGGCAAGTGACTTACCGTAATAGAGAGGCATCCTTAGGCATATCGAAGACTGCTGTACATTCGATTTTGCATGAACCTTTAGCTATGAAAAAGGTCTGTTCACGATGGATTCCGCATAATTTGACCGAATTTCAAAGACATGCTTTTGTCAAATGGTGTAAGGAAATGTTCAAAAAATTCGACTGAAGACATGCAAAATCCGTATAGAACATCGTAACAGGAGACGAAATTTGGATATATTCGTACGAACCGAAAACTAAGCAACAATTAACTGTTTGGGTGTTTCAAAGTGAACCGAATCCAACAAAAGTGGTTCGTCCGCAAAGCACTTCCAAGAAAATGATTGTTTGGGTCGTGATGTTGATCGATCTTTGGTTATACTGGACATGTTGCAACCATTCCTTTAGAGCATCGAAGATCAGTTAATGTGGAATGATATACAACAATTTGTTTGCCAGAAGTTATCGATCAAATCAGGAAAAGTAATCAAAAGCGTCGCACCATTCTTTATCATGACAATGCCAGCTCTCACACAGCACGACAAAGAATGGATTATTTGATAGAAAAAAACATTGAATTAATATCTCTTTGCCCATATTCATCTCATTTATCGCCTAACGACTTCTTATTGTTCCCGAATGTCAAAAAAATGCGTGGATAGCGATTTTCACCACCTCAAAAAGCTGTTGAATCCTTCAAAAACCTCGTTTTTGAGGTACCAACTTCAGAGTGGAAAAATTGTTTCGAGAATTGGTTCCAACGCATAAAAAACTATATAAATCTTAAAGACGCATATTCTAAGAAACAATAATAGAATTTGTACAATTTTTTTTTATTTTTTGTGTAAAAATTTAAAAGATAGCCCTCATATAAAGTAAACTTGAAAAAAAAGGAAGCTTTAACTTTATTAAATACCTGATTTACGACACGATACTAATATGGAAGGATCAGGCTGCAGCTGCGACAGCTAAGCCAGAGTCTTAATTTCCAATCTCTATCCACTGCTGAGGGGTTCGCTTCAGAACAAGCAAACAATAAATAAAACGATTACTAAGCAGGGGCTTCAACATGACTGCCACATATGGATTCACATGTATAAAACACGTGGAAACACCATCCAAACGATACAAAATAAGGCCTTGAGAGTAATAAAAAAATCCCCCCATTTATCAGAAATAACCAGTTTCACCGAGATATGTCCCTTTCTGGACATCTAGACCGTTCTATAAGTCAGCAGTCAGTTATAACAATAGTTCTTGCAGCTAGAAGCCCCTCGTGCTAATCCTATGACCCGAGAAGCTTTCAAGCCGAATTAAAACGCATCAGATACACATGAGTAAGTTACTCCTTGATGTAACAAAATCCTAAATAGACTTAATAAAGTGATAACAATCATAAATGGGTAGTGTTCTAGACAGAGACGTAATGAACCTTGATTAAATGTGTATATTTTTTAACCATTAAGTGAATAGATAACTTTCGGATTCGCATCTTTTTTACTGAACTTTTGCTCTAATTTCAGGGATATGTAGCTCTTGGGCCGACCCTTATAACAATCAGCTTGGGTATGGCTGAGGGATATTCTGCAATCTTATTACCGCAATTAAATGAGAACGAGAAGATGCCACTTACTGTTGACATGGAGTCTTGGATAGGTAAAAAAATTATGAGCGCCTACGCTTGGCTGTGCTATTGCATTTCCTAAATCTAAGTGATACTGTAGCAAAAATCAAAACTTATATTGATAGTTCCTAATTATTCCAAGAAGCGTTGTTAAAAAACATATATATATATATATATATATATATATATATATATATATATATATATATATATATATATATGGTAAGATATACCGCCTACCTCGTAGGAGGCACTTCATCGGAGGGCTGCCTCGCTGCAGCCATTCGCTGACAGAGTGGTTAGCAGACTGCCAACAATTCACCACAGGTGATGCGAACGTTCGAGGGATCCCCCTAAGGCATATGTGGTTTAAAGTAAGAACAACTGAAAACAGACGAAAGTCCGTATCTCAGCAGTCTACCCACTGTTTCTTATTTGTCGAATCCATCCCGAAGCGCGTTTCACCGTGTTGGCAATCTGCTAACCACTCTATCGACGAATAGCAGCAGCGAGTCAGTCCTCCGATGAAGTGCCACCTACGAGTTAGGCGTTATATCTTACCATTATTTCGATTTTTTGTCCTTAAATATATGAATGTTTGTACCTTTCCTATTCCTTCACCTTCTATTAATAGCTCCTTCCAACTTTCGTTATTCAAATATTTGGTTTTGGTGAAGTTTATTTTTAGACCTGTTTCTAGAGCGGCGGCAAACTTTTTTCCGACTATT
>CM032448.1:76108595-76143595 GCA_019049505.1 Pachyrhynchus sulphureomaculatus | reverse complement strand
ATATATATATACATAGGATATATATATATATATTATATATATATATATATATATATATATATATATATATATATATATATATATATATATATATATATATATATATATATATATATATATATATATATATTATATATATATATATATATATATATATATATATATATATATATATATATATATATATAATATATATATATATATATATATATATATATATATATATATATATATATATATATATATATATATATATATGTATAGTCCGTTACAATTTTTTTTTTTTTTAAAAGCAATCAACTCTCGGAACACTTATTGCGCAAGTCCGATTTGCATTTGGCCGGTTATTATTACTTTAAATTTCTTATAGAAAATTAACCAGATGTTACGTTCGTTTATAAATGTTCCGTTATTATTTTTAAGATATAAAATATGTTAAAGATTAGGAAATAATTTGAAGAAAACCAAGTTTTCGTAAGAAGTAATTAATCATTTTTACCTAAAAACATACTTCTCTTGTTTGTCTTTTTGCAACACAGTACAATGTACTCTCTCTCCAAAAGAAAACTAAACAAAAATAAAAAAAATATAGAATCACCTATTATTGCATGTTTTTGTTGTCGAAAGCGGCTATATGTCAGCTGTTTTATAACGTAGTTTCTATTAGTTGCTGAGTTATATTAGTAATAGTGACGTCTTTACAATGCGGAGGAGACCAACTGACATTAGTCTTTAAAAAATGACATCAAATGTTATAAATTACATAAGAATAATCGAAAATGTTATATTAATTTATTTTCAGCTTCTATGGCAGCATTACCAATGCCAATAGCATGTATCTTTGGTGGTATTTTTATGGAAATAATTGGTAGAAGAGCTATTCATATGGTATGTTGTTATATGTGCGTTGTTGGATGGCTCACACTGTATTTTGCACAAAGTTATATTAGTATTTTGATTGGAAGATGTATAACAGGTAAGCTAATAGTAACTATTATTTCGATTAAGGACAACAACCTCCATATATATCGTTACAAATAATAATAATATAATACAATAATATATAATAATAAATAAAAATAATAATGAAAATAACTGTCTGGCCTGGTGTCTCCTGCTTGGTAAAATGAGCTACCGTGAACCACTACAATGTAAGACGGTACGGCTAGCGAACATCAAGGGGTCATCAGTGATCCACATGGGCTCAAATCGTTCCGATAGCCCATGCAGAATAAGAAATATCGGGTGGCGATGGGTCAACAGCCCATCGTTAACTTGGAAAACCGGTGTTACGAGGATCAGTGAGGTAAAAGCTCCCGACAATCCGTCTCGGTCTGAGAGAGACGATAGGCAAGGTAGAGAAGCTGCAGGACGGATGCCCTTAGATGACGACCCTGGCAATGAATAAGGACGCTTCGAGTGGGCTCATAGACTCAGGGATGACTGATGATTGCTAGCAAGATTCCGAGTCGACGCGTAGAGGATATATGGCACATATGCATTCCTTTTGGTGCTAAAAACATCCAGAGCGTCGAAACGTCTCGAGACTATACGGCATATCTTCGCAGATCCGGTTACGTTCGAACGCCTCTAGAACGACCGGAAGCAGTGGTTCAGCAAATAAATCATTCTGTAGAAGACATTCTTCTGAACAACACTGTTGGACTTCACAAGCGAAAGATCAAAATACTTGAAAAAATAAATGCTAACGAACATCTCGGAACTGAACTTCCAGAAAATGTATCGATCGAAACACTAAACAATGCTGTCTGCCCCTATGCCTCAGAATTAATGCCAATCTACCCACATGATGATGTAGATAATAGAATAAAGAAAGAAAAGCGTGTAGAACAGGTCTCAAGAAAGATTCAGGAGGCTAGGCAATAAGCTTCTCGTACTCAGTGTGTGATTGAGTACATAATAACTGGACAACCATTTACAACCAAGGTGAAGGAAATAGCACAGAAACTCCGTCGTAACCATCACAAACTTTCTGACGACTCATTGAACACCACCAAATAGCAAAATAACATTGTCTAGAAAGAATACCAGCTCTAGTGGTAATAAAGAAACGCCTCGCAAAGCAAATAAAATCTGGGATAGGGTAATAGAGTTTTTCTCACACAATCATCTCATTTACTCGAGGAAGAGACAGCCAAAGTTGAAACACACACATACATAGAACGAGTAACAACACTCTGGAAGGACATTTACGAGACAAAGAAACCACTGAATGCACTTACTCCTGCCCTAGGGTGCTTCGGGACCTTCTGTTTACAGTTCCAACAGCAGAACGTACGCAATCATACGATCAGAAAGGAAGAGGTTGCAGACGCCATTAAGAGGCACGAAGAGCCTTACCACCCCAGGACCAGGTGCCATCGGTAGAAAAAAGTCTCTAGCACTTACGAACATCTCGCTGGAAATATTTAATACCTTGGTTAAATGAGGGACAACAAATTCCTAAGTGGTTTGTAAAGGGCAGAACGGTACTGATTTCAAAAAAGGACGACTTAACCAACCCCAAAAACTATAGACCGATCACGTGCTTAAACTCTTGTTACAAAATATTCACTCGCATTATCTACAACAGATTACTTAGCACGATCGAACCGGTTCTTTCACGACATCAGAGAGCAGCGTGGAGGAAGGAAAGGATCTAAATGTTACAAAAAGAACCTTCTAATTGATAGATATATTCCTCAGGACTACATGTAATACAAAAGAAATTTGTCCATGGCATGGATTGACTACAGGATAGCGTTCGACATAACATTTCGCGAACTGATCCTTCACCTGTTAGGAAAACTAAAATTGGCGCCTCCTTTGATTACCTGCAAAGAACGTCTAAATGTCTGAAAAACTAAATTTACCGGTACTTCTCTATTCCTTTCGAATACTGAAGTGGACGAAAGAAGAACTGCGAGATTTGGATATTAGCACCCGGAAAATCACATGAATAGATGTCTTCATCCTCGATATACCTCGAATATACCTTTTACGCCATCAAGCCACAAATCCTTTGTCGGCGTTGTAAGCCGCCAACAAACTTTAAAAAAAAATGAAAGTAAAATAAGGTAAACGCTTTGTGACCTACCCTAACATCTTGTTTGTTGTACCGCCATGGTTTCAATGAAGGAAATAGAATTTTCGTGAATTACATGTGTTAAAATTTTTACTAATTATGATAAAATATTGAAATATAAAATTTGAGTAATTAATTTTTTGATCTCACAAAATCATAATTTTAAAAGCTAACAATTTTTGGGAAAAGCCAGTCAATTTTGGCAACACTCTAGACCTTACGCTGTAGTGAACAATTGACAATATTGTGCAGTTATATGGATCCACCAGTGGCGGCATGAAAAAAATATTCATGTCATCATTTCTTTAGAGTCTATATCTTTCCTTTATTATTAAGATCCGCCATTTAAGGTGAATTTTCTGCAATCGTTCTTGCTACAAGGAAGCGCCAGTTCCAATATATGCAGTGAATTTCGTAACACGTCGTTTACATATATAAGACATTTGTCTGTCTGTATGTATGTATGTTTGGTTATAACTCGATAACGATTAATCTAATTTTTATGCGGTTTTCTTACATCATCTAGACGGGTTTCCACTATATTTTATTAAAAAAGAATTAGAAACAGAAGAAATATAGCAAAAATAAAATGTAATGATATTTTTTTCAAAATCATTAAAAACTCTTACACATTACATCATCTATAAAACTATTTTGAAATCAATAAACAGAAATGCAGATAGTATATTTGATGATCTACGCAGTTATTTCAGAACTTATGAACAGAATAGTAGTTGTAAAAAAATATAAAAAATACGAATCAAACCTAGATGATAAAGAGATGAGAGGTTAGTTTAGGTTAGTAATAGATAGAAGACTTGTGGAACGTTTGTACTTTATTACTCTGATAACACAAGTCATGTAAACCACGTAAACCCAGCCATAGATAAAAGTTTATAGAAAATAAGGCAACCTTTTGATTTATGTTGTTTAGAATTAAAAATATTTGAGATTTATTTTTTAATATCCTCGTGCTAACAACTCTAAGAATACGTCCAATTTTATTGGGTTGACTTTAGAAATGTACGTCAAATCAAGAATCTTAAAAAGGTCATATAATATGATATATAGGAAACAACCCCCTAACATTTTGCCCCGCTCCTTTAATCCCTTATATGTTTGACCATAAAATTTTTTAATATTTATTCATCTTGAAACTCTTCCTTAAAATAATCCACCAAAGAGTATACAAAAAACTAGATCAGGGGTCAGCAACCTATGGCACGTGTGCCATCTCTGGCACGCCAAGCAATTTTGAATGGCACGCGCGTACCTATTCAAAGTTTACACATTAATTCTGTAATCCGTGACATGTTTCGAAATTAAGTAAATAATCGAAGACAGTATTACTTTAACGATACAAACAAAAACGATATATTATATAGGTCACTAGATATTATTACCAAAAACTACAAAATATATATTTTGTAATTTATAATTTTACTGAATGCATTGGTTTGGCTTTAATTTCGGCAATATTAAAGACGGCAAGCCTCAAAATATAAGCCTAGGCAAAAACACAAATAAACGTCCTCAATTCAGATCAAAAGAGCCGCTATAAGGCGGTTTTTGTTTGACTTGACTTCAGTCGTTCCGACGCGCACCGCAACTCTTTTTATATTGCCGAACTTTAGTTTTAGTTAGATTTAACTTCTAGGCGGCCCTTTCATTGCAATGGGCGCGTTGTAGATAATAATTTTTGCTCTAAGAAATTTAATGTACGTCATTATTTGAATTTTCTGGAAACATTATTTTTCTATATATAGCAAGCGGCTACACGTTTGGATCATTTAGTATAAAAGTAACATCCGTTCCAATCAATAGTCGTCGAAAAGTTTAAAAATTAAAATTACGTTTCGATATGGCCGCGAAGAAACAGAAGGTAGACGTTCGATCATTTCAAACTTCATGGACAACAGACTACGGTTTTGTACAGCAAAACGATCCGGCAATTAGTTTTCCGGACATCTAGTGTTCAACGACATTTCCAGATAAAACATGAATCGTCATTTAAAGATAACGCTGATAAAAAGGAGGCAATACAAAGAGCAAGTAAACAATAGGAGAAACAGTCAACATTCTTTAGCAAAGTTTTCCAAGGAAAAAAATCATCAACAATATTGGTCAGGATTAGGGATATACCGGCATCAGCGCGGACCATCGAGAGACGAATTATCGAAATGACACAAAATGTCCAAAAACAGCAAAGAGACGCTATCAAACGGAGTTTTGTATTTAGTGTAGCATTGGATGAAAGTATCGATATTAATGACATTGCCCGTCTGGCAATCGTTGCGCGATACTTCGATGATGACAGTGTGTATGAAGAGCTAATTTGTCTGCTCCCACTGCAGGGAACTACAAGAGAAGAGGATATATTTTCAGAATTTGTTAAACATTTTGAAAAGCGGAACATTGATTTAAATAAAAAATTTTGCGTATATGTCTCCCAATCCTGTTATGATTGGGAGACATAAAGCTGTGTTTCCCTTCTTATTGAACGCAAGGGTCGATCAGTTTTGAATTTTCATTGCATAATTCACCAAGATAGTTTGTGCGCTAAAATTTCCGCTGGAAGTTTAAAATCCGTGATGGATAGGGTGGTTAAAATAGTTAACTACATTGTCGGTCGTTCTTCACTGATCCATAGACAATTTAAGGCGTTTCTGCAGGAATTAGAAAGTGCATATTCAGATATACCATTGCACAATAATGTGCGCTGGCTCAGCCGTGGTAAAGTGCTCTCTAGATTTGTGCAATGTCTGGGCGAAATTAAATCGTTCTTGTTAGAAAAAAATCAAGTGGATGCTTATCCTGAACATGAAGATAAGAAGTGGATCTGTATGTTAATGTTTCTTACTGATATTACAAACCATCTCAGTGAACTCAACTTAAAGTTACAAAGTTCAGGCAAAACAGTTCTGGATTTATACGAATCCTGGAAATCATTCAAATTAAAATCAGCGATATTACTACAAACACATATAAATATTTTCCAAATTTAAAAACTTATCTATCCAGTGTCGACGATGGTGCACTAATAGACGAAATTCTTAAATATATGACTAATTTAAAAGAGGAGTTTATCGAGAGGGGTCAGGATTTTGATAAACATGGTCCTATATTTGCTTTTTTAATCAAACCAGATTTAATGGATTTTTCCAGCAATTGCTTTGACATATCTCTTTTCTTCATCAGAAAATGATGGAAATACTACAACCGTATAACGTTGATGACAAGAACTTACAAATAATATTTATTTTTATGTTTTGTCAGCCCTTTTATTCAGTGTCTATTCATAGGAAATCTTCAATAAAGCACTTTCTGATCAAAAAGATGGAATTACAATTAATGGTGTCTGTGTAAAGTAAATAACCTCTGCTAGGCTGATGATACTGTCATTCTAGCGGATAATGAAGAAGGCCTGCAAAGACTAATGTATGGAATTGTTGATGGATGTGGGGAATATTGGATGAAACTGAACATGAACAAAACAAAAACAATGGTGGTCAGTAAGAATTCTAATACAAACATAAATCTTAAAATACAGCAACAAACACTTGAAAGAGTAACAAGACTAACGTACTTAGGAAGCTTAGTGAAGATTGGGACCACTCTATTGAAACACGCTCTCGAATTGAAAAAACACGAAACTACTATCAAAATACGCAGCATACTATGTAACTGCCAACTAAACTTAAAAACAAGAACAAGTGCTAAGATGCTATGTATTCTCGGTCATGTTATACGGTATAGAAGCTGTAACAATCACAGAAACAACACAAAAGATGTGGTGCTATCACTATCGCCGAATGCTGCATATTTCTTGGACAGCGCATACCACAAACGTGGAAATACTTGATCCGATGGGAAAAGAACGAGAGTTGATTCCATCTGTTAAAGAAAGAAAAAGCACTTACTTTGGCCATATTATGAGAAGCCAAAATTATGGGCTCCTGCAACTTATAATTGAAGGAAAAATAATCGGAAAGCGAAGACCAGGAAGGTGCCGCAACTTCTGGTTGAAAAACGACAGTGGACAAACATAACATCTACTGAACTGTTTAGAGTGGACAGAGGACAAATGTGATCGCCAACGTCCTTAGAAGATAAGGCACACTAAGAAGATTACAGCCAAAAACAAAAAAGTTTCGTAATGGTATTGTAAATAAAATTTATCAACTTCCTCACCTTTCATTCCCTTCTCTGTGTCGCCTAAACACAGTGGACAGTGAGATCTCTATTTAAAGGTTGAATTTTACTATTTTAACTGCATTTGTGTATATTTAAAATGAAAATTCGATATCTCATTTCATTCGAGAGTTATCATGCCAACAGACCGAGAGATTGACAGGCAGACAGACCATCAGATTAACGGAAACGGGGGACTATGTTTTTTGTGATATAGAGGCCTAAAAAGTGAAGAAACATAAAAATATAGAAGAGTTTTTTTTTTACGAGTATAATACTCCCTTTAGTAGGGTAAGTAAAAAGTTACTTACGCTAGGTTCTTTGAAGAGCCATAGATTTTTCCTTACACAATTCTCTCGTTATTTTTTTCGGAATGGTAGCCCATTCTAAAGCAACTCAGGAACTGACTTATATATGATTTAATGTCACCAATTATTAATAATAATAATTCTAGAACTTCTTGTGTGACAGTTACGAACGCCGCTACACCCCCCCCCCCCCCCCCCCCCCCCCCCCCCGTTAGCAATTCTCTTCCCTTTAGAACTCCAGATGAGAGTCTATAAATGTAGGGGTTAAGCTAAACTTCATAAAAATTTGATCCCAGATCAAATCCAAAAGTTAGCAAACTAATTCAAACAATAATGACAAATGTTCCAATCTTAATAAGGACTTTTATATTTTAGGATTCTGCGTGGGTCTTCTTGGTCCTCCAACGGGAGTCTACTTAGCAGAAACCTCAGAACCAAAATTTCGTGGATTTATTTTAGCCCTCATATCGTTTGCCATTGCGTTTGGAATAGTCCTCTCTCATATCCTGGGAACATTTCTACATTGGAAAATGGTAGCATTGATTTGTTGTATTTTTCCAGTAATTAGTTTCTTGGTGATGCTATTTGCTCCTGAAAGTCCGACCTATTTAGCAAAAAAAAAGAAGAACATCTTCTGCCAAGGAATCATTTTATTGGTGTAGAGGAACGAATATGGCGGCAGAAAATGAATTGGCGATACTTTTACAAAGACAAAACCAGCTTATAGGGCAAAATCAGTTCAACATTCGTAACTATATTCAACCAGAATTTCTAAAGCCTCTATTAATAATGATGGTGTTCTTTTTTACTACTCAGTGGTGTGGAAGTAACGCGGTAACATTCTATAATGTCCAAATCCTACAACAAACACTTCAAGGGCGCATTGACGAATATTTCTCTATGATAGTAATGGATGTTGTTCGATTAGCATGCTCAATTTTAGCATGTTTTTTACTGAAAATATTACCAAGAAGGCAACTTGCAATGCTAAGTTGTATAGGAACTTTTATATCTTTATTGGTTCTTAGTTGTTCCATGTACTTGATGAAATATTATCCAAATTATTTACAGAACAGTCATATAATAATATTAAGTGCCTTCATAAGTTATATGGGATTTTTGACCATAGGGTTAGTACCATTACCGTGGACCATGGCCGGGGAAATATTTCCCCTGGCTAGCAGAGGTATGGGCACTGGAATATCATCACTGATGGCATATGCGTTCATTTTTTCGGTAGTCAAAACAGCACCAATGATGTTTGATAGTTTGGACGTAGATGGTGCGTTCGCCCTCTACGCTGGTATGACCTTACTGGGACTGATTATTTAGCAATATTTTTACCAGAAACAAAAGACAAACCTTTACACGTAATAGAGGATGGATTTAAGAGTATTCGTAATTAAGGTTTACATACTAAGTTTTGTTATATCCTATGTAAATTTTTGTTAATAAAAGTAGAATGTTAAAACTGGATTCGTGGTCTTTATTTCTTATACTAAATATACTCAGACTTATAAAATTTTGGTGGTAAAGACCTACATTTTAATTTTGGTTATAATCTTATGTATTTTTTGTGTTCATTCTAAAAACGAAATTTTTCTTTATTCATCACACAACATATTACACGAAATATCTTTACATACACCTATTTTGACTTCACATTTTTGATTTGCATGAAAAAATTTTTATGGCTTGTATACATGAAATTAGTCGACACGTGTATCGGGATTTTTTTTCCAAATGTATATTTTGCCAAATATGGATGTTATAAATTATCGTAGTCCACTAATCGACGGCACATCACAAAAACAATATCTCCAATTCTATTTATCGTAAAAACTTCGTTCTTTCGCCATTGTATTGTTCTTTATGTTGGTTTTCGCAAAGTATAACCGTGGCATTTTTTCATGGTGTATTTATAAAAAATAATAACAATGAAATTGTTTAAATAATTTTTTCAGGCTTGCCCCCACAACTTATAAAATGGAAAAAAAAATACCTTTATATTCGCTATGTTTTAATCTAAAGAATCCATATTTTTGAAAAGTGGGATCTCTATTAGGTCCGAAAATATTAAATAAATTCAAGGGCACAGCACGTATAGAGTTCTAACGGAGTTTCGTTCACGTTTGTGCCCATTTCTTGCTTTTGAAAGATCATCCTTTTGTATCAGTACTTCTATATGAAAATTATATATACATTTTCCAAAAAACAAACAAGTAGGAAGTGTTCCTTATTATTAGACTAAATGTTCAATTGCACACTCATCGAAAACTTAGAAACGTAATTAATGAATACTGAAACAGAGACAAACTCAGCTGAAATGAAAATTGAAAAAATTACACATTTTTCTGATAAGGCAAGTGCGCAATATAAAAACAAAAAAAAATTATCAATATCACTCATCATCTGAAAGATTTTGATTTAGCTGCAGAGTGATATTTTTTTCCAACATCCCATGGAAGGGTGCGTGCTTGCGTGGGACTTTGAAAAGGTTGGCTGCTAGAACCAGCCTTCAAAGAGTAACCAATCTAATGCACACACCAAAAGAATTATTTGAATGAGCAACTGAGTTTCTTCCTAGCAAGTCATTTGTAGAGAATAAAGAATATATTGACAAAGGCAAAAAAAAATAGAGGCAAGATTTATAATGGCTCTAACTATAAAAGGGACATAGACATATCATTGGATGATACCAATCACGAAAGAAAAAGGCAAAAGCGAAGCAATTTCTTTGCAGAAACATTCAACTGAAGTTGAAGTTATGAAATAATTACAACATATCGTCGAAATGTATTATTAGGTCATGTCTTTGCAAATAAATGTGCTTATGACAATATTTTATAGTCTCTTGATGTATTTTAATATTTGAATCGTTTTTTTATCATAAAAAAATCATAATATTGGATTTCAGCTGAGTTCGTCTCTGTTCCAGTATTCAATAATTACTTTTCTAAGTTTTCTATGACTGTGCATTTGAACATTTAGTCTAATAAAAAGGATCACATTTGTTCGTTTTTTGGTTAATGTATATATAATTTTCATATAAAATTACTGATATAAAAGGATAACCTTTCGAAAACAAGAAATGGGCGCAAACATGAACGAAACTCCGTTGGAAACCCATGCACGCGGCACGCGCCGCATGAAGCGAGCTCGAAATTATTTAATATTTTCCGGCGTAATAGAGACCCCACTTTTCAAAATAGGTTTTTTAGATTAAAACATAGCTAATATAACGGTAGTTTTTCCGACATTATAAGTTTTAGGGGCAAGCATGAAAAAATCAATTAAACAATTTCATTATTATTTTTAAATAAACAATTAAAAAATTCCACGGTTATACTTTGCGAAACTCAATAAAAAAAAGCAATAACATGGCGAAAGAACGAAGTATATACGATAAATAGAACCAGAGATATTGCTTTTTTAATATGCCGCCGATTAGTAGGCTACGATAATTTACATCCATATTTTGCAAAATACACATTTGGAAAAAAAAAACCGTATATACCCGTCGACTAATTTCACGTACAAAAGCCATAAAAAAATTTTCAGACAAATCGAAAATATGAAGACTTTTTTTTCCCAAATTCGTACGGTTTGTAAAAGAATGACCCATATACTTATATACCACTAATACTAGGATTTTGTTTTCTTCGCTGCCGTTCTTAGCTGGGCTGATGACCTATAATGTAGCGAAACAAGTCGCGAGGTGAGAACATTCGTTGTCAAGTGTTGGACTTTGTTCAATTTTTGGTGGTTATATTAGGTTGTCAAAATTGAGACAATTGTTTTTTATAGTAAAAAAAACTTTATTAAACCAAATATGTGCCGTTTTATTCGATGACCTTCGGCCATTTTTTCAGCAATACCCTAATCCCGTCACTGTAAAAGAAAAAAATTGTGACGAGTAGTTTTCACAAGCCTCTTTCCAAACTCACTGAACACCATTCAGGGAGTCCTGTAGAGAAATAAATCGTAGTCTGAGAGTGCAAGGTCGGGGCTATACAGTAGATGGATTAAAACTTTTCAGCCAAGCTCTCTCAATTTTTGTGGAGTCATCAAAGATATGTGTGGTTTGGCGTTGTCATGGTGGAAGACGACATCCTTTCTGTTGACAAGTTCCAGCGATTTTTTTCAATCAATTGATTCAATCTTTTCAATTGCTGCCAATAGAGTACAACTCCACCAAACACACATCACCTTTTTTGGTGTCCATCCGGACATTGCCATCGTTTGTGGAGCTTCATCCTTTTTCGATCGACTTTCGACCACGAGCTTTGTCACACATTATTGTCATACGCGATCCATACGCTTCAGAAATGGCTCGATTTCGTTACGCTTCTGTAAAGATTCGCAAAATGAATCTCCAGCGAGTAAATTTTTCAGCGTCAAATCATGTGGCATTCAAATATCGAAATTTTTTTTGTAACCAGTTTTCTCTAAATGGTTTAAAACTGGTTGATGATGGATGTTTAGTTTCTAGATGATGTCATAATTACTTACATACTGGTCTCCCTCAATTTTTACCAAAATTCTATCAACTCTTTCTGTCATTGGTCCACCAGGGTGAGGAATATCTTTGACATTGAAATTTCCAGAAAGACTATGCCTTCAACTGCCGGTTTTTACCAGTTATCTTGCTTATATCATCCATCCATCTTTTTAGTGGAAGGCCAGGTGAGCGATTTAGAGTTCTAGGGCGCCATTCCAGAATTTTCCTTATCTACGTGTTATCAGTAGTACTTGCCAAGTGCCCTACCCAGTTCCATTTTAACACTGCTATGGTCTGGACTACATCAGGGAACTTCATTCTCTGTCTGATTTCGCTGTTTCTAACTCGCTCACAAAGTAAGATACCTAGCATACGTTTCTCCACGGGCAGACTTTTAAGTAAGTGTTGTTGTTTCCATGCCCTAGGTTAAAACTGGAAGAATACATTGGTTAAATACCTTCCTTTTAACAGATAATGAGATGTTGCTCTTGAACGTTTGACTGAACTTTCCAAAAGCTGTCCATCCCAACGAGATACGTCTCTCAACATTGCTAGTCTGATTCCTTTTTCCTACGGTTATTCCGTGTCTGTGCGACTAAAACCATCTTTTGGCCATTGATTTTGATAAGGCATCTTGACTATAAACAGCACAAAATTTCTTCATACGCCTGCGCAGCATTTGTGCCTTTATCGAAATGAAATTGTAAAATGCAGCGAAATTTTGCAGAAATTTCACTCATTTAAAGACGCACTAAATTAAGTCTGAATAAACGAATTCCAACAGTTTTTGCACGTCTACTACTGCCAAATGTCAGCTTTCAATTAACGCTATGTATGGCCCCATGCGACATATATTACCTGAGATATGTGACGCTAAAACCATCTAACGAGAAAAAGGCTTAATACTTTTTCGACAAACCATTATTATTTCAAGAAAAAATATGAGTAAAATAGTAATCCGGTCGTAGCGTTACCAAGGCAATAAAGTATTTTATCAATATCATCATCATCATCAGCTTATTCCATCCATAGTCGGATGTAAGCCTCCCTAAGTTGTCTCCAATGAGCTTTGTCGTTTGCTTTTTGCATCCAGTCTTTTATGTCGTCCGTCCATCTTGTTTGTAGCCTACCTCTGCATCTTTTGTATTCGCCTCCATTCGACTATACGGCGTGTCCATCTGTTATCATTCATCCTTGCGATATGCCCCGCCCAATTCCACCTGAATATACATATTCGTTCCATTACATCTGTCACTTTTGATCTTCTTTCAATCTCGATGTTAGGAATACGATCTTGAAAGTCTAATAGTTAGCATTCTCTTCTCCATTGCTCTTTAGGTTATATCTGGAGTTTATTTATCATACTTTTATTTAAAGCCCACGTTTCAGTGCCGTATGTTAATACCGGCAGTACATATTGTTCCAAAACTCTGGCTTTTATTGCATTTGGCACGTCCAATTTAAATGTAGATTGTAACCTTCCCAACGCAGACCAAGCCAATGATACTCTTCTATCCAAGTCAGCCTTTAAATTATTTTTTAATATTTCAATTTTTTATCCTAAACATACGAATGTTTGTACCTTTTCTATTCTTTCGCCTTCTATTAATAGTTCCTGGCTGTTATCTTCACTTTCGTTGTTCAAATATTTAGTTCTGGTGAAGATTATTTTTAGAGCTATTTCTCGAGACTTGTTATTTAATTCCATCAGCATTTCTTATAATTCTTCTTTTATGTTGGTGATCAGAGTGACATTATCTGCAAACCTTAAGTGTATAATCGTTCACCGACCATTAATATTTCTTTATTTTCCCACTTTAAACCGGTTTGAATATGTCGTCTAGAGTCAACGTGAACAGCTTTGGGGATATCGAATCGCCTGGTCTAATTCCTCTTTTAATTTTCATTTTATATGTTTTTTCTTCAAGCATTATTTGTGAAGTGGTATTTATATATATATATATATATATTATATATATATATATATATATATACATATATATATATTATATATATATATATATATATATATATATATATATATACGAGGCTGGTTTGAAAAATCCGTGCAAAGTCCGAGAGATGGCACCACCGGCGCGTATCGAGGTCATGTTTAGTTAGTAGCATCTCTTGAATGAACGCACACCAAGTTTCAGCCATATTGGTCTATTTCTTTGTGTTTGGCATTCGTGTGAATCAAGGAAGTCGAGTGATTTTCAAGAAATGGACGAAAAAAGAATTTCGTGTGGTGATTAAACATTACTTTATGAAAAGCAAAACGCCTCAGGAGACTAAAGAGAAGCTTGATAAACATTATGGTGACTCTGCACCTTCGATTAGAACAGTTTATAAGTGGTTTCAAAATTTTCGGACTGGCCATATGGGCACAAGTGACGCTGAACGTTCTGGACGGCCTGTGGAGGTTAGGACTCCAGAAATCATTGATCAAATCCATGATATGGTGATGGATGACAGAACAGTTAAGGTGCGTGAGATTGCTAGTGCTGTGGGCATCTCGACTGAACGGGTACATAATATTTTGCATAAACATTTGAACATGAGAAAGCTATCCGCAAGATGGGTGCCGCGATTGCTCACGCTTGACCAAAAACGGAATCGTGTGAAGTGTTGCAAGGATGGTTTGCAGCTGTTCCAGAAAAATCCGCAGGACTCTAAGCGTCGTTTCGTCACTGTGGATGAAACATGGATACATTACTAGACACCTGAGACCAAACAACAATCTAAACAATGGGTTACCAACGGGGAATCTGCACCAAAAAAGGCGAAGACCGTTCCTTCGGCCGGAAAGGTTATGGCGACTGTCTTTTGGGATTCGCAAGGGATAATCCTCATCGACTATCTGGAAAAGGGTAAAACTATTACAGGTGTATATTATTCATCGTTATTGGACCGTTTGAAAACCGAGCTGCAAGAAAAACGCCCGCAATTGGCCCACAAGAAAGTCCTTTTCCATCACGACAACGCACCAGCACACACCTCAGCAGTTGTGGTCGCAAAATTAATGGAAATAGGATTCCAACTCCTTTCACAACCCCTCTATTCTCCAGACTTGGCTCCCTCGGACTACTATTTGTTCCCCAATTTGAAGAAATGGCTGGCGGGACAAAGATTTTAGTCAAATAAGGAGGTGATTGCAGACACTAATGAATATTTTGCAGACTTGGACAAATCCTATTATTCGGAAGGGATCAACAAACTAGAACATAGTTGGACGAAATGTATAAGCCTAAAAGGAGACTATGTCGAAAAATAAAAAAGGTTTACCCCAAACACATAAGTAGTTTTTATTTTTGCACGGACTTTTCAAACCAGCCTCGTATATATATATATATATATATATATATATATATATATATATATATATATATATATATATGTATATATGTATGTATATATATATATATATATATATATATATATATATATATATATATATATATATATATATATATATATATATATATATATATATATATATATATATATATATATATATATATATATATATATATATAAATACCACTTCACAAATAATGCTTGAAGAAAAAACATATAAAATGAAAATTAAAAGAGGAATTAGACCAGGCGATTCGATATCCCCAAAGCTGTTCACGTTGACTCTAGACATGTTCAAACCGTTAAAGTGGGAAAATAAAGAAATATTAATGGTCGGTGAACGATTAAATCACTTAAGGTTTGTAGATGATGTCACGCTGATCACCAACATAAAACAAGAATTTTAAGAAATGCTGATGGAATTAAATAACAAGTCTCGAGAAATAGCTCTAAAAATAATCTTCACCAGAACTAAATATTTGAACAACGAAAGTGAAGATAACAGCCAGGAACTATTAATAGAAGGCGAAAGAATAGAAAAGGTACAAACATTCGTATGTTTAGGATAAAAAATTGAAATATTAAAAAATAATTTAAAGGCTGACTTGGATAGAAGAGTATCATTGGCTTGGTCTGCGTTGGGAAGGTTACAATCTACATTTAAATTGGACGTGCCAAATACAATAAAAGCCAGAGTTTTGGAACAATATGTACTGCCGATATTAACATACGACACTGAAACGTGGGCTTTAAATAAAAGTATAATAAAATAAACTCCAGATAACCTAAAGAGCAATGGAGAAGAGAATGCTAACTATTAGACTTCAAGATCGTATTCCTACCATCGAGATTGAAAGAAGATCAAAAGTGACAGATGTAATGGAACGAATATGTATATTCAGGTGGAATTGGGCGGGGCATATCGCAAGGATGAATGATAACAGATGGACACGCCGTATAGTTGAATGGAGGCGAATACAAAAGATGCAGAGGTAGACTAC
This sequence comes from Pachyrhynchus sulphureomaculatus, assembly GCA_019049505.1. Lineage (NCBI taxonomy): Eukaryota > Metazoa > Arthropoda > Insecta > Coleoptera > Curculionidae > Pachyrhynchus > Pachyrhynchus sulphureomaculatus. The sequence goes on along the minus strand of CM032448.1, from coordinate 76,127,152 downwards.
AAACAAGATGGACGGACGACATAAAAGATTGGATGCAAAAAGCAAACGACAAAGCTCTTTGGAGACAACTTAGGAAGGCTTACATCCGACTATGGATGGAATAAGCTGATGATGATGATGATATTGATAAAATACTTTATTGCCTTGGTAACGCTACGACCGGATTACTATTTTACTCATATTTTTTCTTGAAATAATAATGGTTTGTCGAAAAAGTATTAAGCCTTTTTCTCGTTAGAAGGCTTTAGCGTCACATATCTCAGGTAATATATGTCGCATGGGGCCATACATAGCGTTAATTGAAAGCTGACATTTGGCAGTAGTAGACGTGCAAAAACTGTTAGAATTCATTTATTCAGACTTAATTTAGTGCGTCTTTAAATGAGTGAAATTTTCTGCAAAATTTCGCTGCATTTTACAATTTCATTTCGATAAAGGCACAAATGCTGCGCAGGCGTATGAAGGAATTTTGTGCTGTTTATAGTCAAGATGCCTTATCAAAATCAATGGCCAAAAGATGGTTTAGTCGCCCAGACACACGGAATAACCGTAGGAAAAAGGAATCAGACTACCAATGTTGAGAGACGTATCTCGTTGGGATGGACAGCTTTTGGAAAGTTCAGTCAAACGTTCAAGAGCAACATCTCATTATCTGTTAAAAGGAAGGTATTCAACCAATGTATTCTTCCAGTTTTAACCTAGGGCGTGGAAACAACAACACTTACTTAAAAGTCTGCCCGTGGAGAAACGTATGCTAGGTACTTTGTGACCGAGTTAGAAACAGCGAAATCAGACAGAGAATGAAGTTCCCTGATGTAGTCCAGACCATAGCAGTGTTAAAATGGAACTGGGTAGGGCACTTGGCAAGTACTACTGATAATAGGTAGATAAGGAAAATTCTGGAATGGCGCCCTAGAACTCTAAATCGCTCACCTGGCCTTCCACTAAAAAGATGGATGGATGATATAAGCAAGATAACTGGTAAAAACCGGCAGTTGAAGGCATAGTCTTTCTGGAAATTTCAATGTCAAAGATATTCCTCACCCTGGTGGACCAATGACAGAAAGAATTTTGGTAAAAGTGGAGGAAGACCAGTATGTAAGTAATTATGACATCATCTAGAAACTAAACATTCATCATCAACCAGTTTTAAACCATTTAAAGAAAACTGGTTACAAAAAAAATTTCGATGTTTGAATGCCACATGATTTGACGCTGAAAAATTTACTCGCTGGAGATTTATTTTGCGAATCTCTACAGAAGCGTAACGAAATCGAACCATTTTTGAAGCGTATGGATCGCGTATGACAATAGTGTGCGACAAAGATCGTGGTCGAAAATCGATCGAAAAAGGATGAAGCTTCACAAATGATGGCAATGTCCGGATGGACACCAAAAAAGGTGATGTGTGTTTGGTGGAGTTGTATTCTATTGGCAGCAATTGAAAAGATTGAATCAATTGATTGAAAAAAATCGGCTGGAACTTGTCAACAGAAAGGATGTCGTCTTCCACCATGACAACGCCAAACCACACATATATTTGATGACTCCGCAAAAATTGAGAGAGCTTGGCTGAAAAGTTTTAATGCATCTACTGTATAGCCCCGACCTTGCACTCTCAGACTACGATTTATTTCTCTACAGGACTCCCTGAATGGTGTTCAGTGAGTTTGGAAAGAGGCTTGTGAAAACTACTCGTCACAATTTTTTTCTTCTACAGTGACGGGATAAGGGTATTGCTGAAAAATAGCCGAAGGTCATCGAATAAAACGGCACATATTTGGTTTAATAAAGTTTTTTTTTTACTATAAAAAACAATTGTCTCAATTTTGACAACCTAATATAACCACCAAAAATTGAACAAAGTCCAACACTTGACAACCGAATGTTCTCACCTCGCGACTTGTTTCGCTACATTATAGGTCATCAGCCCAGCTAGGAACGGCAGCGAAGAAAAACGAATTCTTTTACAAACCGTACGAATTTGGGAAAAAAAAAGTCTTCATATTTTCGATTTGTCTAAACAAATTTTTATGGCTTTTGTACGTGAAATTAGTCGACGGGTATATACGGTTTTTTTTTTTTTTCCAAATATATATATATATATATATATATATATATATATATATATATATATATATATATATATATGTTATATATATTATACCATATATTCAAGAAGAGTTGTGTATCTTTCATCGATTCTGTTGTTACTTAAAGCGTTAAGGCCGAATCAAATATTTTTTCGTAGTCAACCACTGCTATCCATAAGGTGACCTTATATTCATTTGCTTTTTCCACTAGTAATCTAATTGTTTGAAGATGGTTCAAAGTGCTGCATTCCCGTCTAAATCGCGCTTGTTCACTTGGTTGATAACTGTCTAATTTGTTCCTTAATCTATATGTTACAGTTCTAGTGAGCATTTAGTATAATATCGAGAACAGGCTGATGGGTCTGTAATTCTCCAATTTAAATTTATTCCCCTTTTTAAAAATAAGCACAATCAAGGCGTTTACCCAAGGTGTTGGAATTTTACTTTCTATAAGGCACCGGTTAAATAGAGCTTGAAGAGCTTGTATTATCGATGCCCCTTCATATCTTATCATTTCTGTAGTTATGTCATCGTCCCCTAGTTTCTTTGTTGTTGTTATTATTTCATCCGTTGTTACATCGAGAATTTCTTCAGATCCCACATTTCTACTATCACTCTATTTCCTTCTTCTTTCCCGGGCGGTGGCGATATTTTCGTATCATATAGTGTTTGATAATATTTCTCTGTAGCTTCCTTTATTTCTTTGTGTGATCTCTTGGTTATCGTTATTTACAAGTTTTATTATTTGATGTATCCCTTCATTCATTTGTTTGTTTAGGTGTTTCAAACTTTTTCCTTCTTTCAGAGTTTCTTCTATTTTCGAGTTTCTGTATTGTCCGACGTCTTCTCTGATCTTTTTCTTTATTTTTTGTCTATTTCTGCCAATTCTAATCTGTCATTTGTAGGATCATTTCTTAATAGTATTCTCTGTTTCATGAAATTTTGCATCTCTACTTAATTTTTGTGTTTCGTCTTTTTTCGATGTTGCTATTTATTTTGTAGTCATGAATAGGCTGTTGGTTATTTGTGCATTTAGTTCATCAACTTCTGTTTGGTAGTTTACGTATTTTATATGATTTTCCAGTCTACGTCTCTCCTGCTTCAGATTTATTCTTATTTTTGCTCTGAGTATCCGGTGGTCATTGCCAATTCTTATCGTGTTTAGAACAGTCGTGTCAATTACAATATTCTGGACGCCTTAGTTTGGTGTAATTCCTTAGAGCATTCTTGTCTTAAACTGTCATCTTTCATTGCCTTCCTAACTGCTAAAACAACAATCTTCCTTTGACTTGGCTTATATATGCAGAAATTGGTATTTTCATGAAAGCCATTTTCGATAATCTCTGTCTGTATAGACAACAATTAAACAACGGTCATATTACAATATTAAGCGCCTTCAGAAGTTACATGGGAGTTTTCATAGTAGCTTTTATACCACTGTCAATGACTGTTATTATTCGGAAGAAACGGCAACTGCCGGTCAGTTGTCTCCAGAGTCTACAGACGTTATCAAGAGACTAACACCTTTACACAGAGACCAGGATCAGAAAGAAGGAATGGTACTACGGAGCAAGACGTCATTTCATTGACTGTCAATACAACTCTAAGAAATTGTCACTTGACCGGCGTTGAGGTCCAGCAGGAGATCTGACAAGTTCGTGGTCGGGCTCTGAGTCATTGGATAGACAAAAGAAGACTTAAAGAAGCTAACCTAACTCCAAATTGACAGCAGCCCATCAACAAGCGCTACTCAGATTTGCCCGAGAACATGTCAACTTAGAGCAATGGCGCTCCGTTTTATTCTCCGACGAGTCCCGAATGTGCCTACATGGCAATGATGGAAGAAGACAAATCCATAGGAGGCCTGGGGAGCGCTATGCGCAATGCTGCATTACTGAAACGATTGCCTACAGAGGAGGTTCTGTCAAGGTGTGGGGAGGCATCTCACTGGATGCGAAAACCGATCTGGTTTTCGTGACGGATGAAACTCGTTGTGGTGGATCGAAAAGATCCTTCAGGAACACGTCGTTCCTTACGCTGGGTTTGCTGACAATAGCTTCGTGCTAATGCAAGGCAATGTGAGAACACATGATGCTGCATCGGTGCAAATGGCGGAAATAGGCATACTTACATTAAACTAGCCTGAGGGGAACTCTGACCTCAACCTAGTCGAGCACAAAAGAAGGGTTCAAGCTAGAAATCCAGCCCCTGTATCGCTGCGGGACTTAAAGGTTGCGATGGCGGAAGAGTGAGGCAGACAGTGGTGAAAAAGCTCACCCGCTCGATGAAAAACCAGCTGGAAGCAGTAATAAGGGCTAGGGGGTAATACGAAAAATTGATTTTGGCTTCTATCAATAAATTTAATTGTTAAACTTAAAATTTGTTTAATTTTTCCTTTCTCTTACCCCTATTTTCAATCCTTGTTCTCCTTGTTTCCCCTTTCAATCATTTTAATCAGTAAAAGGCATGAGGTATGCTATGGAATTTGGTATCATTAGAAATGGGCTTTCAACGATTCTAAAATCCGTAAAAATATACGAACACTAAATTTTAGTATCCATGTTAAATGAAGCCAATCAGTTTGAGTCGATTTTTTTGCTCACCAGTGTAGTATTAAAAGTCGACATTTTAAAGTACAGGTACTTTATGGTTAGAAATAAAAAGAAAAAATTTAATAAAGGAAGGGCTTTTGATACTATAGAACAGGGGTCGGCAACCTTTTAACTAAGGGGTGCCAGTTTTCATCCATACAACATTTTGCGTGCCGACATAGGTACTTACTACAACTAAAATTGACAAAAATTAACTTAAATTAACTTAAAATATTGCTTTTAGAAGGTTTAATTACAAAAAAATTTTAACATTTAACAAATAATTTTATTATACTAGTCCTAGGACCTAGTATGAACCCTGTGCTTGAAGTTCTTGAGAGAGTTTTCTTATATTCGGTTCATGTCTGGTTATTTTCAGTGTCACATATGCTTCCGAGTTGTCTGTTGTCAGCCTGCTTCGGTACGGGCTTAAAATCACTCTCATATGGGAAAAAAGTTGTTCACAGATATACGATGATCCGAAAGCTATAAGCATGGCAAACGCTACTTTCTTAAGATAAATAAATGTTTCTGCTAAACTCATCCAACAACTGAGTATCTCGTTTGAATGTTTCTGGCAGTCACCTTCTAATACCCTTCTTAATTCTACAAATTTCGTGTTCCATACCTCGGAGCTTTTAAATTCAATGTATTGAAGATCAAAATCATTAATGTCCATCCATGAGAAAAGAGATATGTCACAAATCTAGAGAGCACTTTACCACGGCTGAGCCAGCGCACATTATTGTGTCATGGTATATCTGAATATGCAGTTTCTAATTCCTGCAGAATCGCCTTAAATTGTCTATGAATCAGTGAAGAACGACCGACAATGTAGTTAACTATTTTAACCACCCTATCCATCACGGATTTTAAACTTCCAGCGGAGATTTTAGCGCACAAACTCTCTTGGTGAATTATGCAATGAAACTTCAAAACTGATCGACCCATGCATTCAATAAGAAGGGAAACAAATCCTTTATATCTCCCAACCATAGCAGGAGCGCCATCTGTCGTTACGCAAAAATTTTTATTTAAATCAATGTTCCGCTTTTCAAAATGTTTAACAAATTCTGAAAATATATCCTCTCCTCTTGTAGTTCCCTGAAATGGGAGCAGACAAATCAGCTCTTCATACACACTGCCAGCATCGAAGTATCGCGCAACGATTGCCAAACGGGCAATGTCATTAATATCGATACTTTCATCCAATGCTATACTAAATACAAAACTCCGTCTGATAGCGCCTCTCTGCTGTTTTTGGACATTTTGTGTCATTTCGGTAATTCGTCTCTTGATGGTCCGCGCTGATGCCGGTATATCCCTAATCCTGGCCAATATTGTATCCTTATTGGGCAAGTCGTCGAATAAAATCTCGCCAGTACTCAAAAATGTTTGCTTCATAAATTCTCCGTCAGTGAACGGCCTACCCTTTTGTTCCAACGATTGTGCAATTTTGAAACTGCATTCAGTTACCTGATTTTTTCCTTGGAAAACTTTGCTAAAGAATGTTGACTGTTTCTCGCATTGTTTACTTGCTCTTTGTATTGCCTCCCTTTTATCAGCGTTATCTTTAAATGACTATTCATATTTTATCTAGAAATGTCGTTGAACACTAGATGTCCGGAAAACTACGCTTTCCCGACATAGGACACGAATGGCCCGATCGTTTTGCTGTACAAAACCGTAATCTGTTGTCCATGAAGTTTGAAATCATCGAACGTCTACCTTCTGTTTCTTCGCGGCCATAACGCAACGTAATTTTAATTTTTAAACTTTTCGACGACTATTGACTGGAACGGATGTTACTTTTATACTAAATGATCCAAACGTGTAGCCGCTTGCTATATATAGAAAAATAATGTTTCCAGAAAATTCCAATAATTACGTTTATTAAATTTCTTAAAACAAAAATTATTATCTACAACGCGCCCATTGCAATCAAAGGGTCGCCTAGAAGTTAAATCTAACAAAAACTAAAGTTCGGCAATGTAAAAAGAGTTGCGGCGTGCGTCGAAACGATTGAATTCAAGTCAAACAAAAACCGCCTTATAGCGGCTCTTTTGATCTGAATTGAGGACGTTTATTTGTGTTTTTGCCTAGGCTTATATTTTGAGGCTTGCCGTCTTTAATACTTGCCGAAATTAAAGCCAAACCAATGCATTCAGTAAAATTATAAATTACAAAATATATATTTTGTAGTTTTTGATAATAATACCTAGTGACCTATATAATATATCGTTTTTGTTTGTATCGTTAAAGTAATACTGTCTTCGATTATTTACTTAATTTCGAAACATGTCACAGATTACAGAATTAATGTGTAAACTTTGAATAGGTACGCGTGCCATTCAAAATTGCTTGGCGTGCCAGAGATGGCACGCGTGCCATAGGTTGCCGACCCCTGCTATAGAAGTTATATATTTACAGCCGTTATCTTTTTTACTCCCTTCCTCTGAAGCGATATCGCTTAAAAACTGTAGGTTTTTCTTACTTTCAATATTATACATATGCCAAATTTGAAATCGATATGTCATTTCGTTCAAGAGTTATCGTGCCAACAGATCGACAGACCGACGGAAATGGGTTAATGTTTTTCTTGATCTAGGAACCCGAAAAATTAAAAAAACGATATGGGAATTTTTTCACGAAAACTTTCTTTTAGCAAGGAACCTAAAAGATCTAAAAGGCTCCGCCTAACAAAATAAACTAAGTTGAAGAACTACAGGTATAGTAATCATACTTTTGTTATAACCGCTAGTGCAACAGATATAAAAATGACATTAGTAAAAAAGTAAACCAATTGAAATGTCAAATTATATGGGACTTCCATTAAAGCATTCCGACATAAATAAAAGAATATTAGCTAAAACTAAAAAAATTAGATCCCCTCTAGAATGGTTTGACGATTTGGGAAAATACAGAGATGAACATGTTGCAGAATATAATCAGAAAATGGCAGGATTTATGGAAGCTGCGGAAAAGTATAGAAAAATGAATGAAGAAACACTAATGGGTCAGAAAGTTCGATTAAATTCTGATTATGAGGCCAATTATTTGGATTTGGGATTTTTAAAAGACAAGAATCTCCATGAAGAAGAGGAGGTAAATATAAAAGATATTTAAATAAACTTCGCAACTTCTGAAAGGAGAACGAATTTTGGTCACCTAATGTAAAATATCAATTACCAGCTGATTTCTGGTCTGGAATTTTTTTTCCTCCATTACAGTCATCTGAAATACAAGGAATAGAAATTAAAAAGGATACGCAAATTAACGCGAGCCATGTTTTTCTATTAACTGAGAATCAATTAGGTAATATTGTAGAGATTGAACTAGGTTATAATTCGAAGAGGTTAGTAGTAGTTGTGGAGAGGCTCAGCTCCTAGAAACAATCGTACTAAACAGCAGAATTATCGCGAAACCTTCCAGACAAGACTATGAAGGTCAGATTATCACCCTACGTCATGGTGCCGACCTCCTCCCTCCAAAGCACTACCACTTGGAAGTCCTGGTGTCTGAATCCTCCCAGCGCCCTACATCTACAGAAAAAGTAGAATGGCGTCATCATCCTCCAGGCAGCCCAGACATTTAAAGTCGCCCTCCTCACTCAACAGTGCTAAGTTCCTTCTCAATTTACAGTATCCCGTAAGAATCTCCACAAGGGCATTTAGGACAGGTTCTCTTAACCAGCCATTCAAGCTGCACTTTTCGATACACAGTCTTTATCCCGTCTGCCCCATACGCTCTGATTCCATTGCTCTCTCGAGCACTTATTGGCTCATTCCTTGAGGACTACTCCCACTTGTCACTTGGATATACCTAAAGGTAGTTTGATTCCTCGAAAAGGAGTCTTGGTTCCGAATGTGGAAAGTTCGTCCATCGCCTCGTTGCCTCATGGTCACCTATGTCCCGGCACTCATATCTGCTTAACCCGTTTCCTCCTAGACAACTCAACCAAGACATCTTGCCCTGGATGAGTTGGCGAGTTCATCCAGTCTTTAGCAATTGCTTTATATCTTACATGAAAATCTCCATGACATACACAAATTCAGCTAGCTCCGCGGTTGTTTTATAAACTTACTTAAAAATATTTTATGCAAATTCCGCTAGCTCCGCCTGACTATCAGAGCAAATGTTTACCACTTCCTCTCGACACGTTACCTCTTCCTCCACTGTTGATGTCAATAAGATGGAAAATCTCTACTGTTTGCAAATAAATCCCTGCTCCTGTCAATTCAACTCCGGCAATTCGTAAAATAAAGTACATCAGAGCTTCCTGAGGAAAGGTGATCTGCTGATCTCAGTGTTCCAAGCTGGAAATCGTAAGCGAGAAAGACTTATCAAACCTCAAATTATCCTCTATTGACATCACTCTAAAGACAGCAGTGGAATCTCCTTCTCCACTTTTCGGCCAATTTTTAATCTATCGTAAATACCAACAGCTTTCCAGTATATTTATACTATTACCTACCTCCATAATATTGTCCATAAAAATTACAAAATACTATCTTCCCTTACTCTTAAAAAGTTAGTAACCACTTGCTTATAAAAGAAATATATAATTAGTAAAAGAAATCTCGTCACTAACCTGAATGAAAAAATATATAAGAAATAAAAGCAATATGTAATTAATACTGATATTGAAATATAAAATTAAGCAAAATTTTGGCGTAAATTGCAGTTTTCACAACGCGTTGCATATAACTACATTTACATTACTACTCAGTATCAATCTCAACTCAGTCAATCATCGCTCCTGATGAAGCTAACATGGTTAGCGAAACGCGCGTTGAGTGCAAAAATAAAGTGTTTGGTGTAGTGGTGATATATACTGAGTAGTATCATTGTGCCAAAGATTCCACATTCCCAACTTACATTTACATTACGTTACATCACCTTGGCGCTCGGAAAAAGAGGTGTAAAAATAAAAAAAATTTTTGACGCAGTTATTAAATAAATAAAATAATTTTTCTCTTACACATATAAATAGTAGTTTTATGAATAATTTGAAATAATAACGAATAAATAAAATTTAAAAATGACGGAGATATGAGCCATCAAATAGGACCCTCTTTTGAAAATCCTTGCTGATGGTGCTCTTATTTTCTCTGTCAGGCATCGTTTGAAAAATAAAAAATAATTTTTTTTTTATTTAGAAAGGTAATAGCTAAGATGTAGCATAGGAAAAAAAAATTATTTTTTTTTGTAGAAATGACAGTTATTTGAAAAAAAACTATGATTTTTATCGAAATTTTGAGTTTAAAAAACTTTATACTTACGAACGTGGCACCCAATCAAAAAAAATCCTATACTACATTTAGATAATATTAAAAAGAATATGTGTTGTAAATTTTAACAAAATCGGTTAAGTAGATCATAAAATATCTTCTACACGAGTTTGAAAAAAGTAGTTTCGAAAAAAACGCAAAAGAATAAACAGTACAGTGTGCAGCATCTTAAAACCAAATATTTTTTTAAATTACCTTCAATCCGCGATTCCTGGACCATACATGAGGTCTTCCATTGTTGACGCAATGTCCTCCGACTCCTTCTGAGCAGTTTTTTCAATTTCCTGCCCTCTTTAGTCTCCTGTTGGGCCGACATGCGGCTATAGATATTCGTTGCGAATCCAAGTTCTCGGTAAATCACAGCGTGCTTGGGCCAATTACAAGGTGTAATAATTGCATCATTTATAATACACTAGTATAGCCATCATTAAATATACTAGCTGTAATATAAGATGCAATCTCAACAATTTTTGTGCCACTGTAGTGCACTTTTGGAGCTATAGACCAAATGACAGCGTTTAGACTTTCGTTGTTATTCTGAGTGTATGCTTCTAAACAGCGTTCTTATAAAGGACTGACTAAAAGAACAATGCGCTTTGTCAAGGCTTTAACCGCTTGTGTCGGTCCGATCGCTTCCTAAGTTTCGGGCCAACTCTATGCCGTGTTCACTTCTAATTGCTATAACTTCGGAAATAATTTGAATTTTGAAATGGTTAAACGTTTAAAATATTCTTAAAAGTATGAAAAATTTTTCTAGCTAAAAAAAATAATTCGATTTTTTTAAAATATCAATGTGGCGTAAACCCTTAACTAATCGTGTTCTCATTTCAAATATTAAATATAAAATTGAAAATTCAAAAAATTTCGTTATATATATATTATATATATATATATATATATATATATATATATATTTTTAGGAATGTGCCAAATTTTGTTGTTGCCCAAAATGTGAACCCAATAAAACTGGAAGACTATTACGAAAAAGAAGTATTAGACCAATGCTAGTTGTAAGTGCTTGAAAATATATACTTACATATATATATATATATATATATATATATATATATATATATATATATATATATATATATATATATATATATATATATAGGCCTAGATGGAAGTGTTGACAATCTGTTAACGACTCTATCGGCATGTATGGCTACAACGAGTCGGCCTCTGATGGAGTACCGAGTATGCGTTATATCCTACCATATATATATATATATATATATATATATATATATATATATATATATATATATATATATATATATATATATATATATGTTATGCATGCAGCAAGTTTAAGAAGGAGGGGAGAGGGCATATAAATGCAAAGGAACCTTTCTTTAAGAAAAGAAAAGAACACTAAAAGCAAAGTTACCTACAGCTGAAGGCGTCAATCGACAAACAAGTGTCCGTCAAGGCCTTAGTTGAAAAAAAGCCTCTTGCCCTGGAACTTTAAAAGCTAACTTTGATATAAATTACCCAGGAAGTCTGAAAAATCCCAATATTTACTATTATTTTCCATTTCGAAAACGTGTAAATTTGTATTTATGTGTGTACAGTCTGTCAAGCAAGAACGTGTCCGCGATAATTCATTTTTGATAGATGCAATTCTAGCGATTCAACAAAAAATAGGTAGAGGGAACCTTTGTCTACGACGCATTTTATTAAAAGTATCGTGGATTCCGAACTTTCGTCGAAATCACGTTAAATCCAAAATGAGTCACTTGTTTGCACGACGTTCGAGGCAGTCTTTCCCTATTCCCCTCCACAAGGGCCTAAAATGACCTATTCCGCGGCCGCCAAATACATTAAAAACTCGGTATCGTTTGTCAAGAAGTGGGTAAATCATTTTAACAAGACGAAAAATGTCGACGACTTGCCAAGACATAGCTCGATAGGCAAAATCACTCTGAAAGTCGAAAGAAGAATCGTGTCTTTGTTTTCACGGGACCCGAAATTGCCGTTGCGTTAAGGAGCGGAGAAAATTCGGGTTTGAATGTGTTCCATGAGACCATTTAACAACATCTTCGTGCTCATGATATCAAATTATGAAGCACGTTGAAGAAACCTTTGCTGGGCGAAAATCACGTCGCGAAACGGCTCGCTTGGGCCCAAGATGAGATACTAGAGTTGCCCTTACAATCGCCGGACGCCAACCCTCCCGCTCCGAGGAAAGACTCTGAGGACTTTGACTCAGTTGTATCACGAGATTCGAAAAATTTGAAGATTATTGCAGAAAATCTCGTCGATAGCATGCTCGAAGATGCCAGGATGCAGGAGGCGATTGGACAACTTACTAAGGTAATTGCGCCGCTGTTAGCACACCAAAGAATATACTGATGGCAAAAAATGTTCTCGAAACACTTTTTGTCAAGAATACGAGCGATCACGTTCTTACTTGACAAACTGTATGTTGCCTAAACAAGAAAAATATTGTGTCAAAGGCCTCTGGTACTTCCAAATAAAATTAGTTAAATAAAAACTCATATGTCTTATTTTCAATATCTTAAAATATTCATATATGAAGAACTTTTAAATCGTTCTACGGACTGTTATGTCAAAGAACTATAGATAAAATAAAATATTCTGTTTAATTAATAAGAGTATATAACCCCTGTTTCAAAGATCTCATTTTTAGGGAGAAGATCCAACAAGTACCGTATGTGTAATAGAACCCTGGTTCAAAAGATACCTGATATTAAATAAATTTATATGGGCTGCAAGAACAACAATTCTACAAAACAGATTATTAAAAGTACTTAATAAACTGAAAACTCTCACCGCCGAAGATGTGTACACGTTTGAAACTACAACGGTAAAGAAGAAATCTGAAGATTATCATTGTCACCCAGTTTTTGAAAAATTTTTGTAGTAAATATTTTTGAAAATAGAATGTCAATTTCTCGCAAAAAAAGAAATTTGAACTTTAAGGAATTTAAAGGTGTTGGAATCGACAAGTGACTGCAAATTTTGTTCGTTTTTGCAACCTCCATAACTTTGAGACATAAAAAGCACTCTTAACGTAAAAGGTCTTAAATTAAAGCTAAATACAAATCTAGAAGGACATATTTTTCCATTTTTTATTTAGGGGTAACTACCCCCTATTTTGAGGGTTAAACGTGTGAAAATAAATAATTTTTTAACAGTTTAATTATTTACATATTCTCTACCCAATACTGCATAGTCAATCAAAAACCACCCTCTAAAAGGGGGTCTCAATTAATAGGGGATCCTGCCATACTCACAACATGACTCCCAAGACTAGGAAAAAATACCAAGAAATAATCAAAATACTGAGAATATAGAGCTGGACTCGTACATCTCCCAAACTTATCCCTAAGCGATAAAATGGGGTTAAAATATATGTTAGTGCTATTTTACCTAAAAAATAACTTTTAATTTTGGGGAAAAAATCCTTATGCTGGATATATAAATAGCAGGATACTCTTCCTATTGCAACCCCCTTTTAGAGGGTGGTTTTTAATTTATTATTCGGTATTGGGTTCAAAATATGTAAATACTTGAAATCCTTGACCTATTTTAATGAATTACACATCATAATTTTTATTTATTTTCTATTAAAAACTTATTTTATTTCACAATTTTAACCCCCAAAATAGGGGGTAGTTACCCCTAAATAAAAAATTGAAAAATATGTTCTTCTAGGTTTTTAATTAGCTTTAATTTGAGATATTTTACGTTAAGTGTGCTTTTTTTGTCTCCAAGTTATGGAGGTTGCAAAAACGGGCTAAAATTCACACTTTTTGCCCTTTTAATCACATCTTATAAAGTAAAGCGTAGGAAGGCAATTTCGAACATGCGAGGATAGATTGAAAAATTCGCGGCCTCACCAAAAAATAGTTATATTTTTATTATAGTATCCTCAATAAGTTCATACTTTCTTTGGTTGTCACAGTCTAAAATTTTGTTGCTGTAGAATTTGTGGTTTTTAGGTTAAAACGAGTTTAGTGAGACCAAGAGCAGCGTTTTTGGAAAAATAGAAACAATTTAACAACGTACGGTCATCAAGTACCTGTTTAAAAAAAAAAAACCGGTCAAGTGCAAGTTGAACTTGCACAATTAGTGTCCCGTACGATTGTTTTAAAAATAGAAAATTTTGTTAGGGTGGTATAAAATGATCAATGACTTCACAAAACACACCCCAAATGAGTTTTCAATAAAGTTTGCTTCCAATCTTTACTGAAAACTGGTGACCTTGAAATTTTGGTTTTTTTCTATACCAGATAAATTATTAAAGGTAATGATAATTTTCGTTCAATCTATACCCCGTGGAGAATATTCCAGGGTTTTTTTTCAAAATTTTTTGATCAGTACTTTTCGAGATAAGGTAGGGACAGCGATTTTTCATGATTTTTTAAAAGTAATACGAAGAAACGTGTGCGCAAGTATTACATTATATATATATTTTTTTACTCGTGTTTTCACAAGCTTTCATTTGACACCACACTCGATGACCTAGTAAAAAAATTTTTTTTCACTTCCGATTTCACCCTCAAAACGAATCCCTTAAGTCAAAATTTATGTTACGGTGATATAAAATGATCAGTGACTTCACAAAACACACCCCAAATAAGTTTTCAACAAAGTTTATTTCCAATCTTTACTGAAAATTGAAGACCTTGAAATTTCTGTTTTTTTTATATACCAGATAAATTATTACAGATAATGCACTCGTGATAATTTTCGTTCAATCTACACCCCGTGGAGAATATTCCAGAATTTTTTCAAATTTTTTCGATAAAATACTTTCCAAGATAATTTAAAAATAATACAAAGAAAAGTGCGTGCAAGTATTACATCATATATATATTTTTTTACTCGTGTTTTCACAAGCTTTCATTTGACACCACACTCGATTACCTAGTAAAAAAAATTTTTTTTTCACTTCCGATTTCACCCCCTAAAACTAACCCCTTAAGTCAAAATTTAACTTTCAAAAAAACTACATGGCTCTGATGAGGCCATCAATTCCTATATTACTACCAAATTTCAACTTTCTATGACAAATAGTTTCATAGAAAAATCGGGCGTCGGTGTGATAGACGGACAGACAGACGGACAGACACCGAAGTGATCTTATAAGTGTTCCGTACGGAACACTAAAAAGATGAACACCAAAGGAGATCCACGATAATATGAAAACAACACTAGGGGAATCTGCTCCGTCATATACCACTGTGAAAAAATGGGTTGCAGAATTTAAACATGGATGAGAGAGCATCGAAGATGACCCCTCGCTCCGGCAGGCCCACGACCTCTTCGACTGAAGAAAACATCGGCAAAGTGTGTGATCTCATATTGAAACACCGTAGATTAACTATCAGGGAGATTGCAGACACTATAGGCATCTCGTATGAACGAACACAAAACATCATTGCCAACGAACTCGGATTTTCTAAGGTTTCCGCTAGGTGGGTCCCCAGATTGCTTCAAATTGAACAAAAACGAATTCGACTCACAATTTCTCGCGTCTATTTGGAGATGTTTGGGGCTGATCCGCAAGATTTTCTTAACAAGTTTGTGACAGTGGACGAAATCTGGGTTCACCACTATACTCCCGAGTAAATACAACAATCCAAGCAATGGAAAAAATCTGGTAAACCGACCCCAAAGAAAGCGAAGGCAATTCTATTGGCTGGAAAAGTGATGGCGTCAATTTTTTGGGCTGTATTATTATGGTGGACTACCTTCCGAAAGACGAAACAATAAAGTCGACTTACTATTGCACCTTTTAGCGTCGTCTACGTCAAGAAATTGAAAAGAAACGCCCAGGATTACTGAGAAAGAAAGTTTTGTTTGTTTGAAATTTTTTCGTGTCATATAGTGTTTGATAATAGTTTCCTGTAGCTTCCTTTATCTTTTGGATTTGAGCGATCTCTTGGTTATCGTTATTTATAAGTTTTATTATTTGATCTTTCCCTTCACTCCGTTGTTTGTTTAGGTGTTTCAAACTTTTTCCCTCTTTCAGAGTTTCTATACTGTCTGACGTCTTCGCTAATCTTTTTCTTTATTTTTTTGTCTATTTCTACCAATTCTATCCTGCAATTTGTAGGATCATTTCTTAATAATCTTCTCTGTTTCATTAAATTTTGTGTCTCACACTTAATTTTTGTGTTTTTTCTTTTTTAGAAATTGCTATTTGTTTTGTAGGAGGAAGTAGGCTGTTGGTTATTTGCGTGTTTAGTTCATCAAGTTCTGTTTGGTAGTTTATGTATTCTATATGATTTTCCAGTACTTTGTATGTGTTATCAATCTACGTCTCTCCTGTTTCAGATTTATTATTATTTTTGCACTGAGCATTCGATGGTCACTGCCAATGCTTACCGTATTTAGAACTGTCGTGTCCATTACAATATTCTTATCATTTGATAAAACATAATCAATTTCGTTTTTTGTTATCCCATCTGGACTTTGTCATGTCCATCGTCTATGGCTTTTAGAAAAATAAGTTCATAACGTATAAGTTATTTTCGTTGACAAAATTGGATTACATTTCTCCTCTGCTGTTTTGTTGTACTCAAACCAAACTTCCCGACACTCTTTTGTATTCGCTGGTTTACCTATTTTGGCACTGAAATCGCCGATTATTATGATATGTCTTGTTTGGTGGTGTAGCAATGATTTATTTATATCTTCGTAGAATTGGTCAATTTCTTCTACCTCGCTGTCTGATGTCGGTACATATACCTGAATGATCCTACATTTGCATCTTTTGTTCATCTATATGTTTACTGTAATCACTCTTTCCGATATAGCTTTGAACTGAACAACATTATCTGCTATTCTTTTGTGTATAAGTAGACCGACTCCTACAATTTTCTTGCTTTCATTGCCTCTATAGAAAAATTTCTTCTTTTGAGAGTGATGCAAGACTCTCCAGTTCTTCTGACTTCCGCTAAACTCAACACTGGAAACATAAGTGAAAAACTTTACTATATTAAAAGTAATTTCCGAAAAAGTCTGGTGCAGGCAATTGATATTTTGTAAAAATGATTTTAAAAAAGTCAGCAACAAAGTGATTACCCAGAACTGCCTTCACAAAGACGCAGCTTTAAAATAAATACTGAATTGAACTTTTCTCACACCGTTACGCATAAGTAATTCTGTCGCGCCCATAAGAAGCGGCGCGCCGTCACCGAGAGTCGTCGTCGCATCTAGAACCTTTGCTTTTGCCTAAATGGTTTCAGACGGGCTTTAAATCGAAAACAATGGTTTTTAAATGGGACGATGACTCTCAACCACGCACATATGGGTAATTAAGTCCAAGACATGTCCAAAAGTTTGTCAATTTTTAACAATCTAACGTCTGGTTAAAGTGAAGTTTCGATACTTGCTAACTTAAATTATAAAATAAATAAAATAGGCGATTAAGTTCAATTCCCATAACGGTGGAAAGCATCATTAAAATCTTTTCTGCTAGTTTTGTCATCTACCAGTTGTAGTGTTTCCGTCCTTACAAGAAATACTAAACCTTCTTGGGAGAACGGCATTCTGTTTATCTTCAATGCTGGGCTTAAACATAAAAGTAGTGGCTTTGGGGTGAGTAACAATCCAGTAATTACATCCACGTTGCACAATGTCTAGCAACCTTATTTCAACATCTCTGTTCAGTTTATGCTTTCTGCAGCAATGAGTAACTAAGCTAGGATTCTTTTGCATATACTTTGAATTATATTGTATTGTCTGCTAGAAAACTTTACGTAAGCTTCCATTTGGTTTGTTTGATAATTTTTTTTATTTTGATACAGCTATTGATTTACGAACCTTAGATGGTGTTCCGGAAATATAATTAAATCTTTTAAAACTACACGAGAATCTTGTATAGGTAGCGTTAAATTAATTTAAGTAGCAAATATCAATTCTGAATCAAATATCGCCTCCCTTAGTTGCTGTTGTATCCACAATAGTTACTTTATAAAACTGGAAAGCCAATTGGACGAATGGATTTTTATTCGATACCGCTGCGCATTTATTTTGGATTTGCACCTAAAATACAGCAATTTGCGTTTACAATTATAATCTTTTTGTGTCGAAAATCGAGATGTATAGTTTTGATTTCACGGACTAACTTGTATTTTCTTACTCCCGACGAAGTTATCAAACGCTAACGAAATATTGAGTATTAAAGAAGAAAAGAGTTTTATTTACAGTCCAGACCGATTCCCCATAATTGACGCATCTAATTGACGTACAGTCGATAACAGATTACCAAATTATATATATATATATATATATATATATATATATATATATATATATATATATATATATATATATATATATATATATATATATATATATATATATATATATATATATATATATATATATATATATATATATATATATATAAATATATATATATATATATATATATATATATATATATATATATATATATACGAGGCATGTTTTTTAAGTAAGTACCGTTTTGGAATTAAAAAAAGACGTGCAAAGATATCGCTATAATTTTATTTTTACATGAAAGCCTGTACCTTAATCTACTTTTCTACATAATTTCCGTGAATATTGAGGCACTTGTCATA
>CM032448.1:75983595-76103595 GCA_019049505.1 Pachyrhynchus sulphureomaculatus | reverse complement strand
TAAACTTAGCACAAGGAGAGATCTTTTTTTCAAGATGAGATCCGTTTTCGGATCTCAACTTTTTTCACGTGTATATAGTTAGAGTATATATCAATACGTCATAAAACGGATTTTCAGAAATATTTTATAGGTTCTCGTATTGCCGCTTTTTTTCAGCTTATATACAGCTGAGGTTACAGTATAAGTCTGCAGAGGGCGTCAGGGACGTTTCAGTGTACGTTACAATTAACGTGACGAACGAGATCCAGTAATTATGGCAACAGCGGTAAGGACAAATCCACTGGTATTATGATATTGGGTCATTTATTGGAACTTTATTTTCTTTTACCCCATTTGCAATGTTTATTAGCAATGTCGTGCCTAAATTTTTTTATATAAATAAAATATCTTGCAAAATTTTGAACTTTCAGTAGATATGTCTACTAGATTTAATTCTGAATTGAATTTAGTCAGGCGGAAAAGGTGGCTTGTTAGGCAAAATTTTATCATCGACGACACTGTTTAATGTTATTATTCCTACTCCCAGCCTAGTAGCACAGATTTTCTCTTAATATGCCAGTAAGACAAAGAAACTAAAATTAGAAAGATGCCATAACTGCCCGTTTAAATGTCTTGAGCACGTGCTTAAGGCTTCGCGTATGCTCAGACTTTAAAATTAAAGCGCCAACCGTGTTGTTTACAATCCTTTTAATGTTTCATTGTTATTAGGTACCGATACGTTAGAGTATATAAAAAAATTCTTAAATAGAATGCATCCAAACAGAAGAGCTGTGCATCATACGGGGTATATTTCAGGGAGGCTCGCTCAGCGCTCTATGGTTTTGCATCTGTCTCAATCCACTCTTAAATAGACTAAACAGGACAGACCGTGGCTTCAACATCAGATACTAAAAAGTGTCAGAACAAAATTAACAAACAGACTCACTCTTCAGAAGAAGCCATTGTATGGTAAAACAATCGTCAAGTGACTTTAAATATATTGGAAATTAAAACATAGTGTTGTTTTTATATAATTTTAATATGAATTTCCAACAAGTATCGGCTAACACAATCAAAGATGTTTACAAATACTATTTCGTATAAATTGAATATATGAAATATAAGTATCAAAATAAATAACGGTTTTACCTAGTTCATTATTAATTTTGTGAGATACGTTACCTATTTTGTAATATCACAAAACAGTGTGATAATGCAACATTTTTTCATTGATAATTTTGTTAAAATTAATCAAAATCACAAAGTAATTTAGAACTTAATCAACTATATTATATAAAAAAAAAATACAAGTTAGCTTCAATATACCTACTGTACTTATTTGGCATCTCTGTAAGTATTTTTTTTTATGGGTCTAGCACACGTGCTGCAGGGAAGAAGTCCCTAAAGCACTACAGGAGCAACACGTATGCGGAAAAAGCGATTCACGTTGTTCTTGAATAGCTGTAAATTGTACTCGGTGGGAAACACAGTCCTGGGCAAATTATTCCAAAGGGATGATGTTCTCCATATAAAAGACTGCTTGAAAAGCGTTGTACGAGGAGTAGCAAGCTGAACCTCATACGGATGTGAAGTATTAGCGTGACGTGTACTTCTAACATGCACCGCTCTAGGAGGAATTAAGCGGGCCACATCCTTTGAACACTTTCCATGAAAATACTTGCAGAATAGGCTCAAGTCGCCAACCGTTCTTCGATGTTCCAGCGAATCAAGGCCGCCGGTTAGTTCAGGGTCTCCAATCAGACTGAACAGAATCCAACAAATGCAGTGTATGTTTGGAAGCGGAGCCCCAAACATGGGAGCAGTATTCCATAGTTAGTCGAATTTGAGCTTTGTCAAGAATTAACAGTTGCTGTGGAGTGTAAAGCGTTCTGGTTCGAAATAATATTCCCAACTTTTGAGAAGCTCTCGTTGCTATGCCTGCAACATGTTCATGCCAGGACATATTTGCTCCCAAATTAACGCCCAACAAATTGAGTGACGATGTTAGAGGAATGGAGTGCCCCGACATAACTATGTCGGGTTCAGCAACGTTAACTTTTTTAGAAAAAACTGCAGCCTGGGTTTTTGTAGCGTTAAATTCCACTTGGTTACTGTCACCCCTACATAAAATTTCTTCCAGGTCTTTGTTAAGTTGAATGACTTCCTGCTGTCTGCGGATATTCGTCTGAGTAACCGATGTCCGAGCGTTCAAAGTGAATGAAGAGATAAGCGTACTGTCATCTGCAAAGCTGTAGATTGGATTCTCGGTATTTTCCAGCAGATCGTTAATGTAAATGAGAAAAAGAGTACGAGACAGTATGGAGCCTTGAGGTACACGGGCGTTGATAGTGAAGGTGTTAGAAAGAAATCCGTCGACTGCCACTCGTAAAGAACGCTCTTTGAGGAAACATGAGAGCCACAAACAGAACTTTTCAGACATACCATAAGAGCGTAGCTTAGCCAACAGCCCATCGTGCCAAACACGGTGAATGCCTTGGATATGTCAAGAGCAACCGCTCGAGATTCTCCAAAGTGTTCAATTGCGTTGTTCCAAACGTGTGTTACATAAGTCGGAAGATCTCCTGTTGATCTATTTTTACAAAAGCCATATTGATGATCACTAATAATGGTGAATCCTTCAAGATATTTTAGAAGATGCTGATTGATAGCGTTTTCCATGACTTTCGATATTATTGAAAACAGTGCGATTGGTCGGTAGTTATTTGGCAAGGTCTTCTTGCTTTTTAGGTATCGGCTGAACTGTGGCACATTTCCAGCAGGAAGGAAATATTCCCTTTCTGTAGGATAGGTTGAAAAGTCTACAGAAAATGGTGTTAGTTCCCTCGCACAGTTTTTGAGAACTGTGGCAGGTATTCCGTCAGCGCCAGAAGCTTTTTTGGTGTCTAGCTTCATTAAAATACGTTTTATTATACGCTGTCTAAAGACAATATCGGGCATCCTTGATTGCACTATGGGAATAGTAGGTGGTGTTTTTCCTTGGAAATCGACAGTAGAATGTGAAGCAAAGAGTTCAGCCAACAAGTTTGCTTTCTCAACAGGTGTCGTTGCAATAGAATTATCTGGCCGTGTGAGTGGTGGTATGGTGGATTTGGTGAAATTTTGACTGACTGCCTTAGCGATTGACCAAAAGGACCTGGAATTGTTGGGACAAGCGAGAAGTTTGTTTCTAATTCGTTGATTGTGTGCCTCCTTGGTTTCGTCGATAATTTCTTTGCATCTGTTCCTGGCACGAACAAAGATGTTACGGTTTATGGTGTTAGGATTTTCACGCCATTGTCGGTAGGCAAGATGTTTAGAAGCAACAGCTTCTTTGCATTTTCGGTCAAACCAAGGCTTGGAAGGGCATTTCTTCGAAAAAGGGATGTAAGCCTCCAGACCGGCCAAAATAACATCGGAAACCTCCCTGGCGCAGTCAGATGGTTCTTCGGATCGAAAACAAACGTCTAACCAAGGGAAAGTTCGAAAATATTCCATGAGATCTTCCCATTTAGCGCCTCTCTGTCTCTGATTGGCAGGATACTCGATGTCGAAAGTAGTTTATGGTCAGAAGAACCTAACGGCGGATTTACGATGACCGTGTACATCTCTGGTGATTAAAAACAGATCAAGAAGACTGGCGAACTGCCCTTCGCGATCCGGGATCCGTGTTGGTTCGTCAATAAGCTGAGTTAAACCACAACTGACTGAAAATGATTCGGCTTCACAACCTTGTTCGTCGGTAGTATTTGAATATTTAAGCCAGTTGATGTTGTGTACATTAAAGTCACCCAGGATGGCAATTTCGGCATTTGGATAGTTAATTTGTAAATGATCGATGGTGTCTGTAAGAGAAGCAAAAAGTGTTCTAAAGTTAGTATCACTTGGTGGTCGATAGAGGATACAGATGAACCTTGTGGTTGGTTGAGTCGTTATTTTTAACCACATAACATCACAGTTTGGGGGCTCCAGAGTCTCTTCTCGTTGGCAAGAGAGCTCGCTTCTGACAAAAAGACAGATTCCAAAGTTACGCCCAAATCGGGAAGGATAAAGATAATTGACTATGCTGGTCGATGAACTGACCTTGGTTTCACAGAGAGCCAGTACATGAGGTTTATTTGATTGCAGGTGTTGGTACACTGAATTTATGTTCTGTGTGTATTGGAAATGAAGACTTTGATTTGCACTCATGTCTTCTCTTGAAACAGTTTAGATAACTTTTCTTGGAATTTAAGACAATCATCTTTTTTAGGGAAATTTTATTTTTAACATTATTTCTAAAATATTTTAATTCCAGGAACCTCGCAAATTTTTTCCAGTTGTTTTTTTTTCAGGCTGCTACTAGAAATCTAATAATTAAAGTAATAAATAATCTCATCAAACTAGCTGTGCTGCTCGCATGGTCTTTATTCACTATTATCGTCACTGCTCATTCCTTATATTACCTAATGTAATAAAATATATCCTATAACCTGGCCAAAGAACATACATACGTATGTTTAAAAAAAGCACGTAAATCGGATAAGTGGTTCTGGGGTGATAAGTGCAATAACGGACAGGTAGACAGACAGATAGACAGGGAGACGTTGTATTTTATATATATATATATATATATATATATATATATATATATATATATATATATATATATTAAGAAGTTATAGATAACCACTAACGGACAGGCAGACAGACAGAAAGACATGGAGATGTTGCATTTTATATATATTATAGATAACCTGCCAGAAAATAAATGTATGAATTAAAAAAAACACGTAAATCAGATAAGTGTTTCTCGAAGTGCACTAACGGACAGACACAAAGACGTTGCTTTTTGTATATATTATATTCTTTGCTACATGATATTGGCAAACTTTTTTCTTACTTGATTCACTATTATCGTCACTGCTTATTCCTTATGTAACCTAACGTAATAAAATATATCCTATAGATATGTAAGAGAACATATGTAAGTTTTAAAAGAATCATGTAGCAAAGAATATAATATATTTTATATATATATAAAATGCTACGTCTCCCTGTCTCCCTGTCCGTTAGTGTGCTTATCACTCGAGAACCACTTATCCGATTTACGTGTTTTTTCTTTAGATTTATACATACGTTCTCTGGTCAGGTTATAGGATATATTTTATTACGTTAGGAAATAGAAAAGAGCAGTGACGATAACAGTGAATCAAGTCGGAAAAAAGTTTGCCGCTAGCGCACTCTCTTGCAATACGCTGTCTAAACCGACAAATATAGAACAATATCATGTAACAAAGAATACTGTCTATCTGTCCGTTAGTGCGCTTATCACTCGAAAACCACTTATCCGATTTACGTGTTTTTTTTTTAATTCATACATATGTTCTCTGGTCCGGTTATATAATAATAATAATAATGTATATAAACAATAAAATTGGTCGGAACTCCACACATTTTCGTTAATTGAACACGAGAATATGAAAGACTTCATAACTACTATATGAGGAAAACCGGCACCTATGGAACGAGCCTAGAGATACTTTTCCTCTCAAAAACCCAAAATAGCAACTTTCATATCTTCTCAAAACAACGAACAACAGAGATAAAAAATAACTTTTAGGGATAGACCGACAATATTAAGCACAGGAAAACACACCGAAACTATTTACCTTCTACTACCAGGCAACCCAATGTCGGGACACTTTGGAGCTTCTGATACCAGAAAACATTGAAAACATCTCAAACAACAGTAGACTAATAAAGGAAGCATCGAGCGAGCGACTTAACGGTCGAGGACGTCGCGGGAAATGGCAGCTCGACCAAAACGGTGAAGACCGGGCAACCGAAAATGGACCTGCCAAAAGTGTTGTGCCGACGAGTAAGCCGACACCCAACAAGGCGGGAAAATCAAAGTAAAGCATGAGTTGCACCACAGGAATCAACGAACACGTCATGCGTTGCTATAATAAAATCATAAAACCTAACAAAGAAATCACTGAGAAGAGAATCACACGCCTGGCACCGACTCCACAACAAGAAATTCCATCCCTCGTTTAATCTTCAAACAGAGCACGCAAACAATCCTCAACACAATAAACAAGCACATAATACCCCAGTACATAACAGACTTAAGCACAATCGTAGACATTCACACAATAATATATGCAGCAGCAGTCACCACTCTAACACAAAATAATCAAACACTCCCGCAACGACAAAGAAACCCCAACAGCACAAAATCAAAATCCAAATGGCAAATAAGAATAGAAAACAAAATCAACAACATCAGAAGAGATATAGGAGACCTCGCCCAGTTTATTAACGGGACCGCGCCCAAACGTGTCACATAGGGTGTAGACAAGATCAAATCCAAGTCTCCCAAAAGAACACTGCCAGAAATTCTTGATACTTTGAAACAAAAAACTATCTGTACAAAGAATGAAACGAGAGGAAAGGCACCAACAACCTCTTCCGGAGAAGCGAAAAACAGTTCTACCGAAAAACTATGTACAACGAACAAATAGCATTGACTGAACCACTAAACAAACAAGAACTCACAAATTATTGGAAAGGTATCTGGTCAGAACCTAAACTACACAATAATAACACCCCCTGGATCAAAGCCGAAGAAGACAAACATAAACATGTGACAGAACAAGAAAATTTCATATTAACTACACAAGAAATTACAGAAACAATCAAACACACACACACAACTGGAAATTCTCTAGAATAGACAATATACAAAACTTCTGGTACAAACAGTTTACCACCACACACGAAGCACTCACACACCAAATCAACAAAGACATTCAATAACCACACACATTCCCCAATTTCCTTATAAAAGGAATAACATACGTCAAAACTAAAAGCTCAGACACCACAAACCCGTCAAACTACCGACCTATCACCTGTCTTCCAACCCTATACAAGATCCTCACAGCCACAATTTCCAAGAAAATAGAACAACAACTAATAGACAACAATATTCTGACAGAAGAGCAGAAGGGGTGCAGGAAAAATAGAAGAGAATGTAAAGAGCAGCTGATCATAGATAGCGTGATCATGGGACAAACCAGCAAAGAACATAGCAACCTTCACATCTGTTATATAGACTATAAAAAAAAGCCCTCGACTCGATACCCCACAGTTGGTTAGTCAGCCCTAGAAATCTACGAAATCAACCAAAACCTCAGGCAATTTCTCGCACATATCATGAAAACAGGGAAAGCCAAAATCCACCTAAAAACACAAACCGAACGCATCTAAACAGAAGAGCTGTACATCAGACGGGGTATATTTCAGGGAGACTGGCTCAGCGCTCTACGATTTTGCCTCTGTCTCAATCCACTCTCAAATACACTAAACAGAACAGACCATGGGTTCAACATCAGACACCAAAAAGTGAACCAACATAAAATAAACCACCTCCTATATATGTATGACATAAAATTCTACGCGGCCACAAAAACACAACTGAAAGAACTCCTCAAAATCACAGAAACATTCACCTTAGATATTAATAGGGAATTTGGTATAAGTAAATGTAAAGTGCTTCACATCAACAAAGGCCAATGGAAAGGCCACCATGAGACAGAAACCATCAACAACGAAACACTCAATAATATGCTAGACAAAGAAACATACAAATATCTAGGCTTCCAACAAAGCAAACTCATCCACACCCACATCAAAACAAAGCTCACAAACGAATTCAAAAACAGACTCACGAAACTTTTACAAACAAAACTCAATTCCAAGAATCTCACTAAAGCCATCAACACGTTAGCTATACCTATACTCACATATTCATTTGGTATCATCAAGTGGTCACACACAAACATAGAAAACATTCACATCCTTATGCGTTCTCAATTAACCAAATACAGGCAATTACACCCCAACGCATGCAAAGAAAGACTTACCATCCCGAGGAAGGCAGGAGGAAGAGGAATCATAGACATCAGATCACTACACACAGAACAAATACAAGCACTTAAGAACTTCTTTCGCAACAGTGAAAGCAGACAAAAACTACACACCTCTTGGCTTATCCCGGGCAGACCACCCAGCAGACACACACAGTCACACACAGGAAAAGATGAAAACGTGGTCAGAAAAAACACTCCACGGAAAACACAGATACCACATAGAACAAGACCACGTAAATAAAAAACAATCATACACTTAGTTACAGGATGGGCAGCTATTCCCTGAAACAGAAGGCTTCTTACTTGCTATCCAGAATAAAGTCATATTAACCAGAAACTACCAAAAACATATCATCAAATACCCAACTATTACAGAAGACAGATGCAGGAAATGCCACCAGCAGAAAGAAATGATCGAACACATAACAAGCGGATGTAAAATATTAGTCGGAACGGAATACACAGCCAGGCATGACTCAGCTGCAAAAGTAGTTCACCAAGCAGCCACAACATACAAACTCATAGAAAACACAGATCCCTACTACAAATACACACCAACATCCGTACTTGAAAATAAAGATTACAAGCTCTACTGAGATATCAGTATCCATACAGATAAAACAGTCTCCGCCAATAGAACCGATATTACTTTTCAGTGCAAAAAAGGAAAAGTCATCTATCTAATTGACATAGCTGTCCCCAACGACACAAACATCCAAACGAAATACACAGAAAAAATTTCCAAATACACAGACCTTTCAACAGAAATAAAAAGGCTATGAAAAAAAGAAAAAGTCATCATTGTCCCCCTCATCATATCATCCACAGGTCTTACACCAGTAACATTCACACCACACTTAGTGTAATTAGGACTCAACACAAACATTGAGAAGTCAGTGATTTTGAAAACATGTAACATTGTCAGGTCATTCCTTGGTACACAATGGTAATAGCGTTTGTGCTGACTTGGCTTGTGCCCATCAGCCGAACATGGAACCACATTGACCAAATGTGAGAAAGGAGAACTTCTTGTGATGTATATAATATATATAAAACGCAACGTCTCTCTATCTCTCTGTCTGTCCGTTATTGCAACCTTTTTTCCGACTTGATTCACTATTATCGTCACCTCTTATTCCTTATGTTACCTAACGTAATAAAATATATCCTATAACCTGGCCATAAAACATATGTGTTTTAAAAGAAAAAGCACGTAAAACGGATAAGTGGTTCTCCAGTGATAAGCTAACGGACAGACAGACAGACAGGCAGAGAGACGTTGCAAGATAACCTGGCCAGAGAACAAATGTATGAATTAAAATAACCGGTCAAGTGGAAGTTGATCTTGCGCAATTAGTGTTCCGTACGTTGATTGGTTTTAAAATAAAAAATTTTGTTATGGAGGTATAAAATGATCAGTGACTTCACAAAACACACCCCAAATGAATTTTCAATAAAATTTGTTTCCAATCTTTGCTGAAAACTGATGACTTTGAAATTTTTGTTTTTTTTATATACTAGATAAATTATTATAGGTAATGGATTTACATCATATATAATATCTTTTTTACTCGTGTTTTGACAAGCTTTCATTTGACACCACACTCGATGACCTAGAATTTTTTTTTGTCACTTTCGATTTCACCCCCAAGTTAAAATTTATTTTTCAAAACTACATGGCTCTGATGAGGCCATCAATTCCTGTATTATTGCCTAATTTCAACTTTCTATGACAAATAGTTTCGGAGAAAATCGGGTGTGACAGACAGACGGACAGACAGACAGACAGACAGACAGACACCGAAGTCATCTTATAAGTGTTCCGTAGGGAACACTAAAAAAAACACGTAAATCGAATAAGTGGTTCTCGAGTGATAAGTGCACTAACGGACAGACAGACAGAGAGACGTTGCATTTTATATATATTATAGATATTACAATGTATGTATAATCAACCCGCGCATTTTCGATTAAATGCAAATAGAAAACGAGATCATTTTATTTTCTCACAAGTTACGTTTTTGTTAGTCAAAACAAAACCTTGATAGCGAATTAGTTTCATAAGCATAGATTAAAAAACTTGATAATTCAAATGGCCATTTCAAGTTAACAATTATTCATAAGAACACCAAACTGCTGACTTGACACAAAATATTCTTTTTGGCTCTTAAGAGCAATATATAAATATTTGGCAACCTTGCTGGATCCCTGCTAAGCGTATTATTGTATTTATATACAAGGTCGGATCTCAACATTACGAAATCTTTCAATAATCTCTCCTTGTTTAATGTTTAAAATGTATAAAAAAAAGGGAGAAATACTTACCCCTCTGGCTACGTAATGCGAAATCATGTCTTAATATATGTATTATAGCGTTTTTTTGTTTAAGTGGATCTCAGGTAGTCTATAGTTTATGCGGATCTCGTCTTGGTATGAAAATATGTATATATATATATACACATGCGGATATATCGTATTATATATATAATATATATGTATATATATAAATATATATATATATATATATATATATATATATATATATATATATATATATATATATATATATGATATTCACGTTCAGGACTTCCAAAATCTGCAACAACTGAATAAACTGTTGTGCAAGTACAAAATATGGTAATGGAAAACCGTCGATTAACCGTGGATAATTTAGCTGAGGCTATAGGCATCTCACATGGATCAGTACATGAGGTCTTAACTACTGTTTTGGGATATAAGAAAGCTATTCACAAGATCGGTACCGCACATCGGAACAATAACGTACTCGAGAGAAATTTTCAACTTTTGGTTCGTTTCACAAAAAATAAAACTGATTTTATGTGTCGATTTGTAACTATGGATGAGACTTGGGTTTGCCAGTATGATCCTGAACTGCAAAAACAAACTGTACAGTAGACTTTTGTTAATTGATTACCTTCAAACTGGTAAAACAATCACAGGAGAGTATTACTGAAACGTTTTGGACTAGCTGACTGAGACATTTCGTGAGAGAAGGCCTGGTTTGCAGAACCAAAAAATTATCTTTGGTCATGACAATACACCTGCTCACAGAGGTGTTTTGGCAACGGCAAAACTGGTCGGATTAAAGTACCAATCCTATTCGCCCGATCTGGCTCCATCTGACTTCCATCTGTTCCCAAACCTCAAAAAATTTCTACATAGGAAGCGTTTTGAACAAATGAAAAGGTGATAGCAACCGTAAATGAGTATTTTGAAGGTCTTCTGGAAAACTACTTCAGAGATGGAATGCGAAAATCACTGGAAAAAATGCACTGAGCTTAAGGGAGATTATACTGAAGAATAAATGTATTTCGACACATTAATTCATCTTGTGTCATTTCCACTTTTAAAACTAGTATTTAACTTACTACTTTCAAAATTCATAATATATTCCTAAACATTTACTTCCCTCACTAAAGAAGTTATTTATTTGTGAGAAAATCACCATCAAACACGTTTGCATTTCTCTCGTCCCCCCCACCCGATCATGAAATTGGATTTTTCAAGTGCTCCTGCTGCTGCTGCTACCTGATACGGTGATCTTGTTGCTGCTACAGCTCGAAGCTAACTCGTTAGCTTCTCGAGTTAGCTCTTGCTTGAGCTAGCTATCTATATATATCTATATATATATATATATATATATATATATATATATATATATATATATATATATATATATATATATATATATATATATATATATATATATATATATATATATATATATATGTATATATACTATATATACATATATATATATATATATATATATATATATATATATATATATATATATATATATATATATATATATATATACATATATATACATATATATACATATATATACATATATATACATATATATATATATATATATATATATATATATATATATATATATATATATATATATATATATATATAGATATATATATATATATATATATATATATATATATATATATATATATATATATATATATATATATACATATATACATATATACATATATACATATATATACATATATATACATATATACATATATACATATATACATATATACATATATACATATATATATATATATATATATATATATATATATATATATATATATATATATATCATAGCACCTAATGGGCACATGTGGCCCCTAAAAACATGGCTGTCACGGACAATGTTTGGTGCTAACACACCTTAAGTCTTGTAACCCCAACACGAGCATCACAAAATCCGATTCTTATTGGTGAATATTCATATACCTTTGATACATATTCTAATAACAGTTGGAGCATAGTAAAAATATTCTATGGTAATAGAAAAAAGTAAAAGATGCTAAAGTATAAAAGAAGTATCAGAATACCAATTTTGTAAAACTCTGTTACCAAAAAATCTTTTAGAAATATAATTTCCGAGTCCTTATATACTAAAAATCCTTTTAGTTCCAAACACATCTTTTTGTGCATTACTTTACGATCCACAGAATACAATAAATATTTTTTTTATTTACTCTCTGATAATTAGTTTTACTGTTAAAGATGAGTTTTATCTACGTCAAGTTAATGCTTAACTTTAAGCTGTTAATAAATTCAAAATAATGCAGTGTGATTTGTGTTGCCACAATTGCCATAGCTTTTGCCTATGAAGAAGTGTTAACTCTGAGGTTAAATTCACATTTATCCACTAAATAACTTACTCTGGTAAGTAAGGTAAGACTACTTTATCTCTAGCTAACTTTTCTTCATCAGTCAGTCCTATTCTAAAAGTAGAAAGCTGCTCTGGATTTATTGGCTTGGGTAGAGAATCCTCCATAATCTTTTTTGGGTCAGGTCTTTCTATTTTATTTGTGACTAGATTTTCTCCTTGAAATGTGTACTCCTCAATCTAAAATCAATTTTTTTAAAAATATAAATAAATAAACTGATGCATACAATTAAGAGACATTGAATTGAATTTTTGGGTCCAAATTCAAACATTTTAAAACTACACACTCAAATACACAAAAAACCAGTTAAAGGAATGATGAAACCAAGATTTCAAAAAAATATATTTTCTTAGCTCCACGACACGTAAAGATATCATTTGATTGAATTTTGCTTAAGCCAATGCATTAGTAGAAGATACCCTTCTTATTAGCATTACATAAAGATTTTACAATATATATAATGTTAAAAAAATGACACACCTTACACACTTCTTAACATGTAACATTAAAAATTAAAAATAAAACGGCCACGTGGAAGTCGGATTTGCACAATCAATGTTCTGTATGGTGATTGCTTTTAAAATAAAATAAAATCCTTACCCAGGCTAAGTTAATTAGGTCCCTGACATGTATATATCTTAAAATCCAATATGTATTTCCACGTTTTTTCTTAGTCAATAATATATAATAGCATCTTAACTACCTAATAGTCAATAAATCGATCTAGTTAAATCTAGAATCTAGTAATAAAAGTGTAAAACAAATATTTACTACCTAAACATTTGTTTAATTAAAAACAAACACAATAAAATTATTTTGTCTCGGTACAGTAAGATAATGAAAATTATATTTAAAAGACCTCCACCATATTGTCAAGGCACATAGTTTTTTATATACCAGATAAATTATCAAACATAATGCATTTGTTATAATTTTCACTCAATCTACACTTTATGAACACCATTCTAAAATTTTTTCAAATTTTTTTTAAACGGTACTTTTCGAGTTAGGGGGAGAGGATGCAATTTTTGCATTAATTCCTATACTTGTGCCCAATTTAAATTTTATGTCAAATAGTTTTGGAGAAAATTGGGTGTAACAGATAGACAGAAGGACACTGAAGTGATCCCATAAGTGTTCGGTGTGGAATACTAAAAAAAGAGCTTTTATCCAAAAAAAGAATTTTAAAAATTCATTAATTATTGTAACTGTAATTATCACACTCTGAATTCTGAAAATAAACATTCAATAAAATATTGTCTGGTCATTTTTAATTGCTGAAATACATTCTGAAACTTTATAAAAAAAAAGATAAAAATTAATTTTATTTACTCATTATAATATAAATGTAAAAGATTATAATCTAAATTGCCTTTTGGGCCAATAGATATGTCATACAAAATTAAATAAAATCTATCTATAAAACAAATAATAAAACAAAAAAAAATGATTGTAACAAAACAAGGCTGTACCTGAATCATGAACATATGTAAATGCCATAATGAGTGTGTTAATATTTATATTAGAAAGAAGGATCTTAAAAGATAACAATAATCATAATTACTAATTTCTCTGTATGCTGACACCAGTTTAACCTATGATTTACCCTTATTCCTAGAATATACTTCTAAATATTTCTCAAACATTCAAATTAAAATATATACCTGTGAAATTACTTTGCCTCCACTCTTTTTATATTCGTATTGTATTCTTTTTTTCTCAGTCCTAAATTTGGGCTTAATCTCCATAGAAAGCGTACTTAACTTATTAAAGTACATGCAAATTTTACTATAATCTCCTTCGATAAGATCCTTGTGGAGCACCATTATAATCTGTGGAATGGCTACAAATATTTATAATGTGCAAAATATCTCAATAAGTTAATAAAAATATAATTAAAAAGGTTTTACCTTCAAGTATATTTCAAAATATGTGACACTACTAACCTTTATTATTTTTCAATCTATTAAATAAACAGTATGTCTGTGGAACCCCATAGAGTAAAATAACATTGGCTAAAGAGTTGATTATCACAATATCATTTCCTCCCAGCTTTGATAATGCTGTTTCAAACCTATCACTATCTTGTTCTTTATTTATCCAGTTCTGACTGTCAGAGACAAAATCATACAGTACAATATTTGGATGAATTAGGTATTTGTTTTGAATTCGTTTAAAAATGCCCTCAAACACGAAATAATGTACTTTGTGTTGGTTTCTGTTTAAATGTTGTTTTACTAAATGCTCGAAAACTTTAGGATCTCGATCTATAAATGTATCTAAAAAGAATTTTAATAAAAAAAAGTCCTTGAACCTAAACTTGACATTCAAATGCTGCATGCAAATTACAGATAAGGAAAAATTGTCTAGTAAAAGTAAATAATGGGATCCAGTAATGTGTATTACCTGTAATAATAATAAATTTTGTGTACGGAATAGTGTTTAAATAAGTTTTTAACATCTTTTAGTTTACAAAATTTGCGTATGAAAGATGTAAATAAACACGTTGAAATTGTAAGGTTAGATAGTTATGAAGTTGGTTTTTGTTTTTCCAGTGTTGCCAGTCTATCCTAACAAAATTATGTTATATATTTAAGGTAGATTTTTCAAGTAATAACTAGACATTGTCTTCACTAAAGACAGCGGAACCACCCATCGCCACCTCTAGCTACAGGGCTCCCGCATCCAATGGGCAAACACCAACAAGTACCTAGGTATCCAATACGACAAATAGCTCGTTGGGAAGGACCAGGTCTGCACGGCCACCGGGAAAACTAAGCAACTGCGAGCAAATTATGTCCAATTATCAATAGCTCCAGCAAGTTCTCCACCAGAACAAAGTTAATGACATACAACACCATTGTGAAGGAAAGCTTCACCTACGGCTGCCCTACATGATGTCAGCTCTCCGAGACAAGGAGGGCCCAACTCCATACAGTGCAGAACAACACCCTGAGGATAATCACGGAACCAAATACTTCATGAGAAACTCCCAACTTCGTAGAGATCTCGGTATGCCGACCATAAAGGCGCACATGAAAAACCAAACGAAGTTGTTGACCAAGGCGTGCCAACACCCTAGCCCAGTCATTACAGATGCCTTTCTAATCCACCTGCAAGCCAGCCACCAATTCCTGAGACCCTAAGACTCTCTCTGATCAATTAAATTAGCTTAGGCCCTAGGTTAAGTTAGGTTAGGTCACAACCATGTTAATTATGCACATTTCCTAGGTTAAGTTTAATATAGGTTCACTATTGTAAATGTTTAGGTTAAGTCAGAATAAGTAAACTTTCATATCATATAGTAATAATATTCATTAAAAGAAGAAAGAGGCTTAGCCTTATTAGTAAGCCAATAAAGACACTGACATTGACATGAAGTAATAGTAATAATAATGCAGATAAAATATATTTCATATTTAGAAATCATTAGCCGTTATTGAAAATTTGGGTTAGAAGAAACTAATATAATAAAAATAAATAAGTGATATATCAATAGAGCACTAGACTATGGTTGTAATAAATTGAAAATGTCTCAATTTTGCATTAGTTGAAGCAAGTAATTTATTTTCAGATAGTAGGAATTATTATTAATTTACCAAAAGTGAAAATTATTACACTCAAGGTACGTACCCATTAAATTAATGCACAAATCAGTAATTATTGTGTTATTAGCAACACTGCATTTATTAAAGTATATAACCAACCAAACGTGTTAAAACCTTTTATGACGTAGACGAATAAAAAAGCTGGTGAGCAGGGATTCTGTAAAGAGGATTAGGAAAAACTAGAAAAGGAAAGAAATCATAGATATGAATGTGATACGATTCTGTAGGCACACTTTTTGACATTCATTCCTTTCCTCATATATTTCAAGGGAGTGACAAACTTATGACATTTAAAAGAAGGAAAGACAAAAAATCTTTATTTTGAAATTTCCTTTCCTAATTTTTTTTACAGAACCTCAATTCTAGGAGTTCTACCTATTCCTTGGTACAATAGTAAATTACATAATTAATTATACATGAACTGTGTACTCAACCGTGATGAAAACAGATCTGTTAAATTCTCCTAACTAAATTGGCTTAGGTTTCTTATAATGGCAACGATGTCTTGCTGTGTACTTGGTAGTACCAGTCGCAAACAGTGGCTTATCCCACTGAAAATATCAACATCAGAACATGCAGACGCCCAAACAAGTAGTCAAAAGAAAGCTTACAATCTCGGCTCTTTAAGGGTCGTATTTGTAGTTATTCCTTGAACTGGCCTTTTAACCTAGTTCCTTGATAAATAACAGAGGGACTTTTTCGTAGAAACTACTATGAATCAGGCTCAAACATCTCTTGAGTCATGCAACCAACAATACTCGAAATGTCAAATTATTGTCCAAATCAGCTGTAAAATATTTTTCAGTGTTTGGAAATTTTTGTAAATCGGTGATTCATTACCCTATTTTTATTTGTAAAATGTGAATTTTTAGTTTACTTTTACATATCCACCATGTCCGAGACTAATGTGAGTATTAAAATTGTAAGTTTTATTTTCGTCTCTTGAGGCTCTGGTTTGTTTTTTTTATTTAATGTTTGATTACAGGATGCTATGAGCGAGTCCGACTGCTCTGAAGACGAGATTGAGCCAAAATTAAAATATGTACGCCTTAAAAATGACTTGAAAAACATTCTCGATAATACTTCTGCAACCTGTATTGGAGTGCATACAAAGGTATGGTACTATAAGTAACTATTATATTATTTCTATTATTAAAACTGTTCCAGCTAGTCTATCAGGCTTCTTAAGTTATGACAGAGTCATTAAAAAAAGATATTAATTTTTAATTTATTATAGTTGTCTTGGTACACTTAATACAAAGTGTTGTTGCCACAGATCTGTCTTAATGAATGTGGTTGTAGATCTTTGTTAACTGACTTAAACCAGCCAAATGCAAGTCAGTCTTGCACAATTAGTATTCCATACGGTCATTGCTTTTAAAATAAAATAAAATCCTTGCCTAGGCGAAGTTAATTAGGTCCCTGTAATGTATAATGTTTATAGCATTTTAGCCAATAAGTCAATCTAGCTTAATGTAGGATCTAGTAATAAAAATGAAACAAGTATTTACTACTTAAGTATTTGTTTAATTATAAACAAGTAAAATTATTTTGTCTTGGTATCTAACCTTTTATATCAGTGTGTATACTGACACATATATTAAAAAACCTCCACCTTATTGTCAAGTCATAGTTTTTTTATATCAGATAAATTATGAAATGTTTTGCACTCATTTTTTGTTCAGTACTTTTCGAGATCGGGAGGACAGTGATATTTTGCCGTTTTTTAAAAGTAACACAAAGAAAAGTGTGTGCAAGTATTAAATCATATATATTTTTGAACTAGTATTTTCACAGGCTTTTATTTGACATCCCACTCGATGACCTCAGAAAGAATTATTTTCGCTTCCCCCACAAGCCTTTGTAAGTCAAAATTTAACTATCAATAACTACACGCCTCTTATTGGGATATCCATTCCTATATTTGTGCCATATTTTAATTTTCTGTGTCAAATAGCCTCGGAGAAAATCAGGATGATTCAAGTACTTATCTATAAGACCATATGCCATATATCGCTGGACAATATAAACAAATTAAAAGAAAACTTGACTTAGAATGACCTACTTGTAATGGACATTGAAAATTCATTAGATTAGTTTTTAAATATTTTTCTTTGGCATTATGATATGACATGCACCTAAAAAAGAATTAAAATAAATGATAAAGCAGTACAAAATGGGGATTGGTATACTGATGGCCTAAGACAGCAAAGAGATGAAATAATGGTGTGTTTTATTCAGGCCAACAGTGTACCAACAGTGAACAAAATTATAAGGATCTAAAAAACCTACAGGTATATTATAAATATAGCTAAAATTAAACACAATCAGTAAGTTATCAGTGGATCGTTAAACAAACTACAGAAAATATAGGACATTATAAACAAAGAACTAGGTAACGGAAAATGCTCTCATGTACAATGGTACTGGAGCTCAGAGTGCAGGCAGACCTAGAACTTTGCATGACTGTTTGGAGGAGCGCGCCTTGAGTAATTACTCAATGGGAGCAGACACGTCCTTAACTCCTTTGTAGGGGTTCTCACAAGACATCGTAGGTTGAGAAGGCATTTAGCTTGGCTTTTATAGTCAGGTCCCACGGATAATCGTGGTGATTAGTATGGTTTAGGGAAAGCTTGTTCAGGGTTGGTAAAAAGGATCCTTCTGCTCTGTGTGCTAGGTACTGAGCTTCCCTACAACTCTTATGATTACTACTACTTAGTGTAGTACTAACTTACAAAATAAGGATTGTCAACGTAAAGAAATATATATATATATATATATATATATATATATATATATATATATATATATATATATATATATATATATATATATATATATATATATATATATATATATATATATATATATATATATATATATATATATGTATATATATATATATATATATATATATATATATATATATATATATATATATATATATATATATATATATATATATATATATATATATATATATATATATATATATATATATATATATATATATATATATATATATATATATATATATATATATATATATATATATATATATATATATATATATATATATATATATATATATATATATATATATATATATATATATATATATATATATATATATATATATATATATATATTATATATTATATATATATATATATATATATGTATATATAACTATATATATCTATATATATATATATATATATATATATATATATATATATATATATATATATATATATATATATATATATATATATATATATATAGAATGTGTGTGTGTGTACCATCAGAAGATCCTTCTTTTTGTATGTAATATTTGAAAATGACATTTTTTTTTTATGATTAATTCAGTAATTAATTTTTTCCTGGTATCATTCTAACACAGCATTATTATTTTTAGTTTATTTGCCTTGGTTCACACTGGGGTATAATATATGTCTTGGATCATGAAGGTAACAGCATAGAAAGCAAAAAACTTAAGGCCCATTCTGTAAGTGTGAATCAAATATCAATAGACCAGAGTGGAGAGTATATTGCCACGTGCTCAGATGATGGGAGAGTTTTCGTTCATGGATTGTTTTCAAAAGAGAACAACTACAACCTTAATGTTGGAAGACTGGTGAAAACCGTTGCATTAGATCCCTATTTTTGTAAAAATCCAACAAGTAAAAGATTTATCACAGGTAGGAAATATATGAGGTTATTTTTATTATAATTGTCTAGGTGTTAGATAGCGACAACATTTATCTTTATTATAAATTTGTTATTGTGGTTTTGGTAAACACAGAAATAGTTAATAATTAATGAATTGCTTTTAATATTAGGAATATCACGTAGGTAATATTTTTTGTTTATCAATGATTAATGATAGCTTGTAAATTTTTATCAAATGTATATATACAAAAGTTATGAAACTGACATGCAGCTTTTCTTTTTGTACTAGTGATTTTATGCATTTCACACGTTTTTCATCTTGTAAACAGACTCAAATTTAAATTGTTCCTAAGTAAAACATTACAATAAGAGGTTAGTCTATACATTGAAAGACGATTTAAGCTCAAAACTAGTCACGAGGCTGGAGAGTTTTAATCAGTGAAATGTTATCTTTGGCATGAATATACGCTAGTGCCATAATAAAGGTTTTACCCATCATGGAGTGTAATTTCAGGCTGTTGCGTTTACACACCCCAGACAAAAATGTAAAATAAAAATTTTCCTTTTTATATTCTGAGCGTGGAATATTCTGTTATTTTGGTGATTTATTAACAATATAAATATTTATTCTGAAAAAGAGAACTAAAATTTAAAAATGTGTTGAATTTACTTTTTAATGTTCCGTACGGAACACTTATAAGATCACTTCGGTGTCTGTCCGTCTGTCTGTCCGTCTGTCCGTCTGTCACACCCGATTTTCTCCAAAACTATTTGTCATAGAAAGTTGAAATTTGGTAATAATATAGGAATTGATGGCCTCATCAGAGCCATGTAGTTTTGAAAATTAAATTTTGACTTAAGGGGTTAGTTTTGGGGGGTGAAATCGGAAGTGAAAAAAAAAATTTTTACTAGGTAATCGAGTGTGGTGTCAAATGAAAGCTTATGAAAACACGAGTAAAAAATATATATATAATGTAATACTTGCGCGCACTTTTCTTTGTATTATTTTTAAAAAATCGCCAAAAATCGCTGTCCACCTGCCTTATTTCGAAAAGTACTTATCAAAAAATTTTGAAAAAGTTCTGGAATATTCTTCACGGGGTATAGATTGAACGAAAATTATCACGAGTGCATTACCTTTAATAATTTATCTGGTATATTAAAAAAACAGAAATTTCAAGGTCATGAATTTTCAGTAAAGATTGGAAATAAACTTTGTTGAAAACTCATTTGGGGTGTGTTTTGTGAAGTCACTGATCATTTTATATCACCGTAACATAAATTTTGACTTAAGGGATTCGTTTTGAAGGGTGAAATCGGAAGTGAAAAAAAAAATTTTTTTTACTAGGTCATTGAGTGTTGTGTCAAATGAAAGCTTGTGAAAACACGACTAAAAAATATATATATAAATGTAATACTTGCGCACACTTTTCTTCATATTACTTTTAAAAAATCGTGAAAAATCGCTGTCCTCTACCTTATCTCGAAAAGTACTGATCAAAAAATTTTGAAAAAACCCTGGAATATTCTCCACGGGGTATAGATTGAACGAAAATTATCATTACCTTTAATAATTTATCTGGTATAGAAAAAAACCAAAATTTCAAGGTCACCAGTTTTCAGTAAAGATTGGAAACAAACTTTGTTGAAAACTCATTTGGGGTGTGTTTTTGTGAAGTCACTGATCATTTTATACCACCCTAACAAAATTTTTTAGTTTAAAAACAATCAACGTACGGAACACTATTTGTGCAAGTTCAACTTGCACTTGACCGGTTATTTTATACACTCATCGGTCCCGTCATCTGAAGAGATGACTAAAATTGCAGCAGTTAATCATATTATGACCTATATTGGATAAATTTTAGCAGTCTACCCATGTTTCCTTATTTGTCAATCCATTTCGAGATGCG
Organism: Pachyrhynchus sulphureomaculatus; assembly: GCA_019049505.1. Lineage (NCBI taxonomy): Eukaryota > Metazoa > Arthropoda > Insecta > Coleoptera > Curculionidae > Pachyrhynchus > Pachyrhynchus sulphureomaculatus. The sequence goes on along the minus strand of CM032448.1, from coordinate 76,081,777 downwards.
TTTCGTCGTATCACGGTTCATCAGTCGAGCTAAAATCGAGCAACAACAGAACAGAATTTCTAATACTAGCCTGACATTGTGGCGTATATTGAATTTTACATATATATATATATATATATATATATATATATATATATATATATATATATATATATATATATATATATATATATATATATATATATATTTCATCAACAAATTTTAATACTTTAAAGAAATTTATCACAAAAACTACACCTATAGTAGGTTCATATGGGGTCCATTTTTGGTCATTTTTAGTGTTCCATACGGAACACTTATAAGATCACTTCGGTGTCTGTCTGTCTGTCACACCCGATTTTCTCCGAAACTATTTGTCATAGAAACTTGAAATTTGGTAATAATATAGGAATTGATGGCCTCATCAGAGCCATGTAGTTTTGAAAGTTAAATTTTGACTTAAGGGGTTATTCGTTTGAAGGGTTAATTTTGGGGGGTGAAATCGGAAGTGAAAAAAAATTTTTTTTACTAGGTCATCGAGTGTGGTGTCAAATGAAAGGTTGTGAAAACACGAGTAAAAAATATATATATAATGTAATACTTGCGCGCACTTTTCTTTGTATTATTTTCAAAAAATCGCGAAAAATCGCTGTCCCGCGCCTTATCTCGAAAAGTACTTATCAAAAAATTTTGAAAAAAAAACCCTGGAATATTCTCCACGGGGGGTAGATTGAACGAAAATTATCACGAGTGCATTACCTTCAATAATTTATCTGGTATTTAAAAAAAAAAAAAAAAATCAAGGTCATCAGATTTCAGTAAAGATTGGAAACAAACTTTGTTGAAAACTCATTTGGGGTGTGTTTTGTGAAGTCACTGATCATTTTATACCACCGTAACATAAATTTTGACTTAAGGGGTTCGTTTTGAGGGGTGAAATCGGAAGTGAAAAAAAAATTTTTTTACTAGGTCATCGAGTGTGGTGTCAAATGAAAGCTTGTGAAAACACGAGTTCAAAACTAAATATAATGACTTACAAGCGCACATTTTTCTTAACAATTTATCTGGTATATAAAAAAAACAAAAGAGAAGAAAAAAAATATATATAATGTAATACTTGGGCAACTTTTCTTCATATTACTTTTAAAAAATCACGAAAAATCGCTGTCCCCTACCTTGTCTCGAAAAGTACTGATCAAAAAATTTTGAAAAAATTCTGGAATATTCTCGACGGGATATAGATTGAACGAAAATTATCACGAGTGCATTACCTTTAATAATTTATTTGGTATATAAAAAATAAAAATAAAAAAATTTCAAGGTCACCAGTTTTCAGTAAAGATTGGAAACAAACTTTGTTGAAAACTCATTTGGGGTGTGTTTTGTGAAGTCACTGATCATTTTATACCACCCTAACAAAAATTTTTATCCTAAAAACAATCAACGTACAGAACACTAATTGTGCAAGTTCAACTTGCACTTGACCGTTTTTTTTTTTTAACAAATAGCTTGGCAGTTCGCCATTAATTTAGTTTTTAATTTTACTTTTAAAATGTGCACGCTTTTGTTCCAGATCTATCATAAAAAGATTTGAGTTGAAAAACTTAAATTGTTTTTACATATTTTCCTTGAAAAGAAATTGAGAATTATTTTATATTCAATACATATTATCATAATTTGTTATTTTTATTAATAATCATATATAAATATGAACTATTTAATATTTAATCACTAATATGTGTACATAAAGCGTTTTGATAAAAATTTTAAATTAGAATGTAACCAAGTTTTGGTTACATACTGTATATATTAATAAATAATGAATATGAGTTTTCTTTAAATAAAAAAAAAACTGACTATAAATTATTTTATGCTATAATATGATTTAAAAAATTACAAAATTAGGTTATTATTTGGTCTCTGTGGTATTGTGTGTATGAATGTACAGCTAAAATTGTCCCTCTGGAGATAATCCATGGCAAGAAACAAAAAGGTGTGGCAGCATTTCTGTTTAGTGAGGCAGAAGACAGAGCTGAAGAACTTGATCTGACGGTCAAATTTGGTAATGTCCTTGAACAACAAAACAAAGATGTTAACATTCTAGGTTTGGAACCGTTCAACTTCGAATAGTTATAAAAACAGCAGTACAGTAATAGCTCTTTAGTTAGCATACAGAAAAGCTCCACCGTGAAGTATTGTATAGGAGAAACAACTACATTTAGTTTTCTACCATTAGTCTTAAATCCGATACCGAGGAATTTCTACTTTCATGATATAATCAGTTCCTTATTATCCAGATCAGTCGATCTAATGACTTCGTTAATATAAAGTGTAGGTCTTGTCCAAAAAAGTCCGCTGCTTCTGCTTTCGGTCAGATTTTGGAATCTCTGGCACAGTGACACTACACAACAGTTATCACCACTACAACAAACACTTTATTTTTGCGCTCGTCGCATGTTTCGTTAACCATGTTAGCATCATCAGGAACGATAATTGACCTGTCAGTCATCTTCCCTAATCAAGCTAAGATGAGTAGTGAAACGCGTGTCGAGCGCAAAAATAAAAACTGTTGTGTATTTGCTTTTGGGATGCTCAGTCCATGCTTTGCCATCGTCATGTGGGTCTTATATTAACATCTTAGACATTCATATGGTATTAATGAGGTTTAGAGGCTACCAGATCTTTTGAGAGATTTAGTCATTTTGTAGAAAATAGAGGGAGCTGGATTTACTGGCATTTTGCCACTAGGCGTCTACAAGCCAACAATCCTGATATAATATTCTTTAATAACTCGACAGGAAAATATTTTGCAATTGAATTCTAGAGCATATGAATCAGAGAGGAAGAAAAACAATCTATTTACTACTAACTGCTGTATGGCCACAATATATGGCAGCAATGGTAGTTTTTATCATTGGAATTTAGGAGGAATTAAAAGCACATTACTAGAAAACCTAAAAAGAGACCAGCTTGCACATTTGTATTGAAGGTGCAGAGAGCTGATATGCTTAGATCGTTCTAGCTAATAATTTTGGTGGATGATCACTAACACACTTTTTTTTTCTAGGTGACGATAAGCTTACCCTTTATGAACGCGCATTCTTAGGCGGTTTACGACCGACCGTATTATGTGAAAGCGAAGGGTTAGTTAGAAGCCTTTGTTGGGGCGAAAACTTTTTAGCTTGGTCAAGTAATATTGGAGTACGAGTGTATGATATGAATGCTAGATGCTCTTTAGGACTGATTAAATGGGAAGAGCATCCAGGGTAAGTATAACAAATTGTTAACCAAATAATAATAATAATGGAATACAATGTGACAAAATGTCGAGGAATATTTCTACTGAAGAAATTAATGAAAAAATTATAAGTTTTATTAATTTCTTGATTTTTAGTGTTCCATACGGAACACTTATAAGATGACTTCGGGGTCTGTCTGTCTGTCCGTCTGTCACACTCCGAAACTGTTTGTCATAGAAAGTTGAAGTTTGGTAATGATATAGGAATTGATGGCCTCATCGAAGCTGTGTTGTTTTAAAAGTTAAATTTTAACTTAAGGGGTTAGTTTTGGGGGTGAAATCGGAAGTGAAAAAGAAAATTTTACTAGGTCATCGAGTGTGGTGTCAAATGAAAACTTGTGAAAACACGAGTAATAAATAAATATATATATATATATATATATATATATATATATATATATATATATATATATATATATAAAATGTAATAGTTGCGCACACTTTTCTTTGTATTATTTTTAAAAAACCGCTGTCCCCCCCTTTATCTCGAAAAGTACTTGTCAAGAAATTTTGAAAAAATTCTGGAATATTCTCCACGGGCTGTAGATTCAACAAAAATTATCACGAATGCATTACCTTTAATAATTTATGTGGTATATAAAAAAAAAAAAAACAATTTCAAGGTCATCAGTTTGCAGCAAAGATTGAAAAAAAACTTTGTTAAAAACTCGTTTGGGGTGTGTTTTGTAGTCACTGATCATTTTATACCTCCGTAACAAATTTTTTTATTTTAAAAGGAGTCAACTTACGGAACACGTTGTGCAAGTTCAACTTGTACTTGACCGGTTATATTATTATCAAATTGTTTTTAATGAAAAATTTGTAACTACGATAATGTAGTATATCAAATATAGTTTCAATTCGTCAAGATCACAATGTAGTGTAAACGTGACTTCTTGTAACTATTTTTATTCATAATAATCTACAATTGAGGCAGACTTTGTGAGTCTGCCTCATATTGTGGATTTTTTTGCAATCATTTCTGATGTGATGACCTCATTTGAACGACCTGGACGTTCTTCATCAAAAATGCTTGTACGGCCGCGTTTGAATTCAGCTGTTCAATATTTTATGGTCAATAACGAAGGTGCAGACTCCCCATAAACTTCGCAGAGTTACGCTTTTGTCTCATCATTCGTTTTAAAAAGTTCAAGTTATCACTGTTTGATATTCAATTTTTTCCATTGTTGTAAAATCACGAAAGCTGTTATATTTAAATAGCTGCCACTCACAAATTAAATTACGCAGGAACTTGAAAACTTGACAGGATTCTTGTCAAAGGTTATGTTGAAAAATATAATTTTTTAAATAGTAGTAGCTCCATCTGGCCGAGGCCAGGTACTTATCATACATTCCTCGTATTATACAAAACCGGCACGGCAACGGTCAAAATTAAAATTAAAAAAAAAAATTAGAGACGATTCTGGTACTGAGACGACACAACTAGGATGTATTCTGTTCCTTCTGTTTTACAACATTTATAGTGAGACTGGCGTTGGAGGACGGTATCGGTGTGAAAAGCTATCTAACTTGAAATTCACTGATATGGTTCTTATTATAAAGAACCAGCAAGACCTTGCGAAAAATAGGGATTATAAATAATCTTTTTAAACTTTTCCTTAAGGATAATAAGAACTGCTCTAATCTTAATTATAGTTACTATAGAGACTTTAAATCGCTAAGTTGAACTTGCGCAATTAGTGTTCGGTACGTTGATCGCTTCTGAAATGAAAATTTTTGTTACGGAGGTATAAAATGATCACACAAAATACACCCTAAATGAGTTTTCAACAAAGTTTGTTTCCGACCTTTACCGAAAACTGATGACCTTGAAAATTTTGTTTTTTTTTATATACCGAAAATTATGATGACCTTGAAAATTTTGTTTTTTTTTTATATACCAGATAAATTATTAAAGGTAATGCACTTGTGATAATTTTCGTTCAATCTACACCCCGTGGAGAATATTCCAGAATTTTTTCAAAATTTTTAGATCAATACTTTTCGAGATAGAGGGGGGAGAGCGATTTTTCGCGATTTTTTCAAAATAATACAAAGAAAAGTGTGCGCATGTAAGACATTATATATATTTTTGAACTCGTGTTTTTACAAGCTTTCATTTGACACTCCACTTGATGACCTAGTAAAAAATTTTTCTTTTTTTTATATACCAAATAAATTATTAAAGGTAATGCACTCGTGATAATTTTCGTTCAATCTACACCCCCTGGAGAATATTCCAGAATTTTTTCAAAATTTTTGGATCAGTGTTTTTCGAGATAGAGGGGGGACAGCGAGATTTCGCAATATTTTCAAAATAATGCAAAGAAAAATGTGCGCATGTAAGACGTTATATATATTTTTGAACTCGTGTTTTTACAAGCTTTCATTTGACACCCCACTCGATGACCTAGTAAAAAATTTTTCTTCTTCTTTCTTGTTTTTTTTTATATATCAGATAAATTGTTAAGAAAAATGTGCGCTTGTAAGTCATTATATATATTTTTGAACTCCTGTTTTTAGAAGCTTTCATTTGATGATCTAGTAAAAAAATTTTTTTTCACTTCCGATTTCACCCCCAAAACTAACCTCTCAAGTTAAAATTTAACTTTCAAAACTACACGGCTCTGTTGAGGCCGTCAATTTCTATATTAGTACCAAATTTCAACTTTCTACGTCAAATAGTTTCGGAGAAAATCGGTTAGACAGACAGGCAGACAGACACCGAAGTGATATCATAAGTGTTCCGTACGGAACACTAAAAATGAGTATTTCGGAGAGGTGAACTAGGATGCTCTACTTTACGGAGCTGGATTGGATATGATATTATTTATTCATTAGATATGCATATGCTTCTTAGACGGTTTTCTCTTGAACTTAAGCATTTATAATAGAAAGAAAAAAGGTTCATAAAAGATATAGAGTAACTGGATTACAAGGTTTTTCATTCATTATGATAATTTTCTTCATTACGATAACAACGTGAAAGGTTATCAGCATACTCTTATGGAGTTATGTCTCTTCCATTAAAAATTTAATAGTATGCAATGCAAAATATGCGAAACAATTTCTGAACTTGGTAAATTCTAAAAATGCGTCACGATCATCATCATTTTGATAATTTCCGTATTGAATCTGGTCTTGAGATAGCTAAAATTGGTGCTATCTATTTCTTTCAGGTATAAATTGAGAAGTCTTGTTCTGGTAGCAATCAAGATAGTGCGACCATATTTAACAATATCTATATATCTGAATACAGTATTTTGATATCAGATATATTTATAGTTACATTTAGACTTCTTGGATAATAAAAAAGGTCCTGACCCTGATAGTTTACCTTCAGTGCTGCTCAATTACTGCAATTTTATCCTTGCTTGACCACTACACATAATCTTTAATACCTCCTAATCTACCAGAATTTTCCCCGAAGCTCAGTTACATAACGCCTCTTTGCAAGCCAGGTAACCAGGATCTGACAAAAAGCCATCAACCATCGTAAGTGTCATTCCAAAAGTCTTCGAACCCATAATAACTCAGTGCTTAACTTGAACCCTACTATAATTACCCGGCAGTTGGGATTCCAAACTGGAAAAAGCACCGACCTTAATCTGCTAATGTATGTACACCTTATGTCGGATTCTTTGGAGAGAGGCATTCAATTTATACCGACTTCTCCTAGGCGTTCGATAGGGTGAATCTCGCTGTTCTGGCCAAGCTGAGGAATGTGACTGTTGGCGGAAAGTGGCTTGATCAGCTGGATAATTATTAACATCATCCATATCCCTACTAAAGTTCCACAGGATTCGCACATGAGACCTCTTCTTTTAATTTGTTTATTAAGAATTGTGGATAATTGCTATAAACTTCAGTTTGACCTGGATTACCTTTTAGCTTGGTGAGAGGATAATAGCATGGTGCTGTATGCTTCTAAGTGCCATTCTATCCTTTTCCATAGATCTAGAGGGACACAGGTCTTGCACGACATTCCAAATTCGAGAATCTGCGAATTATAGACTTTAGATTGACTTTTATACTTCGCATTCAAAACTTAATTTATTAAAACTATTACTTACGCTTTCAACAGTGTGGTCATGTGATTGTATTGCTCATGATTCACACACAGTCCTGGGCAAATTATTCCAAAGGGATGATGTTCTCCATATAAAAGACTGCTTGAAAAGCGTTGTACGAGGAGTAACAAGCTGAACCTCATACGGATGTGAAATATTAGCGCGACGTGTACTTCTAACATGCACCGCTCTGGAAGGAATTAAGCGGGCCACATCCTTCGAACACTTCCCATGAAAATAGTTGTAGAATAGGCTCAAGTCGCCAACCGTTCTTCGATGTTCCAGCGAATCAAGGCCGCCGGTCAGTTCCGGGTCTCCAATCAGACGAACAGTTCTTCTCTGAATAGAATCCAACAAGTGCAGTGTTTGTTTGAGACCGGAGCTCCAAACATGGAAGCAGTATTCCATAGTTGGTCGAATTTGAGCTTTCTAAAGAATTAACGGTTGTTGTGGAGTGTAAAACTTTCTGGTTCGAAATAATATTCCCAACTTTTGAGAAGCTCTCCTTGCTGTGCCTGAAACATGTTCATGCCAGAACATATTTGCTCCAAAATTAACGCCCAACAAATTGAGTGACGATGTTAGAGGAATGGAGTGCCCCGACAACTATGTCGGGTTCAGCAACGTTAATTTTTTTAGAAAAAACTGCCGCCTGGGTTTTTGTAGTGTTAAATTCCACTTAGTTACTGTCACCCCAAGATAGAATTTCTTCCAGATCTTTATTAAGTTGAATGACTTCCTGCTGTCTGCGGATATTCGTCTGAGTAGCCGATGTCCGAGCGATCAAATTGAATGAAGAGATAAGGGTACTGTCATCTGCAAAGCTGTAGATTGGGTCTTTTCCAGCAGATCGTTAATATAAATGAGAAAGAGAGTAGGAGAGGGTACACCGGCGTTGATAGTGAAGGTGTTAGAAAGAAATCCGTCGACTGCCACTCGTAAAGAACGCTCTCTGAGGAAACATGAGAGCCACAAACAGAACCTTTCAAACATGCCATAAGAACGCAGCTTAGCCAACAGCCCATAGTGCCAAACACGGTCGAATGCCTTGAATATGTCAAGGGCAACCGCTCGAGATTCTCCAAAGTGTTGATTGCGTTGTTCCAAACATGTGTTACATAAGTCAGAGGATCTCCTGTTGTTCTATTTTTACGAAAGCCATATTGGTGATCGCTAATATTGTTTGTAAATGTCAAGATATTTTACAAGATGCTGATCGATAGCCTTTTCCATGACTTTCGATATTATTGAAAGCAGTGCGATTGGTCGGTAGTGATTTGGCAAGGTCTTCTAGCCTTTTTTGGGTATCGGCTAAACTGTGGCACATTTCCAGCAGAAAGGAAATATTTCCTTTTTGTAGGATAGGTTGAAAAGTCTACAGAAAACTGGTGTTAGTTCCCTCGCAGTTTTTGAAAACTATGGCAGGTATTCCGCCAACGCCAGAAGCCTTTTTGGTGTCTAGCTTCATCAAAATACGTTTTATGATACGCTATCTGAAGACAATACCGGGCATCCTTGACTGCACTATCGGAATAGTAGGTGGTGTTTTTCCTTGGAAATCGACAGTAGAATGTGAAGCAAAGAGTTTAGCCAAAAAGTTCGCTTTCTCAACAGGTGTCGTTGCAATAAAATTATCTGGCCGTGTGAGTGGTGGTATGGTATATTTGGAGAAATTTTGAGTAACTGCCTTAGCGACTGACCAATAGGACCTGGAATTGTTGGAATTGTTCACTGAAGTATTATATGTTTACTTTTCACTTACATAATGACGTCACGGCATTGGAATTTTAATACCTGCTCCGGTTCGCGTTACGCTTCCAAAAACAAGTTTATGGCCTCCCGAGCAGCTGTGCCTGGCGACATCTGTAATCTACTGGTATAATTTTGCCCTGTGTTAGTCTTAAGTATCATGAATTGACATTTTATATGTAATCAGGCTAAATTTAATATTAATATTAATAACTTGGATGAGGTCAACAGTTTGTTTAATAGAAGAAACTTGGTCAGATATCAAATTAGGATCTAGTAGATAAATTTATTTATCTTGGATTACTCATTATTGAGAATGGTGATCGCAAACCCGATATCAGGCATAGACTACGACTCATCACTAAAGCGCTACAAGAGCAACATGTGTGCAGAAAAAACGATTCACGTTCGTCTTGAATAGCTGTAAATTGTATTCGGTGGGGGACATAGTCTTGGGCAAATTCTTCTAAAATGATGAAATTGTCCATGTAAAAGACTGCTTGAAAAGGGTTGTACGAAAGGTGACAATCTGAACTTTATACGGATGTGTCATATAAGCGCGACGTGTATTCCTAGCATGCACCATCTTGGGAGGACTTGAGTCTACATCCGTCGAACACTTTCCACGAAAATACTTGCAGAATAGAGTCAAGTCGCCAACCGTTCTTCAATGTTGCTGGTCAGTTCTGGGTCTCCAATCAGGCGAGCAGCTCTATTTTAAATCGAATCCAGCAATAACAACAGAACCACAAAAATGGGAGCAGTATTCCATCATTGGTCGAATTTGAGTTTTGTACAGAATTAATAGTTGTGAAGTGTAAAGCTTTTTAGTTCGAAATAATATTCCCAGCTTTTAAGAACTCTTTTTGCTATATTTGCAACATCTTCATGCCAAGACAGGTTTGCTCCCAAATTAACGCCTAGCAAATTGAGTGACGATGCTAGAGGAATGGAGTGCCCCAATATAACTATATCGAGGTTAACTGCACCCTGGGTTCTTGTAGCGTTAAATCCTACTTGCTTACTGTCATCCCAAGATTGAATTCCTTCCAGGTTTTTGTTAAATTTCCTGCTGTCTGCGAATATTTATACGTGTAGCCGATGTTCGAGCGTTCAAAGTGAATGAAGAAATAAGCGTATATCATCTGCAAAGTTATAGATTGGATTCCTAATCCTTTCCCTCAAATCGTTGATGTAAATGAGAAAGAGAGTAGGAGGCAGAATGAAGCCCTGCTCTCTCTGAGGAAAGACGAAAGCCATAAACAGAACTTGTCAGACATATGACAAAATAGATGTTTATACTGCACTCTGTCGGTGACTTATTTAAAGTCTTTCCAAACAAACGGCCAGCACAACCGACACTTAATTGCAGAACTTCCCGCTTGAAGGCATAGATGGCGTTGGTGAAGCAACTAAAGGCCAATCGAAAGATCCGCACTTCAGAGGTTCCCAAAGTGTTCTTTGTATTTGCCGGACCATCCCAAGACGCGTTTTCTCCGTATCACGGCTCATCAGTTGCGCTAGGTTCAGCAAATACAAAGAACACACTTTTCAGTCCTTATCCAGGTACTAACGGAAAACAATGACAAAATAAATGCTTATACTGCACTCTATCGGTGACTTATTTAAAGTCTTTCCAAACGAAGCGGCCAGCACGGCTGACACTTAATTGCAGAAGCGCACCTTCTCGAGCTTTCCGCTCGAAGGCATAGATGGCCGTTGGTGAAGCAACTAAAGGCGAATCGAAAGAACCGCACTTCAGAGGTTCCCAAAGTGTTCTTTGTATTTGCCGGACTATTCCAAGATGCGTTTCGCCGTATCACGGCTCATCAGTTGCGGCTAGGTTCAGCAAATACAAAGAACACACTTTTCAGTCCTTATCCAGGTACTAACAGAAAATAATGACAAAATAGATGCTTATACTGCACTCTGTCGATAACTTATTTAAAGTCTTTCCAAACAAAGCGGCCAGCACGACTGACACTTAATTGCAGAGGCGCACCTTCTCGAGCTTTCCACTCGAAGGCATAGATGGCTTTGGTGAATCAACTAAAGGCGAATCGAAGGGTCCGCGCTTCAGAGGTTCCCAAAGTGTTCTTTATATATTCCAGACCATCCCAAGACGCGTTTCTCCGTATCACGGCTCATCAGTTGGGCTAGATTCCGCAAATACAAAGAAAGAACACACTTTTCAGTCCTTATCCAGGTACGAACGGAAGACAATGACAAAATAGAGGCTCGTCTTTCCAAACAAAGCGGCCAGCACGGCTGACACTTATTTGCAGAAGCGCACCTTCTCGAGTTTCCCACTCGAAGGCATAGATGGCATTGGTGAAGGAACTAAAGGCGAACCGAAAGATCCGCACTTCAGAGGTTTCCAAAGTGTTCTTTGTATTTGCTGGACCATCCCCACAGAGTGCAGTATAAGCATCTATTTTGTCATTGTTTTCCGTACGTGTACCTGGATAAGGACTGAAAAACCTAGCCCAACTGATAAGCCGTGATACGGCGAAACGCGTCTTGGGATGGTCTGGCAAATATAAAGAACACTTTGGGAACCTCTGAAGTGCGGACCTTTCGATTCGCCTTTAGTTGCTTCACCAACGCCATTGTCAGGCATATCATAAGAGCGTAGCTTAACCGACAATTCATCGTACCAAACACGGTTGAATGCCTTCGATATATCATGTGCAACCGTTCGACATTCCCCAAAGTATTCAATTGCGTTGTTCGAAACATGTGTCACATAAGTTAGAAGATCTCCTGTTGATCTTTGCTTACGAAAGCCATATTGATCGTCGCTAATAATATTTAATCCTTCGAGATATTTTAGAAGATGCTAATTGATAGCCTTTTCCATGACTTTCGATATTATTGAAAGTAGTACGACTGGTCGGTAATTGTTTGGCAAGGTCTTCTTGCCTTGGATATCGGCTGAACTGTAGCGCATTTCCAGCAGGAAGGAAATAGTTTTAAAAGTCTACAGAAAACTGGTGTTAGTTCTCTCGCGCATTTTTTGAGTGCTATGACAGATATTCGTCAGCGCCTGAAGCTTTGTTTGGTGTCTAGCTTTATTAAAATATCTTTTATGATACATTAATTGAACAAGATATGACTAGATAAAAATGTTCCTCATTCCACTAAAATTAAACTAGTAGACTCGTTTATATTTTCTAGGTTGGGATACGTAGGTAATTCGTCAAGCATGTTGGTAGTAGCAAGTAGCTTTATAACAAATACATAATTTAAAAACATGGTCGTGGGTTCGTCTAATCGGTGCTTATTCGGCTAAACTCTTTGAATTTGTTTATATTATCCCTGTCAAGACTGTATTATTAATTTGAAAACAAAGTTATTTTGTGAAATTAAAGATATGGATGCGGCCATAGCGTAGTGGTTAAGGTGTCTCCTTTCTACGCCAGCGATCTGACCTCGTATCTCGGCTCAGGAAATAATAATAATAATAAAAAAAAACTAAAGGGAAGGCAATGGCAAACCACCCGTAGGATTATGCCTAGTAAAGCCCTCTCATATTGGTGGTTTGGAACCGGCATTAAACTGTATGTCCTCTTTGTCTGTGGAACACTTTAAAAGGTACCAACCACAGGCAAAGATGATAGAGTCGCCTACGTCCGTATCGGATATGGCACTTCAAGAAGAACATTAAGAGTATTTTGAAAATAATCCTTTTATTTTTTTTTAGCATATCAATAGAAAAATTCCGATGTAATCTTCGATGGGCTGATAGTAGAACTCTGCTCATAGGTTGGGTAGATACTGTCAGAGTGTGTGTTATAAGGAAGAGGAGCAACATTGAGTTGGCAAATAGGGCATTACCTGAATATTTAGTTGATCCTGGTATGTTACAAGTTATTATGTACTTTTTACAAAAGCGACACTGTCGCCAAGTTAATTTCAGTCATTGATAGCTATCTTAGATCAGAACTACCTGGAAAATGTATTTCACAAAACTTTTCTAAAACTGTCTTATGGTGGAAATCGATGATAAGTTTATGAAGTATATCTTTTTATAAGGAGATGAATGGGTTGTTAAACGTAATTTCAGTAGAATTTTTCATGGTTTGTCGAGAGGCTCAGCTCCTAGCAAATTGACCAGAGGGAACCTTTTTACCAGGGTTAAAGAAACATTCCCCAAAAACTACCACAATCATCATGAGACTTCCCGGATCTGACTGTAAAAGTGAGGCTGTCACTCCACGCCAGAGTGCCAGTGGTCTCCCTTGTGAGCGCTGTCTTTCCGAAGATCTCATTGCTGAGTCTTCCCAACGTCTCATGTACGCAAAGTGGAACGGCGCTTCGTTGCCCTCCAGATAGCCCGGGCATCACAGATCGTATTCCGCGTCAAGATGCCTTCTCAACCTATAATGTCCTGCGAGAATCCCTACAAGGGCGTTGAAGACACGACTACTTCTGTCAAGTAACCACTCGAGGCACGCTCCTTCAGGCTACGATACAAAATTCTTGGTTTGTCATTAACGACTGCAAAATCCCTAGATTCAATAGCTGAATACTGCAGCTCTGTTTGGTTGAACAGTAATTACATAAATCTACTCTACACACCGTCTTAAATGAAACTGAGGTCAATATCTGGTACAGTTAAGAGCACACCAACTGAATGGCTACCTGTGCTGACCAACATTGCCCCGTCTCATCTCAGAAGAAAGACTGCGTTAAAAAGATAATGGAGCAAGTGTAGGAATAACAAGAATCTACCTATACATCTTGTGAGGGCGTCACCGAGAGATTGAAATCGAGGAAACCGCCATGGGAATTGGCTAACACACTCATTAACAACGGTTTTGAAATCAATAGCGCCTTCTTGTAATCTTACATCTCCTCAAAGATTATACTGAACGTCCTTCTGATTTTAACTTACCAACTAAAATACCTAATTGCAATAGTTATGTCGTTATTTAGTGAGAGAAAGTCAAATTTAATATTTATTGCATTTTTGAGAAGTACTACACACACTCGGTACTAAGTGGTGGACTTCCGATTGTTATTCGTCCTTAATAATAACAAATAACTGCATATTTTTTACGAGAAAGGTCGAATATTTTATATTTATTTTTTTTTTTAGTTTCTACATTCCAAACTGAATTTTATATAAGCGGAATAGCTCCCCTAGATAACCAGTTAGTTTTATTAGGTTTTCCAAAAGAATTAGATGAGAACAATAAAAGTTTGCGTCCACAGTTGTATATAGTAGAGTATAAGGATAACGATTATAGCGATATTTGTACTGATAGTTTAACATTAAGAGGTAAGTGTCTTTTTTGGATTTAGAAAAACGTAGACATAAATCTTAAACTTTTTCAATATTCATTCCCATTATGACGCTTACAGTCGGTCAAGTAAGAGCACATTGTTCATTAAAACTGTATTTATTTAAAAGTGTTTTACATCATTCGGCAGTAAATCGGTTAGTGTAAATTGACCAGGCTCGTGTAGTGATAACATAACCTCAAAATGAAGCTTCATCGGAAAAAATTACATTGCTCCAGTTTCGATCTGTTTTCCTCTGGCCACACGAGTCGTTTTTCTCTTGTGTTTTTCGCTCAGCAATGGTTTCTTAATTGTACTCCACCACTTTAAATTGTTAGTCCGGAGATGCGTACGAATGGTTTCATACAATATATCCAAACCTTTCTGCTTTAGTTTTTGTACCCCTTGGAGCAAAGATAATTGAAGATTTCGGGAAAACATGTTAATCATTTTTTCGTCCTTGTCCAACACTTTTTCTTCCGAACCACGTTCTCGTAGATCATCAACATTTTTTAAGTGATAGTATCATTTCACCCACTTGCTAATGCATGCCCTCGACTTGCCCATATCGTCCCTACCATGTCAAACAATCGAATGTGAAAAACTAATTTAAAATTAAAAAAAAAATAGACTGACTAAAGGAAAAGTATTAAAATTTGCAATTTTGGCAATGTGCTGATTTTGTCTTTACTATTAAAGTGTTTTTTTTTGCTCTCCTGAAAACTACTCATTTTCAGATTCGATAGTTTGACATGGTAGGAACCATATACTTACCAGCCGTTGTAGACGTTATTTTCGGACCTTTTGGATGATAACATAGGAACACAGCCTTGAAGTGCGAAGCATATGCAGCATTCATGTTCGATAACGTGCTCTTTAACCGTAAATTAAGGTTATAAATGAATCTCTTTCCTCAAAGCATTCTTTGCAGGGGTGTCAACAATAACCTCAAAGAAAAGGAATTTCTTTTACCGACTACAAGTTATAGGCGGCACGTTCTTACTGACCGACTGTATAACTTTTTGATAACAACCAAGGCATTGTTGAAAACATTTAAAAATTGGGCAAATACTTATTTTCATGTCGTTATTATCAACTTCCGAATAAAATTTTTTGCTACGCCCGCTTACAGCCGAGATAGGGCTTTAAAAGATACCGCTTTCAGAAAGCAGGACGGGTACATAAATATTGGTGACGCACATTTTGACATATAAAACCAGTGATTTCCTTTTCTTTTCAGTAGATTTGTAAAAATAAGTGAAAAATTGAAGCCAAAACAAATGTGTTTATTTGTTCTCGTTACTTCCATCCCTCCAAACATTTTCCCTTGTTACATTAGACTAATCAAAATACAATAAATTTTCCTTTATGAATTATGATCAATAGATTAGTAAATAAAAACGGCTGTGCTAGTAAAAAAAAATAAATAAATAAAATATGTTGATTTTGTTTGATTATAATAAAATATTTGGTAGGAAAGAAATAGAACCAAATAGATTTTATCCGCAGTTCTTCCTAAAAGTTAAAGTTACCGAATCCAAAATAAGTATGTCGGGATACTCTTTCGTGGATGCTAGTGCAACGTCATCACTCGACTTGGGAACAAGTATGTTCTGATATGATCATGTTGCTCACATAGCAACGAGCAAACTTCTCAACAGGTTGGAATATTATTTCATAAAGTTACGAGGGTCGCCTTTTAAGTTTTTAAAAACGACCACTAGATGACGCTATTGAAATGTGACATTACTATTGTAAAATGTTTTTGTTGTTAAAACAGTGGCAGCTTAGAGATTGTTCGAGTAGTTTGTTCATAGTGAGCGTTTAAAAAAACAGTATTGTGAACAAATGGAAATTTCACGCGAAGGTTTTCGTTGAATGATTTTTTTACGATTCTAGTAAAGGTCTAACTCAACAACAATGCCTCGAATCGTTTCGTTCAACTTTTGGTACTGAGTCACCATCAGAAAAGACTGTTTACAATTAGTTTGCAGAATTTCTTCATGGTCGTGTTTCCGTCAGCAATGTTGTTCCAAAAAACATTGATGCTGTGCGCAACATGACGGAAGAGGATCCGCATGTGACTTACCGTGAGACAGAAGCATCCTTAGGCATATCGAAGACTGCAGTACATCCGATTTTGCATGAAAATTTAGATGTGAAAAAGATTTGTTCCCGATGGATTCCGCATAATTTGACCGAAACTCAAAAACAGGCTCGTATCAATTGGTGTAAGGAAATGTTCAAAAATTCGACAGAGAATATACAAAATCTATATACAACATCGTAACAGGAGAAAAAACTTGGATATATTTGTACGAGCCGGAAACTAAGCAACAATCAACTGTTTGGGTTTTCCAAGATGAACCGAATCCAACAAAAGTGGTTCGTTCGCGCAGCACTTCCACGAAAATGATCGCTAGTTTCTCTGGTTATGTTGCAACCATTGCTTTAGGAGATCGCAGAACAATTATTGCTGAATGGTATACAACAATTTGTTTGCCAGAAGTCAGGAGAAACAACCGAAAACGTCGCATCATTCTTAATCGTGACAATACCAGCTGTCACCCAGCACGTCAACTAATTGATTATTACGCAAACATCGAATTAATGTCTCATTGCCCGTATTCTGCTGATTATTGCCTAACTTCTTTTTGTTCCCGAATTTCAAAAAAAAATGCGTGGACAGCGGTTTTCATCACCTCACGAAGCTGTCGAATCCTTCCAAAACCATATTTTTGAGGTACCAACTTTAGAGTGGAAAAAATGTTCCGAGAATTGGTTTGAACACATGCATAAGTGTATAAATCTTAAAAGTAAGTATTTTGAAAAACAAAATGGTTTGTACCAAAAAATTTTTTTCTTTCATTGTTTTTGTGAAAACTTATAAGCTAGCCCTCGTATGCTTAGCTTATTTTTTAAGCATTGCATTGGAATAGTTGCATTAGTAAAAATGACCTTTATAGGTCGCATCTTATTCATTTCTTTACCAAATCGAATTACTTTGACGTCAATATCTGACTCCACGTTCAGCTCTTGTAGTAGTTGACAGACCTGAGCCCTATCGAAATCGATTTTTTTTTTGGTTATTAATTTTAAAGTAGATTCACCAGCATTGTGTACAATCAAGTTTTTTCTTCTAGAGTTTTGTTCATGAATTTCCGATATTAAATGTGTACTTACTCGATTGGTATCTACCTATCTATTGTTGATTTGATCGTTTGATATAATTTTATAATGACCTCAATCGTTCTTTAAGTTTTGGACCTCCGTTTCAATCAATTAATAGTTCGTCGAGCACCAGTTGTACCTTATTTTTTGTTCAAGAACCAATTCAAATAGCAGGTCCAACATAAGTAGAACGTCTTTGTTTGTCACATTACTTTTATATCGCAGGACGGACATACTAGTCTTGACCTGATCGTAAGCAGGGTTCATTTTTTTGATTCGTCAGTGAACACCTGTATCCCTTTACATTTCCGAAACGATTTATTTTCGAGCTGTTACGACCAGCCTCATAGTCACTCGGGTTCCGGTAGTCCATCCTTGAGAGTTTTGTTGGGATTTTCATTCGACGATTTACCCGATGAATCTCTTCTAACATCACTTTTGGTATGCTATAAAAGTCTAAATCCGACCATAAATGGTTTTGGGCTGTGTTTCGAAACATGCCTACATATATTAAATTCTATCCGCTAGTCGCTAATTACCTCAATTTTTTGGAATATTTAACCGAGGTCGGTTATTTGAATCTTCTGCAGATAATTTAAGCAAGTATTCAATCGATTTAGCCTACTTGTTTTCTCCTAGAGATGTACGTACTAAGGATAGATGTCGTGCTAGTACAGCATATCCTTACTCATAAAGAATTGTAAACATTGTTGCATTAAAAATCAAATTTATGGCAGATGCGATGGAGTTGCAAGGCGTGCTCAGTTATTGTATATGTCAGAATATGCGGCACTTCCAACAAATTGTTCATACACAATTTCATGTTGATTTCTTAATACATGATGAAATGGTTGGGATTTTAGTGGAGATTAAATACCAGGCTCATTTTTAAATTAAGTACTGTTCTGATATTACAAAAACACAAGGCCATTTTTTTTAACAATTTTATTTCACATGAACGCACGGTTATAAATCTACTTTTCAACTTAATTTCCACCTATATTAAGACACGCTTCTGTATTCCATCCTCATAAAAATCTGCCGCCTGGTCTGCTTACCACTGCAGCACGGCCGTTTTAGTGTTATCATAGGTGTCGTAGCGCTGACCGCCATGGTGCTTCTTTAAATGCAGAAACAAATGATTGTCACTGGGCTCTAGCTTAGGACTATACGGGGGGTGATCAGCATTGTCGTGAAGCACGATCCGTCTATTGAGCATACTACGCCTTTTGGTTTGGATTGCACGACGCAGTTTATTTAAGGTCTCACAATATGTCTCAGTATTTACTGTATCTCCGAGGCAAAAAATCCACAAGCAACACCCCCCTGCCTATCTCAAAACACAGTGAACATCATTTTTCGGGCTGAAATTGTTTGCTCGAACTTCCCTTTCTTGGGTGATGTTGAATGCCTCCATTGCATGGACTGTTTCATCACCAGTAACAATTTAAAAACTTCGGCACTGTACCTCTCGAGGAAAGTAAAGGCACTGTCTAAACGATTGGTTTTACGCACCTCAGTCAGCACTTTTTGTACCCAGCGTGATCCTAACTTCCGATAATTTAAGCTTCCCACGACAGTGTTATAGAGAACACTTCCTTAAACTTGAGGAAACAGATTGGATAATGACGAAATCGTAAGGCGTTTGTTTTTTCGAACTTTTTCATCAACTTTCCGCATTAGGTCATCATTAATGACGGACAGTCACCCCCTTCGTCCCTCACCGTGCACGCTTTTATAGCCATCTTTAAATGCTCTAACCCATTTTCTTACCATTTCAAATAAATTTAGGGCCGCTTTCACGTTTTTTATATTTAAGAAATGAATTATTGCGCGTATTTCACAATCCGCGGGATTTTCAATGGACTGAGGCATTTTAAACACGCAAAAACAGACGTAAACTCGGACGAATGTTTCCATAATGGCGTCTGTGGCTAGCCAATAAGTGCAGGTATTCCGCGTGCATATGCGCAACGGCGACCGCAACGCTGTAGCGACCATATTTCAAAGCGGTATTTACGTAAAAAATGCGCCTCGTACATACATATTAAATGCCCTAGAAAATCGTATACCAAATTTTAACAATGTTTTCAGATTATAAATTTGATATATGATAAAGCAAAAATTGAACGAAATATTATATTAAATATGAATTCTTTTCTATACGGACTAAATTATTAAAATTAGTTTTACCTCAGCTCCAAAACATTTAACTGATTGTTTCATATCGTAATGCGTTGTTTTTAGGTTATGAAGAATATTCTGTAAATGATTACCATTTAGACGTTTTGTTAGAGGAAAATGTGTTTTTTATTGTCGCGCCAAAAGATGTTGTTATTGCTAGCCCCTACGATTTAGATGATCGAATACAATGGTTCATTCAGCACAAGTAAGTACTTTTTACAGTATAATCATCGGAGTGTCTCAGTATCTTAAAATATTCCAGTGTAAATATGAATAAGAGCTGTATATTTCAGAATGTTTGTGGCTACGTTATCGTGTGTTCAGACGATTGAAATATTTGAGTAACAAGAATGCCTCGGAAGTCGTACGATTTTCGTACCATCCAGACCAACTATACGGACACTCTGCTGAACGATGAATCCAGTTAGTCAACGTTTTAATTAGCGTCAAAGTTACTTCTTATTCAAAGGCGACGTCTGGTAACAAGGTTTCCGTACCACCTCAACCCCTGGCGAGTTATTTTTGGTCTTTTACTTTAAATGAAATGACAGTGACTTTTAAATGACCAATGAAAACAAGATGGAGGTTTCTATTAAATAGAAAATTGGATGCATTCGTCTACTTTATTATTTTTAATATCTGGAGTCTCCAATTCACCTAAGCATATATAATGTGAAAATATGAATGGTGAAGCAAACATCTCTGGTTGCTTGCATAGCAAAGAAAGCTTCTCAAGAGCTCAAATTAGAAAGCTTTCCATTCCGCAACTGTTAATTCTGTACAAAGTTCACATTCCACCACCGATGGGATTTTGCTTCCACATTTAGGGCTCTGCTCTCAAACATACACTGTAGTTGTTGGATTCTATTCAGAAGAGAACTGTTCGTCTGATGGCCTGAGACCTAGAACTCACGAGCTACCTTGATTCCTTAGAACATCGAAGAATGGTTGGCGACTTAAGTCTATTCTACACGTATTATATAGTCCACTTGCCCTAATACTTAACATCGTATGAGGTTCAGCTTGTCACTCCTCGTACAACCCTTGTCAAGCAGTATTTTATATGGAGAGTCTCATCCCTATGGAATAATTTGCTCAGGGCTGTGTTTCCCACCGAGTACAACTTACAGCAGTTCAGGACCAACGTGAGTCGCTTTTTCCGCACACACGTCGCTCCTGTAGCGCTTTAGAGATTTCCCTGCAGCGCATGTGCTATGCCCATAAAAAAATAACCGGCCAAGTTCAAGTCGGACTTGCGCAATGTGTTCCGTACGTTGATTGCTTTTGAAATAAAAATTTTTGTTACAGAGGTATAAAATGATCAATGACTTCACAAAAAACACCCCAAATGAGTTTTCAAGAAAGCTCTTTTTTCGATCTTCACTGAAAACTGATGGCCTTGAAATTTTTGTTTTTTCTATATTCCAGATAAATTATTAAAGGTAATGCACTCGTGATAATTTTCGTTCGATCTACACCCTGTGGAGAGTATTCCAGGGTTTTTTCAAAATTTTTCTAGATAAGGAGGGGGACAGCGATTTTTCGCAATTTTTTAAAAATAATAGAAAAGTGTGCTCAAGTATTACATTATATATATTTTTTAACTCGCGTTCTTACAAATTTTCATTTTGCACCCCACTCGATTACCTGGTAATTTTTTTCCACTTCCGATTTCACCCCCTTAAGTCAAAATTTAACATTGAAACCTACGGCTCTGATGGTGCCACCAATTCCTATATTAGTGCCAAATTTAAACTTTCTATGTCAAATAGTTTCAGAGAAAATTGGATGTGACAGACGGACAGACACCGAAGTGATCTTATAAGTGTTCCGTATGAAACACTAACAGTCACATGATCTTTACAAACTTCAGTGTAGGTTGTTAGCTACTTGTAATGGCCCAAAAAAGCTGATACAAACGTTATCTGTAATTATATTTACTCAAATTATACCTATATCTGTTAACTACTATCCTATACAGGTCAAATTTGTTAGAAAACTACGTGTAGAAAATATAGTCTTTTATATCTGTCGCCGGATAATCAGAACAAAGAGCATCATGGCGAAAATCCTAGGCTGATTGCAACAGTTCGGATATTTCGAAACTAAGAAAGATTTTCTTAATAATTATATATATATATATATATATATATATATATATATATATATATATATATATATACATATATATATATATATATATATATATATATATATATATGGGCTAGTTTGAAAACATCCGTGCAAAATATATAAAATATATTATATACTTATATGTTTGGGTAAACCTTTTTTATTTTTCGACATAGTCTCCTTTTAGGCTTATACACTTCGTCCGACGATGTTCTAGTTTGTTGATCCCTTCCGAATAATAGGATTTGTCCAAGTCTGCAAAATATCCATTAGTGTCTGCAATCACCTCCTCGTTTGAATAAAATCTTTGTCCCGCCAGCCATTTCTTCAAATTGGGGAACAAATAGTAGTCCGAGGGAGCCAAGTCTGGAGAATAGGGGGGATGTGAAACGAGTTGGAATCCTATTTCCATTAATTTTGCGACCACAACTGCTGAGGTGTGTGCTGGTGCGTTGTCGTGATGGAAAAGGACTTTCTTGTGGGCCAATTGCGGGCGTTTTTCTTGCAGCTCGGTTTTCAAACGGTCCAATAACGATGAATAATATTCACCTGTAATAGTTTTACCCTTTTCCACATAGTCGATGAGGATTATCCCTTGCGAATCCCAAAAGACAGTCGCCATAACCTTTCCGGCCGAAGGAACGGTCTTCGCCTTTTTTGGTGCAGATTCCCCCTTGGTAACCCATTGTTTAGATTGTTGTTTGGTCTCAGGAGTAAAGTAATGTATCCATGTTTCATCCACAGTGACGAAACGATGCTTAAAATCCTCCGGATTCAACTGGAACAGCTGCAAACCATCTTGCGGATAGCTTTCTCATGTCCAAATGTTTATGCAAAATATTATGTACCCGTTCAGTCGAGATGCCCACAGCACTAGCAATCTCACGCACCTTAACTCTTCTGTCATCCATCACCATATTATGGATTTGATCAATGATTTCTGGAGTCGTAACCTCCACAGGCCGTCCAGAACGTTCAGCATCACTTGTGCCCATATGGCCAGTCCGAAAATTTTGAAACCACTTATAAACTGTTCTAATCGAAGGTGCAGAGTCACCATAATGTTCATCAAGCTTCTCTTTAGTCTCCTGAGGCGTTTTGCCTTTCATAAAGTAATGTTTAATCATCACACGAAATTCTTTTTCGTCCATTTCTTGAAAATCATGGAAAAATCACTCGACTTCCTTGATTCACACGAATGCCAAACACAAAGAAATAGACCAATATGGCTGAAACTTGGTGTGCGTTCATTCAAGAGATGCTACTAACTAAACATGACCTCGATACGCGCCGGTGGTGCCATCTCTCGGACTTTGCACGGACTTTTCAAACCAGCCTCGTATATATGTATATATGTGTATATATACATATATATATATATATATATATATATATATATATATATATATATATATATATCTCATGTAAATACTCGTATCTTTTAAATAAATTCAATGACCATTATTAATGTAGAAAATTACGTTTATTTCGAAATTTTCCATTATCAAATTTTAAATGCAAAACGGCTTGGCAAAAAAATTTAAAATTGTTCACACATGCTCTGTATTACTACAGAAATCGATTACCGTCGGAAAATTTGGAGTGGTCGCTGATGATTGATTTGTGTAGTAATACAGAGCATGAGTAAACCATTTTAAAAATTTTTGCCAAGCCGTTTTTAAAAAAGTGCATTTAAAAATTAAAAATGGGAAATTTCGAAATAAACATAATTTTCTACGTTAATAATAGTCACTGAATTTATTTAAAAGATATTTACGTGATATTTATGTGATATTATTACAATTGTCTATAATAGTGAAAATCATTAATTTGAGACGTGGTAGAAGTCTGTTGGTGCTCTGGAACCAAAATTATGGTAATTTTAAAATTCCAAGTCAAAAATCTGCGAAAACATATTTTACTCATAGTTTCGTATTTTTAAAAATTTTCATAACTTTAGTTCTAGATCATCTAGAAATTTCTTTAAAAATTAATATTGAAGGGTTTAAGTTCTAGTTTCCTAATCTAATATGAACATGTTTTCTCATTGAGGTATAATTTTGCTAATTACATCAAAATAATAATATGATTTATCTTTAGTACAACATTCCCTCTTTTTTAAAATAAAAAATAGGTACTTCAGATGGTTTTTTGTCAATAATTTTTCTTTTTTAATATGTTTTAAAAAATCACATACTAAATATTCTTTTTCTTTCGGAAGCAGAGTACCACTTACATATTTTTTTAAATTTTCGAAATTATTTGAGCGGCAGCAAAAATGAGGCTTTTCCCATGTCAATTCCATAATACATTTTGGACAATACCTTGCAACTAATAAAATTATTGACCTCACTCTCACTCTAATTAAAATCTATCATATATCACATGCACATTTATACATTGTTGAGAAAATTAACTTTGATTTTTTACCTGGAATTTTTAAAAAAATCTTAAAATTACCATAATTTTGGTTCCAGAGCACCAACACCCTTCTACCACGTCTCAAATTAATGGTTTTCAGTTGCAAAACATGACGTATATATGATGTAAATATCTTTTAAATAAATTCAATGAGGATTATTAATGTAGAAAATTATGTTTATATCAAAATTTTCCATTTTAAATTTTTAAGTGCACTTTTTTCAAAACGGCTCGGCAAAAAATATTAAAATTGTTCACACGTGCTCTGTATTACTACACTAATCGATTACCGTCGGAAAATTTGGAGTGGTCACCGAAGTCATTAAAACCTCTTTCAGACACACCGTGTATATATATTATCTTATTATAGAATACAGGTTATTTATGAGATTAAGCATTTTAAATTAGATAACAAACTCGGATGTTTGCAATGATCCTGAAAATAGCTAAGGTCATTGCGAAATTCTTTTATAGTTTCCAAATATCCGGACCGTTGCAATCGTCCTACGCAAGGATCTTTTTTTCTGATTATCCTACGACATATATATATATATATATATATATATATATATATATATATATATATATATATATATATATATATGTATGGACTGGAGAGAATTATATGTGTCTAGCTTTTGTTTTTATGTTGTGTTGTAAATAAACGTTTACTTATTTAAAATTATTAAAACCCACAAATATTGCAAACTCAAAATGGCACGATAGTAGTCGTTGCTGAGTCCCACAGGTCGCAAATTTACGAGGACTGTTTTTTTTCAGCCTCCGATGGTTCATAAAAAAAAAGACAAGTATAAATAACAAATTCAATTTATTATCAAAAGTTGTGTATAAACATGGTTACTTTTCAATATAATCACCGTGATGATCGAGGCATTTGCCATATGTGTGGACGAGCTTTCCAATCCCCTCTTCATAAAATGTTGTCGCCAGTAAGTTGAGATGGGCCTTAACGTTGTTTTGAAGCTCCTCATTGATCTGAAAGCTCTGTCCTCCTAGCCACTAAGTAGAGGCTATACGCTGGGTGTTTAAAAACTTCCCATCGAAATTGTTCAAGGGGCTGTTGGGTTACAGCAGCACTGTGAGGGCTGGCGTTGTCATGAATGACAAATATAATATGTCGAACACGTTATTTTATATTTATTTTATTTATATTATTTGTAAATTTTAGTAAATTTGAAGACGCTCTAGATATATTAATGCAAAATGACGTTAGAAATATACACAGACACACAGTGCAATCAGTGGGAATAGATTATTTAGATCATTTGCTCAGCAGAGGAATGTACGATGCTGCCGGTAGGTTAGGTTTAAAAATTTTCGGAAAAAATCCCACTATGTGGGAAGATCAAATTTATAAGTTCGCCGCTGTTCACCAGTTAAGGTAAGTAAAGATTTTTTTTTGCAGTTTAAACTACTAAATAAACAAAATCCATTCTTCCGTCATAAGCATGAATTCCCGGAAAAAATTCTGAAGTTGTTTTTCTCACACTGAAGAGTTCCCGCTTATAATTAAAGAGGGGTCAAAATACGTAAAACGGGTCATCTGAAAAAAATTTTTCTCGGATTTCAAAGATAACTATGTTTTTCGATAGAGGTACAAGTACCTTTTTACCTGCTAATTTTTTTTGCAATACTTTTGTGAATAATCGCTAGTTGAATATTTATATATGGAACTTTATATTTATTCATATTTCGGAAACGAATAGAGATAATTGTTTTAATTTATTTTTTAAATGAAGCTAAATGTTTATACTTTTCAGTTGAATTCACTTCTGATTTTTGCCTGCTCCTTTATAGCTGTCTATAAAATTCGTCGATTATTTGTAACATGTCAATTCTGTTTTGTAATTTCGTTTCTGCTGGCAGCTAGGTTACGCCTGAGCGCCTTCATGCTTTTATTTTCCTGTTTGTCTGTTGGATTTTTTCCGTGTTGTAGCGTCTAAGATAATTTCGAATGTCCCTTTTCTTTCGCCTTAGTTTAAATCAGGGACTGCGTGGATCATGCTGCTGCGGAAACTTGAGGTTTACGAATTTAGGGGTAATTCTCTTGTATGCTGGCTCCCTCTACTCTCAAACTATTTGAATCTTTCAGCGGTTATTTGGCAACATATGATTTAAAACCTACTAAATGTGTTGTGAAAAGACATCTGTGTCATATGTTCAAATACATTGAATATTCATACTTTTTCACTACTGGATGACAAAATGAGCTTAATTTGAGTACAATCAAGGTGAGGATGGGTAATTTGAAGTATTAAAATTTAAAAGTCTTATTATATTTTCGTTATTTCCAGTCTTAACCTACTTAAGAAAGAACTCTATAGCTTTTACGCAAATACCGGATACAAGAGAACTCCTGGATAAATAATTTGTCCATTTTTTAGGTCTGTTAATCCTTACATACCAAGAACAATAGATTCTAAGTTGAACCCCCACATTTATGAAATGATTTTGTATGAATATTTAAAACTTGATGCTCAGGTAAGTTATTCTAACAAGTTTGGAGCTCAGTTCAAAGCAATAAAATCTATTACTTCTTCGTTCAGTACAAACTCTTACTTTTTGTATCACTAAGTAATTTAACCTGCTTTTTTTAGGGATTCTTACAATTAGTTAAAGAGTGGCACCATGGTCTTTACAATGTTTGTGCTGTGATAAATGCGGTATTAGAACATTTACTGAATTGTGAGACTAACAAGAATACATACTTGGAAGCTTTAGCAATTTTGTATAGTTATGAAGAGAAATATGACAAAAGCTTATCTATGTATCTTAAGTAAGTTAAAAATTTTCTTTAGATTGTTTAATTTAATTTTCATTATTAGGATATTGTACGTTACACTTATGAAAATTTGGTAGTGTGTACACATTGCTGCCCTATTTCGTTTTTCTCAAAAATTACTGCCTCGTTTTTTCGGGTAATGTTAATTAAAAGTATGTGCATTATTCGAATATATTTATATATATATATATATATATATATATATATATATATATATATATATATATATATATATATATATAGATTTCAGACAACATATGGTGCACCAATGCAGTTTGTGCTATAAAGAGTTGACACTGCGCCATTTTGTTGTGTCATCAACAAGTGTCAGACGCGCACGAGTGATAAATTGGAAAAGTGTGTGCATAGTGTTGTGTTCCATATGTCGAAATTTATACCGAACAAAGAGCATTCGCGGACAGCATTAATTTTTTGTTTTCATTTGAAGAAAACTGCTGTTGAATCATACCGATTACTTTGAGAAGCTTATGGTGAACATGCTGCATCGCAAGATACGTGTGAACGATGGTTTCGGCGTTTCAAAAGTGGTGACTTCGATGTTGCAGACAAGGAACGTGGAAAACCGCTAAAAAAAATACGAAGATGTGGAATTGCAAGCATTGTTGGACGAAGATGATTCGCAAACACAAAAACAACTCGCTGAGCAATTGGGCGTTAGTCAACAAGCTGTTTCCAATCGGCTACGAGAGATGGGAAAGATTCAGAAGACCAGTAGATGGGTACCACATGAGTTGAACGACAGGCAAATGAAAAAAGCGCTAAAACACGTGTGACATTTTGCTCGCTCGGTACAAAAGGAAGTCATTTTTGCATCGTATAATTACAGGGGATGAAAAGTGGATTTATTTTGAGCATCCCAAGCGCAAAAAATCATGGGTAGACCCAGGCGCACCATCCACATCGACCGCAAGACCGAATCGCTTTGGCAGAAAGACGTTGCTCTGTGTTTGGTGGGACCAGAGGGGCGTGGCCTATTATGAGCTGTTAAAACCTGGGAAAACGGTTAATACTAAACGTTACCAACAACAATTGACCTATTTGAACCGGTCGCGGCTTGAAAAAAGGCCAGAATACCGAAAGAGCCAATACAAAGTCATTTTTCTTCATGACAATGCTCCATCACATACGGCAAAACCAGATCGCGACACGTTGGAAGCACTCAGCTGGAAAGTTCTACCCCATGCGGTTTACTCACCAGACTGGGCTCCTTTCGATTACCACTTGTTTTCATCGATGGGTCACGCACTTGCTGAGCGGCGCTTTGGTTCGTACGAAGATGTGAAAAAATGGCTCGATGAATGGTTCGCAGCAAAAAGGGAAGCTTTTTACTGGCAGGGTATTCACAAATTGCCCGAAAGATGGGAAAAAATGTATAACAAGCGATGGAGCAAACTTTGAATAAAGCACTTTTTACCATTCTTCCGAATTTAACATGTTTTTTTAGAAAAAAAATCCGCATTTCTTACTTGTACACCTGGTGTATATGTATATATATATATATATATATATATATATATATATATATATATATATATATATAAATACATATATATATATATATATATATATATATATATATATATATATATATATATATATATATATATATATATATATATATATATATATATATATATATACACATATATACATATATACATATATACATACATATATATATATATATATATATATATATATATATATATATATATATATATATATATATATATATATATATATATATATATATATATATATATATATATATATAATAAACGTCTACAAAAGCGGGGCTATTTTTTTATATAGCCTCATGTTGGAGCGCTATTTTGTATAGCCCCAACTTTCTTTATTATTAATAAATATTTTATTTATTAAATAGAAGCCGTTGTTTGCCCCTTATGAATATCTTAATTTCTGAGAATGGATTGAATGGATATTAATACTGAAAGAACTAAAGAAATTAGACATAAGCTAGTACATTTTTTTTTGGTAGAGAAAATGGATAAGAGATAATTTTTGTACGTCTTTTAAAAATAGTCTCTATAGTTGTTTAAACTTGGCTGTACAGATTTGGATACCATTCATTTTAGGATAAAAAGAATCTGAGTTCAGTTCAAAAAATGAAAAAATACTGAAGAGTCATTTAGTTGTTAAAAAAAAATTAATTTAAGTACCACCGTTGCGCCCTGAAAGAAAGAGCAGGAGTTTAGTAAAACACTACACATTTAAATAAAAAACGGTATATTTATTAACAAAATAAAAATTCCTACCTTTATTACACTCTTAAAATTACATCTACTAAATAAAAAACCCCTTAAGCTAGAAGAGCGTACACTATTACATAGAGTCTTTAAATCAGGATTAGTAAGTTTTTAATAAAAGGCTTGATAAAACACGATATTAAAAGTTTGTGAAATTAACTCCGCGAGTTGCACATGTTAAGTAGTCTTTGGAAACTAAACAGGAAGTGAGATATTGAGACTGGTGTGCTTATGACTTACGGATTGGTTTCCCCTCGTGGGTTTTCCATAAGTTACTTGGCCTCTCCTGGGGAGATCCTCATAAAAATATTGTCTCAGCCATTACCATCCTAGTTTCATTTGGGTTGTTAAACACTTTTTGACCCGAAATGCCTGAGGATGACCAGGATATTTCAAGCAAGGAAAAAGGCCTCAAACTTGAGAGCTAGAAACCGTTACTGCTCTACTACATCACTAAAAAAAACACTCTCCGGCGTGCTGGCGAAGAAAGCCACTACGGCCTACTGGCAGAACAAAGCCGTTACTGCTTCATAGTGGAAAAAAAAGCCACTACTGCTTCATGGTGGCCCCTTTCTTAAAGTAACGCCTTTAAAATGGCTCACTTCCAGACGAAAAATTAATGCAAACTAAATAAGTCCAGTCAGCAACACGCGTTACACACTACCGGTTTAAATTAAACTGCTCAAAAATTTAAAGTACTGTTTTAAGCTACACTGCTCAAAAACTGAAATCACTGCAATAAATATAAAAAATGTAATAAAATATAAATTATAGGGAGAAAAACAGTGTCGTAACATAATCCTAAAATCTAGGAAAAAATGAATTTATATATATATATATATATATATATATATATATATATATATATATATATATATATATATATATATATATATATATGTATATATTTATATATTTATATATATATATATATATATATATATATATATATATATATATATATATATATATATATATATAACACATGGGCTGAAAAGTCCCGGGCCTAACAAAGAAAACACGGTTTTTTTTGGTTCAAAATTAGCTTTATTCATCAACGTAATCTCCATCAAGAGCAACGCAATCATTCCAGCGCCGCTCTAACAATGGCCAAACACTGCTCAGAATCATCAACACGTTCTTGTTTTTGATAAACAGTGAGCAAACGCGGCACCCACTTTGAACAGAGCTTTCTCATAGTCAAATGCTCATGCAATATAAAGCCAACACGTTCTTTTGATATCTTTACGATGTCAGCTAACTCACGCAACTTCACTTTTCGATCATTCAAAACGATTTTATGGATTTTTTTGATGTTTTCTGGTGTTACCGCCTCATTTGGACGTCCACTGCGTTCTGCATCATCGGTGTCTCTACGACCACGTTTGAAGTCAGCAAACCAACGTTTTATTGTTGTTTCTGATGGAGCGGAGTCCCCATAACACTTTTCAAGCCATTGCTTCGCTTGAACGGTATTTTTTCCCATCAAGAAGCAGTGTAAAATTAAAACACGAAATTGTTTTTGATCCATTGTTTTGAAAATAACAAAAGTAGCGTCACTCTTAGCACAATAACTCACAAACTAATGAATAGAATATCATGAAATTTTAACAGCTGTCTTTTGAAGGTTAGTATTAACTGAAAAAAAGGTGACTGCAATAAAACTAGCGCCATCTATGTGTTAGGCCCGGGACTTTTCAGCCCATGTGTTATATATATATATATATATATATATATATATATATATATATATATATATATATATATATATATATATACATATATATATACATATACATCCATACATATATACATGCCGATAGAATAGTTAGTTCAGGTCTACAGTCTACAGACACGGCCAATAATGGTAAGATATTACGCATGCTTCGTTCCTGGTACTCCATCAGAGGCTGACATGCCAACAAAGTGGTTAGCAGATTGCCAACACTTCACCGCAGGCAGCGCGATTTTTCGAGGGATCCACCTCAGACATATGTGGTTCAATGTAGAACAACTGAAAATGGACGAAGGCCCATTATTTCAGCAGTTTACACACTGTTCTGCTAGTCGTCAAATCCATCCCGAGACGGGTTTCGCCGTATCACGGCTAATCAGTCGAGCTAAGATCTTTCTAGTTTTCATTTCATATAAATTACATTAGTTAACTTGAATTTTATTTTTTTTCGAATAGATCATTAGAGTTACTTCCCGTCGCTTCGTTTACAATTGCACGGAACATCCTTAGGGTACTTTATTCTTTAAGATTAGAACATTGAGTTAGCTTGGAGAGGTTTATGCCAATTATATACTTGGCGGGGTTAAATTGAGTATTGTATAAGCTAATTCTATGGCACAGCAATAAAATATACATGTTACATAAACAAAATAATTAAAGAAGTAAAATCTGTACAAACTTCTCAATATTAGGAATGAACTATTTAAACAGCGTAGCGGATAGGGTAAAAACAATAAAATCACAAGTTAAATACTGATTAGAATTTATGTAATTAACATTTAAACAAATTATTGATTAGAATGGACCCAGCAAGAAACTGTAAGTGGTGCAACACCTATCCTAGATATTATAGACCAACTCCAGTACCAGTGATCCATCTTCTCACTAATTGTAAACCTCACACCGTGATCATTTCTACACATTGTTATACTAAAAGCAATAAAAATGGAGATCTTAACCCATGGTTCTTCTGGAACGTGCCAAGTAATTCCTTGATCTGACGATTTACGCTTTCAACGGTTTGAGTGTGGACAGATTTGTCAATCAGATCAACAAAGTTAACATTACGATTAACGGAGCCAGTGTATAGTCAGTTTAATCGAAACACAGATAAACTAAGGCTTGATCAGTTAAGATACAAGTATCAGGAACATCAATTCGTTTGATATCAGATATAATTGTCTTCCTTCATTTGTCTGGAATGCGGTAAACAAGAATCTCTGCTCTGAACTTGCTTCGATCTCTTTGATTGTTCTAAGCGCTTTGTGGTGCAGTACCACCACAAGAACCGCTGTAATTTCGGCAAAAACAATGTCTTGTCCTCCTTTGAATAGTTTCACCTTTCATAACAAAGTTCTCGATACTATCAAGTCACTGATTGGTAAACTGATGACAGAACGCATTCATTTGGATTTCTTTGTTATAGCCAATTTAGCGAGATAGTTTTTTCAGTGAGTGACTTTGCGCATGTTGAGTTTGAGTAGTTGTGGTTAAGTACTTCCACAAAAGCTAGAAGAAGAAGATAGTTTTAATTTTAACCAAAGATCTATTGCATTTTTCCTGCTCTCCAGTTTGTCTATGACACAGAATAAGCCTTCAGAGGGAAAAAGTTTAATCTTTTCACGATGATGTAGAATAAGTCGCCCACTACAATCGACATTTCTTGATTCAAGATCAATCAAAGCCAATATCACATATTTCCCAATTACTGGTGTCCCTGCCATGTCATTTTAAAGGATGCCAATGGAGAAACGTTGGAAAAGTAAGGCCATATGCTTTATGCTTACACTGTGCTACTTAAAAATGTGTACGACATGTTAGCGATCTGTTCTCGTATCACAGGTTAGTTACTTTTCACTTCACGTTCGAGATATAGATAGATATATGTTTAAAACCATTAAAGCAGCACTGATCACATAAAATATTCATCATGTATTGATGCAGCTATAAATATTAATGAGTTGCAAGTACATAGTTTTTTTTTGAAGAATAATGGCGCAAATTAACATTTATACATGTTTGCATGAGGTGGTTCTCTGTAAGCAGACTGTCCCAAGTTACTATTTTCTTTATATCTAGAAAAAGAAAGGTACCACCTGATTAAATTTTCATTGCGAATGTGCTATGAAAATGGTTTGTTGATTTAGATGATTTAAAAGGACTCAATGTTTTCCCCAACCTGTGACCAAAAATACTTATACCTGATGTTTTATTTTGTTACTGATATGTCGTCGAACGAAACTAATGTAATCTTAATTTCAGGTTAAAGCACAAAGATGTTTTTACTCTTATACAAAACCACAATTTGTATGGTGTCATACAGGATAAGCTCATAGATCTTATGGACCTTGACCATAAGAAAACCATAGCATTACTTTTAGACAAAAATACAATTCCTTCTGAAAAAAATCGTTGAAAGGCTTAGAGCAAGTCAGTTACATTTATACAGGGTAAGATTCATATTTTAATGTATATATGTAGATGTATATGTACGTAAATATATGCTAGTATATATATATATATATATATATATATATATATATATATATATATATATATACTGAAGAATATATATATATATCTATATATATAACGAAATATTATATGTATATATGTATATATATATATTAAATATATAATAGTTTTATTATACATGTATCTAGACCGATTCCCGATATATCAAACACGCATCTATATATAATTGACGTACGGTCGATAACAGATTACCAAATATTTGAGTATTAAAGAAGAGTTTTATTTACAGTCTTTTATTTGTGTCTATATATCGATATATATAAAAATTTTATTGTATATATATATATATATATATATATATATACATACAGGATGTTATGGAAGTCGCTGCATATATTGGAACTGGCACCTCCTTGTAGCAAGACCGATTACAGAAAATTCACCTTAAATAACGGATCTCAATAATAAAGTAAGAAAATCTACCCTAAAGAAATGCTGAAATGGAGACATTATTTTCGCTCCGCCCCTGGTAAAGAAAACAACTAAACAATATGGCCGATTGTTAACAAGAATGTGACATTTACAGGTTGCAACACAATAACAATACGCCTGCGCTAGTTCGTACTACAATGGCGGCCTTTCAGATGCGGCTGGTTTGACGGTAAAATCCCTTTTTTAATTTTTCAAAAATTTTCGAATTTGAAAAAATGTATTGAATGTGCTTCTACATGACCGTACGAGCTACCCGTTTCAATATATGCAGTGATTTCCATAATACCATGTATGTATATATATATATATATATATATATATATATATATATATATATATATATATATATATATATGTATATATATATATATATATATATATATATATATATATATATATATGTATATATATATATATATATATATATATATATATATATATATATATATATATATATATATATGTATATATATATATATATATATATATATATATATATATATATATATATATATATATATATATATATGTATATATATATATATATATATATATATATATATATATATATATATATATATATATGTAATATATATATATATATATATATATATATATATATATATATATATATATATATATATATGTATATATATATATATATATATATATATATATATATATATATATATATATATATATATATATATATATATATACACACACACACACATATATAATACATACATACATACATACATATATATATATATATATATATATATATATATATATATATATATATATATCTTTTTTATTTTACGTGTTCTTGGAATTAGTTCGTTAAAACTATTGGATTTGTTATATATTTATTAACCTTTCGACCTTCAGAAGAGGTCTTCTTCAAAATTTGCTCTAAAAGATGAAATTAGGAGAATTAAATTTAGATAAATGATTAATCTGTTTGTCGTGCATTTCAGGGTTTAAAACATTTCTAGCTTTTTGCAGTTTTCAATTTAAAACACTTAATAGTATAAATTAATGAAGGACTTACCTTAGAAAGTAGTTCATTATATTGGGGTATTTATTTGAAATATTGTCAAAAATACATTTTTACATACTATAAATAAAACACTTAACATGAAGGATTTTATATGAGTGATAGGTAGATACGGTTTAGGTTGTTTACGTCTGTTTTTCCGTTGATTGCAGTGGGTGTGAAATGCACAACAAATCTAAATTTAATTCTTCTAATTTGATCTTTTAGAGCAAATTTTGAAGAAGATCTCTTCTGCGGGTCGGAACGTTAATAAATATATAACGAATCCAAGAATAGTTTTAATGATCTAATTCCAGGAACACGTAAAATAAAAAAGAAATATATATATATATATATATATATATATATATATATATATATATATATATATATATATATATATATATATATATATATATATATATATATATATATATATATATATATATATATATATATATATATATTATTGGTGCGTAAAAAATCAAATAATGTGTATTTGTAATTCCTTACAGTAGTTTAAGGGGGGGGGCGGACTGTGTAAATGACCGTTTTTTTTATGAATCATTTATCGAGAAACTATAATATATATACAAAAATGAAAAAGTACATAAAAAGAAACAACTTTTTGACTTCAAAATTAAAGCTTCAACTTTTTAAAAAAATTCAAAATGGCGGAGCAGCAGTTGCTCAAAGTTGACTGCTTGAATTTGCGCCGTGCAATGCCAGGTCGCTGTGTGTGTGTGTAGTGCAAATAAAAAAAATATTCATTAGAGAATGATTATATACTTTGAATGAATTTAAATTTACCAAAAAAAAAATCAGAAATTGCTAATTTGGAACCATTTTGAAAAAATTAACTCTTTTTTATAAACAATTGTCAAAAATTAATGTTTATAATTAACTTTTTATAATTTTTGTTCATTCATTCAATGGTCAATAGGTTAATGAATATCTGTATAAATTTTTAAATGAATCCTTGAATTACTTTTTCAGCTACATTGCACGGCGTGCGAAATTTTACGTTTTAAGAAAAACGCGTTTAAAGTTTTTGGTAAAGCTCACGTCGCTTAGCCGATGCACTTGGTACAACTTCTTCTTGGTCAATATATTGCATATCCTTGGACTTATTACCTAAGTAATGCCGACGGCAAGGGCGACTTGGACGATATTGGGTTTATTTTCATCAATTTTTCGAGTCAACATTAAAAACAAATGAAAAGCCCAAAACGTGAAGCGACTGAACCGGTCAGAGACGGTCTCTTTCATGACACGATAAGTGCATTTAGAGTTCGAATTTCGATTTAAAACTTGAGGAGGACATTCTTCAGATGTTAAACTAATTTTTATGAAAAAAAAATCATCAAAAATTTTTTTTTACACAGGCCTCTCCCCTTAATGTAAACATTTTTATATTTTTTAGTATTTGGACGAATATGACAAGAAAAACCCGAAAGGCAAATACCACAAAGAATTAGTTAGTTTATATGCAATTTTCGATAGACAAAAAATTACTCCCGTTTTTGAAAAAATCTGATCATTACCCTATTCAGGAAGCGTTGGATATATGTCAAAAACAGAAATATTATCCTGAGATGGTTTATCTTTTAGGTAACATAAATTATTTTATATGTGCCTTGTGTGTATATATGATTGCAAAATACATAATTCCTAGTTATGGAAAAATATATCCAGAATGTCGTGATTTAAAAAAAGTCACAAAAATTAAATCACACATCACATAAAGAGAATCTCGATAAACTGAATTGCAGCGTCACAAGTTAGGGAGACATGGAAGCACATGTATATATATATACAGCTATCACCTTATTGCACACACGCAAGCAAAGTAATGCTCTACATTTTGCGCTCTCGACTAAACAACTTTCTAGATTATCAAATGGCACCCAAACAAGCTGAGTTTGTGAAAGGAAGACGCACAAGGAAGTAGATACTGCACGTTCGCATACTTATTGAAATAGCTCGTGAATATTATACACCAATATACATGTGTTTCATAGATTGTGAAAAGGCCTTTGACAATGTTAAATGGTCAAAATTGTGGAAAATCCTTCTAAATATGGGAATACCAGGAGGTACTCGAATAACAGACTTTCGATATGCCGACGACACTCTGTTGACTTCAAACACTCTCCTCAAAAACTGACATATTGATGCATAAACTCGTAACTGTCAGCAACGAATATGAGTTGAAAGTAAATCACTGTAAATCAAAAGTGATGATCATTAATAGTTTAGAATTTGATTTCTAGTACCTCTATCGTTAACAAAACTGGTTTGATCGCCAGCTGGTTCCCAACATAACGAAAAAGTTGAGCTGTTTCTCAGATGAGTGCGCATATCCGATGTATTAGTTTCACACCACTATCAGTCTTCAATTTTAGGACCACTGCGGTGATGGAATACCAACCGGGCTCCTTGTTACATGCCAATTTATGAATCGCCAACAGTATCTCATCCACCAGTATTTCAGGCTCCCTGTTGTCAAATGCCGTAGTCTCCTAAATTATCGGAATACAACTTTCTGCATTCAATGTTCAAATAAATAGACCGTGTAAAATCCTGTATTTAATCTTAAAAATCGCCAGTCTTATAGAAAATGTGTTTTTATTTTATGCCTATCCCTTAAATTTTAGGAAGAATTGGTGATACTAAAGAAGCTTTAGACTTAATAATAAACGAACTGAAAGATATGCAACATGCAATTTCGTTTTGCCAGGAACTCGATGATCCCGATTTGTGGGATGACTTAATAAACCATTGTATAGACAAACCAGGTAATATATTGACAGAGTAAATTCGCATTAGCAATAGAACAAACGAAGACAGGAGAAAATGACAACATTGCTAATGGGTTATCACACCATCTAATTGAAAAATAGTTTAGTTATATTTAAAAGAACTACCCGTTAGCATTGCTTTTTTGGAACTGGCTTTCTTTAATTCGTTTCCATAGATCTGTAATCGTCTGTAATACTGTTACTTCTCAAAAAAAATAGATGTCAAGGTTTTAATTGTTTCTGAATTAGATTTATAATTATATTTAATATTTTTTTAGTGTTCCGTATGGAATACTTATGGGATTCCTTCAGTATCTGTCTGTCTGTCTGTCTGTCAGACCCGATTTTCTCCGAAATTATTTGACATAGAAAGCTGGAATTTGACACAAATATAGGAACTGATGGCCCAATCAGAGCTGTGTAGTTTCGAAAGTTAAATTTTGAGTTAAAGGGTTAGTTTTGGGGGATGAAATCGGAAGTGAAAAAAAAACTTACCAGGTTCTCGAGTAGAGTGTCAAATGAAAGTTTGTGAAAATCGAGTTCAAGAATATATATGATGTAATAGTTGCGTTCACATTTCTTATTATTATTTAAAAAGAATGGTCAAAAATCTCTGTTCCCCCACCCTATCTCGGAAAGCACTTATCAAATTTTTTTTTTTTAAATTCTGGAATATTCTTCATAAAGAATAGATTGAACGAAAATTACCACGAGTGCATTTCGTTTGATAATTTATCTGGTATAAAAAAATATATGGCTTGACAATATGGTGTAAGTTTTTTTAATATACTTTTCAGTACATTACTACTGCTGCGTCGCGCGTCGCTGTACCGAGACAAAATAATGTTATTTTATTTGTTTATAATTAAACAAATATTTAGGTACTAAATATCTGTTTTACGCTTTATTACTAGATTCTGTATCGAGCTAGATCGATTTACTGGCTATTATACTATTGACTAAGAAAAAACGTAAAAATACATATTGAATCTTAAGATATATACATGTCCGGGACTTAATTAGCTTAGTCTAGATAAGGATTTTATTTTATTTTAAAAGCAATCACCGTACGGAGCACTAATTGCGCAAATCCGACTTGCACTTGGCCCGGTTTTTTTTTTCAGTTAGAAAGTAGTCTGTTGTGGGACTTTTCTAACTATTCATCGTAAGAGCCCAAACCTTGATTGGTAACAGTATTTCCGTCAACATTTAAATCTTATTTTTTTTTTTCATCCTATTTTTAATTATTTATTTTTTTTTTAGAATTTATTACATTCCTCCTACAAAGTATAGGAAGCTTCATAGATCCTACAACTTTAATTTTAAAAATTAAAAAAGATATGAAAATCCCTGGACTGAAAAACTCGTTAGTTAAAATGTTAAATCAATATAATTTACAGGTAAAGCTTATTTTCTCCATATTAATAATTTATAATATTAAAGACTAGTCTAAAGAACTGTTGTAACCTGGCCCTCGATTCTCGAATCACAAGTACCGAATGTCGCATGACAGATCTCTGAAAAATCGTATGTACCTATGATTTGTTTTAAATACGGAAAAAAACAGTCAAGATTTAAGTGTCAGTTTGTTTGACATGTGATAGTCAAATAGATTATCGACAGTGTAATTTGTACAATAGTACAACTATTCTATTCGGCAAAAATGACTGCTTAATAGTTAATCTGGATGTGAAACACTAGAATTGACCGTTTAATAGTTAAATTTTAGTCTTTTTAGTCTTCCATACGGAACAGTTTTGGGATCATTTCGGGGTCTGTCTCTGTCACACATTACTGTTTTAAGTATTTGGTCGTTCACAGACAATAAATTTCCATGATGACTAACGACCAACGGATAAGTACCGAAACAAAATAATTTTATTTTATTTGTTTATAATTAAACAAATATTTAGGTAGTAAATGTTCGTTTTAAACTTTTACTACAAAGATGTCTCGCTTTTTATATATTCTTGTAAATTCTATTTGCTTTGGGCAAAGAAGCAAGTGACGCCGCCACACGTCAAAATGTCACACTTTCTCCGACCAGTGTTTACATTGATTCAAATGGCAAATTGTACATTTTTTCTGCTTAATTTATTATTTTCTCGATAAAAAATATACACGGCGTCATCATTCAGAGAAAGTTCAACTGTTTTTCATTTTAAGCTAATTCCCATAGCGCGAGGCCAAAATATATCAGGTTAAAGTCAACATTTCCCATATTTTAGTTCTAAAAAAGATGTTAAAATATAGAAATCGTTTTGGGTACCGGCTTTTCATAAATCATGAATAATTTTCATTTTGGAAATGAAACTTAAAAAGGGGCAAAGCTCTGGTTCCTGCCGAGCACGTGATAAATGTAAAAGAATATCAATTGGATGGAACAACCGTAATAAATTGTCACGTCATTCTTCAAACCTCGGTAACGGTTACTCCCATACGATGTGAAATTACACATAAGTAAAAACAAAAAAAAAATCGAGGAAATAAGTATTTGATAATAAATAACATGAGTTAAAAAGAATTCCAACTAAAAATCCACCTAGAATTACCATCTAAAAATTCCATCTGGTATTTTGGATGGAAATTACAACTGGAATCATTGACTTGTGACACGATGCATTGTCTTAATGAAAGAGCACATTTTTCTTATTCATTTGGGGCCGTTTTTTTGCGTGCCTCTTCAAACGCACCAATAACTTTATATAATATTCGCTATTGATGGTTCTTCCCTTCTCAGCACAGTCTATAAAAATTATTCCATGCGCATCCTAAAATACAGAGGCAAAACCTTCCCAGCCGACTGTTGGGTCTTTGGTCGTTTCGGGCGGCTTTCACCGGCTGCTGTCCACTCAGCTGACTGCCGATTTGACTCCGGTGTGTAGTGGTGGGTCCGTTTTCATCCATTGTCACATATCGCATGAAAAAAATCCTTTTTATTGCGCTTAAACAGATCCAAACAGCGCCCAGAATCATCAACACGTTGTTGTTTTTGGTCCACTGAGCAAAGTCGGTACCCCTTCAGTAGCGTCATTAAATCCACTGTAACTTCTAAACTAATCGTCGAAATGTCACGACATTTTGACACGTATCGTTTGAAGGTTGGTAGTTCCTAAAAATCATATGAATTTTTTCAAAAGGGCAACATCTATGTATCAGACCAAAAACTTTTCAGTCTACGTGTTATAGAGTGTGACGTATCTCTGATTGTTTTGGCTAACTCTTTAATTTTACTTTTGGTTTTTAAGGCTTCTACTCCAGCGACATTCCCTTCATGGTGGCATTTTCTTTTAACGATGAATTCTCCTTCTGTGATGGCTCGACCTCTACATTTCTTCGGGGCAAAGTACTCACATTTCCAGTACTTTCTCGCGTTCGTTGATTTATCTTCGATATATATGTAACCTTTTAAAAACAACTTGGTTTTGCCTTTTTGGCTAACAAAAAATATTCTAAAGCCATTTTCTCCTTTTCAATTCAATCCAGCTTTTAAAACTTTATCATTTTTTCGGCTTTTATACCCGCCTGTTGGAAATATCTATACCTGTGTTTCACTTAACCCTTAATTAATAGCTATAATTGAAAGATTGAATAACCCAAGTAAACAAGCCGGTCTGTAAGTAAGAGGTATTAAAATAACACAAAACCCTTCCTTTTAATATGACCTTTATAGGTACCTACTAAAATTACCTTAGAGTTTATTTCTATAAAATGTTTTAAAAAACAAATGTAAATATTTCTCTTATATTATATTCTTAAGTGTCATTGTATACGTATTAAATAACTTCAAATAATTATTATACAGCATAAATATCTATACCTCTGTTTCACTTAATCCTACCTAGTTCTTGCATTTATTATATGTACTTTAAATATTATTTTTCTAAAAGAAGGATAAATTGCGTAGTTTTCGCAAAACTGTCCATGAGCATATTTGTCCATTCGAAATTTTGTCCGTTCAAACAATTGTCCATTCGAACATTAGTCCGTCGTCCTTCGATAATTTGTCTTTCGAAATTGGGTCTTTCGATATTTGGTCCTTTTCTCAAAGTAAATTTTTTCTTTCTCATTTTTTTGAACTATGTATTAATTATTTGTTTTAGCTGTCATTTTTATTAATTCACTAACTATTTAACTTTTAATTTTTTAAGAAATTATGTATCATGTGACGACGTTTTTAAAATACTTTTAGTATTTTTATAAACTAACGGTCCGTGCGTTCTATTTACACTAATATTTCAATTAAGATTATATCTATTTAGCTAATACTATACCATGCCTTTAGTATATTACGAATATATAAAAAGCTAAAACATTTTATTAAAAAAAAAAACTCTTTAATAATTTTTAGGTTTCTGTTCAAGAAGGTTGTAAAAAGATTTTAGTCTCGGATTACTTTAATTTGCAAAAAAAGTTGGTGCATGTTCATCAACAAGGCACTTCAGTAACTGAAGAAGTAGTTTGTGGTGCTTGTCATTATAAAGTTGTTCAAAGTGGTAAGTAGAGTGTTAAAAAAGCTATTTGAACACTGGCTAAAACTGGTGTGTAATTTTATTTTTTAAATAAAGAGCATGAAATGTCCGTACGGAACAGTTATAAGAAACGTTCCGTACGGAACACTTATAAGAAACACTTCGGTGTCTGTCTGTCCGTCCGTTCGTCCATCCGTCTGTCACACCTGATTTTCTCCGAAGCTATTTGACATAGAAAGTTGAAATTTGGTACTAATATAGGAATTGATGGCCTCATCAGAGCCGTGTAGTTTTGAAAGTTAAATTTTGACTTAAGAGGTTAGTTTGGGGGGTGAAATCGGAAATTTGTTGAAAACTCATTTGGAGTTTTTTTTTCAAACTAGTTTTTTTTACTTACGAAAGTATTATTTTGCACATATCATACTTAAGAAATGGTAGGTTGAAATTTTTTAGAACAAAACTTTGTATTCTGAGATAAAAAAATAAGTGTAATTTTGGTGTTTCTGAACATGGTAGTGCTGAAAGAGCAGCCTAATAAAGTAAAATTTATTACCAATACATATTTTTATCCAACAAAAATTTAAATAAAACAATTTAAATATTTATAGTTGCCTAGTTTGGTCTAAGCCCTTGTTAAACAAAGATCGTCAGTTGTTAGTTTCTTTGAGGAGCCGCGCATGTCTTTGGCCATATATCAGGTGTACAAGTATGAAATGCGGATTTTTTTTCTAAAAAAACATGTTAAATTCGGAAGAATGATAAAAAGTGCTTTATTCAAAGTATGCTCCATCGCTTGTTATACATTTTTTTTCCCATCTTTCGGGCAATTTGTGAATATCACGCTAGTAAAAATCTTCCCCTTTTGTTGCGAATCGGGCCATTTTTTCACATCTTCGTACTAACCAAAGCGCTGCTCAGCAAGTGCGTGACCCATCGACGCAAACAAGTGGTAATCGGAAGGAGCCAAGTCTGGTCAGTAAGCCGCATGGGGTAGAACTTCCCAGCTGAGTGCTTCCAACGTGTCGGGAACTGGTTTTGCCGTATGTGATGTAGCATTGTCATGAAGAAAAATGACTTTGTGTTGCCCCTTTCGGTATTCTGGCCTTTTTTCAAGCAGCGAACGGTTCAAAT
Organism: Pachyrhynchus sulphureomaculatus; assembly: GCA_019049505.1. Classification (NCBI taxonomy): domain Eukaryota; kingdom Metazoa; phylum Arthropoda; class Insecta; order Coleoptera; family Curculionidae; genus Pachyrhynchus; species Pachyrhynchus sulphureomaculatus. The sequence goes on along the minus strand of CM032448.1, from coordinate 76,038,250 downwards.
CGGTCAATTGTTGTTGGTAACGTTTAGTATTAACCGTTTCCCCAGGTTTTAACAGCTCATAATAGGCCACGCTCCTCTGGTCCCACCAAACACAGAGCATCGTCTTTCCGCCAAAGCGATTCGGTCTTGCGGTCGATGTGGATGGTGCGCCTAGGTCTACCCATGATTTTTTGCGCTTGAGATTCTCAAAATAAATCCACTTTTCATTCCCTGTAACTATACGATGCAAAAACGACTTCCTTTTGTACCGAGCGAGCAAAATGTCACACGTGTTTTTGCGCTTTTCCCATTTGCCTGTCGTTCAACTCATGTGGTACCCATCTACCGGTCTTCTAAATCTTTCCCATCTCTCGTAGCCGATTGGAAACAGCTTGTTGACTAACGCCCAATTGTTCGGCGAGTTGTTTTTGTGTTTGCGAATTATCTTCGTCCAACAGTGCTTGCAATTCCACATCGTATTTTTTTGGCGGTTTTCCACGTTCCTTGTCTGCAACATCGAAGTCACCACTTTTGAAACACCGAAACCATCTTTCGCGCGTATCTTGCGATGGAGCATGTACACCATAAGCTTCTCGAAGTAATCGGTATGATTCAACAGCAGTTTTCTTCAAATGAAAACAAAAAATTAATGCTGTCCGCGAATGCTCTTTGTTCGGTATAAATTTCGACATATTGAACACAACACTATGTACACACTTTTTCAATTTATCACTCGTGCGCGTCTGACACTTGTTGATGACACAACAAAATGGCGCAGTGTCAAATCTTTATAGCACAAACTGCATTGGTGCGCCATCTGTTGTCTGAAACCCGCATTTCGTACTTGTACACCTGGTAAGACTATTGATCGTCATTTTTATCACCTGTTTTGATATACCAAACGCTGGTTCTGGACTCCTGTATGGTTTTGTAGCTCCGACTCTTGCTAGTTCGTCCACTTTTTCATTTCCTTTTATCGCCGAATGTCCTAGAACTCACGGTGATTCCGTCCTGTTGTTCCAAGGAGATAGTTCTAATAGGTCAGGTTAACACACCATCGTGATTTTAGAGTTGTATTTTTAAGCATTTAAAGCCTTTAAAACTGCTTGATTGTCTGAGAGCATATGTATTTGTTGGCTACGGTAGTCCTGAATATTGTTGCACTTATCTCTAATGAAATGCTAAAACTCCACTTGGGCTTTTCTGCATATATGCAAGCGTCCGCTCGCAGTTTTTAAAGCGTTTGTGCCATAAACCAGACCCGTTGCCTTCTTCGGAGTCTCCACCACCATCTAAAGATTTGGATCGCACCCAATTCTATATGGTTTTTCGAAATTACTACGGATTGACGTTGTCATATAATCAGATTGCATAGCCAGGAGTTGGGCGTCGATTAGATACATAACTCGTTGCGCGCAATTCATCCCTATAAAAACACATGTAACTGCATTTTCCTATCATTCCTTTATCGGAACTTGAACTGTCATCGCCAGAGTCAATAAACGTTACTAAGAGACTGGCGCCTTTACATGGAGACCAGGATTAGAAAGAAGAAAGTGTACCTCGGAGCGAGACGACCGCTTCCTTGTCAACACAACTCTAAGAAATCGTCACTTGACCGGCGTTGAGGTCCAGCAAGAACTCCGACAAGTTCGTGGTCGGGCTGTTAGTTATTGGACAGTCAGAAGAAGACTTAAAGAAGCTAACTTAACTCCGAAGAGACCAATTAATGGACCCAAACTGACAACAACCCATAGACAAGCACGACTCAGATTTGCCCGAGAACATGTCGACTGGACCTTAGAGCAAAGGCGCTCCGTTTTGTTCTCCGAGTCTCGAATGTGCCTACATGGCAATGATGGAAGAAGACGAGTGTATAGGAGGTCACATACGGAGGAGGTTCTATCATGGTGTGGGGAGGCATCACACTGGATGCAAAAATTGGGATTAACTGCTCACCGGTACATCGAGGAGATCCTGCAGGAACACATCGTTCCTTACGCTGGGTTTGTTGGGGATAGCTTCGTGCTAATACAGGACAATGCCAGGCCACTTGCTGCTGCGTCGGTACGGCAATACCTGGCGGAAGTAGGAATACCCACATTAGACTGGCCTGCGCGGAGTTCTGACCTCAATTCAATCGACCACATGCGGGAAGAGCTCAAAAGAAGGGTTCGGTCCAGAAATCCAACCCCTGCATCGCTGAAGGAGTTAAAGGTTGCAGTGGCGGAAGAGTGAGTGAAAAAGCTCACCCCCTCCTTGAAAAACTGGCTGGAAGCAGTAATAAGGGCTATGGGTAATACAAAATATTGATTTTGGTTTTTATCAATAGCTTTAATTGTTAAACTTAAAATTTGTTTAATTTTTCCTTTCTCTTAACCCTCTTGTCGATCCTTGTTTCCCCTTTCAATCATCTTAATCAGTAAAAAGCATCAGGTATTTTATGGAATTTGGTATCATTAAAAAGAGAATAGAATGAGCTTTCTAATGATACTAAAATTCGTAAAATTTTTTTTTTTTTTTTTTTTTTTTATTGGTCTAGCACACGTGCTGCAGGGAAGTCCCTAAAGCGTTCCAGGAGCGGCACGAGTGCGGAAAAAGCGATTCACGTTGTTGTTCTTGAATCGCTGTAAATTGTACTCGGTGGGAAACACAGCGCTGGGCAAATTATTCCAAAGGGATGACGTTCTCCATATAAAAGATTGCTTGAAAAGCGTTGTACGCGGAGTAACAAGCTGAACCTCATACGGATGCGAAGCACCAGCGCGACGTGTATTTCTAACAGGCACCGCTTTGGGAGGAATTAAGCGGGCTACATTCTTCGAACACTTTCCATGAAAATACTTGTAGAACAGACTCAAGTCGCCAACCGTTCTTCGATGTTCCAGCGAATCAAGGCCGCCGGTCAATTCCGGGTCCCCAATCAGACGGACCGCTCTTCTCTGAACAGAATCCAACAAATGCAGTGTATGTTTGGGAGCGGAGCCCCAAACGTGGGAGCAGTATTCCATAGTTGGTCGAATTTGGGCTTTGTAAAGAATTAACAGTTGCTGTGGGGTGTAAAGCTTTCTGGTTCTAAATAATATTCCCAACTTTTGAGAAGCTCTCCTTGCTATGCCTGCAACATGCTCATGCCAAGACATATTTGCTCCCAAACTAACGCCCAACAAATTGAGCGACGATGCTAGGGGAATGGAGTGCCCCGACATAACTATGTCGGGTTCAGCAACGTTAACTTTTTTACAAAAAACTGCCGCCTGGGTTTTTGTAGCGTTAAATTCCACTTGGTTACTGTCACCCCAAGATAGAATTTCTTCCAGGTCTTTGTTGAGTTGAACGACATCCTGCTGTCTGCGGATATTCGCCTGAGCAGCCGATGTCCGAGCGTCAAAGGTGAATGAAGAGACAAGCGTACTGTCATCTGCAAAGCTATAGATTGGATTCCCGGTCTTTTCCAGCAGATCGTTAATGTAAATGAGAAAGAGAGTGGGAGACAGTATGGAGCCCTGGGGCACACCGGCGTTGATAGTGAGGGTGTTAGAAAGAAATCCGTCGACCGCCACTCGTAAAGAACGCTCTCTGATGAAACATGAGAGCCACAAACAGAACCTTTCAGACATACCATAAGAGCGCAACTTAGCCAACAGTCCATCGTGCCAAACACGGTCGAATGCCTTGGATATGTCAAGAGCAACCGCTCGAGATTCTCCAAAGTGTTCAATTGCGTTGTTCCAAACATGTGTTACATAAGTCAGAAGATCTCCTGTTGATCTATGTTTACGAAAACCATATTGGTGATCGCTAATAATATTGAATCGTTCAAGATATTTTAGAAGATGCTCATTGATAACCTTTTCCATGACTTTCGATATTATTGAAAGCAGTGCAACTGGTCGGTAGTTATTTGGCAAGGTCTTCTTACCTTTTTTAGGTATCGGCTGAACCGTGGCACATTTCCAGCAGGACGGAAATATTCCCTTTCTGTAGGATAGGTTAAAAAGTCTACAGAAAACTGGTGTTAGTTCCCTTGCACAGTTTTTGACAACTATGGCAGGTATTCCATCAGCGCCAGAAGCCTTTTTGGTGTCTAGCTTCATCAAAATACGTTTTATGATACGCTGTCTGAAGACAACATCGGGCATCCTTGACTGCAATATGGGAATAGTAGGTGGTGTTTTTCTTGGAAATCGACAGTAGAATGTGAAGCAAAGAGTTCAGCCAACAAGTTCGCTCTCTCAACAGATGTGGTTGCAATGGAATTATCTGGCCGTGTGAGTGGTGGTATGGTGGATTTGGTAAAATTTTGATTAACTGCCTTAGCGACTGCCCAAAAGGACCTGGAATTGTTGGGACAAGCGAGAAGTTTGTTTCTAATTCGTTGATTGTGTGCCTCCTTGGTTTCGTCGATAATTCCCTTGCATCCGTTCCGGGCATGAACAAAGATGTTTCGATTTAAGGTGTTAGGATTTTCACGCCATTGTCGGTAGGCAATATGTTTAGAAGCAACAGATTCTTTGCATTTTCGGTCGAACCAAGGCTTGCCGTTGAAGGAGCATTTCTTCGAAAAAGGGATGTAAGCTTCCATACCAGCCAAAATAACACCGGAGACCTCCCTGGCGCAGTCAGATGGGTTATCGGATCGAAAACAAACGTCCATCCAAGGGAAAGTTCGAAAGTATTCCATGAGATCTTCCCATTTAGCAGATTTGTAGTGCCAAATCTTGCGCGGCCTAGGCGCCTCTCTGTCACTGATTGGCAGGATACTCGATGTCGAAAGCAGTTTATGGTCGGAAGAACCTAACGGCGGATTTACGGTGACCGTGTAAATCTCCGGATTGGTGGTTAAAAACAGATCAAGAAGACTGGCGAACTCCCCGTCTCGATCAGGGATCCGTGTTGGTTCGTCAATAAGCTGAGTTAAGCCATAACTGATTGAGAATGATTCAGCTTCACGACCTTGTTCGTCGGTAGTATTTGAATATTTGAGCCAGTTGATATTGTGGACATTAAAGTCGCCCAGGATCGCAATTTCGGCACTTGGATAGTTACTTTGTAAATGATCGATGGTGTCTGCAAGAGAAGCGAAAACTGTTCGAAATTTGGTATCACTTGGTGGTCGATACAGGATACAGATGAACCTTGTGGTTTGTTGAGTCGTTATTTTTAACCACATAACATCAAAGTTTGGGGGCTCCAGAGCTTCTTCTCGTTGACAAGAGAGGTCGCTTCTGACAAAAAGACAGATTCCAAAGTTACGCCTAAATCGGGAATAGAAGTCGTACCCAGGATAAAGATAGTTGACCGTGCTGGTCGATGGACTGACCTTGGTTTCACATAGAGCGAGTACATGAGGTTTATCTGATTGCAGGTGTGGATGCACTGAATTTATGTTCGAGTTTATAACTCGTATGTTGCAAAAATCTATCTTAAAATTATGATGTCTGCAAGTCGACCCCTCCGAACCAGCCCCTACCCGGAGATCCGAACGGGGGGCCATTCTACCTCCGGAACTTCTTGCATCCAGGCGCCTCATCATGCTCTTTGGTCCCACAGTAGTTGAAGTGGAATTTTCCTGTTCTGTCACATGTTTATCTTTGCCTTCTTTGGCTTTGATCCAGGGGGTGTTATTATTGGGTATTTTGGGTTCTGACCAGATACTTTTCCAATGATCTGTGAGTTCTTGTTTGTTTGGTGGTTCGGTCACTGCTGTCTGTTTGCTGTGCATAGTTTTCCGGTAGAACTGTGTTTGGCTTCTTCGGAAGAGGTTGTTGGTATCTTTCCTCTCGTTTGGTTCTTTGTATCTACGAAGTCTTGCGGCATATACGGATAATTTTTGTTTCAGAGTATCCAGGATTTCTGGCAGTGTTCTGTTGGGAGACCCGGACTTGATCTTGTTTATACTCTGCGTGACTCGTTTGGACACGTTCCCGTTGATAAACTGGGTAAGGTGTCCTAGATATCTCCTGATGTTGTTGATTTGGTTTTCTATTCTTATTTGCCGTTTGAATTTTGGTTTTGTGCTGTTGGGATTTCTTTGTCGTTGCGGGAGTTTTTGATTAAATACTTCGTCGGTTGCGTTTGGGATTGATGGTGGTGGGTCTAGGCGGCGAGTGATTCCCTTCTCAGTGGTTTCTTTGTCAGGACTTGTGCTTTTATCAAAGCAACGCATGGTGTGTTCGTTTGTTCTTGTAGTATAACTCATGCGTTGCCTTGATTTTCCCGCCTTGGTGGGTGTCGGCTTACTCGCCGGCACAACACTTTTGGCAGGTCCATTGTCAGTTGCCCGGTCTTCATCGTTTTGGTCGAGCTGCAATTTCCCGCGACGTCCTCGACCGTTACGTCGCTCGCCCGATGCTTCTTTTATTGGTCTACTGTTGTTTGGGATGTTTTTAGTGTTTTGTGGTGTCAGAAGCTCAAAGTGTCCCGACATTGGGGACAAAATATATGAACACTAAATTCTAAGATCCGTGTTAAATGAAACCAGGTAGTTTGAGTCGATTTTTTGGCTATATATATATATATATATATATATATATATATATATATATATATATATATATATATATATATATACATATATATATATATATATATATATATATATATATATATATATATATATATATGTATATATGTATAATATGTATATATGTATATATATATATATATATATATATATATATATATATATATATATATATATATATATATATATGTATATATGTATATATGTATATATGTATATATGTATATATATATATATATATATATATATATATATATATATATATATATACATATATATATATATATATATATATATATATATATATATATATATGTATATAAATACATATATATATATATATATATAATATATATATATATATATATATATATATGTATGTATGTATGTATATGTAAAAGTGTTAATTCGAGAATACACCTGTTAGTTTGTTACATTTTGCGTAGAATTTTGCAGACGTTTCGGTCTTCGATCTCCCTTGGCATTTTCAATGCTGACTCGCCAGAGTTAAGTGGGTTACTGTGTGAACCCTTGGCTAAACCTCTGCAAAATTCTACCCGAAATATACCGAACGGATGGATTCCCGAAATAACTTTTTTTACACATTTCTTTATCCGTAAATTACTTTAAACTACATTTTAAGTGTTTTTATTACGTACTAATTTGTTATACGTTATAATTGATATTTTTCTTTTTAGATCCTTCAAGGACGAGTAACATTCTAGTATTTAATTGTAAACATGTATTCCATCAGCAATGTATGCCTGACAGTACCACAATTTGCGCCATTTGTCCTAAGTCAACTGAATCTTTTTAATCAAAATGGTAAGTATTATTTGAAACATTTCTTACTTCATTTTCAAAATTTTAACTACAAATGTCATTTTTGTTATTTTTAAAGAAAATTTTTAAAATATGTTTTTAACTAATGAAGACTTAAGGGGGAACCTGATGCAGCGCATGGTTTATATATATATATATATATATATATATATATATACATATATATATATATATATATATATATATATATATATATATATATATATATATATATATATACAGTGGCGAACAAAAGTATGGAAACATTTAAATTCCCACCTCCAGTCTTAACATTTAAACGGTTTACAATTACAATATTTATTTATTAATCGTGTACGTGTTAACAAACCTTTTGAACACTAAAACAGTTATTGTTTATTAAAAATGTGCTTAGTTTTTAACAAACAAAAGTATGGAAACATTTTTGTGATAAAATAAAAATTGCACTAAGAAGACTAAGATGTCCAAAATATTTAATATTTAGTGATATCCTTTTGCGTCAATCACTGCTTGACATTTTCTGCCCATAGAGTCAATAAGGCTAGCACAAAAATCGAGTGGTATTTTCTCCCATTCTTGTTTTAATATGATCCAAAGTTCGTCCCGGATTTTTATATTTCTTTTTCCTAATTTGTTTATCCAGATAGTGCCAAAGATTCTCTATCGGGTTCAAATCAGGTGATTGTGAAGGCCAGCGCATCACCCGAATCCTTTGTTCAGAAAACCAATTCTTGGAGAAGCAAGATGTGTGTTTTGGGTCATTGTCTTGTTGAAAAATCCATGACAGTGGTAAATCTTCTTCATAAGGAGTCAGATTATTTTCCAATATCTCAAGATACATTTGAGCATCCATTCTGCCATTTATCTTTGCCTATGGCCCCATACCAGACCATCGAAAACAACCTCATACCATGATATTTCCACCGCCATGTTTGACAGTAGGTACAAGGTACTTTAGGTCATATCATAGACTGGTCTTCTTACATAACGAGTAGAATCACTTCCAAAGAGATTGAACCTACTTTCGTCACTAAAGATTACTAGAGACCACTGATTTTGAGTCCAGTCTTTATGTTCCTTAGCAAATTTCAATCTCTCTTTTCTGTGACGCTTTGTAAGGAGTGGCTTTTTAACAGCACTCTTAAACAATGCTACTAAATTACTTCGTATCAACAATAACGTACTCTTAAAGCAGAATGATAAAATAATTTCAATGTTTTCGATAAGGACAAAACGTGTTTCTTAAAAACCTTATCTACCAGAAAATGTTAACAAAGTTATATATATATATATATATATATATATATATATATATATATATATATATATATATATATATACAGTCCCTGGCCAAATTATTAGACGCACTGCAAGATTTCATGTAAAATATTAATTACCGAGTGATATTGTACCGTTTTATTATTGTAAATTGATTTGTTTTTTATTTTTATATTATCCAATCAATTACCTATTTATTTGACATAAATAAAACAGCATTAATTTAGAAAAGCATAAGTTTATTAAGCTTTAAAGAAAAGTGAAATTAATGTTAGTAAAAGTCAATATTTAGTTGAGCCACCTTTAGCCGCTATCAAAGCTTTAATTCTGCGCGGCATGCTATCAATGCAAGATTGTACTGTCTCCTGCATTTGAGGATGATGATTCCACACATGAATAATCTTTTTTAGGAGCTGGGTTTTGTTGGTAATCACATCTTTAGCCACTTCTCTTTTCATCAGCTCCCACACATTTTCAATGGGGTTCATATCAGGGCTATTACCCGGCCAATCCAACAGAGGGATATTTTTTTCTGCCAAAAAAGCTTTAACAGACCGAGCAGTGTGGCAGGGAGCTCCATCTTGCATGAAAGTGAATGGTTCCCCATTTGGAAACCATTCTCTGAGCTGCGGAATCAACCGATTTTGTAATACTTCTTTGTACTGATCTTGCCTCATTATTCCTTTGACGACGTACAGACGTCCAGTGCCCTTGCCGCTGATGACTGACCAAATCATCACTTTGGTGGGATGTTTAACCGTCGGGACGACACAATCAGGATGAAACTTTTCTCCATGACGACGACGCACATACTGAGCTTTATTCTGCAAAATTTCGAATGTGCTTTCGTCACTGAAGCAGACCTGTCAAAAATAGGAAAAATATATAAACTTCCAAGTTTATTTGCTTTATTTAACTGGAAATGATAATAATGTATCAATTATTGATTAAATTGCTGTATCTTACCGATCTCCAGAAGTCCACATCTTTGTCTTGCCATTGTTTGGCCCACTTCAGGCGCTTTGCTTTCATTGCAGCTGTTAACTTGGGCTTCCTGGCGGGGCGACAGGCCTTAAAATCTAATTCTTTCAATTTTCTTCGAACAATGCGTTCAGAAGCATTTACGCTAGCATCCTGGAGTTGTGATTTTATTACCTTTGTGGTAGCAAATCTGTTTTCTACACAAATTTTCTTCAAACATCTCTCTGACCGTGGAGTGAAAATTGGTTTTCTACCGCATCTTTTCTTTCTTTTCGGGCTTAATTCCTTCCCTGACTCAATTTTCTTTTTTATGCGTCGTACACTAGCTTCAGAAACCTCCAATCTTCGTGATATTTCTCGGTTTGTAAATGTTTTCGCAATCACAAGGGCCTTCACTTCAGCTTTTTTTACGTGGTGAAAGATCGCCTTTTCTACCCATAATGAAAATAGTCCAATTACTTTTTTTAAAACACTGCACACAAAATAAACTAATAACTGAGGAGTATAAAAACTGTTAAACAAACAATCACAGTCCATAAAGCCACAGAAAACACGTCCGTACCTGACTCGATTCCGATCGCGACTGATACAGGTTTGTACTTGTTTACGTTCATGTATCACTTTGTCAACACAGTGTTGCCATATGTTAAAAATAAATACAAATATGTAGTCTACAACAATTCTTTTAAATAAAAATCAATAATATTGTAGTTTAAATATACCATTATTGCATAAAACTCTTAAGAAACATAAAATTACTAAAAAAAATACAGTGCGTCTAATAATTTGGCCAGGGACTATATATATATATATATATATATATATATATATATATATATATATATATATATATATATATATATATATATATATATATATATATAGATAGATATGTATATAGATATGTATATATACATATACGTAGGCTGAAAAGTTTTTGGTCTAGCTACTTAAAACACATTTTTTTTTTGCCAAATTCGACTTTATTCATCAATATAATCTCATTCAATAGCGATACAATCAGTCCAACGCCAAATCTGGATAATACGGTGGATGAGGAAGCAATTCAAACTTCAGTTGATGCAATTTTGCCATCAGAACCATTGACTTGTGGCACGGTGCATTATCTTGTTGAAAGAGCACTTTTTTCTTGTTCATTTGGGACAGTTTCTTTGCGATTTCTGCCTTCAAACGCTCCAATAACTTTATATAATATTCGCTATTGATGGTTTTTTCCCTTCTCAGCATAGTCGATGAAAATTATTACATGCGCATTCCAAAATACAGAGGCCATAATAAGAGACCAGATGTTAGACAAATTGGTCGCTTTGAAGTTGTTAATGAGTGTGTGTACTTGGGTTCCCTAATTAGTAATGCCGGTACAGTAGAGTGGCAGATCCCTCGAAGGTGTGCTCTTGTTCCTGTGCAAAAGCTCAAGAAAATTTGGCAAGGTAAACACATATCCAAACAAGTGAAAATCAGACTGGTAAATTCTCTTGTCTCTATTCTCACATACCGCTGTGAGTTTTGGACATTGAGAAAGTCGGAAAAAAAAACTAGATGCCTCAGAAATGGACTGCTGGCGAAGAATGCTTAGGATACCGAGGCCCGCACGACGGCTAACGACTCAGAGTCAATGTCCAACAACGTATTTCAAGTCTTATCCAAACCAGAATCCTTAAATTTTCCGGTCATATCATCAGAAAAGATCAGAAATGTTTAGACAAACTCATCGTTCAAGGAAAAGTTCCGGGAAGAAAACCCGTGGACATTCCGTCCGTCCCGTTGGGTGGACCAAGTTATCCATCTTATGAACAAACCACTTCATACACTGGTGCACGAAGCACAGAATAGAGAAATCTAAAGAAGAGCCCATAATGCAACACATTGATCACCCCATTCCCGAGAAAGAATTGAGACTAAGGAAGATCTGGTTGCCTATTGCTAGTTATATTCAAGAGTTTGCTTTGTATACATTTTTTATAAGCACAGCTGTTACGCTGCAGGGAAATCCATAACTACCATTGCGAGTGCAGCGCATGCGTAAACGTAACCATTCACGTTAGCCTTATATTCCTGCAAGTTGTACTCGGTAAGAAAATAGGATCAACAGAATTTTTTTTTTCTTTATATTTTACCTCCCCCCCTGAGTAGGGATTTACCCCTTTTTTATATCCTAAAGATATCGGCGAGGATGTCGTAATTCTGGTATGTTTACTTAGTTCCGCACCCGTATTACTACTAAGTACTGCAATTTATTATTATAATATGGCTTTTTTAAGGTTTTTTTTAAAAAAATTATGTCGCCAAGAGCAGAAAAATTACACCAGGACATGTTTTCTGTCAATATGATTTTATTTTATGTATTCAAGGATCTATCTCTATGCATGTGTAGAAGTAGGCACGATGTTTTTTTGGTTAACGATGTATTCTTTCTAATGAAAATAGTATAACAATTTCTAACCTGCGGTTAAACTTGTATCCTACATAGTCTATAGCGGCAAGATTGAAATAAAATATTAATGTCGCTCGAGTAATGTGGCTCACCAAAGTCGCACACCTGGGACACAGCGTTACCAGAACAAACATAAAACACAGTAGCGACAGTCCAACTTGGCACCTTTGCGCTCAAGGGGTTCGAGTTTGTAATGATCACATGACCTGTCGCTATATTGCTGGTATGATGCCTGCGAGTTTTTGAAATATTTAAATTCCTTCTTTCAAGAAAAATCCTATTCTGTAGAATAATAACCGGTCAAGTGCAAGTTGGACTTGCGCAATTAGTGTTCCACGTTGATTGCTTTTAAAATAAAAATTTTCATTTCAGAAGTATAAAATGATCAGTGACTTCACAAAAACACATCACAAATGAATTTTCAACAAAATTTTTTTCCGGTCTTTAGTGAAAACTGATGACCTTGAAATTTTTTGTTTTTTTTTATATACCAGATAAATTAGTAAAGGTAATACACTCGTGATAATTTTAGTTTAATCTACACCCTATAGAGACTATTCCAGAATTTTTTCAAAATTTTTGGATCAGTACTTTTCGAAATAAGCGATTTTTCGCCCTTTTTAAAAAATAATACGAAGAGAATTGTACGCAAGTATTACATTATATATATTTTTGAACTTATCTTTTTACAAGCTTTCATTTGACACCCCACACACAAAAAAAAATTTCACTTCCGATTTCACCCCCCAAAACTAACCCCTTAAGTCAGAATTTAACTTTCAAAACTATACGGCTCTGATGAGGCCATCAATTCCTATATTAGTACCAAATTTCAACTTTCTGTTTCAAATAGATTCGGAGAAAATCGGGTGTGACAGACAGACGGACGGAACACTAAAAATGAATTTTGCTGATTGAAAGGAAGGAAAAAAACAAAAAAAAGGTTTTTTTTAGAAACCTTTTTTATCAAGTTCTTATTAAAACAGATATACAAAAAAAAAAACGCAACGTTTTTAGGACATTATTTATTTAAATATCTAATTGTTGAATTTATATTTCTTAACTATTAGAGATATTGTGCGGGGGGAATGTTTATTTTGAGAATATATCTCTGCACACCTTCAGCTTTGCGCGTATAATGTCAACAGTCATGCTCCTTATATTTCAGTGAATCCCAGTAACCTGGTAATTATAATTATCATTTTACGTCGACTTTCCGTGCCTATAGACTACTTATATAAAAGATTAAATCCATGCACTGATTTATTCAAACTCATTCGTCCTGGAGAATTACTACTTTCGCAAACCCAGACACATCAACTGTTTTACAAATAAAATGTATCTCTAATATGAAAACACAATTATCATAATCTTTATATAATATATTGCATTATAAAAATAAAGAATTACGAATAAATTATCTTTTAGGATCTTTGGGAAATCTAAAAAGTCCTTTGGGAATACCACATATATTTTTACAAGCACCAACCGCACAACAAAAAACTTTCTTTTGACATCTTTTTTATAATCATTTTCAATTATAACGTCAAACGAGTCATTTATGTTTTTTTTTTTTTTTTTTTTTTTTATGGGTCTAGCACACGTGCTGCAAGGAAGTCCCTAAAGCGCTCCAGGAGCGGCACGAGTGCGGAAAAAGCGATTCGATTCGACACGTTGTTCTTGAATCGCTGTAAATTGTACTCGGTGGGAAACACAGCGCTGGGCAAATTATTCCAAAGGGATGACGTTCTCCATATAAAAGATTGCTTGAAAAGCGTTGTACGCGGAGTAACAAGCTGAACCTCATACGGATGCGAAGCACCAGCGCGACGTATTTCTAACATGCACCGCTTTGGGAGGAATTAAGCGGGCTACATCCTTCGAACACTTTCCATGAAAATACTTGTAGAACAGACTCAAGTCGCCAACCGTTCTTCGATGTTCCAGCGAATCAAGGCCGTCGGTCAATTCCGGGTCCCCAATCAGACGGACCGCTCTTCTCTGAACAGAATCCAACAAATAATAAAAAAGCAATTTCAGTACATCCTTTTGCATTTCTTAAGTAATGGGTGCCAGATCATACCTCTATGTATATAGGCAATTTACGTACTACTGTATTGGAAAATTATTATTAATGAATTTTGGAGTTCGTTATAAAAAGACTCTCCTTGAAATCCAGATGTAAACACAACCCGCAACCGCGCTGGCAGCCATCTTGTTGGTGTGATGGCGCATGAGTAATAAAAAACAGGACCTAAAAATTTTCTTGAGTGTTGCTACTGGGATTTACTCCCTTCTTAATGATTTTACTTAAAAATTTGATTCAAAAATAAGTAAAATTAGCTGGAATTCTTATAAAGATATGCAGTGAAATCCGTTTATAACGAACTCCAAAAATCACTAAAAATGGTTTACTATATCCAAAGTTCGTTACAAACAGTAAACAAAATCTAATATCTTTTTCATTACTTTTTTATTTAGATTAGGCGCTAATGCTTAGAAAAGTGAATAATAATTATTAAATTAAAAGAAAACGTTCAAAGGAAAATAAAACAAGTCACACTAAAGTTATTATTATGTATGTCGGTACATATACGAGTATAAACGAAAACATTAGTTTATACAATAAAACTAGTAATTTTCGTTTGTACAGTTTTACTTGAAAAAGAAATGGGGTTTATATAATTGTCAAGGTCACAAAAACTACTCCATATATGTTCAGGAACTTCACGAGATTCCAAAAATTGCGAGTTTCAGTCATTTTCTTAGTCATTTCTGAAATGGATGGAACATAAATATTATCTCCTTCTCCAAGCTCGTCTTCGTCGTCATTATCGCTTCAAATCTTTCCAGAAGTCACTGAAGTCACAAGCACATACATATTCTTCAAAATTAAAGTAGGAAATCGAGATTAAACATCTTTTTAATCTCGATTTCCACTGTACTTTGTTGAATGTCAGCATCGTAAACAAATTCTAGATAATAGGATCTTCTCGATGTTTTTCAATCCACTCTGTCAACGGTAGCTCATCATCTGAGTCATATCTACATTCCTTCCTTTAAAATCCGCCATGCCAAAAACAGTTTGTAATGGTTTTTCTACTGACTCTTTGCCAAGCCATATGGATAGAGTTTATAGCGTCCAAGAGAGTTACAAAAAACATGTTACCTTTATCGATCGTCTCTAACATTTTCATAAGTAAAATGTTTCTATAATGACATTTTAAAGAATGTATCACACATTGATCCATAGGCTGGAACTTTGCACTTGTGTTTAGAGGCATAAAAACCAATTATATTTGCTGTAGATCAACTTCAGAGTACGCTGGACAGTTGTCAATAAAAAGTAATATTTTTCTGTTTGTGAATTTTAATTCTTTGTCCCATTCGATCAGCTCGTTTTTAAAAAATTCTGATGTCATCCAGGCTTTACTGTTTGATTTGTACTTTACTGGTGAATGTTTGTTTTTAAAACACCTGGGATTGGCGGACTTTCTTATTACCAACCATTTTCTTTTCTCTGTTCCAGACATATTTGCAGTTATCAACACAGTAATCCTTACTTTTGTAATTTTCCACCAGGGCGATTCTCTCCGACAAACTTTAATGTTTTATCAGGCGTCATCTTGTAAAACAAACCCGTTTCTTACTTTTTTACAACTAAAGTTTTTTTTTCATAGATTGATAAGATTTCTTGCCTCTTCTTCCATATGGTAGGAACCGTAGATTCAGTTAAATTCAACTATTTGCAAACATCACTTTGTTTAACTCCATTTACTATTTTCATTATATTATCGTGTTTGTCTTTTATAGTAAAGGCTTTACATTTTTGTGTACTCATTTTAAAATAAAATCAATCAAATATACATTAGAACCGCATAACACAACAAGTGATTTGAAAATAATACTGCTCGAACTAGCGACGCGGCGGAAATAAGTAGAGTAGGGGTTTCCAACGAGTTTCGGTGAATTCCCTAGATCAAGTCGCGCAACGTCGAGCAGAGGGAGTGGCAAGTTCGTTATAAACGTACACAAAACATCCAAATTTGGTTCGCTTTATCCGGAAGTTCGTTATGACCAGGTTCGTTATAACCAATAAAAATTTGCATTGGTCTTATGGAAGTTTTTTCGTGCATTATAAAATAGTTCGTTTTAACCGGAAATTCGCTATAAACGGGTTCGTTATAAGCAGACTTCACTCTATGTATATAAAGTTAAAATTATCATTACTAGATCTGTTAAAGGTTATTACACAACCGTTATTAC
Source organism: Pachyrhynchus sulphureomaculatus (assembly GCA_019049505.1). NCBI lineage: Eukaryota > Metazoa > Arthropoda > Insecta > Coleoptera > Curculionidae > Pachyrhynchus > Pachyrhynchus sulphureomaculatus. Next base: position 76,021,943 of record CM032448.1, on the reverse strand, counting down.
CACTACACCAAACACTGTATTAGCTATGAGTGACTTTCTATCATCGATCCTGAGGATCGTTAGCGAAACGTGCGTCGAGTGCAAAATAACTTTTTGGTGTCGTTGTGAGAATGGTTGTGTAGTGTCATCATGCCAACGATTCCAAAACCCCTCCCCCCCTATTAAAGATTAGGTCTTGTCTTAATATTTTTTCCAATTTTATCAATATTAACTTAAATATTATACTTGTTCCTATTGAAACATCTTTTTTATACATATAGTAATTAAGGTCATGCGCGTGGGCAGAGAACAAAATAATGGGAATTCTAATCTCTATCAAATGTTAATCATAAAAATTGCCAGAAATAAACATTTAAAGATGATAAAAAATATTTTCAAAAAGTTAAGGTACCAACACACTGTTTATTTTAACAAATTTTATACAATGTTAAAAATGAAACATATCACCATAACTTGCCATCTGAGTCTGAGTCTGACTCTTCATTACATGCGTCAAAATAGGACATTTGTGGTAATTTATAAGGTTCGTAACTCTGAAAATAATCTATGGTAAATGGTATAATATTCTCTGGTTTTAGTAGCAGGAGACTCTGCAGATAATCGGCCAACATTTCACGTATCTCGGGATAATCTTTCTCATAGGTTTTCATTTTAAGTTCGGCTTCGGTCTAAAACGAGGATTATTTATGAAAAATATGTAGTAAAACTGTGGGAAAGCCATATATTATTAACTACCATTTGTGACTGCTTTTTCAGATTAAATCGCAATGTTTTTATTGTAATTTTAAAACATCCTTTGGAAAATTTGAAGTTTTCAGTGATGGCCAGTCAACTTTTTGTTTTTGAAACATACCATCATATTTCTTGTGATAGCTATCTATTCAAAAATAATAATACTATTTTGAAAAATTGTTAATGAACTAATAGATAATTCTTCATTTTTTGACCATAAACCCCAATATAAATACGCTTCAATTAATACTCGATGCCGAAGATCAAAAATCGACTACATTGTAGTTAACAGATGTAGCCTCCCTCTAAACTTGGCTAATGTAGACTGCGGCTACAGCTCATTATGTGCGAAAATTTATATAAAGATCAACATCAAAGTGAATCTGTACAAAAAATTAACATTGACTCAATTTGGGGCACAGTTATATGAAACAGCCCGACTGATACGAAAAATTCCCGAGAGGCCAATAGAAGAACAAGATACAAATACTAGCTAGGAAGAATTAGAAAGTAATATTTAAGAAGCAGCAATAGAAGCGCTTTAAGTACGTGTAAAACCAAACAAAACCACATGAGTAACAATACGTATGTTACGAAATAATTAAAGAGCAATGCAAAAGGAAAATGAAAACCTACATAAATTATCTGGCGGCAGAAACTGCAGAATCATACCATATGACACTGAGAGACTTTAACAAAAAGAATGGAGAGGAGCTTTGCACGCTTCAAAAACATACGAGAGCCGCCTTTTAAGTTTTTACAAATGGCCATTAGATGGCGGTATTGAGATGTGACATTACCATTGTTGTAAAATTTGATATTTGTTATTGTTAAAACAGTAGCAGCTCAGAAATTGGCCGAGTAGTCAGTTTTGTGAACAAATGAAAATTTTACTTGAAGGTTTTCGTTGGATAATGTTTTACGATTTTAGTAAAGGCCTAACTCGACAACAATGCCTCGAATCGCTTTATTCAACTTTTGGTAATGAATCATCATCAGAAAAGACTGTTTACAATTGGTTTGGCAGAATTTCGTCATGGTCGTGTTTCTGTCAGCGATGAATTTCGTGAAGGTCGACAAAAATCGGTTGTTGTTCCAAAAAACATAGATGCTGTGCGCAACATGATTGAAGATGATGGGCATGTGACTTGCTGTTAGATAGGGCATCCTTAGGCATATCGAAGACTGCAGTACATTCGATTTTGCACGAACAATTAAATGTGAAAAAGATCTGTTCTCGATGGATTCCGCCTAATTTGACCGAAACTTAAAAACTGGTTCGTGTCGATTGGTGTAAGGAAATGCTCAAAAAATTCAACTGAGGACATGCAAAATCCAACAAAAGTGGTTCGTTCGCGAACCACTTCCAAGAAAATGATCGCTTGTTTCTTTGATTATACCGGACGCATGTAAAAGTGTATAAATCTTAAAGAGAATATTTTGAAAAGAATAAAACGATTTATACCAAATTTTTTTTTCATTTCATTGTTTTTGTAAAAACTTAAAAGGTAGTCCTCATGTAGTGGTTATGCAAACACAAATAAGAAAAGCTAATAAACTCATGTGCATCAATAAGATTAAACAAGAAACGTAAGTAAAATATTTGACAGAATATTTCAAGACAGAAGGAAAATACGGAAATAAAAATACCAGAGATAGTAACAAACGACGAACTTTCGATAAACAAAAATGACGTAGAAATATCTCATCAAAACATCAAAAACGAATACTCCCCAATAAAATCTGACATCACGAAATAAGAAGAAGCAAAATTGACGGGCACGTTGCTCAGGCAGAGAATGAACAGGAGTTTAGATACGGGATATTTTGTACGGATGCCCATTTTCATCATAAGGCAAATTACCGAAAAATCTACAATAGTTCTTATGTTTTATTGACTTAGAGAAAGCCTTGGATCGGGTACAAGTAAAAGATGTATCTCCTTTACGAAAAACTTGTACCACACAACATGAAAACCATAGAACTGTATTGTAAAATTAATATGGAATTTTGGTTTTTTCCCTAAAAAATAATCATTACTAACCGATATTTTCAAAAAGATAATAAGATAATGATACCTTATGGTGAGACATTAATCACGAAAGAAACTACTCGCACGTCCCAAACTTTTTTTATTGTTTATCTGAGAAATTGAAAAAATTACGTACAAAATCAGCATTTTTTCAGAACAAAAATAAGTACCATAAAAAGTGGAATAATGCTACTGATGTTTTCATATCACGCATAGCTTAGTCTCCTCTACATCCTCTCTATGTTAAAGTTGAAAACAAGATAAAAAAAAAATGATAAAATGATTTATCCAGTACTTTTCTTCTAAAAAAGACAAAAAAATGCAGAGGAAATTAAAAACTTTGTAGAATAGAATAAAAGCTTAAGTCTTGAGAAGGAAGAACACAATGGGAATGAAAGATATATGCAAGATTAGGGACATACATGGTATTATGGACATGCATGGTAATGTAATAACAAACAAAAGAGATATTTTACAGGTCATCGAAATATTTTATCATCTATAATATATATAAAATGCAACGTCTCTCTGTCTGTCTGTCTGTCTGTCCGTTAGTGCGCTTATCACTGGAGAACCACTTATCCGATTTACGTACCTTTTTTTTTAAAACATACATATGTTCTCTGGCCAGGTTATAGGCTATATTTTATTACGATAGGTAGCATAAGGAATGAGCAGTGACGTAAAATAGTGAATAATGTCGAAAAAAAGTTTGCCGCTAGCGCGTTGCCTTGCAATACAACCGCCTAAACCATTAAATATGGAACAATATTATGTTGCAGAGAATATCTATAATCTATAATATATATAAAATGCAGTGTCTCTCTGTCTGTCCATTAGTGCGTTTATCACGCGAAAACCACTTATCCGATTTATGTGTCTTTTTTTTTAAATTCATACATATATTCTTTGGCCAGGTTACATAATAATAATAATAATCTATATCTATAATATATATAAAATGCAACGTCTCTCTGTCTGTTTGTCTGTCCATTAGTGCGCTTATCCCTCGAGATCCACTTATCCGATTTACGTGATTTTTTAAATTCATACATATGTTCTCTGACCAGGTTATAGATATATATTTTATTACATCTATAATATATATAAAATGTAACGTATATCTGTCTGTTTGTCCGTTTGTGCGCTTATCACTGGAGAACCACTTATCCGATTTACGTGCTTTTTTTTTAAACATGCTAAACCATTAAATATGAAACAATATCATGTAGCAAAGAATATCTATAATATATATAAAATGCAACGTCTCTCTGTCTGTCTGTCTGTCCGTTAGTGCGCTTATCACTGGAGAACCACTTATCCGATTTACGTGCTTTTTTGTTAAACATTCATATGTTCTCTGGCCAGGTTATAGGATATATTTTATTACGTTAGGTGACATAAGGAATAAGCAGTGACGATAATAGTGAATCAAGTCGGAGAAAAGTTTGCCGCTAGCGCGTTCTCTTGCAATACACTGCCTAAAGCATTAAATATGGAACAATATCATGTAGCAAAGAATATAATATATATAAAATGCAACGTCTCTCTGTCTGTGTGTCTGTCCATTAGTGCGCTTATCACTCGAGAACCCCTTATCCGATTTACGTGTTTTTTTTTTAATTCATACATTTGTTCCCTGGCCAGGTTATCTATAATTTTCTATCTAGAATATATATAAAATGCAACGTCTTTCTGTCTGTCTGTCTGTCTGTCCGTTAGTGCGCTTATCACTTGAGAACCACTTATCCGATTTACTTGTTTTTATAAATTTAAACATATGTTCTATATAATTCGATATAAGCCTAGATAATGGGAGATAAGGAGAAATAATGGGAGATAAGGAGAAATAATGGGAGATAAAGGAGAAATAATGGGGGATGAGCAGAGTTAAGCCTATATAATCGAAATTATGTAGAGATAATGGGAGATTAGGAGAAATATTGAGAGATAAGGGGAAATAATGGGAGATATTTTATTACGTTGGGTAAATTAAGGAATAAGCAGTGACGATAGTGGTGAATCAATTCCACGCGAGCGGAGCCGCGGGCCCGGCTAGTCAATTATATACCTTACAAGATAAGAGAACAGAAATCAACATACCAAAAGTCCTAAATCAGGGGTCGGAGCATATCCCAGACATCACAGAAGAAGAAATCACATCAGCCTTAAAGGACATTAAAAAAATAACAAAACCCCGTGTGAAAACAATATTGTAGTAGAGGCAATTAAACAAGGAGGACAACAAATTATCAAATCACTTAAACTGTTATTCAGTAAATGCCTCCTGGAAGGAATAACTCCATCGCAATGAAATAATGCAACTATTGTCATCATGCATAAAAAAGGAGATACTTCAGACCTTACAAACTATCGACCCTTTAGCCTACTGAGCCATGTATACAAGTTATTCACGAAAATACTTACCAAACGTCTAGCAAATAAATTCGAGTTTTTCCTTTCAAAAGAACAGGCAGGTTTCCACTCGGAGTATGGAACAAACGACCATCTGCTTACAGTGAAAAATCCTCATTGAAAAATGTATAGAATATAATAAGCCTCTTGTGCTCATATTTGTGGACTTCAAAAAGGCTTTTGATTCTGTAAATCAGTAGAGACTTTTGGAAGCGCTTGCTGAGTGTCGTATTCCATGTAATTAAATACATATATGAAAATGCCACCGCTCATATTAAAACACAAATTAATCAATCCACCAGCAGATTTCGAATCGAAAGAGGAGTGCGGCAGGGTGAGACGCTCTTTCCCAAGCTTTTCGTAACACTTCTAGAAAGTATTCTAAAGTCAATAAACTGGGAAAGAATGAGACTTAACATTGACGGCGAAAAGTTAAATCACCTCTGTTTCGCCTACGCCATTTTCTTAATAACATACAAAATACAAGAAGCACGAACTATGCACAAAACATGCTTAAGAAGCTTTAGGAAAGGTTGGTCTAAAAATCGATCTATTCAAGACCCAGTTTATGATAAATCTTGTATTAAGCGACACTATAAAACTGAATAACGTAGAGATAGAGCAAGTGCACCAATATAAATACCTGGGACATGAAATCAGCATAGGAAGAGATAACCAAACACATGAAATTCAGCAGCGAATAGGCCTCTCCTGGGCTGCATATGACAAACTGGCCTATGTATTCAAATCTAACCTTCCTATATGTTTAAAAAGAAAGATGACAGATGCATACTCCCCGTTTTTACGTACGGAGCCGATACTCTCACAATGACGAAGAGAAACATCAATAAAATATGTGTCATGCAACGAAAGATGGAGAGGTCAATGTTAGACGTTACTCTTAGAGATCACGTCCCCAATCGCATTATCAGGAAGAGAACCGAGGTACAAGACGCAGTCAAATTCATTCTACATCTTAAATGGAACTGGGCTGGGCATGTTGCTAGGTTTAAGGATGGGCGATGTACAAAGAGAATCATAGAGTGGCGACCAAGATCCGAAGCCTATCGGAGTAGAGGTAGACCACCAAGTCGGTGGACCGATGATTTGAAAAGAGTGGCTGGAAATTGGGTACAAGCGGGCCCAGAAACAGAAAAAAAGTGGCAAGACTTGAGGGTGGCTTTCGCCCAGTAGTGGACAGTATAAGCTGATGGTGATGATTTCTTCTAAACATGAAGTTCTTCTCACCTTATATGTTTTATTAAAAATTTTTATGCTTAAAATTTGCCCATTCTCACAACTCAAAAATTTGGAAAAATATATAGAAACTATACAAAATTTTCCCATCTCTTTCACACCTTTCCCCTATTAAAATTTATAGTAATGAAAAAATGAGTTAATTTTCATATTCCTACAGTCTAAGAACCCTGAGGAGAGCATATATCATGATATATCTGAAGCAAACCCTCTAACCCCCTACCCCGCCCCATTACCTCCTTACCCCATCCTATTAACCCCTTATATATTGTACCATAAATAATATGCTTAAAATTTGTCAATTGCATCGACCAAAAAACCTGCAAAAATTCTCAAAGTAGTATTGATATTATATAATATTTAGCGACCCCCACACCGTTTACCCCCTGAACCTAATTTTTGAATTCCTCCACTCCACATTCCAAAAACCTCGAAAAGGACATATAACGTTATATATACTAAACATCTCCTTTAGTCGCCTCCCCCACCCCTTTTCTGTTTTACTGTAAATATTTATGCAAAATTTTGTGATTAATTTATTCATCACAACAAAAAACCAGGAAAAGTAACCATATTAGTAGTAAAACCCGACAAAATTTTATCGACTCACACTCATTTCATCCCCTTCGCCTTAAGCTGTAACTTTGAAATTGATAGCTCATTTCGTTTAAGACTTATCGTTCCAACAAACCGACACACAGACAGATAGATCAACGGAAATGAGTGACTATGTTTGTCGTGATCTAGGTTCCCTAAAACGTAAAGAATAGCAAAAATCTCTGGTTTTGACTTATTCACGAATACATTATTTGCCTTTAAGAAGGAAACCAAAATATATGATTTTCAGATTTCTGGCAATACTAACAAGGACATATAACATATAGCCTGAAAAGTTAGTCATATTTTGCCTGAACATTTGGGCATGAGAAAGCTCTGTTCGAAATGGGTACCGCGTTTGCTCACAGTGGACCAAAAAAAACAACGTGTTGATGATTCTGGGCGCTGTTTGGACCTGTTTAAGCGAAATAAAAAGGATGTTATCATGCGATATGTGACAATGGCTGAAACATGGATCCCCACTACACACCGGAATCAAATCGGCAGCCAGCTGAGTGGACAGCAGCCGGTGAAAGCTGCCCGAAGCGACCAAAGATACACAGTGGGCTGGGAAGGTTTTGGCCTCTGTATTTTGGGATGCGCATGCAATAATTTTCATCGACTATGCTAAGAAGGGAAAAACCATCAATAGCGAATATTATATAAAGTTATTGGTGCGTTTGAAGGCAGAAAGCGCAAAGAAACGGCTTCAAAGGAACAAGAAAAAAGTGCTCTTTCATCAAGACAATGCACCGTGTCACAAGGCAATGGTTACCATGGCAAAATTGCATGAATTTAAGTTCGAGTTGCTTCCTCATCACACGATATTCTCCAGATTTGGCCCCCAGCGACTATTATCTATTCGCAGATCTCCAAAAAATGCTCGCGGGAAAGAGATTTGGCTCCAATAAAGAAGTTATCACCGAAACTGAGGCCTATTTTAAAGGCAAAGACAAATCCTGCTACAAGAAAGGTATAGAAATGTTAGAAAAGCGTTGGACTGATTGTATCGCTCTTGAAGGAGACTATGTTAATGAATAAAGTCGAATTATGCAAATAAAATGTGTTTTAAGTAGCTAGACCAAAAACTTTTCAGCCTACGTGTTAGTATGATATATTCGGTCTTTCACTCTTATACTGACTCCAACTGCTTCACTCCAAGCGATATAAGTCAACAAGTATAAGGTCTTTTTTTGACTGGAAGTACTGTAAATGACCTACGAAAATTGGTAACTGTTTTTCATGATATAGATACGAGGTACGTAGGTAAAAATTTATGAGATACGATACTTTCCTAGTGAAGGAACAGTTAAAAAAACAGGTTGCTTGAGGTTTGCATTTTAAAAATAAGTAAATACTTAATTCGACCCTTTTTAATAATACTAATAATAATAATAACAGCTTTATTCCCAACAGTAAGAACCATTTACAGGGAAAACAAAAAAGAATATGAATGAAATTTTCTCTTGAAACTAAGGTACTAAAGTAACAACAAAAATAGACAAAAACAACAAAAAAAAAAGAAGAAAGAAATAAATAAAAATGAATACAGAAATTAAATGAATCAGTGCAGTACAAATTAGAATAAAAGTGAAATAAAACAAATATTAGTTACATACATCCAACAAGCAAAACAAGTTTCTAAAAGAATTTTTATAAATGTCCTATCAAGTGAAATGATCTAAACATATTGAGCGAATCTTATTTTCGATGTCTGTAAAAATGTCACATTCATTAATAATTAAGTTAAATTTATTGCACATAACATTGATTGGTTCAATTAACCTGAGATTACTCCTAGCACGTGAACAAACAAAAGTAGCAGTATTTCGTGAATTAATTCTAGGCACCAATATAGCCACCTCCGATAACAGCTGAGGACAGTCGATGACTCCGTGCAACAATCTATACAAGAAAATTATAGACGAACACTCTCTGCGAGCTTCAAGTGATTGAAAATTAAATCTCTCCAATAACAAAGAGTACTCTATTCCTCTCATTGGATAGACACCATCTACCTTATATGATAAATCTTTTAGAAATCTTTTTTGAACTCGTTCTAGCATTAGTTTGTAGCATAAATAATATGGGCTCCAAATAAGAGAGGCATACTCTAGTTTGGATCTCACATAAGACTGATATAGCAGTATTAAAGATCATTCGCTATTAAAGCTTCTACAGTTGCGCACTATAAAACCATATAGACGATTGGCTTCCAGCGTTACGTTATTAATGTGATTAGAAAAATTCATTTTGTTATCGAATACTACTCCCAAGTCCCTTACACTGTTCGTGCGCCTGAGAGTTGACGTTCCTAGTGAATATTCATATATTATTATATAGTTTTTCCTCGTCACCGACATAATTTTACATTTAGAAATATTCAAGTCTAATTTATTGTGCTTACACCAATCCTCAAGCACGCAAAGCTAAGTTTGAAGCACTTTACAGTCCTGAATACATGAGACGGGCGCATACAGCTTGAGATCATCAGCGAAAAGCAGCCCGCCACAATTCAGAGTATCACAGAGGTCATTAATATGTAGCAAAAATAGTAGGAGACCAAGATTGGATCCCTGTGGCACGCCCGAGGTTGCGGTATAGGAATCGGAAATATATCCATTATAGTGTACTGATTGAGAGTGCCCCCCCCCCCCCGCACAACAAACTGCACGCATCCACAGCAAAACCCATACGCCAAAGCTTCTGCAGTAAAACGAAATGAAATATTCTATCAAAGGCTTTAGAAAAAGTCCGTGTATATTACGTCAACCTGCCCTCCTGCGTCTAATATGTTCTCTGTAAAGTTTGTATAAACTCCCAAGTTTGTTACAGTGGATCTACCATCAATAAATCCATGTTGATGGGTTGACAGAATACCTCTAACCTGAGTATAAATGCGATGATACAGAATTACTTCAAATAGCTTCGAAAAATTGTTGAGAATAGAAATAGGTCGATAATTGTTTACCTCGCTACGTTCGCCGGACTTGAAAATGGGGCACACCCTCGTTTCTTTCCAGCTCCCCGGAAATGTTAACGTCCTTAACGCCAGATTAAATATGTATTTTAGAGGCACCATAAGTGCACCCACACAATCTTTAACCATAAAAGATGGAATACCATCAGGTCCTGCAGTCAGCCTATTCTTTAATATTTTAGCAGCGTGTTGAATCTCACTGTCTGTTACAGAAGCCAATGAAATGTCAACACTACTGAAAAGCTGACAAGCACTCTCCGGAACAAAATCGATTTCATTCTCGTTAGACAAGAATACACTTTCAAAATAAGAAGCGAACACATTTACTATGTCTTGCGGCTTTTCATACCAAGCACCGCGCAAATGAATTGCTCCTGGAATCCTTGATTCTCGATTCTTCTGATTAATAAAGGACCAAAACTTTCCTGAATCACTGTTAATTGCTTTCTGGACACCAAGTATGTACCTATCAAAAGCTGACTTGCACTTAACCTTAATCAATCTTCTAATATTTGTAACTTCGATATTATACCATGGATCACCGGTTTTTTTTATATTTGATCTCATTAGGTATTTATATTTAATATCCGTAATTATTTCTGATGTATACCAAACAGGAAATTTTCGCTTGAAATTTTTACGAAGTGGAACATAAGTATCTAGTTACTCATAGAGTCTGTTATAAAACTCAATAACTGCGATATTAACGTCAGTACACTTACCCAGATTGGTCCAATCGGTAGACAGCAGAGAGTCATGTAATGACAAGAAATCGGCCCGTTTAAAATTGTACGCTCTTATTAAACAATTAGGGACACTCTGGGTTATATTACTGCCTAGATTAAAAAGATTAACAATTAGTGCGGGATGATAGGCATCCTCAGAAATAATCGGAACAAGGTTATGCACAACTGAACATTTAAAGTTACTAAAAACTAAATCCAAAATATTGCCAGTGTTTCTAATATTGTTATATTGCTCAAAATTAAAGAAGTTCATGAAGGTGCCAATCTCCCTCGCGTTGATATCATTATTGTCACGGCATAATGGGATATTACACAAAAAAAAAAACTAAATGAAGTGGAAATATTAGAACTGAAACACAATTTTGAGATTTCTCGGCTCCTGAAAACCTGAATATGATTGTACAAAGCAACACTTCTCACCTCATCCAGCACCCGTGTAACTCTGTAGGTGTTGGTCATAAACAATTGAAAATAATGAAATCCTAACACAATTTTTCAGATTACTCGACTCCAAGAATCTCCTCCCTCACCACTATTAATGTTTTATTTATATATATTTTTATAAATTATTATATGTTTAATTATAAATGTTGATACTTAAAATTTGTTAATTATACCCACCAAAAACCAGTAAAAAACTCTCATATACAAAATTTATTGATCACCAGCCCTTCCCTTAAAGCAATACAGCTCATAAACTGTTAAATCCCATTTCTATTTCAAGTATTATATGTGTACTAAATTTAGAATCGATATCTTATTTCGTTTGAGAGTAATGGTGCCAGCAGACAGACAGGCCGACGGAAAAGTGAAGGTATGTTTTTCGTGATCTAGGGACCCTAGGGGTTATTTTTTATAAGTATAATAATAATAATAACACGACACAACCATCCAAATGAAATACACAGAAAAAATCTCCAAATACAGAGACCTTGCAACAGAAATAAAAAGGCTATGGAAACAAGAAAAAATCATCATTGTCCCCCTCGTCATATCAGCCACGGGCCTTACACTATACTTAGTACAATTAGGACTCAACACAAACATATACAGAAACATTCAGAAGTCAGTGACTTTGAAAACATGTAACATTGTCAGGTCATTCCTTAATACACAATGGTAATAGCGTTTGTGCTGACTTGGCCTGGGCCCGTCAGCCAACATAATAATCTTTATTGTCTAATAGATTTTTTTTACAAGACAATTAAGCATAAATAATATATATTACAAAGGAGACAGAAAAAAAAGGAAAAGTAAAGTATTAGTATAGAACAAAGGAAACAGATAATATTAAAAATCATATAGAATTAAATCAAACTGGAAAGTTAAAATTAAAAAGATACACTTGGAATAAATAACTATATATCCAAGACCCAGTTTATGACAATGTATTAAGCGACACTATAAAATATAATAACGTAGAGCAAGTTCACCAATATAAATACCTAGGACATGAAATCAGCATAGGACGAAATAACCAAACACATGAAATTCAGCGGCGAATAGGTCTCTCCTGGGCTGCATATGGTAAACTGGCCTACGTATTTAAATCTAACCTTCCTATGTGTTTAAAAAGAAAAATATTTGACAGATGCATACTTCCTGTTCTTACGTACGTAGCCGATTCTCTCACAGTGACGAAGAAAAACATCAATAAAATATGTGTCGTACAACGAAAAACGGAGAGGTCAATGTTAGGCGTTACTCTTGGAGATCACATCCCAAATCGCATTATCAGGAAGAGAACGGGGGTACAAGATGAAGTCAAATTCATCCTACATCTTAAATTGAACTGGGCTGGGCATGTTGCTGGAATTAAGGATGGGCGATGAATAAAGAGAATCATAGAGTGGTGAACAAGATCGGACCTATCAGAGTCGGTGGACTGATGATGTGAAAAGAGTAGCTGGAAATTGGGTACAAACGGGCCCAGAACAGAAAAAAGTAGAAAAACTTGAGGGAGGCTTTCGTCCAGCAGTGGACAGTATAAGCTGATGATGATGATGATGATTTCTTCTAAACATGAAGTTCTGCCCACCTTATGTGTCTTATTATAAAGGTTTATGCTTAAAATTCGCCCAGTAGTGGACAATATAAGCTGATGGTGATGATTTCTTCTAAACATGAAGTTCTTCTCACCTTATATGTTTTATTATAAATTTTTATGCCTTAAAATTTGCCCATTCTCACAACTCAAAAATTTGGCAAAATATATGGAAACTATACAAGATTTTCCCATCTCTTTCATACCTTTCCCCTATTAAAATTTATAGTAATGAAAAAATAAATAACTATATAAGCAACAATTTATTTCTTTAAACATTTGACAAATTACGCAAATGACAAGTTGTTCACGTCAATGTCGTTACAAGTATTGTTGAAAATGCTTTTAGCCTGAAACAGTGGTGTTTTGATGAGAAAATTAGTTGATGCAGTAGGTAAATAGAAAACAGAAGAGGTTCTGACCAATCTATTAGGAACGTGAAATGGGTCTAGCCGTACTTCCATGGCGAAATTGCCCCCGATAGGAACCTATATCGTAACCTATGCTATAATGTAGAGGAGGCTAATAGTAGTTGATACAAAAGATACTACTTCTCTATCTTGGTTAATCGTGGAGATATTTAAAAAAAGTGTCCGATGATGAAAGCGATATATCTAAGTAACTTTTAAAGCTAGGAGAATAAAACTAAATGGCAGTGTTATGGTACACTCTCCAATTTATTTTACAAAAGTTTCCGATCGGCCCGGCCTAAATAAAAATATTAGAAAAATGCAAATAAAAATTTTATCAATCGATTTCTATCAGATCTAATTGAATGACCACTTTGAAAAAAAATATATAATATTTATCTATGTATCACCTAACAACGTGCCAAGTTTCATTGAAATCCAAGCGGTGCAACATGTTGAAAAAAAAAGTAAGTGGACATGTACTCTGCGACCGCTACGATAACGCATTTAAACGTAATCGTTATTATTATTTTACTAACGAATTTCACAAATATCACCACTTAAAAATTCCCCGATACTTACGAGTATGAAAGACTTACGTATGCGCTTAGTTACGAATGATTTCAGGAATACCTCCCCGTGCGTTAGCGCCCCACGCGCCTATTAAGTCCGTACATGCATATGCTGCATGTACGTTTACGTACGTGATTATGATTAGCGCATAGCTGTGGTGCATTCTTGTTCTTCCTATTTACTTAGTTTCACAAATTCCTAATTGAGAGACGTGTTGTTTATGTTAAAAAATATATAATATTCAGTGGATAAAAGAATGAAAATATTTCTTTTAACAAAGCTTGATATCGAGCCTCTATTGGTATTGTTTTGATATTAGATTTTGAGTTAAACAAATCACAGTATTTATGAGTCGAAACTACCCTCTGAAACGGCAGTATCATAAAATCCTCTTCGGAACTGTGATGTATATGAAAGTCCTCATCATCATCATCATCATCATCATCATCATAATAATATTCTTCCTCGTTTGTTGATTCAAGTTGGAAGATGTCGCTTTGTTCTGTATCTATATCAATATGAGAAGGTCCTGCGCTTACGTCGTCAGTAGCCGGGTACGGGATCAATCGACATTTATTACACAGAACATCTCCAACTTTAAGTAGTTTCATGTGAGGAACGCACATAGGGGTATTTGAACGATCTACGCGGCCAAAATTATTTTTTCGGTTCTATTGTATGCTAAATTATATTACCAAGTTAAATTAATCAGTTACTTTGCATAAAATTACTTAATTTGTAATAAAAAATAAAAAAAACGAAACTTAATTTTACAAAAAAAAAAAAAATTTTAAATGAAAAACATTTATTTACAAAATAAATGTAAAATTTAAACATATAACACCCGTCTTTTGCGTCGAGGGTTAAAAATACACTATAAACAATCACATTTTGCCGTCCACAAACGTATTTTCATCTTCACTTCCAGAAGAACACAGTGGGTTCGGCTCTGCAGGTTGGAGCATTTCTAGCGTCTCTGGTAGGAATGAATGTGACTTTTATCCTCTTTATTCGCCTCATACTGCTCAACAAAGGATCGGAACTTAAAAGTAACGATCAAAATCTTGTCGGTAAGACCGAAAGTGCTTGTTGCCTCTGCGGCTTCTTCAGACAGCTGCCCAATTGGTAACAAAGCATTTTTTATTATCTCTGCGCCATGAGCAAGTATCTTGTGCATCGTGGGTGTCCTGGGATGCCACGGGTAGAGGTCCACATATATCATATTTTTCTGGGTCGACTTTATGTCCGCTTGAGATTGTCTCCAAAATGACTTTTAACCTATATAACAGGTCATAGCTAAGGCCCGTTATTTCTGCTGCCAGTTTCGGGTCTTCAAAAAATCTTCGACTGGTGTTCCCATCATTGGTGTTTCCAAAATTTGCCTTTGGCATATCGACCAATAACCCGGTTTCATTGCGAAACCGGGTCTGGATTTCAAGTTTCCTCTCTTTCTCGAGTTCCTTTTCAGCCTCTGTTTTTCTTTCTCTATATTTTTTTTACTGGCAGTTTATAAGCCAGATGTAGGACACTCTCAAATAATCTTATACTGGCATGTAATACTAAGAGACCGAATTGTACTGCCTCGGGATTAACTTTTTTTGTTATATCCAATCTGTTAAAATCCTTTGAGGTTGCACCACAAAATATAGCACCGGCTTGTTGCTGTGGTTCCAGTGGCGGCATTACACACTTTTCCATCCACCATCATGATAAATTTGTGTTCGACTATAAACTTTTTCTCATCCAAATCAACCTCAGTAGGAATGAGAGAATCAACTGATTTATTCACGTAGTTAATTTCTTGTTCTGTGACATCAGTACTCTCTTTGATAAAACGAAATCTTATTTGCCGACAAAAACGCGGAGTCGGATTCTCCCACACGGTTTTTTCATTATTTTTTCCACACACTAGTTTTAGAGGCACGAAGCAACTTTGAAATATATTGCTATCCGAATCCGCATCACTGTCAAACTTATGTTTATATTGGGATCGTTGTGATCCGTCGCAACCCCATTTATGAATCATCGTTAGGGTATTCCGTTTTTGTTCATTTAATGCTTGCAATACCTCTTCCAGGTAGTCGGACAATCGTGTAACAGTAAGATCCATGAAGGGCTGTAATTGAGCTTCCGCACTAGTGCTAGTTATCTTGCACGCTTCTGGTGGCGGGTAACACTTTTTTTTCCTTTTGTAGGAGGCTATAACACGGAAAAATATGTTTATTCCTTTTTCTTATGATTTCATATTGTTCTCTTGTTAGATCTGCGTCTATGTACATTTGGATTGCTTCCTTGACAGTCAAAGGGCTACTTTTATTTTTGATGATTTTGTGCGATAATACACCTTTTCATGTTTCGTTGCCCGAGTTGGTGTAGTGATGATTTCTTTGAGTACATTTGAAGCATCTCGCTTTCCCATTTTTCTCAACTCAACTTGCGCGGCATGCACTATCACCTCCCTCTTCAAAGGTAGAGCGAAGCTCCTCCGTCTTTCTTCTTTTACTTCTCTCGCTCAATTGTTCAAAAGGTTTGCTTGGTCCACCAGATCGATTTTGCAGACTGTCAACCACTTGAATTTCAAAGGTTCCTTCTAGCCATGAACTATTGTATTGAACAAATATGTCTTCCTTATTATGGGCTTTGATCCATCTACGTTTAACTTCAGATTTAAAATGAGAAAAATTCCTTTTTAAGGTTTGTATTTGCTCTTGTGTATATCCTTCAGTTGACAAAAGTTGTTCTTTCAAGCAATTTAGTTTGTCTTCCAAATAAGGTAAATTTTCCTTCATCATGCTGTCAAACAAGTATTTCCAGGTCACAACCTTCATGCCCGATGTACCAAGTTTTTTGTTTTTGTTTTTGTTTGTTTTTGTTGGGCAGGGCGCATCGACAGCTAAGATCATTTAGCGCCCCACTAGAGTTAGTTTGGTATAAATAGATTAGACTATGAAGTTGAATTCTTTTAAGTAATTGGTTATATCTTTTCTTTAAGTGGGACAAAAGATTTTATGAGGATGGTGATGTTGGATGGGATGCCGTGGGTGTCTCTCAAGTTTTGATGTTGAATGGATTCGATTAGATGTAACACTGATAAGGGGGAGTCACATTTAGGACAGAGTGGAGGGGGATCTCTCTTTATAGGTGTACATGTGTGGAGTAGGTGTGTCCCAATGCCAGTCTTCTCATTATTACATTATGTCTTCGGTTCAATTCTGTGGAGTTAAGGGGAGGAAATACATTGGTTTTGATGGACCATAATTTGTTGTTGGGTTCTTCCAAGTCCCATTTGAGTTGGAAGAGAGAGCTGTGTAGGTGTTTTATGAAGATGTTAAAATCAGAGTAGTGATTCTCTCCCATGTTCATACTGCCCCTTTCTATGGCAAGTTAGCATAGCATAATCCGCTCTGTCGTTATGAGGGTTGCCTATGTGACTGGGCAACCAAAGCAAGGATATGGTACGTTTCTTCAAGGTGGCCGTGTGTACATCAAATCCAGAATTTGCCTGATATAGTTGAAATTGAGATTTCTAGAATTGATGGCTTTGAGAGCGCTTAGGGAATCAGAAATTATGAGAGTTGGTTGTTGGATGTTTGCTTGGAGGGAATATCTGATAGCCTGGCAATATTTGATTGCCAACAATTCTGCGGAGAAAAAATAGAAATATGTTTAGGTAATGTACCAAGTGAACCTACACCAAAGAATCGTTAAGTTAAAATTGATAAAATCAAAATCTATTTTTTCTCACAATTTTGACCATAATTTTCAAAGTCCCAAGATGTATCTTATCCGGACTTATCCGGGGCTAGTTTTTTGATTTATTATTCACTGAAACTACCAACTTTAGAATATTATCAAAATTATAGCCGGATCTAACAGGGAAGTATGAAAACGATAGTAAAACATATTTTTTTTTTACAAAATAATACTCGTGGAAAAGACCTTTCTTTACCGTCCCTTACGTTGACTCACAAATAAGTAAATGATAAAAATTTTATGAAATAACATATTTTCATACATGTTCTTTGAGCATCCATCACTTTTTCCACTACTTTAGAACTTATAGACATAAAATTCCACTTTCACAATTATGATTTTTAAGAGCGCCGAGAACTGATAACGTACACGAGGTAACAGGATCGAATTCCGACTGACATAAAAACAGGTAAGACTGCACGGGTGGGGTTGGAAGCGGTTGTCTTTTGTTCTCGGAAGGGGCCTCTGTCTCTGGTAGTCGGTTACCTGGCAATATTTTATGTTTTGATTTTTTGACTTTTGGCCGCGTGGAAACTACGTATGCACTTCATCTTCAGTTCGCAATATTTTCTTTCGTTTTCCATCCTTCCGCAATATAAATATTGAATATTATATATTTTTAACATAAACAACACGTCTGTCAATTAGGAATTTGTGAAACTGAATAAATAGGAAGAGCGAGAATGCACCGCAGCTATGCGCTAATCATAATCATGTACGTAAACGTACGTGCATGTACGGACTTGATCGGCGCGTGGGGCGCTAACGCACAGGGAGCTATTTCTGAAATCATTCGTAACTAAGCGCATACGTAAGTCTTTCATATTCGTAAGTATCGGGGAATTTTTAAGCGGTGTAGTAAAATAATAATGATTACGTTTAAATGCGTTATCGTAGGGGTCGTAGAGTACATGTCCACTAACTTTTATTTTTTTTTCAACATGTTGCACCACTTGGATTTTAATGAAACTTGGCACGCTGTTAGGTGACAGACAAATATTATAAATCTTTTTCAAGGTGGTCATTCAATTAGGTCTGATAGAAATCGATCGATAAAATTTTTATTAGCGTTTTTCTAAAATTTTTATTTAGGCTTGGCCCATCGGAAACTGTTGTAAAATAAATTGTAGAGTATACCATAACACTCCCATTTAGTTTTATTTTCCTAGCTTTAAAAATTACTTAGATATATGTATCGCTTTGAAAAAAGTCATCATCGGGCCCTTTTTTTTAAATATCTCCACTATTAACCAAAATAGAGAAGTAATATCTTCTGTATCAACTACTATTAACCTGCTCTACATTATAGCATAGGTTACGATATAGGGTCCTATCGGGGGCAGTTTCACCATGGAAATACGGCTAGACCCTTCACTTGAAACAATAAGTCAGGAGAGTCAATAAGAGATTTACATAATTTTATAAGAAAACAAACCAGATGGTAATTTCTTCGATTCGTTTTTTTTTTTTTGGTAGCTGAGAGCATTCAAAAAAAACAAATTTTCGCTGCGATTAGCTGCATGAAAACGCGCGCGTGCGCTAAGAGCTCGTGCGCGCTTGTTTATTTATCCACATTATTGCTGCAAAAAATTAACGTATTTTTTATATGTTACCCGCAAATGTATGAAAAATAAGCCGACGTTGGTCATTTTAGCCAATTATTTAATTAATATTGAAATTGAATGTTTTACGCAAAAATCAAATAGATTCGTTAATTATTAACAGAAAAACGATAGTTGATTATTGCGTTGTAAATTGATTCTGTCCGGCGATCGACGCGTTCACAGCATTGTCCTCTCTCCTGCCTACTATGGAAACAGGGGTTACGCGTAGAGGCAGTTCTGCAATCCGGTGCGTCAACTGTAAATATTGAACTGAAAATAAGACATCATAAAAAAACGAATTTGATTATATCGTTCATTACCTTACAATCTAGATATTTCGAAACAAACTCTATATTAGTTTCCCAGATTTTTCTTAAGGCAAGACAGTCATAAGGTACGGGTTTTCCACATGTAACAGCCAGTGGATTTATATGGATAATATACGGACATCCTTCCCATTCTTGTCTCACTATCAAACCTACAAAAATATGATGATGAAATTTGTCTTACCTTTAAAACTCCTTTGGTAACTTCAGTGTTTTGTGGTACCAACCTTAGCGTGGAAAAAATGTTTCGAGAATTGGCTCGAACGCATGCAAAAAGTGAACCGTAATCTTAAAGGGGAATATTTTGAGAAGCAATAAAACGATTTGTGTCAAAAACTGTTTTCTTTCATTGTTTTTGTAAAAACTTAAAATGTAGCCCTCGTTCACTTGATTTTTGTAGAATGAGTGGTTTGCTCTTGTTATTTACTAACACATTACCTAAATTAAGTTTGTTACAAACTACTGTTTTGATATCCTGAGATTTTAGTTTTTTGGCAATTTTGTTTGCTATTTATTTTATTGTTCTTAGTTCTCCATTATAATTGCCATTACTTAGAGGAGGGATTGAAAGCCTATTAATTAAACTGTGGAACGGTGACATTTGATTTTCCAAGATTGGTTAGGAGTTTTTATGTATGACAGTATCAATGGTTTTGGGCTTTCGATAGATGTTAAATCTAAGATAGTTGTTGGATCTTTATTTTGATATCTTAAAAGTTGATCTCCATGTGTTCTTCTATTTTCATTGTAAACATTGTAATTCTCATTATTTTACAAGAAGAAATATCTTGCATCAAATTCAACCACTTGTTACTTGTAAAATTATTTATTCAGACTTTATTGTGTTCATAGTTACGATCAGAAATTGCTTTGTTTAAAACAAAAATTTAGCTCTGTTTTGTTTAATTAACATTACAATTAATAATTGTATATCACAAGGAAGAACACCTACCGAATGGAAAAAAGTTACATTTTATCAATCTATAAGAAAGGAAATAGAAAAGACCCTAATAATTATAGAGGTATATGCGTTACAAGCACTATGAACAGACTGTACGGTAAAAATATTGCAGAATAGAATAAGAGAAACAATTAAAGGAAAGATATCCGAAAACCAAGCGAATTTACTCCGGGCCTGTCGTGTATAGACAACTTGTTTACTTTACAACAATTGATAGAAAAGAAGACCCAAAAAGATGACGAAATACATATGACCTTTATAGATCTTAAGAAGGTATACGATAGTGTACCGAGAAATAGACTTTGGCATGTCTTGAGAACAGTAGGGATAAAAGAAGAGATGATAACAATAAAAGAGTTATATAATGAAAATATAGGATATGTGAAACAAGGACGCAATCTCTCGGAAGCTATCCACATTACAAAAGGTCTAAGACAAGGGTGTTGCCTTTCACCAATCTTATTTAGTATATTTGTAGACAATGCTCTAAAGAAATGGAACCGCACTTGCCAAAGCATGGGCATCCCCATGCAGACGACCAAGTAATAATAACACAAGATGCATTCGATATGGAATATGTATTGAAGAGATTATACATAGACTACAAGGAATGGGGACTAGAGGTGAGCCTTGAAAAGATGGAGTATATGGTTATGAACTCGGAAATAGAATTTGATGTCTTAATTAACAACGATACACATGTCAAACAAGTCAAGGAGTTTAAATATCTAGAGTACTGATTGACAACAAAAATGGTATAGGTAAAAAGGAAATACAGAATAAAATACAAAAAGCCAGGAGGATCATAGGAGCTCTTAACTCCATATGGTGAGATCAAAAGATAACTACACAAAACAAAAAGAGAATTGGAAGAACAATGGTAGAATCGGTTTTAAGTTATGGTAGTGAACTGTGGGTAATGAAAGACGAGGATTAAAGAAAAATAACGACGATAGAGATGGATTACCTGAGAAGAAGCGTCGGTGTGTCCAAATTCCAACACATAACAAACCAAGAAATACGCAATAGAACAGCAGCAACAGAAACAATTATACAAAGAATAGAAAATAGAGGATTAAAATGGTTTGGATACCTACTCAGAATGAACGATACAAGATGGCCCAAAAGACTCTGGACATGGAAACCACAGGGCAGAAATAAAAAAGACGACACGTAGATCCTGGAATGAAGATATGAAACAAGCCATGAGGTCCCGAGGAATGGACGAAGAGATGGCGGACAATAGAGAGGTTTGGAGAAGGCGAATGGGAACACAGCACTTAGTTGTATAATTGTTATATATTACTTGTGTATGTATACAGTTAAACCCAAATATATATATATATATATATATATATTTATATATTAAAATATATATATATATATATATATACTTTTTCGTATAATATTTATATTAAAACACAACAGTTGTAGAAAAAATATCGCTTTCAACTCGGGCGCGAAATCTCTTTGTTGTACTCGAATGATTTCTTGACTCGCCTACTGCCTCCTTAAAAAAGTTTTAGTCTTTACCAACACAATATCATTTTACGCTTTAGTAAAGAGCTCTCTTTCTTTTCATTCGTTTCCTCAATTTTGAGGGTCGTGATCTCTCTGGAATGACTTCACTGTTCCATCCACCGTTTCCCTTCCTCCCTCTCAATCTTCTGCCAAGTGTATTGATGCATTGAGTGGTTGATCCATACCTTGTTTTATTTGATCCTACTATCTTGTTGGCGAACGGCCTCTACGTCTTTTACCCTGGACCTCCCCCATCATTATAAGCCGATCTACATTATCACCTGGTCTTTTGGTTACATGTCTAAAACATTGAAGAATTTTTTTTAGACACATTGATGATAATCTTACGCTTATGTTTAATTTTTTCGATATAGATTAAACGGTCCAGGAAATTCTCAGCATCCTTCTATAGCGACACATTTCAAAGGAATCAATAGATCTACGTTCCTTTGCTCTGAGCGCCCAGGATTCTACGCCATATGAAAATATTGGAAAGACTAAGGTCTGGACGAAATTTAATTTTATTCTTTTAGATTCTTATACGAACTTTACCAAATCTTAATAAGCCTCGTCATATCATTTCTTGCTAGGGATATTCTTCTCTTTATTTCGTCCTGGTTTTCTCCCACACTACTTATGGTTGATCCTAGATATATAAAGTTTATTACTTTTCTCGATACTATGTTGGTCATGTGGAATCTTTGACACAATGACACTACTCAGTATATAACACTACTACACCAAACACTTTATTTTTGCACTCGACGCACGTTTCGCTAACCATGTTAGCTTCATCAGGAGCGATGATTGCGATCATAGCCAATTTATTCATGAGGAAGTTTGAAACCGAAGCCAGTCAAGAATTTGAGTATTTCCCGAGGATATGGTATAGGTATGTGGATCAAATTTTCGCGATTTTTGATACAAAGAAAGCAAATATAGATGATTTTGTTTCCAAATTGAATAGCCGCTATGATTCCATTAAATTTACTTACGAAATTGAGAACAAAGGACAACTGCCATTTCTAGATATTTTAATTATTAAAAATAATAATAGGTTAGAATTTAGTATCTATAGAAAAGACACAGTAACAGATAGATATATCTAATGATTCATTTCATTGCGAACAACAAATTAGCCGAATTACATTTTTTAGTTCATCGTTTAGTCACTTTTCCTCTGACTAGAGTAAACTTCAATAATAAAAGGAATCGTATTAGGAATATAACTAGAGTTAATGGCTATGATGATGACTTAGTAAACAAGTTAATAAATAGACGTAAGTTCAGGTTAAATATTCAGAATTCCACCTTTTTTACGCGCGAAGCAAATAAGACCAAATATGTCTCCATACCATATAATTCGAAATATAGCAGGGGACTCAATAAGGTATTTAATAAGGTAAGCCTCACCTTAGTCTAGAAGTCATCAGACAATTTAAGGAATATCTTAGGAAATCACAAAGGCAAGATTCCTAATTGTGAGAAAAGTGGAATTTATGAAATTAGTTATGATGACTGCGACAAAAAAGTATGTTGGGCAAACTAAAAGATCCATTAAAACACGATTTAAAGAACATTTAGCATATTTAAAATACAGTAGAACAGAAAAGTCCAGCATTGTCGAACATGCCCTTGAAGCTGATCGTACTGTGACATTAGATAATCTAAGATTAATTATATAATAAAAGACTGTTTTTAGTCAATTTCCACTGGTTTATTTAAATTGCGATGACGCGTTTCGCTGTTGATGCAGCTTCTTCAGATCTACATTTTATACTGTCAAGTTAGGTTTAATGTTCACAATTTTATATAATTTCTTAATTATAATATTACACCTAATTAAATTACATTGATAGTATTAGAAAACCCACACAGATTTGGAATTAGGAGAATAAATTCAATAATGGGGAATTGTTTAAATCTACCTGGTCGTTGAGTAACATACATGTAGTTCTTAATCGATTTATTTGCATTGTCTCTAAAAGGTTTAGTTTTAAACCTTTTTGTTGGGTGTGTAAAATTTTGAAATTCTCGCTAAATGTGTGATTTTCTGTTAAAGATGATTAGCATATAGAAAGTCTAATTCAACTTATGTTAATGTTAATCATCACACGTTTTAGCAAGAATTTCAAAATTTTACACACTCAACAAAAAGGTTTAAAACTAAACTTTTAGAGACAATGCAAATAAATCGATTAAGGACTACAGGTACGTTACTCAACGACCAGGTAGATTTAAACAATTCCCCATTATTGAATTTATTCTCCTAATTCCAAATCTGTGTGGGTTTTTCAATACTATCAATGTAATTTAATTAGATGTAATATTATAATTAAGAAATTATATAAAATTGTGAACATTAAACCTAACTTGACAGTATAAAATGTAGATCTGAAGAAGCTGCATTGACAGCGAAACGCATCATCGCAATTTAAATAAACCAGTGGAAATTGACTAAAAAACAGTCTTTTATTATATATTTATAACTAGCCGGGCCCGCGGCTCCGCTCGCGTAGACTTGATTCACTACTATCGTCACTGCTTATTCCTTATGTTACCCAACGTAATAAAATATCTCCCATTATTTCCTCTTATCGCCCAATATTTCTTCCTTATCTCCCATTATCTCTACATAATTTCCATTATCTAGGCTTATCTCTGCTCATCTCCCATTATTTCTCCTTATCTCCCATTATTTCTCCTTATCTCCCATTATCTCACCTTACTTCCATTATCTAGGCTTATCTCGACTTATCTCGCAATATTTGTCCTTATCTCCTATTATTTGTCTTTATCTCCCATTATTTCTCCTTATCTCCCATTATTTATACATATTTCGCATTATCTCACCTTATCTCCCATTATCGAGCCTTATCTCGACTTATCTCCCCATTATTTCTCCTTATCTCCCATTATCTCACCTTATCTCCCATTATCTAGGCTTATATCGAATTATATAGAACATGTATAAATTTATAAAAATACGTAAATCGGATAAGTGGTTCTCGAGTGATAAGCGCACTAACGGACAGACAGACAGACAGAGAGACGTTACATTTTATAGATATTATATTCTTTGCTACATGATATTGTTCCATATTTAATGCTTTAGGCAGTGTATTGCAAGAGAACGCGCTAGCGACAAACTCAGACTTGATTCACTATTATCGTCACTGCTTATTCCTTATGTCACCTAACGTAATATAAAATATATCCTATAACCTGGGCAGAGAACATATGTATGTTTAAACAAAAAAGCACGTAAATCGGAATAAGTGGTTCTCCAGTGATAAGCGCACTAATGGACAGACTGACAGACAGAGAGAGACGTTGCATTTTATATATATTATAAATATAGATTATTATTATATATAACTTGGCCAAAGAATATTATATATTATAGATATTCTCTGCTACATAATATTGTTCCATATTTAATGGTTTAGCCTGTGTATTGTAAGAGAACGCGCTAGCGGCAAACTTTTTTTTCGATTTCATTCACTATTATCGTCACTGCTCATTCCTTATGCTACCTATCGTAATAAAATATAGCCTATAACCTGGCCGGAGAACATATGTATGTTTTTAAAAAAAAAAAGTACGAAAATCGGATAAGTGGTTCTCCAGTGATAAGCGTACTAACAGACAAGACAGACAGAGAGATATACGTTGCATTTTATATATACTATAGATGTGATAAAATATATATCTATAATCTGGTCAGAGAACATATGTATGAATTTAAAAAATCACGTAAATCGGATAAGTGGTTCTCGGGAGATAAGCGCACTAACTGACAGACAAACGACAGAGAGACGTTGCATTTTATATATATTATAAATATAGATTATTATTATTATTATTATTATATAACCTGGCCAAAGAATATATTTATGAATTGAAAAAGACAGGTAAATCTGATAAGTGGTTCTCGCGTGATAAACGCACTAATGGACAGACAGACAGAGAGACACATTGCATTTTATATATATTATAGATTATAGATATTCTCTGCTACATAATATTGTTCCATATTTAATGGTTTAGGCTTTGTATTGCAAAGGAACGCGCTAGCGGCAGACTTTTTTCCGACTTCATTCACTATTTTACGTCACTGCTCATTTCTTATGCTACCTATCGTAATAAAATATAGCCTATAACCTGGCCAGAGGACATAAGTATGTTTTAAAAAAAAAAGTACGTAAATCGGATAAGTGGTTCTCCAGTGATAAGCGCACTAACGGACAGACAGACAGAGAGACGTTGCATTTTATATATATATTATAGATGAATTTCCATCAAGTAGAAGCTACAACCATCCAAAACTAAGATTAATTAAAAATGTATGTTATAGGAGATTGTTGAACGCATACGAAAGTATGGAAATTATAAAATGTAAAAGTAGTTTAAATAAAGATAGAGGGCCTATTCCTCATAGTCCCCTTACTGGTTACTTGACCGGAACTGATGGCCTCGCCTATGCTATTAGTTCCGCCTGAGTAATTCAAGCTAAGTATAAATAGGGTAGATTTGTAGTCAATGATGCTAAGCTGTTGATGAAGCTAACATGGTTAGCGAAATGCGCGTCGAGTGCAAAAATAAAATGTTTGGTGTAGTGGTGATAAATACTGAGTATTCACTCGATACTATTGTGTAAGTCACATCTTACTATTCGGTTAGTCTTATCGACTATCATCAACTTTGTTTCGTCCCTATTTATGATTAAACCTAGTTTCTCACTTTCTTGCTCTATACAATTTAAGAATGTGACCATCTCTTCCTCAATTGCTACAAATATAGTGGCTGGAGTGAAAAAGAGCTACACTTACTTATTTTTTTTATCTAGTTATTAAGGTACTAAAATAAGATTGGACATTCATGTTCACTTTAAAACGAAAAGACGCTTGTAACACGTAAGCTGAAAAGTTTTTGGTCTAACACATAGATGTCGCCCTTTTCAAAAAATCCATATATTTTTTAGGAAGTACCAACCTTCAAGCGATACGTGTCAAAATTTCATGACATGTCGACCATTAGTTTAAGGGTTACAGTGATTTTAGTGACGCCACTTTTGATATTTTCAAAACAATGGAAAAACCGAATTTCGTGTGTTAATTAAACACTGTTTTTTGATGGAAAAAAATACCGTTCAAGTAAAGCAATGTCTTCATAAGTATTATGGGGACTCCACCCCTGGAAAATCACTTATCATTTACTGATATGCTGAATTTAAACGCGGTCGTACAGATACAAATGATGCTGAACGCTCTGGACGCCCAAATAAGGTGGTTACACCGGAAAACATCAAAAAAATCCACAAAATTGTTTTGGATGTTCGTAAAGTGAAATTGCGTGAGATAGCCGACACCCTAAAAATATCAAAAGAACGTTTTGGTCATATTTTGCATGAACATTGCATTGCGTGAGAAAGCTCTGTTCAAAATGGGTACCGCGTTTGCTCACAGCGGACCAAAAACAGCAATGTGTTGATGATCCTGACCGCTGTTTGGACCTTTTTAAGCGCAATAAAAAGGATTTTTTCATGCGGTATGTGACAATGGATGAAACATGGATCCACCACTAAACACCGGTATCAAATCGGCAGTCAGCTAAGTGAGCAACAGTCAGTGAAAGCCGCCCGAAGCAACCAACAGTCGGCTGGAAAGGTTTTGGCCTCTGTATTTTTGGATGCGCATGGAATAATTTTCATCGACTGTGCTGAAAGAAGGGAAAAACCATCAATAGCGAATACTATATAAAGTTATTGGTGCGTTTGAAGGCAGAGATCGCAAAGAAGCGGCCCCAAATGGACAAGAAAAAAATACTCTTTCACAAAGCAATGAACCGTGTCACAGGTCAATGGTTACGATGCAAAATTGCATGAATTGAAGTTCGAATTGCTTCTATCATCCACTGTATTCTCCAGATTTGGCCCCCCCAGCGACTATTATCTATTCGCAGACCTCAAACAAATGCTCGCGGAAAAGAGATTTGGCTCCAATGAAGAAGTTATCGCCGAAACTGAGGCCTATTTTGAAGACAAATCCTTCTACAAGAAAGGTATAGAAATGTTAAAAAAGCGTTGGACTGATTGTATCGCTCTGGAAGGAGACTATATTGATGAATAAAGTCGAATTTTGCAAAAAAATGTGTTTTAAATAGCATGACTAAAAACTTTTCAGCCTACGTATTATGTTACAATCTGGAAGAGTAAAAGAACTATTTTTATAAGATGCCCGCGTTGGTATCGCGATGGGTATAGTCTGCCAAGTAACCCGATGGTCGCTGGTTCGAATCCGGCGCTAGCGGCTGGGTGTTTTGAAGTCCCAGATTATAAATATAGATAAGCTTATGGCTAATAAATAATAAGAAATATAAGTTCGTATTATCATAAGATTTTGCCCATCTTCGAGTATTAGAACTGCTGTTAATAATGTTATTTCAGGAATTTTTAAATTCTGCCAATTTTTAAATGTTCACTAAAACAATGATGCTGATAAAAGAAGAACTTTAAACTTTATCGTTCAGGCCTGTAAGGTTTAGGGATCTTTAAAATCATAAAATTTAAATTGGCAATTTTATGATATTCTACGGTGTATCTGTAATATTTTGAAGTTATTACCGTAAACTGTTAGCACTGTTGACGATATATGATATATCCCACACTCTTCTATTACCGTACGGTATATCTTAACCACTTCTACTGGGGAACCATTGGTACGGCCTGGTCTGGGTCCAAGACATTCCTAAAATACAAAAGCATGAAACATCCATGCAGAACAGGAAATTCTTATTTGTATTTTTAAAGATAGTTTATTGAAACTGTACATATACAATACGTTAGATTACGTACCAAATACCCTTATTACGAAGGCAAACAATGTACTGGGCGATACATATTCCGGAGTAGGACCCTTTAACCTCCTAAACTTTTTTATCTCTAGCATTTTTCAGCGTATGTGGCGGCCCGTGGCTCTGTGGCGTAGGACTTGCTTACGGTGCAGAAGGTCTCGGGTCCCAATCCCAGCAGGTCAGTGTACTTATTTATTAATTTGTTTGAGTATATTTGGCTTGGCCACATTATAGGTAGTAGTTGTTGCAGAAATGCAATAACGTCGGTGGCAGCAATACTGCGTTGTCTGAAAGGTGCTGTGAAATACAAAAATGTATGTGTCGGCACTTGAACAACGTTGAAGGGTATTACGACATCCTCACCGATATGCTTAGGATATAAAAAGGGTAAAATCCCTACTCATTCGGGGAGGTGGACGATAAAAAAAATTATCGTGACTTGAGTGCTGGCAAAATTGAAATATGTTGAATTTAAGTTCAATTTACTATAATTATCAGATTTCCTATACGACAGAGTACATTAATTGAAAAACTTTTAATATTCTGTTACAAGGTTTCAAGGGGATTACAGACTTACTGCAGTTGAGTGCGTCTCAGATAACATAAGGACGACACAAAATTTGTCTTCCACCTGATAACAAATGCGCCTAGTGTCTTGAAGAATGATATTAAGGTGGTAGAGGACTGGTGCGGTAAATAAATTTTGCCGCTAAATGTTGGCAAATAAACTGTTCTCCATATTCGCTACAACAACCAGAATCTCCAATATAACTTCTTTAATGCTACAGTTAAATCCAGAGACCATGACGTAACCATAACGAAAAATTTAAGTAGGCAGCACATTTAAAAAAAAAAAAATATCAACTCCCTAGCTTACATGACAGCAGTTACTTTCGGAAGACCAAAACATGTTCTATATATATATAAGATATACGAGGGTTGTATGATAAATACCTGACCTCGGGCAGATATGGCGCTACTACTATTTAAAAAATTATATTTTTCGTAAACATAACCTTTCACAAAAATCGTGTCAAATTTTCACGTCGCTACGTGATTTATTTTGTGAGTGGCAGCCATTTATATAGAACAACTTTTGTGATTTTACAACAGTAAAAAAAATTGAATATCGAGCAGTAATAAAATATTTGTTCTTAAAAAAGAAAACGAATGATGAGATAAAAGCGGAATTCAGCGGCGTTTATAGGGACTTTGACCTTCGTTATTGACTGTAAAATATAGGACAACTGAATTCAAACGCGGCCGTACACACATTTTTGATGAAGAACGTCCAGGTCGTCCACATGAAGTCACCATATCGGAGAGTGAAAGTGCATGAGTTTGCTGAGACTGTGGGCATCTCAATTGAACGGGTGCAGAGTATTTTTCCAATTCATTTGGTTATGAGAAAGCTATACGCAAGATGGGTGCCGCGATTGCTCACAATTGACTATAAACATGCACGTGTGTCAACTTCAAAAAAATGTTTGGCGATGTTAAAGCGCAATCGGAATGATTTCTGGCGTCGATTCATAACTGCACACCAGAGACCAAAGAACAGTCCAAACAGTAGATGTTCCGTCGCGAACCGGCGCCAAAGAAGGCCAATGCTACTTTATCGACCAATAGTCATGGCTACAGTGTTTTGGGATACAGGCGGCATAATCCACGTCCATTACCTTAAAAAGGGCAAAACGCTTAATGGAGAATGTTATGTCAACTTATTGGATCGTTGGATTTGTCAAAGAAAAAAAAATTCTCTTTCATCAAGACAATGCACGCGTGCACACTTGTATCATCGCCATGGCAAAATTCCATGAGTTAGGATACGAATTGCTTCCGTATCCACTATATTCGCCAGATTTAGCCCCCAGCGATTACTTCCTATTTCCGAATATGATAAGGTGATTGTTGAAACATACGCCTATTTTGAAGGGTTGAAGAAATCGTATTTTTTAGATGGGATACATAAGATAGAAAAACTTTTCCTATAATACGCGAGTTGTCTAATCAACGCCTAAAAGACCATTACAGTATTAACGAAGAGAAGACTTCTCGGTGACCTACAAACTTCATAAATGTGAAAAACATTATTGGCTGTACTGAAAGAAAATTCGCAAACGAGAACGTTTTTATAATAGAGTTTATCGTGTAAGTAACTCACCTCCATACGCTGCACCGTAGTGGGTCGTACACAACAAATTATCGTACCATAAAAAATATTTTCTGTCCTTGCAAATTGTCGTAGTTAGTTTTGTTAATGTTTTTACAAAGACAAAAAGGTATGACGGTTTCATCCATATTAATTGGGGTTCCAGGCGAACGTAAAAATAATTTTATACACAGGGTGTTAAGAAGTTCACTACATACATTGAAACGGGTGACTTGTGGGGTCATGAAGAAGCACATTTAATACTTTTTTTTTCAAATTCGAAATTTTTTGAAAAATTAAAGAAAGTGGCAAAACTGCATTTTACCAAATCATTTACAAAATCAACCCGCACTTGAAAGGCCTCCATTGTACGAACTAGCTCAAGCACAGGCCTGTGTTACCAAACACACGATTTTCTTCAACAATTACAGATTTTCAAATTCCAGGTAAAATTAATCTAATAACAAATTAAAATAATAGAAAACACCTAGTAAAAATAATATTCAACCATAATTAAGAAAATTTTTTATCTATTATTTGAAAAGAAATAATTCCTTGGTAACCCGCGAAAACAACTGGATCATTGCCCGTTAACAGCTAACTTTGACTTTTATGTTAACAGCTGTTTGGGTTTGGGCAAAATAAAAACAGAATTTAAAATATGCTTTTCTCTTAACTTTTCCAGGAATAATATCGAAATGGTAAACGATTTTCTTGGAAAAACCTATTTATTATTTTTATGTACCTTAAATATTCAGTCGTTCTCCATATAAAATATCCTGCGTGCCATATTTATAACTAAACCAACTGTACCGAACGACACAATCTGTCATACTTGCTGCTATATTCTATACTTTCTACAAATTTTTTAATTACCCTTACTATATTATTCTATCTTTAAAAAAGCCTGCCTTTACCCACGATACATTGCCAAATTTGTAAACGATCGTTGTAAATAAATAAACTAAACGTGAATTTGATGTTTTGGTAGATGGCGCTGTCACTTGGTCACCGCCAAGCAGAGAGCCACGAGGCTGCCAACAAGGCCGCCGACGCCGCTAAGAGATCCTTTGTTGTTTGCCGACAAGAGATCCTTGGTCGGCTTTAGAAAAATGTAAAGCCGGCATTTTTACAATGAAGCAAATAAAATTTCTGTGAATGTGTTAAAACTTTTACTTATTATAATAAAATATTGAAATATGAAACTTCTGTAATTAATTTGTTGGTGTCAGGAAGTAATTATTTTAGAATGTAAAAATTTTTATAATATTTTTTGTATTAAATTTGTTTAGGAAAAACCTATTGAAATATGAACAACGCTGTGGACCTTACGTGCCGGTTAACGCTCGGCGATATTATGGAGTTGTATGGTTCACCAGTGGCGGTGTGAAAAAAATATTCATCTCATCATTTCTTTAGGGTCGATTTTTTCCTTTATTATTGAGATCCGCTATTTAAGGTGATTTTTTTGCAATCGATCTTGCTACAAGAAGTTCCAATATATGTAGTGAATTCCACAACACCCTATATATATATATATATATATATATATATATATATAACATATACATATACATATACATATATATATATATATATATATATATATATATATATATATATATATATATATATATATATATATATATATATATATATTTTGCTACGTTTGTAACCAGGTGTTCCAGCTTCCGTTTTTGAAGCTAAGGTATTTGATGGCAACATTTTCTAGTTCACGCCTGTTTCATCACAATTATTGATTTAGTCTGGTTGTAAGCCATGTTCTTTCATAAGGTGCTCAAAATTCTCTGCAAATTTTTTTTGCAGCAGATACATCAGCCGACAATCTTTCTCCACAAACTTTCAGTTGACGTACACCATGTCATTTTTTCCACCTGTCTAGTCATCCATCCCTTGCAGAAAAATCTACAGGCACTTCAATAACCGGCAACTCTTCGCTTAAACTCACTACCTAATGTTTTAAAATTGTTCCTGAAATTGGTATTCCACGTTCTCGATTTCGTGTAACCCATAAAAATAAAGAATCATCCACTTTTTGGTATTCACCGCTTTTGATACTTTTTCGTGCCTGTGAGGGCGATGACAAAACACTACACCATTTTTCAAGTTTTTCGCGATATTTTCTCCACTCTGAAACAGTACTCGCGGCTACACCTAAATCATTCGCTATATTTTTAAGAAGTTCATCATTATCTGAACGTTGAATTGCTTCGAGCGGTGAAATTCTAGACGTCGGGGAGTTCCCGACGCGTTAAGGAAACCACTCATCGTCTGTTTCGAATAATGGGGATTTTTTCGTTTAATGGGAATACAATTTGCTTTTTTAACAGTTTGTTTCAGATAAGCCGGATTTCAGATAATCGCGATTCGGATAATCGGGATTGTATTATATATATATATATATATATATATATATATATATAATATAAATATATATGTACATACATCATACATACATATATATATATATATATATATATATATATATATATATATATATATATATATATATATATATAAATCTTTTGTTTTAATTTTGGGTATAGGTTCATTCAGTTAACACGTTTGAGTTTTTTTTTTAATTTTATTGACGTTTTGTCCTTGGTTTTTGAGCATTTTCAAAATTTCTTTGGTATATTTTGCCATTTCTGGAATTAAAATTAAATATACAATCACAGTTTCAATTTAAAAATATAAAAATAATTAAGGTCACGAACATACATATACACTTACATTTTTTTATTTTTTTTACAATGTAAAAAATTGAGTGTATATGTATACATCAAAGAAATTTTGAAAATACCTAAAACCAAGGGCGAAATGTCAATAAAAACCCCGGTTATCCGAGGTAACGTGGGGGGCACCCTCCTCGGATAACTGAAAACTCGGATAATCCGGATTTGTTTTTTATTCATTCAAAAAATAAACACCAATACTTTAAACCGATGTATTAACGTTTTTAACATATCAATAGGTACATACATTATAAAACAGTGAAATAGGTATCTATGCACTTCTGTTTCATATTGCATCTTCTTTTTTTTGCCGCAATGTTTCTCCATCTATTAAGAAGAAGCAAATCCGCTGGGGTTGCCTCTAGTTGTTGTTCGATCTACCTCAAAGCTTTTACCAAAGAAGCAAAACCTTCTTGATGAGAGATCTTAGTGGGAGACTGTTCATCCACCGCCGCTTCGTCATCGTCATCTGATTTTTCGGTTTCCTGAAAGGCATTCGTTATTTCTTCAATACTCATTTCTTCTCAATCATCTGTAATCCATTCAACAACATCTTCTCTTGTCACATTTTCGCAACCTTTTAATTTTTGCATTAATTCAAATAAACTTTTTTCTTTTTCTTCTATCTCGCTGTCAAAATTTGAACAGGACATTTCTCCATGGCTTCTCAATTTCAAAGCTAATTCATTTAATAGAGTATCATCTTCAGTGTCATTATAGTCCTCAAAATCAATAACTTTTGACCAAGATTTTTGAATAGTGGTAGTACGCACAGAATCCCAAGCTTGACTTACCCAGTAAATAACATTTTTCAGTGTAACTTTTCTCATCCCATTGATAATATCCTCCTTTTCTGTGTATTCTAACAGATGTTCAAGATATAAACGCCTATAATTTTTTTTAATGTTTTCTAGGATGCCTTGATCCATTGGTTGCATTATACTGGTTACATTTGGAGGAAAAAATTTTACAACAATTTCGCTCACATGAAGTCCTTCTCCAGGGTGAGAGGGGGCATTATCCATTAACAAAATTGCTTTATAGGAAGACGGTTTCTGTTCAAAAATTTAGTCCCAGATCGCACGAACTCTTCTTCAAACCAGTTAGTAAATAAGGTCGCATCCATCCATGCGCTCTTCTGACTTTTGTAATAGACTGGTAGGGCTTTGGGTGAGATGTCTTTTAAAGCTCTTGGACGTGCAGACTTGCCAATCACCATCAGTGGGATTTTGTGCTTGCCAGATGCATTGGAACATACCATTATAGTTAATCTTTCCTTACTTCGTTTGTGCCCAGGAGCTGAGTTTTCCTATCGAGATGCCAATGTTTTTGATGGAAGCATTTTATAATTCAGACCAGTTTCGTCACAGTTGTAAATTTGATCACATGTGTATCCACAATCTTCGATTTGCTTTTTAAAGTTCTGGTTAAACTTCTCAATTGATGATACATCAGCAGGAAGTTTTTCACCACATACAGTCAGTTGTCGTACACCGTACCGTTTTTTTCCAGCGGTCAAGCCATCCAGAACTGGCGGTAAACTTATCTATCTCTGGGAATTGCCTACTAATCATTATTGCTTTCTGTTGTAAAATTGGACTTGACAGAGGCACACCTTTTGATCTCTGTTGGTTAAACCACATGAATAAAGCTTCGTTAACCTTTTCAAAGTCTCCGGTTTTTATTGATTTTCTTCCTGAGGACGAGGAGGCTTGATTTATACACCACTCTTCTATTTTTGTGCGGTTTCTTTTCCAATCTCCAACAACTGTTACCTCACCTACTCCATAATCTCGTGCAACAACTTTAATTGTCTCTCCTGCTTCAATTCTTCTGATGGCTTTTAATTTTTCTTCAGTAGGAACGACGATTCTTTTACGCTTGTTTTGCTCCATTATAATACGACAAACAAAAATTTAAAAAAAGCAGTTCGTATTAATTACACTTAGCTACCAGAACTCCAACCAAATAAATTATGTGAGTATACTCGTACTTTTCCGTAGTAAACGCTATAACGCACTGCATTCACGCAAATTTACTTGCTGAAAGAGTCCAAAAACATAAATAAGGAAACCCCTCACACGAGCCAGGGGGATTCCCCGAAGGCCTCGACGATTTTAAATGGAAATATGTGTATATATGTATAAATATATAAATATATAAATATATAAATATATATATATATATATATATATATAATATATATATATATATATATATATATATATATATATGTATAAATATATATTACGAAAAACGTTTAATATATTGAAACAAGCTTCTATAAAAAGAGATTACAGAAAATAATGATAAATGACGCTTCTGTTTGATAACTGAAAAATTTTCTGCTCTTTTAATGTCTCCGCCACTGGTGAACTTACTAAAAGCATTTTTGTGAATTTTTAAGAAACGAATGGAATTGACGGGTTGAAGTAATGCTGCCACGGTTGAACTAGAAATTGCGTCTCAAGTATTTTAAAAAAAAAACTACCTTTTTTATAATTTAAAATTACTGATGCTGCAAGAATTAACTACTCTTTAAGTTTTATCTCTTGAAACTATAATAACTAAAGGATTACTACAATATTCTTTCGAAAATAATTCGTACAAAGGTGAGTGAAAATCAAGAATCATTTCACTTTTACTAAAAGATTTAGTCTATTTATTGTTTAATAGATTTTGATATTTCGTTCGATGAAAAATTAATATCTCCATTACAATCGTTCGTGGATAGTCCATGCTCTTTTTGATCTTAAACTATACTGCTCTTTGGTGCCGTCCACTATCTGTCTACTCGAATCTCTGCGTAGTGGATTTCCATACTTTCTACTCCTTCTGAAGAATGCATTTCCCAAACGACTACAGTAAAATCGTATTTATTCAAAGGCAAATTTAGAAAACCAGAATCTTTATCTTATTAATTGATCATGAAGATGATGTTTCAAAACTCTTATTGTTGTATTTCATCGCATAACTGTTTTGTGTGTGAAATGCTATTGCGCCACTCTTTGTGTGCAACAGAATAATGGGTTTTCTGGTTGATATGAAAGTCCAAAAAAGTCTATATTAGTTTATATCCATTAACAACATTAAAATTACTTACATATACATTTCGGCACAACCGTCCATTAATATAAAAGGTGGACAATTCAAAATTCCCTTTATATTTTGTTATAGCCAAATATCTCATTAAAATAAAGTTGGCTCCTTCACCGACCATATCTTTGGTCATACTCAAAGGACAGTACTTTCTAGTTTCGCTCGGTTCATTTGTTGCGCTCGGTTCATTTGTTGCGCTGTTGTGTTTCACGTAATATTTTTGGTCTTGTAATGCGAAATATAGTGTTTGACTGGTTTTGTTATCGTCAAAAATGTACCTAAAATCAGGAGAAATTTATCAATAAACAATCACTCATCACCGTTTAGTTTTGTTACTAAAGATTGACATTTTCTTCCATTAGACCAACTATCTTTTTAAGACTATTTTTGATTAATACGAGCCCTTACTTCATGATCCTTGTGAAGATTTTTTATAATATTTTAAGTAAGCTAAAAAATGTTTTAAAACTTAACAGATAGAGTCACTAAAATGATCTAATACTTAGAATAGAATTTAAAATATATGCAAAGGGTGATTCATTAGTCTTGAGACTAATTTTAGGCGTTTGGGTAAATGCTGAACAATTGACAGATAGTAATGTTGTTTACGCTGAAGATGTAACGATACCTCTACTCTGATTTTAGAATCTGCGCATTTTATTATTCGCATTGGCTATGTCATACAAGCTGGATTTACGAAAGTGCGTTGCTTCCTTGTTTGGACAACTCTCCACGAAGCAAATTCTCAAAGCGTTTAAAGATAGGCCAACATCTCGCGCCACCATATTTCGCGTTTTACGTGATTGCCGTAAAGGCAGAGAACCAGAAAATAAAAAATCCGGTCGGTCACCTGTTCTTAGCAGAAGAACAATGAAAAAAGGGGCAAAAGACAAAGTTGAGCAGTCGCAAAGAAAATCGTCTAGAAAATACGATGTTTTGCAGTCAACTGTGCATCGAATTTTGAAGACATATAGGTTCGAAAACTTAAAAAGACACCGAAATACACCGCAAGACAGCTCGAAAAAAATATCAAAATGTTGCCGTACACTTCGTGTTAAGCATTTCATGCATGGGAAATTCATCGTTATAGATGATGAAAAAATACTTCACATTTTCGAACAGTACTCTCAGTAGAAATGATTCCTTCTACACTGACGATTATGAAGCAGCTCCAGACGACGTCAAATACGCCGGCAAAATGAAATTTGAACCAAAAATGTTGATGTGAATTGCCATTTCATCGAAAAATATTTCAGCTCCATATTTCCAACCGAGTAGTGCTGTTGCAGTCAATTGTGATGTATATATCAATAAATGCTTGACTAAATTGACGCAGTTTATCAAAGTAAATCATGCGCGCGACAAAATAATCTTTTGGCCAGACCTTGCACATTGTCATTACGCAGAAAAATCACAAGAATGGCTCAAACGTCAAAAAATCGAATTTGTACCGCAAAATGACAATTCACCAAATGTTCCACAGGCACGACCAATTAAAAGATTTTGGGCAATACTTTCACGTAAAGTTTATGAAA
>CM032448.1:75808595-75978595 GCA_019049505.1 Pachyrhynchus sulphureomaculatus | reverse complement strand
CATCTGTAGCACAGTCCTGATCAACGTTGCTTATCAATAGTGTCTCCCGGAAACTAAGTTTTCGGATTATGTCGTGATCTATAAGTAGAAATTATTGAAGTATAGTAAGGATCAAACGCCCTTAAAAAATAAAAGATTGATTGTCCATAAGAATATTGCTTACACTTGCTGCGAGGGGAGTTAAGTTGAAACCACACATTAGAATTTGTCGCTCTAGTCTTGTTACCAAAGCTGACTTCGTCGCTCTCAGCAAGTCGCTCAAGTAGGACACTGCGTTGCCCTGTATGGTGTTGCTAGAAATGACTAGAACGATATTTAGTTATCGTTCCTCGCTTCGCCTTATCCGGGATTAACCCCTACTATATTGTATCTCGGCTTGGCGATAATCAAAATTAACGTATATCGACCTCAAACAGTTCTTGGGTTATGGCTTATATATATATATATATATATATATATATATATATATATATATATATATATATATATATATATATATATATACATATATATAGAAATAGGGCTAAAAAGTTTTAAACACCTTTTTAGTTAGGCCAAGCTTTCGAAAATACTTTATTTTCTTCTTCAGGGCTACAAATACAGTAGAAAATT
The DNA here is from genome assembly GCA_019049505.1 of Pachyrhynchus sulphureomaculatus. Lineage (NCBI taxonomy): Eukaryota > Metazoa > Arthropoda > Insecta > Coleoptera > Curculionidae > Pachyrhynchus > Pachyrhynchus sulphureomaculatus. The sequence continues at coordinate 75,977,983 of CM032448.1, read as the reverse complement.
AGTTTCTAAGGTTTACAAAAGAAAAAACCTAATATATTGACATCAAAAAATTACTTACTGCTAGGTGGTGCTTATTAGAACAATTTCTTTCAATGAAAAATAACATTGTTGTCCGTGTCCATGAGGAAAATTGGAAAAATTCCTACAGAATATATTTAAAAATGTATAACTATAGTTTTCTCTCCATTTTGATAGGCAGGCTACGAGCAACAACTTTAAAATCACACTTATTGCTCGTAGGCTGCATAACAAAATGGAGTAAACAATATTTATACATTTTTAAATATCTTCTGTCGTAATTTTTTCAATTTCCCTCATGGATACGGAAAACAATGTTATTTTTCATTGAAAGAAATTTTCCTAATGAGCACCACCTAGCAGTAAGTAATTTTTTTATGTTAATATACTGTATTGTAGCCCTGAAGCAGAAAATAAAGTATTTTCGAAAACTGTGAGTAGTTAAAAAGGCTAAAAGACTTTTTAGCCCTAATTTCATGGCCGCATTCTCTAAGAATTTCAAGTTATATATATATATATATATATATATATATATATATATATATATATATATATATATATATATATATATAAGCATTATATAATACATTAACCCAAGAACTATCTGAAGTCTATTATGTTAACTTTGATTATCACTTGTCGCCAAGCCGAAATAACCTGTAACCAAAGTGTACAACTCTTTGGTTAGAGTTGTATTTAAAACACTACACTTTTAGCATGTTGTCTTGACAGTGTCGTGAGTCGTAAGAATCGCCTCCCGTAGAGTACAACCTTAGTTGTTAGTTTTTTTGCATTTTGTATCAAGTGTATAAATATTGGTGAAACGAGATTTATGACAACTATAAACTTTATATAGCAATACAAAAACAAATCTGTTAAATAAAATAGAGCACCAAAAATCAACTTAAGTATTTTTCCAAATTTTAAAGAAACGTATCAACGTTTTTTTTGTAAAATATTGGTGTGATTACATATAAAATATCGACTAAAGGTGGTGTTTTTAAAACAGGGCTGACAAGGTCATGCACAGTTCGAGCCAATTTCGGAGGTAACGCCTCCCGCTGCCCCCACCACTGCTAGATGTTAAGCGGCCGAGCCGCCGATCGCGGCTCGGCCGCTTACCAAACACAATGCGCTCCTCCTATGTCTCTCATAGCCGCTCCTGAGACTGCGCGAACGGCGGCAGCAGTAGTGGTGGGGGCAGCGGGAGGCGTTACCTCCGAAATTGGCTCGAACTGTGCATGACCTTGACAGCCCTGTTTTAAAAGATTAATATTTCTTTACAGAACTAAATTTTTGTTAAAATTCAAATTTACTCTTTCTGTTCATGCAGCTTTTGTCGGCAACAATTAATAATTAAGCTTTAATTGTTCTCTTTCGTTTAATTCTATTAATAACATATAAACAATGTATAGTTATCTATAAATTTTGGTAATATTCCAATAAGATTCCAGGCTACTAATTTCTAAACAAAGAAAGTCTGGTAAGCTAGTTTTAAATAAAAATTTCTACTGCCTGAAAAAACTTGTAATACAGTTATTAAGAAATCTAATAGGAGCCTGTATAAAGAATGAAGTCTTAACTCTACCTCAAACGGGACATTATAACATAGGGTTAAATTAGAAGGAATAGTGGAATTTAAAAACTTATTTTATTTATAGTCTTGTTCATCAGTGAGTGAGTTATTTTTATTATAGTCTTGTTCATCAGTGAGTGATATTAAAAATTAGTTACTCAAAAGAAAAGTTGTTAGGAAATAGAAAATAATTCAAGAACAATAAAAATTAAATAGGTCAAAATTAATTCACATTGGCTAAATAAAACTAACGTATTTCTCACCAGCGTTAAGAACAAACCTGTAGAAATAAAATAAGACAAGAAAAAAACAGATAACATATCATCAATCAATAATAAAATTGTACAATCAAAGACAGTAGATATCGGCAAGTATTACAAGCCGACATTGCTGTAAAGGCAAGTTGTCGGTGGGAGATCGCTCGACCTAGAACAGGCTGAAGATGGGCACAGTGTTGTTTTCGTTCTCAAGTGGGATTCTTATCTTAAGCCAGACGAACTTACAGAAAACATAATTCACTGCAAGAGACATGTATAGTTAGTAGGCAGTCACCCCGTCGAGGTTCGTAAACTAGGGGGAGAGTACTAATTGTCGATCATGTGAATTCCACGTTAAATTGTATGTTTCGGTAGGGTAACAATAACTAAGTTGAGAATGTGGAATCTTTGGCACAATGGCACTACTCAGTATACAGTCCCTGGCCAAATTATTAGACGCACTGCAAGATTTCATGTAAAATATTAATTACCGAGTGATATTGTACCGTTTTATTATTTTAAATTGATTTGTTTTTTATTTTTATATTATCTAATCAATTACCTATTTATTTGACATAAATAAAACAGCATTAATTTAGAAAAGCATAAGTTTATTAAGTTTTAAAGAAAAGTGAAATTAATGTTAGTAAAAGTCAATATTTAGTTGAGCCACCTTTAGCCGCTATCAAAGCTTTAATTCTGCGCGGCATGCTATCAATGCAAGATTGTACTGTCTCCTGCATTTGAGGATGATGATTCCACACATGAATAATATTTTCTAGGAGCTGGGTTTTGTTGGTAATCACATCTTTAGCCACTTCTCTTTTTATCAGCTCCCACACATTTTCAATGGGGCTATTACCCGGCCAATCCAACAGAGGGATATTTTTTCTGCCAAAAAAGCTTTAACAGACCGAGCAGTGTGACAGGGAGCTCCATCTTGCATGAAAGTGAATGGTTCCCCATTTGGAAACTATTCTCTGAGCTGCGGAATCAACCGATTTTGTAATACTTCTTTGTACTGATCTTGCCTCATTATTCCTTTGACGACGTACAGACGTCCAGTGCCCTTGCCGCTGATGACTGACCAAATCGTCACTTTGGTGGGATGTTTAACCGTCGGGACGACACAATCAGGATGAAACTTTTCTCCATGACGACGACGCACATACTGAGCTTTATTCTGCAAAATTTCGAATGTGCTTTCGTCACTGAAGCAGACCTGTCAAAAATAGGAAAAATATATAAACTTCCATGTTTATTTGCTTTATTTAACTGAAAATGATAATAATGTATCAATTATTGATTAAATTGCTGTATCTTACCGATCTCCAGAAGTCCACATCTTTGTCTTGCCATTGTTTGGCCCACTTCAGGCGCTTTGCTTTCATTGCAGCTGTTAACTGGGGCTTCCTGGCGGGCGACAGGCCTTAAAATCTAATTCTTTCAATTTTCTTCGAACAGTGCGCTCAGAGGCATTTACGCTAGCATCCTGGAGTTGTGATTTTATTACCTTTGTGGTAGCAAATCTGTTTTCTACACAAATTTTCTTCAAACATCTCTCTGACCGTGGAGTGAAAATTGGTTTTCTACCGCATCTTTTCTTTCTTTTCGGGCTTAATTCCTTCCCTGACTCAATTTTCTTTTTTATGCGTCGTACACTAGCTTCAGAAACCTCCAATCTTCGTGATATTTCTCGGTTTGTAAATGTTTTCGCAATCACAAGGGCCTTCACTTCAGCTTTTTTACGTGGTGAAAGATCGCCTTTTCTACCCATAATGAAAATAGTCCAATTACTTTTTTAAAACACTGCATACAAAATAAACTAATAACTGAGTAGTATAAAACTGTTAAACAAACAATCACAGTCCATAATGCCACAGAAACACGTCCGTACCTGACTCGATTCCGATCGCGACTGATACAGGTTTGTAGTTGTTTACGTTCATGTATCACTTTGTCAACACAGTGTTGCCATATGTTAAAAATAAATACAAATATGTAGTCTACAACAATTCTTTTAAATAAAAATCAATAATATTGTAGTTTAAATATACCATTATTGCATAAAAACTCTTAAGAAACATAAAATTACTAAAAAAAATACAATGCGTCTAATAATTTGGCCAGGGACTGTATATCACCACTACACCAAACACTAACCTGAACTAACCAAATTAGCTTCATCAGGAGCGATGATTGACTCACTCAATCATCGCTCCTGATGAAGCTAACATGGTTAGCGAAACGCGCGTCGAGAACAAAAATAAAGTGTTTGGTGTAGTGTTGATATATACTGAGTAGGGTAACAATACTTGGACGTTAAATGGGACTGGCAAAAAATACTTCTGGTCTGTTACCTAGTCGCTGCGCCTTCCCCAAAAATACTACTAACCCAGGTGATAAATAGGCTAATTTAAATAATAACGATGGGATCAGTGTTCCTTAATCTTTTAACTTTTCAAATTTTTAGATTATTAGGTTATGTGAAACCTTACAGACCTTTGCGTGTCTTAGTGTGCTAAAGGTTGTCCAATCTGTAAGAGGTTATTTTGTGGCTTTTTATTTTTAACTTTTTTTTATCTAACTCAACTTTCATTAACTTACAGTCAGTTGATCGAAACGCGTACTCTATAATAAAAATAAATAAGATAAGAATTATTCCATTTCTCCTATTTTAGTCGTATTAAAGAAAATTACTTTTCTCGCTGAAATATACAAATGGCTTTTCATTTGTTTAAGTTGGAATGGTATTGGATAGATTATTGCACAACGAGCTATATGCCCCTTTAAATGAATTGTGTGAAGAAATTAAATGCAATTGTTATTTATCTCTGAACCTTTTCAACGAAAGCAAAAAAAGTAGAAGAAGTAGGGTAGGCTCACTCTCCAAATGTCATAATGTTTGGAAATCATAATTATGCGTTCAGTCAATGAAACCAGGCGATTGTTGTGATCGCACTTCTACGTACGTATTTAAGTAATAATACGCGAGTTTCTGGAAGTAACTGGCCAGATAGCTGATATGAAGCTAATTAATTATACATTAATCAAAAAGGGAGTTATACGTTACGAGTGCAAAAATGTTAAAGTGAATAAAAACTAGTAGCCCAGTCACCAGGGGTCTTGAGCTGTTATTAAATGTTAACAAGCTGCCTTTTGGCACACAGGTAGTTTTTTGAACGTAGAATACGTTAAGAAAAAAGTTTGCTAAAGTTTGATGTATGCTAAGCCCACAAAATCCAAAATAAAATCAAAAATTCGATTTTTCGGCAATATCTCGAAAAATAAAAAAGGTGTCGAAAAACTATTAGCACCACGTGAAAGAGCGGGGAATTTTACAAAAAAAAAATAGTTTTCCAGATTTTTTTTTTATTAGCGTGACAATTTATTAAAAAATCAAATAGATGGTTCAAAAAGTGTAGCGCGTCAAGCAGGTTAATTTGAAAGTCTTCACGCTCCGCTCGAAGGTTAATCGATATTACTTCTTTTTAGAGTGCAAAAAAATTAAGAGATAGCTTTTCGAAGAAGAGACTTTCAGCTTTTCGATGATACTAATAGTTTTTATTTTTGTTGCTTTATAATTTATAAAACTTAAAACGAAATTTTTGTTTGCATGATTTTAACGGACACACAAATACAAAATATTTAATAAAACATAGTATTAAAAAAACAGTTAATAAAAACACAAAAATTCTAAATTACTCGAAGAAATTAAATGAATTACGTACTCTTTGGCCGTCCTGTTGGATCCGCCATTTTGAATTTTTCAAATCTGTCATCGAATTCTTAATCAGCACCCCAAGAAATCCCTTAATAGTCAATTTTAAAATATTTAACGGTATACAGATTTAATTATAAATGAGGTTGGAAGCATGATTCCATTACAACTGACGGAGTTACGGTAAAATTTAAAAAAAAAATCTATATACCATTTCTTTGTAAAATTTCCTGTTCTTTCACGTGGTGCTATTAGTTTTTCAATATCTTTTTTAATTTTCGAGATATTTGCGAAAACCGAATTTTTAATTTTATTTTTGATTTTTTTTTATAGTATTCGTATTCTACGTCCAAAAAACTACCTGTATGCTTTTGGTCAAAATTTGCCTCTGACGGCTGGGCTATAGTTAAAATCGATAAACATTGAATTGAGTTTAGGGTTAAGCGACTACAACCTGTACATATTAGACTCTTTATAACATCCTTGGTGACACTTAAGGTTTGCACCTCATTGTAAATGTGCAAGTAAAATTGAAATAGCACATGTTCAATACCATTTTGAAAATAAATCCATTTTAAAACTTTTTGACAGAAACAGGCAGAAGCTTATTCATCATTTTTAAGGGGAAAAAAAACAAATAATTTATAAATAAAAAAACGCTTACAAATTTATCTACCTGTTTGGACCAAATTGATGTTAATATATCCCTGTTTGATTCTCAATGCGAGACTTCATACGAAAATAATAAGAAATTAAAACAGAAAAAAAAAGAGTTTATGCAAAGTATAAAGAGAAAGACTTGTAAAAACACAAGAATACTTTTCTTTTCATAAACAATTATAAAATATGTGCGGTTTCGTCCTAAGAGTATTAGTGGACTCATCAGTAAGAAAAAATTTCTGACAAGATAAGTGAAAACAAAGAAAGCATACATACAGCCACATAAAATCTTTGTTTCTACCATCTTTCTACGGTCTAAGATGGAGAGCATTGTTTTTTACTGATGAGTTCACCAATACTCTTAGGACGAAACCGCATATATTTTATCAGTGTTTATATAAAAAAAAAGTATTCTTGTATTTTTTGTCTTTATACTTTACATAAAGTCTTACTTCTTTTTTAATCTAAGAAAATGCCTTAATATTTTTGTATGAAGTCTAGCATTGAAAAAGAAACAGGATTAGTTATATTAACATCAATTTGGTCGATAAATTAATTCATTTCAAATCAAATTTTATAAAAATTATCGGACTATAGATTCATTTATAAACGTGTTATATTTTATTAAGTTTACAACATTTTTATAAAATCTCCTGTAATGTTTTCAAATATATATCCCACGGAAATCTGGGTCATGCTGCTTTCGAGAAAAAATGAAAAAAAATGCAGTCAGAATTTTTTTCTTGAAGGCAACGGCAACTTTAAAATCCAGGTTGATACGTATGAATTTTTTAGATTTTTTCAAGCGATTTTTCGAATTTTGAATTTTTGTACCAACACAATCTGTTGTAACTAGCGAGGGGTATTTTTTTTTTGTATTTCGAAAACAAAGATAACAGTATAGTGAGGTTACCTTTTTTTTCACTTTCGATGACTTTTTTGGGAAGCAGTCTCCTTTCAGAGACCTCTGCGCGTGCGCAATACTTTATTTTCAAAATGGCCCAACAGCTTTCAAAACTAGAGTCCTTAAGCTTTAATTTGAGCCCACGCAAGCCGCTCTACGTGGCTCCAAATTTTAGCTTGGTTTAGTTTTAACAAATTTCAGTTTTTAAGTTTCCAATTCCCTAGAATGTTTATGAAATTCCAACTTGAAATTATTTTCGAAAGTATACTGAACATTCGTTATTCTTTCGCTTGTCACAACTCAAACTTAACGTTAAAGAAACAAAACTACCCTATTTATACTCGTATACGCTCATTTTATTCATATTTAGCCAAAGCGTGTCTTTCATAATATCGCTAAATTGTTTATTTTATGTTTATTCTTTTTTTACTATTTCGATGTAGCTTAGTGTAAGTGTTATAAAATCTACACGTTTTATATTAAGTTTAAATCATAGATTTGGCTAAAGATTTTCTAGTTTATCGTTAGGTAAGTATGATACATTAAAATTGGCCATTTGTTGTTTCGGTTATCTCTAATTGCTAATGAAGTGATTTTTTTAAAGAATATATATATATATATATATATATATATATATATATATATATATATATATATATATATATATATATACATATATATATACATATATATATATATATATATATATATATATATATATATATATATATATATTTTATATATATATATGTATGTATGTATTACTATACTTAAAAATGTTGCTGGGGCAACATTGACTTTTTAAAATGAAAATTCCCTGTTTTTTTTTAAATTTTATTTTCCACGGTTAATTTTAGACACTTTTTTAGAACAAACTGTCTGCTTAAATTACAGAGTTTCCGAGTTATTCATATATGAAAAGCAGCATTTTTCACAGTTTGACAGGCTGTAATATTTAAATGGTGCATTTCGGCAAATGCCTTTCTTGTATTTACCTTAGTTTTTATTTTTTATCCAAAAATGTTCTGTTGTGCCGGAACAATCATTTGCTTCTGGTCGTTTTCGCAAAAAAAAAGTTTATTTCCGGAAAAACTGCAGGTGACATTTTCAGATAGAACACGTTGATAAGATTTCTGTAGCGTATTAAAGGGTATAAAATGCAATTTATCAGACGCCAATAACGCAGGAACTCTTTGATTTATAATAAATATACGTTACGTAAAATGTATCTAAAATTTTGATATCGATAAATTATTTAAAAAATACATTTTTTTTCGTCACTCACTTTGGTTCATCCTGATACACAAAAATTACGTTTTATATATTTAAAAGAAGTATATCGAAAATATTGAGTATCAGATTTTAATTTAATCATTACATTCATCAAAATTCGCTTATATAGTAAAAGTTATTGAAGCAAAGTTTTTTGTAAATCATGTTAACATTGTGGGAATCTGGCCCTGTATAAGATCCTTAATGTTAAAATTCTTTAAAAATAAACCTGATTTTCATTTTGTTTAGAACAAATATTTACTAAAATCTTTGTAACCTAAATCTATGATTTTATTTGTATGTACTTTATAATAATTATATTGACACAATAATCTTAATGCTAGTACAAGCAAAAAAGTGATATGTACGTAATTTTGTTTTATTTTTGTTACCAAAAACGTGTGCAAGTAACCAAAAATTAATAAATAATCAACATTGATAAAAAAACATGTTTTTTTTGTCTTGAATCCTTGACAGAATTGTCTAAAATTGGTTTTTTAAATAAACAAATTTCTAAAGTGAGTGATCCAGAATTTTCCTCACACACACACGGTTTAAAATAAATACCGAATTTAACTCTCTCACACTAAATAATTCATGCAGTACATATCAATCTGTTACTTTACTACCTTACTCTATGCTAAAATCACAAAAAAACGCTGTGTGGAGTAGACGCTTTTGTTCAACTTGGAAATGTTTTGATTTCAAGATGTCTAAAAAGGAGCTAGGATATGCTAACGTTTCAGAAGCTTCGTATTATGTCGCGACACTTAACTTGGTAGCAAATATAACTTGGCATGAACATGATGCATCCATTGCGAAGAGGGCTTCTTAGGAGCTGGGAATATTATTCCATACTAGAAAGCTAAGTTGGGAATGTGGAACCTTTGGCACAATGACACTACTCAGTATATATTGTCACTACACCAAACACTTTATTTTTGCACTCGACGCGCGTTTCGCTAACCATGTTAGCTTCATCAGGAGCTAATTTGTTAGGGAAGCATGTCGCAATCAAATATCGAAAAACATAGTTAACAAAACAAATTCTAATTCACAAAAAAACATAAAAGTAGTTAAAGGATTGAGAAAGAAAGACTTCTACTTAAAAGCGGGAAAGGAAAAAGTTGTTATATTGGATTGAACGTGTAGGTAATAGTCAATCATCGCTCCTGATGAAGCTAACATGGTTAGCGAAACGCGCGTCTGTGTAAAAATAAAGTGTTTGGTGTAGTGGTGATATATACTGAGTAGCGTACTAGAAAGCTTTACACTTCACGACAACTTTTAATTCTAGACTCAAATTCGGCCAGCAATGGAATACTGCTCCTATGTTTGGGGATTCTGCTCCCAACCATACGCTACGTGTGTTGGATTCTGTTCGGAAGACAGCTGTTCGCGTGATCGGAGACCCGGATTCCTTGGAACATCGATAACGAACCAGAACCAGGTAAAGAAATGAAAATGCTATAATGACTACGCCGTGCTGATAGTGAATAACGAAGATGATCTGCAGAGGTTACTTTACTACAAAAAAAATGAGATGACTGTCTCAGCAGTAAAAACAAAGGACACTCACACCCATAACACAACATAGTTATGTCGGAATACACCATTCCTCTAACATCGTCATTCGACTTAATGGATGTTAACCTGGGAACAAATATGTCTTGACATGAACATGCGTAGCAATGGGAGCTGCTTAAAAGCTTATAATATTATTTCTAATTAGAAAGCTCGTAACATTTATTTTTTCTAAATTGTAAGATCATGTCACTAAACCGTTTTTTGTTTTTAATTCATAAAATAATTTGTTCCCGTGTACATATCAGAATTATATTACATTTTTGATATTAAGTTTACAAGTGTAACTAAAACCATATTAAGCGCAGGTCTTTGTTAAAATTATTTCATTTATCTTGAAAACGTATGCATTCTTAGTAGAAAGAGCATCTTCCGTCCTTGTCTATCGAGTTTCAGGTTCAATACCCCTATCACATTTTGATACTCCGTAAGTGAACAAGTTTGTTTAGAGAGACGAGAAGAGAGGCGACTTTTTTGTTTGTTTTTTTTTTTTAATTCCAGGCAATGTGGAGGCGCCAATCACGGCAACAGTGGAGCTTTTTTTTCACCTGTCCCGTAAATTTCAATATTTTGGTTAGAAAATTTGTATGTATTTGTAAACAAATAATAAATTACATTTTAAACATTTGAGCAATAGTTTTCTTTATAAGAATTTTAGAAAAATATCCCTATTTTGTGTAGTTACACGGGTATAGCCCCTTAATGAAGCCAGACAACAAAAAAGCTTTTTGCGCTGATGGGATACCTACCATGATACTCAAAAAATGCTCGAGTGAGCTAACACTAGTTTTCTGTAGACTTTTCAACCTACCCTACAGAAAGGGAGTATTTCCTTCCTCCTGGAAATTCGCTACAGTTCAACTGATACCTACAAAAGGCAAGAAGACCAGTCCAAACAACTACCAACCATCTCCAAAATTATGGAAAAGCTATCAATCAACCATCAATAAAGCTTTCGTAAGCAAAGATCAACAGGATAGATTTTAACATATAATACATGTTTGGAACTACGCAATTGAATACTTTGGAGCATCCCGAGTGGAAAAAATTAATATATTCGAGGTATTCGAACGGGTTTGTCATGATGGATTGTTGGCTAAGCTCTTACGATGTGTTTATTGTCTGAAAAGTTCTGTTTATGACTTGTGTTTCCTCAGAGAGCCTTCTTTACGATTGGAGGTCAATCAGCATCTTCTAAAATATCTAGAGGGTTTCAATATGAAGCAGATCAACAGATGACCTTCTGCCTTATGTCCCACATGTTTGGAACAATGCAATTAAACATTGTGGAGAATCACGAGCGGTTGTATTTAATATATCAAAGGCATTCGATCGTGTTTGGCATAACGGATTGTTGGCTAAGCTACGCTTTATGGTATGTCTAAAAGGTTTTGTTCGCCGCTCTCTTGTTTCCTCAGATAGCGTTCTTTACGAGTAATAGTTGATGGGTTTCTTTCTAATTCCTTCACTATCGACTGGCGGGGCCAAGGCTCCATACTGCTGGAAAGGACCAGAAATCTAATCTGCACCTTTGGAGATCACAGTACGTTTATTTCTTCATTTACCTTGAACTCTCGAACATGAGCTACTCGTACACATATCCGCAGACAGCAGGAAGTCGATCAACTTACCAAAGACCTGATTTTTTCTAGAAAAGTTAACTTGCGGAACCCTACATAATTATGTGGCAACACTCCATTCCTCTAGTACTATTACTCAACTTTCTGAGTGTTAACTTGGAAACAAATATATCTTAGCATGAGCATGTCGCGTGCATAGCAAAGAGAGCTTCTCAAAATCTGGGAATATTATTTCGAACTAGAAAGCTTTACACTCCACAACTTTTAATTCTCTGCAAAGCTCAGATTCGACGATGGTACACTGTTCCCATGTAGAGGCTCTGCTCCCAAACATATGCTACATTTGTTGGATTCTATTCGGAAGACAGCTGTTCGCCTGATTGGAGACCCACAACTCACCAGCAACCTTGATTTCTTAGACCATCGAAGAACAGTTGGCGACTCGAGTCAGAGCAGTGCATGCTAGGAACACACGTCGCTCTAAGCTATTACATCCATGTGAGGTTCAGCTTGTTACTCCTCTTGCCACCCTTTTCAAGTAGTCGTTTACATGGAGAACCTCATCCCTTTGGACTGTGTTTCGCATAGAGTACAATTTACAGCGGTTCAGGATAAATGTGAATCCCTTCTTCTACACACGCTTCTGTAGCGATTTAGCGATTTGCCTGCAGCACGTGTGCTATGCCCTTAAACAAATCGATGGAGAGGGAATTGACATTAGACAAACATGTAAAATAAAAAATATAAATGGCTGGATGTTAAACAGAAACATAGAATGAAACAAACATGTAGATGGAATGACAGAGAGAAAAATAGTTAATATGACTAAAGACAGGTCACGAATAGGGAAGACAAAGAAGGGTAGACCCCGAAAACGTGGGAATAACTTGTCCAATGTAAGATATGTGAAGACAGTCGTAAGCAGGCTACCGTGCCTTTACAAAGAAGGAAGGAGAAGACAAAAGGTCGAATAAAAGGAAATTTGTTAATAGGGACAATGTCAAACATCACTCGTGATAATCTTACTTACAACGTCAACTCTTTTAATAAGTCCATTAACACTGTCCCTTTCAGTTTTTTTTTATATTTTTCTACGTCAATCGCATGGGGCAATAACATCGTGCTAAGACGAGATGCTTACGGTACTCTATAAGAGCTCGTCCAGATTAAGTACAATTTTAGGATGACTTTTACAGAAAAAAGATCTAATATTACCAACCAATATAAAATCCTGGAATATAATCGGACAAATTAAACAACGCATATTGATGATGCTTTTCTTCAGTTTTTTTGTACTCCGCCTTGTAAATAACAGTTCTCTCCACGTCGTGAAGTATATCGTTTAACACTTCTCCAACTATAAATAACATTTTTGCTTTTTCCTTGTTATCATATTCAACTAAAAGGAAAACGTTAGTAATTAGTAAATAATAAAATTAAAAACATACTCACACAATTACGCTGATACACTGGTCACTCTGACGTGCCACTAACTAGCACCACGTACGCTGCCGTCCCATTTAAAATTATTGCTTTTAACTTAAGGCTATCAGCCGGGCGTGACGCATGTGAAACAGTACATAGTTTCTGAAGCATGTTTTTTTAGAATGATCAACGACAACTACGGAGTTAAATCGGGTGCAGAGGTTGGTTGCTTATATTCCACTGGGACTATAAGTAGCAACCCCCACAGCTATGGAACCAAGGCAACGGGTCTGGGCTATTACACAGGCGGATCAAAAATTTCGAGCGGAGTAGGCGCTGGAATATATGCCCAAGTAGAGCTTTAAGATTCCACTAGAGATAAGTGCAACAATATTCCAAGAAGAAATTCACTCAATGCAACCATGTGTTCATGAGAATATTAGACGGGACTACTGCAACCAAGAAATATATATTCAGACAGTCAAGCTGCTCTATTAGGCCAACTCCAAGATCACTATGGAATGTAAACCTGTTTGAACTATCCTCTAGGAACAACAGTGTTGGACTACTGTAGATTCCAGAACATTTGATGATAAAAGGTAACGAAAAAGCGGACGAAATACCACGATTGGGAGCTACAAAACCATACAGGGGTCCAGAACCAGCGTTTGGTATACCAAATAAGGTGATAAGGTGGTAAAAACGACAATCAACAAATGGTCGTAATAGCAACATCTAGACCGTTGGCTCGCAACGTCTGACCAAAGGCATGCGAGGGCCGTAATGGACGGACCCTCAAAAAAACTGATGTCTCTTGTTTAACAAGGGTCTAGGCTAAAATAGTGGTGTGACTGATCACCGACCACTGTCACTTGTGAAAACATTTATAGAAAATAAGTATCTACAATGGTCCCACGACATGCAGACTATGTGGTGAAAAGGAAAAAACCTCTATGCATATCCCATATGAATGTGCAACTTTAACTCGGAAGAGACATAAACTGTTCGGAGATCTACATCGTGGCGATATCTTCTAAAAAAGAGACGACGCTCATGTAACCAAAAGAGAGGAGCACAATAATGCAACGTGCAATGCACAAACAGGCACAATCGCCTACAAATACCCCAGCGAAGTCTCACACTTCGATTGTAAGATGAATGGCTCAGTATATCGAAAAGTGGATGGATTTTTCACATATATAACATAATTAATTCTAATTGGGCTATGGCATTTAAATAAATATCCATTTAGTTCATATTTATTTTATAGATTATTGTAGGTATTTTTACCTAGTAAAATTATCCGCAGATGTAAAAGAATGTACATTAGAAATCTACAAATGATGCAGTATATTTAATTAATAGATAAATTTTATTAATAACACAGCCACACACAATAAAAAGTTCATTACCACGAACCAAAATACATGAATCTAGTGTATTTTTCGACGTTGAATTCGAATCCGTAATTAGATTTATTGTTTCATTTTTTTTGACCAAAAGCATTCCTTGAGATAGGGTAAAACTATAGTAATAACGTAATGTAGTCTAGAGAAAATTTAATTAAACCAAAATCCACCCTTATAGAGGGTGAAAATTGTCCCCAAAATTCAAATGACGCACATGAGTTTAAATATTATGTACAAAGGACAAATTTTTGTAGCTGTTAAGACAAAATATCTGAATCTGGTGTTACAACCAGACATTACTCTTAAAGGGTTGAGACTCACCCTATAGGGTGTAAAAACCAACGTAGAAAAAATGTCAGGCTTTTGTAGTTTTCGCTTAAACCACCGATATATGACCATAAACTACCCTTAGAGGGCGGTAGAAATTACCCCTACGCTCTAATAATGCACTTGGATGTTACTGAAATTCACATGCATCATTAGAGCGTAGGGGTAGTTTCTACCATCCTCTAAGGGTAGTTTATAGTCGTGTGTAGGTGGTTCAAACGAATCTACTCCATATTTGTTCACCCGGACTAAAACTACAAAAGCCTGAACTTTTTTTGTCTTTATTGAAACTTATGAGATACTTCCGTAGGGTGGGGGCGGTTTTTACACCCTATAGAGATGAGTCTCAACCCTTTAAGAGTAATGTGTGGTTGTCACAAGAGATTCAGATATTTTGTCCTAAGAGCTACAAGAATTTGCCCTTTATACATATTATTTAAACTCACGTGCGTTATTTGAGTTTTAGGGGTACTTTTCACCCCTATAAGGGTGGATTTTGGTTTAATTAATAGAAATAGCTTGCTGTGGTTTGAATGCATATTCTCTTCTCTAGACTATAAAATATCTACCATTTTTCACACTTCATTATGAGTCATTACTTTATTACTATAGTTTTACCCCATTTCAAGGAATGTTTTTGTCCGAAAAAAAAATAACACGATATACTCGTATTCAGCGTCGAAAAATACATTAGATCCATGATATTGGTTCATGGTAATGAAATTTTTTTTTTTGTGGCTGTGTAATCTTACATACACATTTAACTATGAACCGAGCAGGGGTTTCACTCTTGACGCCAGTGGCGGCTCCTCTATAGGAGCACATGAGCACGTGAACCTCTGTCAACAACAAGGCCAAATGCAAATTATTTTGTAATATACCTTAGTCATACAAACGTCTTTTAAAGAAGTGAACCTTCCCTACAAATGGACAAGAACAATTTATAACAATACTTTACGTACCGTTAAACATCGAGTTGTCACTGAAGCTCCCTAAGCGCACAAACTACAAGAACTGGATGTAAAGCAAGACGGTATACGGCGCTGTCTCGTTTTATACGTTTTTGCGTTCTGGCAAACTGTGTCTCTCTCTAATACGAAGATGTAAATTCGTCGTGGTTCACACTTACTTGATAATCTTACGGATTTAGATTGGGATAGAAGCGTCGTGTTGATTTGTTTATATTTTACATCTAATCTAAGCGGTTCAGAGTAGTTAAATTTGGTTTTGGCGGTCAATATTTTGCAACAAAGGGTGCATTGTTAGTTCTAAGTCGTGAATGTAATTACATACAGACATAAACTGATTATACGAGGTTGATTTGAAAAGTCCGTGCAAAGTCCGAGAGATGGCACCACCGGCGCGTATCGAGGTCATGTTTAGTTAGTAGCATCTCTTGAAAGAACGCACACCAAGTTTCAGCCATATTGGTCTATTTCTTTGTGTTTGGCATTCGTGTGAATCAAGGAAGTCGAGTGATTTTCAAGAAATGGACGAAAAAGAATTTCGTGTGGTGATTAAACATTACTTTATGAAAGGCAAAAACGCCTCAGGAGACTAAAGAGAAGCTTGATAAACATTATGGTGACTCTGCACCTTCGATTAGAACAGTTTATAAGTGGTTTCAAAATTTTCGAACTGGCCATATGGGCACAAAGTGACGCTGAACGTTCTGGACGGCCTGTGGAGGTTAGGACTCCAGAAATCATTGATCAAATCCATGATATGGTGATGGATGACAGAAGAGTTAAGGTGCGTGAGATTGCTAGTGCTGTGGGCATCTCGACTGAACGGGTACATAATATTTTGCATAAACATTTGAACATGAGAAAGCTATCCGCAAGATGGGTGCCGCGATTGCTCACGCTTGACCAAAAACGGAATCGTGTGAAGTGTTGCAAGGATGGTTTGCAGCTGTTCCAGAAGAATCCGGAGGACTTTAAGCGTCGTTTCGTCACTGTGGATGAAACATGGATATATTACTATACTCCTGAGACCAAACAACAATCTAAACAATGGGTTACCAAGGGGGAATCTGCACCAAAAAAGGCGAAGACCGTTCCTTCGGCCGGAAAGGTTATGGCGACTGTCTTTTGGGATTCGCAAGGGATAATCCTCATCGACTATCTGGAAAATGGTAAAACTATTACAGGTGAATATTATTCATCGTTATTGGACCGTTTGAAAACCGAGCTGCAAGAAAAACGCCCGCGATTGGCCCACAAGAAAGTCCTTTTCCATCACGACAACGCACCAGCACACACCTCAGCAGTTGTGGTCGCAAAATTAACGGAAATAGGATTCTAACTCGTTTCACATCCCCCCTATTC
This sequence comes from Pachyrhynchus sulphureomaculatus, assembly GCA_019049505.1. Lineage (NCBI taxonomy): Eukaryota > Metazoa > Arthropoda > Insecta > Coleoptera > Curculionidae > Pachyrhynchus > Pachyrhynchus sulphureomaculatus. The sequence goes on along the minus strand of CM032448.1, from coordinate 75,960,920 downwards.
TCCAGACTTGGCTCCCTCGGACTACTATTTGTTCCCCAATTTGAAGAAATGGCTGGCGGGACATAGATTTTATTCAAACGAGGAGGTGATTGCAGACACTAATGGATATTATGCAGACTTGGACAAATCCTATTATTCGGAAGGGATCGACAAACTAGAACATCGTTGGACGAAGTGTATAAGCCTAAAAGGAGACTATGTCGAAAAATAAAAAAGGTTTACCCCAAACACATAAGTAGTTTTTATTTTTGCACGGACTTTTCAAACCAGCCTCGTAATTGATGTAATGAATGGAAAAATGGATGCACAGCCGGGGTGTAGTAAATTCTTAGGCGTTAAAAGAAACTTTGAATATACAGTGAAATATTTAAAAGAAAATTTTTCGAAGTTGCCTTTAAAAGACCGGAAAACCGATTCCGAATTTTAGTATTACTCAAGTAAGTAAGGGACAAAAACGCGAGTTCAAAAGAAGTTTTAAAAGTGAATTATATGAAAAACATGAATGGCTACTTGGATGCAGTGTTTTTAAAACAGCTTGTTTTGTTTTCCATGTTTGCTATTTGCATCTGAAAGTGCTGAAGCGAGTTGGGTGAAAAGTGGGGTAGTCGATCTGGCACACTTATCACAAAAAATAAAAAACATGAAAGTTCGCAAGTTCATATAAATTCGCAGTTAGAACTAAGGCTTTTTGGAAAAGTTGATATGAAACAACAGCTGAATAGTGCCTACAGAAGAGGTATCGAAAAACATAATGACAATGTATTGAAAAACAGATACGTTTTGTCGAAAATTATAAATTGTATAAAGTTCTGTGGAGGTTTCGAATTAGCTTTGCGAGGACACGATGAAAGGGATGGTTCGCAAAATCCGGGCATTTTCAGATATCTAATCAATTTTAGTGCAGAGTTGGATCTGGCTTTAAAAGAGCATTTTGAAAATTCTACGGTCTTCAAAGGTACTTCAAAAATAATTCAGAACGAGTTTTTAGATTGCATGCTACAAGTTTGCCACTAATATATAAAGAATGAAATAGCAGACGCCCAATTCATCTCTGTTATAGCAGATGAGACCACAGATATTTTTTGTAAGTTTCAAATGGTAGTAGTTTTCAGATACATTTTAAAAGACGGTACCTCAACTGAACGATTTTGGGCTTTTTTGAATCCACAAGATCATAATGCAATTAGTTTAGCAAATTGTATTAAAGACGTTTTGCTCAAAAGTACAGATACACCAAATAAATTAATTTCACAAAGCTATGATGGAGCAAATGTTATAAGTGGCTACCATGGTGGAGTAAACAGAATTATTCAAAATGATTTTAAATACGGCTATTATGTTCACTATTATGCTCATCAATTAAATTTAATTTTAGCTCATGCAACTAGTTAGAATGCAGAAGTACGTATTTTCTTTTCTAATATAACAGATATTACGAATTTTTTTTCAAATTCTCCTCAGCGGGTTGAAATATTAAATGAAGTTGTACGCTGCCATATTCCAAGAACTTCTACGACACGGTGGCTTTTTAAAAGTAGAGCTATAAATGTTATTTTTGAGAACAGAGAAGCACTTATCGAATGTATGGAGAACAATCTGTCACAATTAATCAAGCCTCTGCAATCCGTAGAATGTTATGCGATGCACAATTTGTATTCTGGCTAACATTTTCTCATAAAATTATGCCACATGCCGATATCCTATATAACAGTTTGCAAAAATCGACTTCTGATCCTGCATAGGTAGCCACAGCAATTAATATATTTGAAAAATGTATAGCGGCTGAAAGACAAAATGCTGAAGAAATTCCTACTTTAATTGAACATGTAGTTTTTTTTTTGTGTTGGCAAAAGCCAAATGGTCAGCTGGATTTATTTTAATGTTTTCCTTTTTTTATTTTTTTTTTTGGATTTGAGATCTGAGTTTACCTGATTCTACAATTCAATTTGACTTAAATTACCGTAAATACTATCGCTACTTTTATTTTTATTTTATTTCTATGTTTTTTTGTTTAAATTTACTTTTATTATTATTACATTTTTTTTATTTTTTTTTTAATTTTATTTTTTTTATTTTTTTTTTATTTTATATACATATTTTTTATTTATTTATATATAAATATTTTTTTCTATTTTTTTTTTTAAATTTATACTCCTATGCTATGTTGCTGGTTCCCTTAGGAATATTTGTTTTTATAGTCCTTCGTTCATTTCAGCGAGTGCCTGATATAAACTTTTATATATGCTTCTATTATTTAATGATATGAGACCATTTAGATTAAAAGGTCCTTCCTGATTTGGGATTTTGGAAACAAAGTTAAGCATTTTATTTATATTTCTCCTGTTTCACCGCATTCACAATTATCATTTTCTGTTAATCCTATTTTTTTATATATTTAGGGAATAAAGCATGGTTAGTTCTTATCCGCGTTATTGTGCTTATGAAGATTCTATTTCACAGAAGAACCATGGTTTTTGTTGTATTTTTGGGAAATTAAACTTGAAGTTAAGGCCCGTTTGAGAACTTCTGTACATTGTTTGCCATTTCTCTTTTGCTCTTGATTTTGATTGATTGATAGCATCATTGTATAGAATTTTAAAGTGTTTTATGGATTTAACAATCACTGTTGCTTCTTTGGCTAATTTGTCTACTTTTTCATTGTAGGGGATGCCTATATGAGCTTTTATCCAAACGAATTTAACAGTTTTGTTTTTGATTTCTAGTAGCTAAACTAGATGAATTATCGTTTTGATAATGCGATTTGATGGGGAGTTTATCGTAAAGTTCGATAATCTTTCTAGAGAGCTTTTGCTGTCAGAGAATCTTACAAAATATGAGTTTCCTACAAATTTGAAACAATATTTGAGAGATTCTACGATCGAGCACAATTCAGCTGAAAAAATAGATGTTCCGTCTGGTAATTTAATCGATTTTGATACTTGTTTGTTCTTATGGTAAAAGGCACAAGCCGTTTTGTCATTCATAACTGAAGCATCGGTAAATATTTGTTCGAAATTGGACCACTTTAAATTAAGATATTCCAAGAAATTGTATTTAATCTCATGGGGTTCTATCCCTGTGGCATTGGTTATGATTACTTGAGGACTTATTTGTAGCCTCATGAAGTCTAATTGGAAATAAGGTATTATTTTGGAAGAGTAAATATTTTCTTTTATTTGAGTAATCCATGAGTAGCTTTCTACAAGAGGTGGTAGTATTTTGGCTCGCCAGTAGGGGTGAGTATATGCTAAGATAGCTAATTGATTGATCTGATATATGAGGTCACTCTCCTTGGATATTAGTTTTAATAAGAATTTGTCTGATAAGAAATTTCTTGCAATGTCTAATGGTGGTTCTACTGTTTCTGCTTCTGGGGTATCAATTGGAGTACTTTGTAATAATCCCATGCTCTGTCTTAGATACTTATTTTTTATTCTCTCTAATTTAATTAAGTGAGACTTTGCGGCTGATCTATATAGTGTACTGCCGTAATCCAAAATCGACCTGATATACATTCTACAGAACAGGATACATATGTTGGGATCTGCCCCCAATGATGGTTGCTAAAAACTTTAATTATATTAAGTTCCTGCCCAGTCCTTTTAATGATATGTTGAATGTGGTCAACCCACATTAATTTCCGGTCTAAGTACAGGCCCAAATATCTATTAGTATTTTTATATGACATAGACATTTCTCCCAATTTAATCGTGTTCGAAAGTTGAATTCTTCTTCTCGCGAAGGTGCAGAAGGTTGTCTTTTCCGCTCGCATTGTTAAACCGTTTTTGTTCATCCATTCTTCCAAAGTTGGAAATTTGTCCTCGATATACCGATTTGCATTGGCAATCGCTTTATGATTTGTAAATACAAACATCGTCTGCAAATTTGATAATTTTTGTGTTATGGTTAAAAATGTTTTCCAAGTCGTGCGTGTATATAATGTATAAAATTGGGCTGAGAATGCTACCTTGAGGTAAACCAACTTGAGCTAGTGTAGGGGAAGTTAAGCCATCATCTGCTCTAATAAATATCTTCCGGGAACTATAGAGCAAATATAAATTGTGGATGAGTTGTGCTGGGAAACCTATGTGTTGCATTTTTTGGACTAAGATGTCGAACTTTACGTTGTCATAAGCTCCTTGTATATCCAAGAAGGGAGCAGAAGTTGCTTCGTTTTTAGTAAAGCCTAAGAGAATGGGTGTGACTAGGTGGGAAATTGCTTCTTGCGTTGATGTTCCTTTTCGAAATGCAAATTGGGTTTTTGGGAATTTATTACATTTTTTCATCCAAAACTCTATTCTATTCTTGATTAGCCTCTCATAAGTTTTTAGCAAACAGGACACCAAACCTACCGGTCTATATGAGGCTGCTATCTTTGGAAATTTACCAGGTTTTAGAATTGGAATAACAGTATACTTTGGCCAATCATTTGGAACAGGGATTTCTCCTTTGAATATTTTGTTAAAAATGCCCAATAAAACCTTTTTAATCTTTTCTGGGAGGTGATGTAACATCGGATAGTGAATATTGTCTATTCCTGGAGAAGTATTATTGTTGTATTTTAATACTTTTTGAAGTTCTCTGAATTCGAACATTTTTATTAAGAAGTGGTCCGAGATGGGTAAGATTTCCGCAGTTTCATATAACCTAGGAGCAACATATGGATACGATATGGTATTTTGGAATTCGGCTAGCCATGGATCTTCCTTTGATATAATTGATGAGTTTTGTTGTTTTCTATTTTTTGAAACAATTTACTTTTTTCCAGATATCTTTTATAGGAGTATTTTTATTTAGTACCAGCGCCACTCTTTTCTTTTCGCCTCTTTGAGGGTTTTTTTTTGCCAGGGCATTATATTTTTTTAAAACTGATAAGATTTAACATGTTTGGATTAGATTTATACATTAGAAATTTTTCTTTTCTTTCTTTGACAATTTTTGAACAATTTTCATTCCACCAAGTTTTACCCTTATTTTTTCTGTTTCAGTTTAAGTTTATTAAGGGTATAGTTTGTTTTGAAACTTTGTTCAGTGTTTTTATAAAGTCTTCATAGTTGGAACCTTGAAATTCTGAGCAATGCAAAAGGCATTCTGTTGAGAATGAGTCCCAGTTAACTTTGTTGATGTTCCATTTTTTTAAATTCTTACGTGCGGTAAATTTTGGTCAAATCTTACATGATATAATTATGGATCCATATGGATCGTCCAAAGTTGACCATTCTAAGTTGTGAGTAAAAAGTGGGGAACTTAAAGACAGATCAATTGAAGAATTTTTATTATTAATCGAATTTATTCTAATAAAACTTCCATCATTGAGTATTATCAAGTTATTCCTATTTATCGCCTCTAATAATGTGTTTCCGTATATACTACTATCTTCACATCCCCACATAACGTGATGGGCATTAAAGTCGCCCCAAATTAGAAAGGGGGTATTTACATTAGAAAAAATATTTGTATAATTTTGAATTGTTATCTTGACCTGAGGTTTTATATACAATGAACTAAGTGATAATTCCGTGATATTGCTAAGGGGTCTTTTAATACCTACATACATAACATTACTTATTTCTGGACAGCTAATCTCAGTAAACTGCAAATTTGTTTTTATCAATATTGCTACTCCTCCTTTACCGTCAGGCATATCCTTTCTAAAAACGTTATAACCGGTAAGTGAGACATATTTATCTGGTTCAAACCAAGTTTCTGATAAGAGAGTAATATCTGTTTTATTAGAGTTTAATAAGTTTTCTAAGTTTAATTTATTGGCAACTGCAGATCTACAGTTCCACTGACATATTCTTAATGCATCCATTTTGGATAATTTAGTGTTTGTTTGTGTAATGACTAGTTTAGTTAGTGAAAAGTTTAGTCTTTATAAGTTTAGTTAGCTCGAATCTGTTAATGTCAAAAGTATTTTTTTCTTTAAGAATGCTTATTATAGTCATAACCAAATCTACCACAGTATTTGAATTTAAGGAGTTTATTTCACCTCCCATGTCGGACCTAGGGTTCAAAGTAAATTGTAGTTCCTCCCTGTTTCTAATTATTCCCGATCTGTACTCAGGATCATTGATAATTCCATTTCTGTTGGATTCAAAGTGACATTGAGAAACTATGTTTTTATGTTGTTCTACTGTTGGATTTGGAGAAGAGGGTCTGCCTCTTTTAACAGGGGCTTTGAACTGAGTAAAATGAGTTGAAGAGTTTGACTTTTGTTTTGATGTAGGATTTAATACGAAATCAATTTCACCCACTGATAAGTTTTTCGATAATGTTAATGCATATGTAGTTTTTGGATTTTTTTTTCCGCCTCTTTATAAAGGGTGTTTTGGAGGTATAAAACTTTAAGTTGGCAACACTTTTTTAACTGGTGGCCATTTTGTCAGCTGTCAAGTGATTTATGTTTACTTTGGTTTGGCATTTCAACATGAATAGACTGACGCCTGAACAACGCTTCCAAATTGTGCAAATTTATTTTGAAAATCATGGTTCTGTTCGAAATACGTATCGCGCACTACGTCCATTTTACGGTCAACATAATCGTCCATCAGAGCAATTAATATTAACTATGGAACGTTTTCGCACCATGAAACCGTTTACTCTAAATGATAATACGCATCCACAGAGACGTCGATCACCTAGCAAGGCGTAGATTCGGTGAATGGGCCCAAAACAAAATTGCCGTTGATCCCGATTTTCATAAAACAAAATTGCGAATTTTGTTTAGCGATGAAGCTCACTTTTGTTTGAATGGATACGTCAATAAACAAAACTGCCGTATTTGGAGTGATGATAATCCTCAAGTGTATGTTGAGACACCGTTACATCCAGAAAAACTGACTGTTTGGTGTGCTTTATGGGCTGGTGGAATCATTGGTCCGTACTTCTTTAAAAAACGATGCTGGTCAGAACGTTACAGTCAATGGTGACCGCTATAGAGCTATGATTACTGACTTTTTCGTTCATCAATTGAACAACCGTGATGTGCAGGAGCTGTGGTTTCAACAAAGACGGCGCAACATGTCACACAGCTCGTGCCACAATTGATTTATTGAAGGAAACGTTTGGTAACCGCATAGTTTCACGTTTCGAACCCGTCAATTGGCCTCCAAGATGGTGCGATTTAACGCCGCTAGCCTATTTACTGTGGGGATATGTGAAGTCGCTAGTCTACGCCGATAAGCCCGAAACGATTGACCAGTTGGAGGACAACATTCGCCGCGTTATTGCCGATATACGGCCACAAATGTTGAAAAAAGTCATCGAAAATTGGACCTCCAGATTAGACTACGTCCGAGCCAGCCGTGGCGGTCATATGCCAGAAGTCATATTTAAATTATAATGCCAGAAGATTATCTTTCGAATAAAGTAAATTTCATGTCAATTTAAAAAATTCATCTTTGTTTTATTCCATTTCAAAGTTGTATACCTCTATAAAAAACACCCTTTAGTTGGTGTTATTTTTGGCCATAAAGGCTTTTATTTGTTTTTGACGAGTAAATTCAGAACAGACTTTAAATTTGTTTGTAGCGTGACTACCGTTACAATAAAAACAAGTTATTAGGAGATCGTTATCACATATGTCCAATAAGTGGGACTGTTTACATCTAAGACCTCTAGGATGACTTTTTCACTGATTTGTAGGATGGCCATACCTAACGCAGTTTCTCTTTGAACATAGGTATTTACAGCGTGTTTCACATGACCTACAGCTACATATTTGGGCAAGGCCTGAGACTTGAAAGTAACGGTAATTGAGGACGTATTTATAATTTTCTCTTTCTCATCAATCTTATCTGTGATTTTTTTGGTTATACGTTTTACCGAATTTACAAAGAAATTGCAATGTGCATCTATCATTTTAATTTTATTAATTAGATATTCTTCAGTGAGGTCCCTATCGATTTGAGAAATTACACCTCTCCTATAAATTCTATATTTTGGAACGTACGCTTCTAGTTTATGCTTTATTAAAAGATGGGAATTCACCAAGATATTTGCCGAAAAACTATCTTTGAATATAACTCGAATTCTATTCTTTCCTACTGATTTCATTTCTTTAATTTTATTATCCAACTCCGGATGGGACGGAAATAAAATATCATTTACTCTTATAGCACTCAACTTACCTCTGAAATCTGAGATATTTTCTATAAAGACTATAAAGGGACCAATGTCATTTTTTCCATAATAACTTTTTTCTTTAATTTTACCTTGTACGGTATTAATTTCCTTATCAAAATTATTTTCATTCTTGTTACTTATACCTATTATTGCACCTGTTGGACCTAGGTGCAATAACGGGGTTTCCCCCCCGCTATTGGTACTCATGATTGGAATTTAACCGAGTCCTAAATAATTTGCACCTTTGCACACACTCTAATTTAGAGTTAATCGTATGTATAAGAGAAGTAATAACCGGTCAAGTGCAAGTTGCACTTGCGCAATTAGTGTTCCGTACGTTGATTGCTTTTAAAATAAAAAAAAATTTGTTACAGAGGTATACAATGATCAGTGACTTCACAAAATACACCCCAAATGAGTTTTCAACAAAGTTTGTTTCCAATCTTTACTGAAATCTGATGACCTTGAAATTGTTGTTTTTTTTATATACCATATAATTTATTAAAGGTAATGCACTCGTGATAATTTTCGTTCAATCTCACCCCGTGGAAAATATTCCAGAATTTTTTCGAAATTTTTTGATAAGTACTTTTCGAGATAAGGCCCGGGACAGCGATTTTTCGCGAATTTTAAAAAATAATACAAAGAAAAGTGCACGCAAGTATAATATTATATATATATATTTTTTACTCGTGTTTTCACAAGCTTTCATTTGACACCACACTCAATGACCTAGTAAAAAATTTTTTTTTTCACTTCCGACTTCACCCCCCAAAACTAACCCCTTAAGTCAAAATTTAATTCTCAAAACTACATGGCTCTGATGAGGCCATCAATTCCTATACTATTACCAAATTTCACCTTTCTATGTCAAATAGTTTCGGAGAAAATCGGTTGTGACAGACAGACAGACAGACAGACACCGAAGAGATCTTATAAGTGTAACGCACTATTTAAATGATATAGCTCAGGCATATCCATTTTTGGACAAAATTAGATTACAATCTGAACTTGAACTTATTTATAAACGGCCAGATTTTAGAAATTTGCCAGGAGGGGTGGATTGTTTGCGATTTATAATCGAAAATAATTTACAAAATGTATTTTCCACAACGTACACTTTACTGCAGCTGATTATTACCATTTCGCTGCTGAAGCTGAAAGAAATTTCTCCACTTTAAAAAGAATTAAGTCGTTTTTGAGAAGTACCATGAATGAAGAAAGACTTTCAGCATTGGGAATGTTGTCAATAGAAAAGAAAATGATAGAAGATATTAGTGATTTTAATCAATTAGTGATTGACAAATTTGCAAATTTAAAAAATCGTCGTATGGACTTTCCGTTTAAACATTGTGTTTAGAATGTTCAGCTTATAGGTAGATGTTTTAAACAAAACAATGATTTTGCTATATTTCTAATATGGACTGCATTTTCTTTCGTCAAGTGTATTATTTATGTTCGCGTTTATACATATGTGTCAATACACCGCGCCCATTTGCATGTTATAGTTGGACCTTCTGTATTGGTAAGTAGTATTTGATATTATGTTTAATCTATTGGCATTTAGCATTTTCAATTAATATTAGGTAAGGTATTTTCATTTGTGACCATGGACCTTAGAAAATTTTAAAATGCTTCTAGGTATGAATAGATACATAAAATTTAATATTAAGTAGGTATCTGGAAATCGTATTTTCACGCTCTTATTGGCTCATAATGCTACATACAACATAGCCTTGTGAGGTATGTGAACCTCCACCAACTTCCGTCCCAAGCCGCCACTGCTGCAGTGCAAGTCGGTCTTGCGCAATTAGTGTTCTGTACGTTGATTGCTTTTAAAATAAAAATTTTTGTTAGGGAGATATAAAATGATCAGTAACTTCACAAAACACACCCCAAATGAGTTTTCAATAAAGTTTTTTTCCGATCTTTACTGAAAACTGATAACCTTGAAATTATTGTTTTTTTTTTTACGAGGCTGGTTTGAAAAGTCCGTGCAAAGTCCGAGAGATGGCACCACCGGCGCGTATCGAGGTCATGTTTAGTTAATAGCATCTCTTGAATGAACGCACACCAAGTTTTAGCCATATTGGTCTATTTTGTTGTGTTTGGCATTCGTGTGAATCAAGGAAGTCGAATGATTTTCAAGAAATGGACGAAAAAGAATTTCGTGTGGTGATTAAACATTACTTTATGAAAGGCAAAACGCCTCAGGAGACTAAAGAGAAGCTTGATAAATATTATGGTGACTCTGCACCTTCGATTAGAACAGTTTATAAGTGGTTTCAAAATTTTCGGACTGGCCATATGGGCACAAGTGACGCTGAACTTTCTGGACGGCCTGTGGAGGTTACGACTCCAGAAATCATTGATCAAATCCATGATATGGTGATGGATGACAGAAGAGTTAAGGTGCGTGAGATTGCTAGTGCTGTGGGCATCTCGACTGAATGGGTACATAATATTTTGCATAAACATTTGGACATGAGAAAGCTATCCGCAAGATGGGTGCCGCGATTGCTCACGCTTGACCAAAAACGGAATCGTGTGAAGTGTTGCAAGGATGGTTTGCAGCTGTTCCAGAAGAATCCGGAGGACTTTAAGCGTCGTTTCGTCACTGTGGATGAAACATGGATACATTACTATACTCCTGAGACCAAACAACAATCTAAACAATGGGTTACCAAGGGGGAATCTGCACCAAAAAAGACCGTTCCTTCGGCCGGAAAGGTTATGGCGACTGTCTTTTGGGATTCGCAAGGGATAATCCTCATCGACTATCTGGAAAAGGGTAAAACTATTACAGGTGAATATTATTCATCGTATTGGACCGTTTGAAAACCGAGCTGCAAGAAAAAACGCCCGCGATTGGCCCACAAGAAAGTCCTTTTCCATTACGACAACGCACCAGCACACACCTCAGCAGTTGTGGTCGCAAAATTAATGGAAATAGGATTCCAACTCGTTTCACATCCCCCCTATTCTCCAGACTTGGCTCCCTCGGACTACTATTTGTTCCCCAATTTGAAGAAATGGCTGGCGGGACAAAGATTTTATTCAAACGAGGAGGTGATTGCAGACACTAATGGATATTTTGCAGACTTGGACAAATCCTATTATTCGGAAGGGATCAACAAACTAGAAGATCGTTGGACGAAGTGTATAAGCCTAAAAGGAGACTATGTCGAAAAATAAAAAAGGTTTACCCCAAACACATAAGTAGTTTTTATTTTTGCACGGACTTTTCAAACCAGCCTCGTATATACCATATAAATTATTAAAGGTTACTCGTGATCATTTTCATTCAATCTACACCCAGTGAAAATGTTCCAGAATTTTTTCAAAATTTTTTGATCAATACTTTTTGAGATAAGGGGGCAGCGATTTTTCACAGTTTTTTAAAAATAATACAAAGAAAAGTGTGCGCAAGTATTACATTATATATATTTTTGAACTCGTGTTTTTACAAGCTTTCATTTGACATCCCACTCGATAACCTGGTAAAAAAATTGTTTTCACTTCCGACTTCACCCTCAAAAGTAACCTTAAGTCAAAATTTGACTTTCAAAACTACACGGCTCTGATGAGGCTATCAATTTCTATATTAGGGCTAAATTTCAACTTTCTATGTTAAACAGTTTCGGAGAAAATCGGATGTGACGGACAGACGGACATACACCGAGGTGATCTTTATAAGTGTTCCGAACGGAACACTAATAATCAATTGTAAAAGCATACAGTATCGCATTCACTTTATTTTAAACCTTTAATATAATTTTTGGATGGTTGTAGCTTCTACTTGATGGAAATTCATTGTAAATATATAATAAAAGCCTGTTTTTAGTCAATTTAGATCTACATTTTACACTGTCAAGTTAGGTTTAATGTTCACAATTTTATATAATTTCTTAATTATAATATTACACCTAATTAAATTACATTGATAGTATTGGAAAACCCACACAGACATGGAATTAGGAGAATAAATTCAATAACAGTGAATTGTTTAAATCTACCTGGTCGTTGAGTAAAGTACCTGTAGTCCTTAATCGATTTATCTGCATTGTCTCTAAAAGGTTTAGTTTTAAACCTTTTTTTGGGTATGAAAAATTTTGAAATTCTTATTAAACGTGTGATTTTCTGTTAAAAGATGATTGCATATGTTGAATTAGACTTTCTGTGGATGAAACTTTTTTCGTGTTCTGTAATTCTTTGTATAAATGTACGTCCTAAAACATACATAGGACAAACTGGTCGTACATGTGTACAAAGGATTACAGAACACGAAAAAAGTTTCATCCATAGAAAGTCTAATTCAACATATGCTAATCATCTTTTAACAGAAAATCACACGTTTAACAAGAATTTCAAAATTTTACATACCCAACAAAAAGGTTTAAAACTAAACCTTTTAGAGACAATGCAAATAAATCGATTAGGGACTACAGGTACTTTACTCAACGACCAGGTAGATTTAAACAATTCACCATTATTGAATTTATTCCCCTAATTCCATGTCTGTGTGGGTTTTCCAATACTATCAATGTAATTTAATTAGGTGTAATATTATAATTAAGAAATTATATAAAATTGTGAACAATAAACCTAACTTGACAGTGTAAAATGTAGATCTGAAGAAGCTGCATCGACAGCGAAACACATCATCGCAATTTAAGAAATTGACTAAAAGCAGTCTTTTATTATATATTTAATATAACTGCCTTAAAAATCGTGTTTTCTGCAATTTCAATAGGGAAGATTTCTGAAACTAGATAGAGCAATTCGTTAACGAACTCTTATTCTGTGAAAAAATATTATTAAAGTAACCTTATGCGACCTGGCGGTAAAAATGGTGTTATACTGTTATTAATACACGTTTACCAACTTTGAATTCTGTCTAAAAATACAGATTTGCAATTAAAAAAGTAACTAGATAAATAACTGCAATTTAATTTGTAATGTAAACGATTGTCGTCCTTTATACCAAGTAATGATTTAAAAATCTAGTTAAAAATATGTAGGAATGTTAAATATAAATACTTCGTAGTTTCTTTAGGATAATACTGTTTTCAAATACCACTTATTTCATCAAAACCATAATATTCTGGAAGATCCTGTTGACTTTTAAGATATTCAATAATAGTGTCTTCAACATATTTTTCAATATCTTTTGTATTATTTAAATTTGCGGCCATTTTTATCTTTTATTATCTTCAATTTTTTTTGACACTTTTATTAAAAATTGACTGTCATATTGACAAAATAAGTAATTGTTACAACTTCTACGTTGAAGCTGACGAGTTATCCGACCATTCGTCGACTGAAGCTGCAAAAACTTCTCGGCTTACTTCAAAATCAAAATAACCGGTCAAGTGCAAGTTGGACTTGCGCAATTAGTGTTCCGTACATTGATTGCTTTTAAAATAAAAATTTTCCTTACCGAGGTATAAAATGATCAGTGGCTTCACAAAAAATATCCCAAATGAGTTTTCAACAAAGTTTTTTTTCCGATCTTTAGTGAAAACTGATGACCTTGAAATTTTTGTTTTTTTTATATACCAAATAAATTATTAAAGGTAATACATCCGTGATAATTTTCGTTCAATCTACACCCAGAGTTTTTTCAAAATTTTTTGATCAGTACTTTTCGAAGGTGGAGGGACAGTGATCTTTCGCACTTTTAAAAAAATAATACAAAGAGAATTTTGCGCAAGTATTACATTATATATACCGGGTGACACAGCCAACATGTAACATCCTGTGATTTTTTTATTTTGAAAGTTACATATTTGCATTTTTAGATACCAGGATGGGACATTATTAGGCTTTTTTATTACTTAAGAAATATTTTTAACTACTTCCGGTTTGACCGGAAGTGATTGCAACTTTCTTATTTTTAATGGAACCCTGTATATTTTTTATCAATTTCAATTCGCTTTGAAATTCTCTTTCCAACGATGTATCACAAGTTGACATTTGTTTGACAGGTAAACGGCGAAAACTGATTTAAACTCTTAGACTTGTCCGTTGTTAATCCTACACAATCTTGTTTTTCTCACCATGGCTCTCATAACGTTCTCCAACTGAATTTCAGTAACTTGATTTACTGCTCTTAAGCGCATTTCTAAATCATTTCTGTCTGTTGGTGGATTTTTGTAAACTTTTTCTTTTAGATGGTTCCATACAAAAAAATCAAGAGGCGTAAGATCTGGCGATCTTGCAGGCCACTTATTAGGTCCATTGGTACCTAACCAGTTTGCACCAAATCTTTGATTCAAGTAATTTACTACATTTCTACTATTGTGGGCTGGAGAGCCATCTTGCTAGAAAATATTGTCTCCACGATTTAAAGGTAAAGTTTCTAAAAAATCTTCAACATCATTTTGAATGAACTCCAAATATCTTTCTCCATTTAACGCACCATCAAATATAATAAGACCAATAATTCTTGTGCCAAAGATACCCCACCACACGTTAAAGCCGAATTTTTCTTGATAGGTACTTTCTCGCATAATTCTAGGATTTTCTGTTACGATTAAATAGACCCAAATTGGTAAATCTAGATTCATCCGAAAATAGAAGGTTGTCATGAAATTGGTTATCAAGGTGGTATCTTTGCAAAAACCAATTACAATAATCCATGCTTCTTTGGTAATCTGTTTGAAATAAATGTTGATTTATTTGATAGTTGCGGCGAGCGGTTTCACGATTTGCACCGGTTTGGTCTTCAACATGTTTTATAGAAATTGTAGGATCTACCTTAACGATGGCCAATACATTGATTTCTGACTCTTCGTCACCAATAATTACATCAGCAGGTTCAATCGGTTGCCTTCTAAACTGCAGCTCTACCCTTAAAAAATAATTGTTGGGTGGGTGCCTCCCATCGGGATATCTTGCCATGTACAACTCGGCGGCTATTCTTTCTGCATTCTCCATAAATTAATAACATGTCTACTTTGTCATCCGTTGAATACATTTTTGTTAACGAAAAATTATTTTTGACGTAAAGTAAACAATAATAATTGCCATTTTGGTAACACCCAGCAACCATGACTTTCGGTTCGTCTGTTTTATCACAGCCTACTAAGTCCGTAATGGAACTTGTTGATATCACATTATTGCATAATAAAACGGTTTATTTTCTGAAAATAATATTAAATCCAATTGGCGTTAGCTAGTTCTGTTAGACGTATGTTGGCAAAAAACCTGTAATGTGTAACTAAGTTAAATAAAAAATATGTGTTCCTGTCTTAATTTCGGTGATATTGATCATTATTTAAAGAGTAAATTCTGTAACTGAATGTAAAGCATAAAATTTTGTAGGAACCACTTAGACTGGCGAAAATGGCACAATAAATTAACTGTCTTAAATTCTTTCCAAAATGAGATAAAACGAACAAAAACGCCATGGCCGCCTAAGTCTAAGAGTTTAAATCAGTTTTTGCCGGTCACCTGTCAACTTGTGATACATCGTTGGAAAGAGAATTTCAAAACGAATTGAAATTGATAAAACAATATACAGGGTTCCATTAAAAATAAGAAAGTTGTAGTCATTCCGGTCAAACCGGAAGTAGTTAAAAATATTTCTTAAGTGATAAAAAAGCCTAATAATGTCCCATTCTGGTATCTAAAAATTCAAATATGTAACTTTCCAAATAAAAAAATTACAGTGTTACATGTTGGCTGTGTCACTCGGCATTTTTGAACTCGTCTTTTTACAAGCTTTCATTTGACACCCCACTCGATAACATGGTAAAAAAAAATTTTTCACTTCCGATTTCACCCCCCAAAACTAACCCCTTAAGTCAAAGTTTGACTTTCAAAACTACACGGCTCTGATGAGGCTATCAATTCCTATATTAATGCCAAATTTCAACTTGCTAAATCAAATAGTTTCGGAGAAAATCGGATGTGACAGACAGACAGACGGACACCGAAGTGATCTTATAAGTGCTCCATACGGAACACTAAAAAGAAAGGAAGATGAGAATATTAATATGGAGGGCCAATTGTATGGTATAGGTATCGCTGATTAAAGGAATAACATTTTCTGCTGTATGAAATGTTCAAATTTTTAAATGCATTTTTCTCAAAACTGTTTTATTCAAATCGGCCGAAATGATAGCTGCCACAAATCTTCACCGATTCTATGGAAATTTTGAGATTAACTTTTTAGATACATTATCTAAGGGAAAGCGTACGGATTTTGCGATAAGTTATAAACTTCCTTTTTTATAAACTCTTCATGAAATTTTTGGGTGATAAATGAACATTTTTTTCAAATGTGCATTATTTTTCGAAAAAACTAAATTTTCAAATTTTCGCACTAGTTTTTGACATATATTAATGAAAATTTTCTGGTTGTTTGTTCTGGGTTGAAATCTACCGGAACAATCATTTCGCTCGTTTCAGGCCTCGCATAAAAGGTGCCTTGTCGTCTTTTATTCTGAAGCGACCATTTTGAATTAAAAAGATAAAAAAAATATTTCTGTACACTTAAATATTTGTTTAATAAAGTATTTCAAATAGATTTTTGACTGCTTTTATTATACTTTTGAAAAAAAATTCCTGAAATAAGCCTTTTTTCCTGGGACCTGGATTGGCCCAACCTCTTAAAATGTTCCTGTTATTAATCAAATATCTGGGTAAAACCTATTGAAGAAATGAATTTAAAAATTGGCAAATCTAATTATTTAATACATAATTATAATGGAATGAGATAAATTTTGCCTTAAAATGGCCTCAGAGTTAAGAAATTCAAAATTAAAATAGAGTAATTAATAAAAGAAATCAAGAAGGATTAATATGGAGTCTACATTTCAAATAGTAGCTCACACTGTTCAAGTGAAAATTTGTGTTTGGTTCCTTAGGCAGGAAGAAGCAAATGTGAACCCAATGTAGAAAAGAAGAAAAGCTTTTTTTGCATTCCCTTTATTTATTTGAAAATTGTAGATACTAAAAATTATCTAGTTACCAAAAAGGAAATAAAGCAATTAAAAAAACCTAATAGTAGTAGAAATTTTTGTACTGGGCACTAGAGTGGAATCTGGCTGAACAATGTATGTAAAAGGAGGTTTATTTGTGGCAATCCAATAGAGGGAATCAAAATAGAATTTACTATTTGTAGCTTTTTATTAAAAAACGGAAAATAATCCACCGGACATATTTTTTAAGAAAGTAACTTAATGTAGGTAAAGATTAAGATATAAATTACATTTTTAACACAGAATTAATCCATTCTAGTCTTCAAATTCTTGATAGTCACCTTGTCTTTCTCACTAAAACAAAAAAAAAAAATCCATTTAATATTTACAAAAGCAGTTCAAGTAAGTTCATCAATAGCTACTTAAAAAGTTTGTAAGTTTATTTGGTTAAATGTTGAATGAGTAATGTAGCATTAATTTTTTGGTATAAATGTGTTGCCAAATCTTTATATAATTCCAGTAATTTCAGATAGTTCTAAAATTATTAGAAAGTAGTTCGTAAAAAGG
Source organism: Pachyrhynchus sulphureomaculatus (assembly GCA_019049505.1). NCBI lineage: Eukaryota > Metazoa > Arthropoda > Insecta > Coleoptera > Curculionidae > Pachyrhynchus > Pachyrhynchus sulphureomaculatus. The sequence continues at coordinate 75,943,299 of CM032448.1, read as the reverse complement.
TTGGTAAGAAACTGCCATTTTCACAAGCAGCACTTTTATATACTTCCATGCAAATTCCATGTAAATATTGTAATGTATGTGTATTCCCAAATGCAAAATACTTTATATTATTTACTATTACTTTAAATATATATTATCTCTAAAAAAAGTATTAAACATTCCTTTCATTTTTATCAAATAGTTTGAGGAATTACATACCCCTCGAATTTTCAAAAATTCGAGTTTTTTTACGGATTTTTATTCTCTATACTTCTAAGAATTATTAAAAACAAATTTTTAAAATTCTATTCCATCTAAAGTTACAGTATTAAATGGGACCTGACATCGGATTAGGACCGCTACCTGTCCCAATGCCGCGCCTCTCGGCAGCTGCATTTTGGATTTCTTTTATCAACCGGCATCTTTTGAAAATAACGCCACTAAAATTTGACATCCATTAGTGGAGTTTACTAAGTTGCAAGAGCAAGAAGGCATACAGTATGAGCCGGAAGGGGAGACTAGCTGTAAGTTTACTTTTTATCTACCCAAAACTTTAAACATGTGTTTCTCGAAGTACGTTTTTAGACACTACCTGCAAAATTACTCAGACAATTTTTAATGTTCTTTAACCTTTTTTTAAAGTTTAAAAATTACTTTTTTTACAAAATGTCGAGAGGTTTTTTTTTTTTAATTTTTCTAATCCACAATTTTTTATAAATAATTAAACATAAATTTTTTGGTTGAAAATTGCATATTAAAGTTTTAAAAAAAACCCGCTTCAACAATTTTTAACTACTACATTATTTTACAAGATTAATGTTTATTGTTGCAGTTTTAATTATATTTTGTAAAGTTATCCTGCAGACAAGGAGGCGCCATAGTTTTCATTAGTGGTAAAATATATTTAAAAAAAGTTTTTTCTTATAATTTAAGGTACAATAAAAATATATAATCGCCATTCTATTGTATTATTCACCTAATAACCTTTAAAATAATTTTTTTAAATATACATACTTTTTGCAGCACCCAGGTATATGTAATCTCTTAATAATCCATAATGTTCAACCCTCAGTATCATTGATTATACTTGCCTTTAGGGGCCTTTCTCTTATCTTGAAATGTAGCAGCAGTTTTTATTTTACTTTTTCTTATTTTAGCAAGTTTTACAAACTACTTATGTAATTTGACAGTTTATAAATATGAGTGAAACTAAGTATTACCATAATTCTATGATATGTTATATCTTGCTTACACATACAAACTCTTTAAATGAGTTATGTTGAGAATGTGAAATCTTTGGCACAATGACACTACTCAGTATATATCACCGCTACACCAAAAATTAATTTTTGCACTCGACCCATGTTTCGCTAACCATGTTAGCTTCATCAGGAGCGATTATTAACTCTTTTGAAACTCCTGATGAAGCTAACATGGTTAGCGAAACGCATGTCGAGTGCAAAAATAAAGTGCTTAGTGTAGTAGCAATATATACTGAGTAGTCTTTAAATGAAATAAAATTATCGTGTAAAATTTTGTTGTTGTATTAGAGGAAAATATTTAGAAATGGAAGTTTTTCAGTAGAATTGAATTTTGTTGTTGCAATTTGATGTTTGTTTTTCTTCTCTTAAATACCATTAAAATCAGAATATTCATTAAATAACTGGTCAAGTGCAAGTTGGACTTGCACAATTAGTGTTCTATATGTTGCTTGCTTTTAAAATAAAAATTTTCATTATGGAAGTATAAAATGATTAGTGACTTCACAAAACACATCACAAATGAGTTTTCAATAAAGTTTTTTTCTAGTCTTTAGTGAAAACTGATTACCTTGAAATTTTTATTTTTTTTTATACCAGATAAATTATTAAAGGTAATGCACTCATGATAATCTTCGTTCAATCTATACCCTGTGGAGAATATTCCAGAGTTTTTTCAAAATATTATGATCAGTATTTTTCGAGGATAAGGACAGCGAGTTTTCGCACTGTTTTAAAAATAATACAAAGAGAATTGTGCTCAAGTTTTACATCATATATATTTCTGAACTCGTCTTTTTACAAGCTTTCATTTGACACTCCACTTGATGACCTGGTAAAAAAAAATTCACTTAAAATTTCACCCCCCAAAACGAGCTCCTGATGTCAAAATTTAATTTTCAAAACTACACGCCTCTGATAAGGCCATTAATTTCTATATTAGAGCCAAATTTCAACTTTCTATGTCAGATAGTTTCAGAAAAAATCGGGTGTTACAGACACCGAAGTGATCTTATAAGTGTTCCTTACAGAACACTAAAAAAGATTGTTTACAATATTGCAAAAGGCAAATGGACTTACATAATGTAAACTGTTGCACCCCAACCAGAAATAGCATCTCTATCAAAAGCATTAATTAGAGCTTGAGAAGTAGTTTCAAACAGATCGTCAGGTCCCAAATTAGGTTCCCAGAGGGCTTCACACATACCATACAACTGTGCTGAGGCAGTACCTCCTACTACAAAATCATTGGGCTGGTTTATACAGCCAATAAGATCCATATTGCAAATAAAAGGTTCATATGTTTTTGCATCTAATCCAGCTACAACTGGTTCTACAAAAAAGGGGCCAAAACGTTTCTCATATAACATATGCGAAAGCATAGCACTAAATACTTTTGGAGACATTGACCTATTTTCTTTTAATTCATATAAGTTTTTTCTAAATCTGAGTTTTTCCATAACAGTTTGGGTATCTGTAGCAAGGCCTGGAAGTCCTACGTAAAGGTGGGGCCCCATTTCAAATATTTTCTCAAAATTTGTTGCTACTGTTTGTGCCTGGATTCCGAATCTTCTGTCTGCAGCTATGGAAACGCAATTATCACCTTTCATGGCGACCATAGCCCCTCCATTATAAGCGAGAATTGACTACAACAAATTTAAACATAGGTAAACAAAAGGGGTGTGATTTAAGGAGTTATTAAGTATTTTTTTGTTAAAATAAATAAGAATTTTCAGAAAAACTATACAAATACAAAAAGCTTTATCATCAAACATAACCTAACTACTCATTTTTCGACTTTCTTCGAACTTCATAAAAAATGAAATCTCAATTTATGCATTTATCATAAAGGCATTAGTTGTACAATTTTTCTTACCATTTTATTTAATTTCTTGTACTAATTTAACGAAAAGGAACAATTACTACTTTTCAAGATGATTCGGTGTTTTAACAATCTTTGACAATTATTTTGATGTTGACAGATACTGTACTACTGGTTGCCTACCCAAGTTTAAGATAGGGATGTTGTTCCTGCTATACGTCGAACCTATGTGTTCTACAACTCTGGTTTAGAGAATGAAAAGATTATCGATTCATACACTGATGTACCGAATTGAACATGGTTATAGTAGGAACTAGTTACTTCGTTTAAGGTTATATTTAATAATTTTCATATATTAAACCCCTAATATTGTAACTGAATTTAAATCAGATTTCCTAGTCATATCTTAAAACTTTAAAGATCAGAGCGTTTTGATTCTAAAATCACGCGGTGGTAATAGTAATTACGTATTAATTTATTCCATAGGTATTTCAGGAAAGATTATCACCATCATATTCTCGAAGAATTTGGATTTGGGGCTAATGGCTTAGTTTATACCGTAGTTTTTTTTTAAATGTATAATGGAATTGATCTTTTAGACATTTCCTTTAAAAATTTACAACTTTTATAGCAGTTTAAGATATCTCAAATGATTTGGATTTTAGTAGAATATGTACTCTTGTTAAAGTCCTAATAAGGCTAAACTCTAGTTACTTTCAAGAAAAAGGTATTGAAACATTAGGAAGCAAAATTGTTTAAATTTAACTTTTTAAATATTTTAATGTTTCACAAGCCACCAACTTCTGCAACCGTTCGAGTTGGTTTATACCTGCTAAAACTCATAAAATAGAATATTCTCTGTTCTAAAATATTAACAAGAGTGAATGTCATAACGATAAACTTCGATAAATCAAGTTATTCCTGAAGTTACTCTAAATTTTTCTATGGTTTCTATTTAAATTTCTTGTTCTACTTTTCTTTAGTTAATTTAGACATATTCCTAAATTCAGAACTGTATCCAGCGGTGGTATCGCTGACATCATTATAATTCTTAAAAGTGGTTTAATAATAGGAGATAACCTCAGACTAAAAATTTTGAATAGGGAAAAATAACATTAATTATAGAAATCTAATTAAGGGTTTATGAAGTTTATTTGGTAGTTGGAGACAAACACGAAAAATGTGTAGAGTTTATCAACATTTTTCTCTCTTAGTCAGCCATAATTTCAGAAATTTAGTCCATCTGCCTTTTTTGTGGTGATATTCATATCCATTGTATCCATTTATATTAGAGCTTTCGATACTGGATTGCAAATAAATGTGATTTTGATGTGTGTGATTTGATATCGATACCTTCATAGTATTGTGCATTCCTAGTTCAGATTTCGGATTTTTATTTTATGGAATAAGGATACGTCCGATCGGAACTGTATAATTATATTTTTCAATTCTCGTTGGAGTAGCGGTAGTTCAACTAACCGTTTATTTGAAAAATGTGTTTTATTTTTATCTGATTTTTTAGGCGGGTTTTTAATAAATTTTTACCATTAGTATGGCAGAAGTATTATTAAATAAGGTTTTAAATGAAGAAATTAATGTTGATATATTTGTAAAGTGGCTTTTAAAAACTTTGAAGGAGGTAAATGCATTTTTTTTTTGTAATATAACCTTATATATTCGTAAATCGATTTTTTTAGAATGTTGACGATACAAAGAAAATTTTAGGCTGTAATGTGTCTCAAATTGATTTTATTACTTTTTTTCTTAATTTTATTCATGAAGAAGTACCATGGTAAGTTATATTTTAAAATATGCTAAATTTTTATTTATAAAGATTTATTTTAAAGACTTATTTGAAACTTTTTAGCAAAAACAAACTTGGAGAGACTCCTCAAAAAGTAAATACACCAAAAAGAATAGATAAAATTCAGGTCAATTCTATCAGAGAGCAAAATAGAATAATCAAAGCTAATTTGTTTACAAGTCAGGTTAATACAGCACCACATCAAAATAATAGCTTAAATTCCTCCTTCGATATTGCTTTGGGCAAAAATAGCACACCAAAAATAACAAGAACCTCTATAAATAAAAATAACAGCTATTTTAGTCCTGTATCTCCTTTATATCAAAATCAAAATAGTTTTGGTTCTATAGAGATTAAAAATGATAATAATGGATATCAAAAATCTGCAGACAAATACTCATTATGTTTAGGAGATTTTATTGTTGAGAAAGCAAAAAATTCATCTAAAAAGAAAAGAGAGAAGAGCACCGAATTATTCAATGTAAAAAGAGAAGCTTCTCGTAGAATCAAACCTACAAGCATATGTCCAAAACAAATTAACTCTGATTTTCAAAGAACAGAAAATAGTTTCAATTTTAAAGAAAATGACGAAGAAGTTCCTGTTAAGACTGCTATGGAACAAAGAAATGTTCTTGTAGAAGAAAGAATAAAAATTTTATCTCGTAAAGATAGTATAGAAAAAAATAATCACTTTCTGTTGACTAAAAGACCTAATAATTTATCTAAATCAGAGATTACACCATGTTTGAATGAAGTTACATTTAAGAAACATATAGATTATGTAGTGACTATTTATACAACAATTTTAAAGAAAAAACTGGTGCTTAACATTACAAGTGAAATTTATTTTCTGATTTCCTTGCTTTTAAGTAAGCAGTCTGTGTGCTTTCCTCACAGTTCTAAAGTTTTTGTACAAAGTAGTGGTTCTGAAGACTCAAATTTAGGTGTGGACTATTTAGATCAGTCTAATAACACCCAAGACTTTTTACAAGATAATCTACCGTCGAACAAATCAAGGCTTTATAATTCAGAGATATTTGAAACCATTCACAATATTGTTTATTTTGCTGCTAGATGTTTAGAAAAACAATTTGATGTAATCAAATTGTATGACAAGACTACTATTAAACTTTTAGCTGACAATGAAATTCTTCAGAATTTTTGCAAAGTGTTTGCAAGAAGACTTGCTTTATATGCTGAAAAAAAGACTGAAAAGCCCCTAATTGAAATTGCAACACCTACTTCTCAGTCAAATGTATGTTTTAATATAGACACAGATAATAAAGAGAATTTTCCTAATCAAAGTAGTTTTCCATGCTTTTCGAAAACAAAGAGATTTATTTTATGAAATATTAAGAATTTGGGAAACTTATCATTTAACTTCTGATTGGACTTTTTCTGATAGACTTGGTGGGAAGATAAAAACATTGTTTTCTTTAAATACAGAACCTATGAACTACATGCACTTAGCTAGACTTTTTAAGAATCAGCTAGTGAGTAGCTGTGCTAAAGGACACCAGGTAATTGTGTTAGTAATTACATGAAATTCTGCCCTGTCCGGTTCTTATTTAAATCAAAATAAAATTTTTGATAAGCTATTACTCTAAAACAAATTGTAAGGTTATTTCAAAATTTTTGTGTAAATATAAAAATTTCCATCCATTCATTAAAGTTTGGTTTTATACATTCCACTTATAAAAATAGATGTGTAGTGTAAGATGGGTAACAAAATTATAAATGGTAAAAAAAAGTTTTTGTTTTTTTTATAAACCTATCAACATCATAGTTTTAAAAATTTATGATATAACCTTTAAATTGTTGTATCATTTGTTATTTATCCTAAGTGTAAGGTTACTATGTTCATGTTTAGTAAGTGTACATATTTTTGCTTATTTTTATTTTTTTTTTCTATATTTTTGAGATAATGTTTGTTATTTTACTTAGAACTTGAAAATTTAGTGCTTTTCTGTATGTTTTTGTTTGATATATAAAAATTTTTCTTGTTGCGTTAGGTAAAATTACAATATATATCTAGAAAATATGTCAAATTACTTATACCATGTATATATAACAAATGATCCAATTACAAATAGTTTACGAAAGCTTGTCAAAACACTACATTGCTACCTGCTAAGGGAAGTATATTTGTGAAAAAAAGCAACTTCTGTTTTTTTTTACATTTCATGTTTCTGGGCCCTAACCTCCACTATTGTTGGTTGCCTCCATAACACTCAAATAAGATTGATTTCAAATTTATTATAGATGTAATGCTAGACTTGGGGTAGAAATCTATAGAGTTTAACTATATTGCATGACAGAAAGGCATTAAAAGGTGTGAAGATTTATAATTTTTTCATAGTACACAACAGTTATTATACTACACTAAACACATACCCTATTTGGTATCCTAAACAAAAACTAAAGTGTTAGATATAGTGATGCTTACTATTGCTTAACAGTATTGTGCCAAGAAAACTAAAATTCTATAGTAAAAGGTGTCCCATTACAAAATTTAATTTTAAAATATCTACAAATGTAGATGGATGTAACTAACATAAACACAGTAAACATAAAACAGCAGCGACGCTCAAGAAAATTTTTGGGTTCTGTTTCTTATCGCGTATGCGTCCCCTATCATACTAACAAGATATCCGCCAGCGCGACCGCGGGTTGTGTTTACATATCTGGATTTCAAGAAGAATCTTGTTATAACGTGCTCCGGAATTCATTATTAATAATTTTTCAATAAGTAAATGCCTCGTTTGACATTATAATTGAAAATAATTATAAAAAGATGTTAAGAGGAAGTTTTTGTTGTATGATTAGTGCTTGTAAAAATATGTATGGTATCTCCAAAGGAGTTAGTTTTTTTAGATTTCCCAAAGATCCTAAAAGGTAATTTATGCTTAATTCTTTATTTCTGTTATACAATGTATTATATAAAGATTATGATAATTGTGTTTTCATATTAGAGATATATTTTAATTGTAAAACAGTTGATGTTGTATTGTTGTTAACTATTGGTTTATGTTTATTTGTACTTTTTTTTCTGAATTCAGGGCAATGGTTAACAGCATGTGACTGACCAGGTGTCAGTTTGGATATTGAAAAACTATATAACACATATAGAGTATGTAACCTGTATTTCACAAATTCATTTGTTTCTCAGTGACCTCAAGAATCAATTGCAAAATCATAAGTAGCATATAGGAATGAGAAGTTATTATTTGTATGAAAATTATATTGGATTTAACTAATGGTTAAGTGGAGTGAAAAGTTTGTTCACTTTATTTTTAAATTCAGAAGAAAGACGTTCTTATCTTAAAATGATAATTATAATTATTTTCAATCTCTCCAGATTACTGGGATTCACTGAAATACAAGGAGTATGATTATTGACATTATACACGCGAAGCTGAACGTGTGCAGAGATATATTCTCAAAATGAACATCCCCCTCGACAATGTCTTTCATAGTTGAGAAATATAAATTCAACAATGAGATATTTAAATGAATGACATACAAAAAGCATCGACGCCAAATGTATTTTTTCCTTGCATTTTTTTGCCTTTTTCCCGGTTTTTTGTATATCTACTTTAATACAAACTTGATAAAAAAAAAGTTTCTCTATTTTTTTCCTCTCAATCAGCAAAATTAATTTTTATTCTACAGAATAGGATTTTTCTTGAAGGTGCCGAGTTAGATTGTCGCTACTGTGTTTTATGTTTACTGTGTCATAACATTCTATCAGATAATAGAATAAATCTAGTTAGTATGCATACAAAGAAATTATATAATCATGTAGGGACATGGTATTACCATCCTTCAGACTGGGTAAACTTTTTGTATAACAAGTCAAGAGTCTACAGCAAATATAGGGGGGCTATAATTATGTTAGCGGGTTTAAAACAATTTTGTAGTTGCCTTTGAATTTTTATTTCTACATATATTTTTAATTTCTTGTAGGAAAAAGGTTTGTCAGAGAATAACCTTTCATTTCTTCCATCACTTGCGATTGATGCAGATAAATTAAATAGGTTGACAAGCAGGTTGGTGACGAAGCGTTCATCAAATGGCATAAATTCATTACCTGTTTTCACAAGTTATCAAGAATTTTATCGAGATTTTATAGTTGTAGCTTCAAATAATTTTTTTAATAAGCATTTACAGGATTCTCTTATTTCTGAGATAATAGAGTTAAATGATACCAAGTTTAGTGGAATAGACATAGAAGAAGGTATGTGAATTATACGAAGGTGGTTCAATAAGTATCCGTGTTAGGGTTGAAGATGCCATTTTTTTCAAAAACATTTTTATTTTCCAACATAGTCCCCTTTTAGGTATATACACTTTTCCCAACGTCCTTGCCATTTTTTTTAACCTCTCCAAAAAATAGAAATTGTCCAACTCCCCAAAATACGCTTCTGTCTGGGCGGTGATCTCCTCATTTGAGCTGAATTTTTTTCCTGCGAGCCATGTCTTCATATTCGAGACCACGAAAAAATGGCAGGGAGCCAGGTCGGGCGAATAGAGGGGTGCGGCAGTAATTCATAACACAATTCTTGCAGTTTGGCGGCGACAACTCCGGATGAATGTGCTGGAGCATTTTCGTGGTGAAATAGCACTTTCTTCTTCGCGAAATGGGGGCCATGTTTCCTTCACTATAGTATAATCCAGCGTTCGTTCTTCCTTCTTCTAAGAAATCAATGAGTAAAATGCCCTTTACATCCCAAAAAATCGTCGCCATAACTTTTCCGGATCGTCTTCGCCTTCTTTGGAGCAGATTCACCGGAAGCAACCCTTTGTTTTGATTGTTGCTTGGTTTCGGGTGTATAGTGATGAATCCAGCAACGCAAAAAGTCCTTCGGATTTCGCTTAAATTGCTCCAAACACAGCTTCGAACTTGAAAGTCGCATCCGCTTGTTGTTCACGATGAGCAGTCGCGCCACCCATCGGGCTGACAGCTTTTTCATAGCCAACTTATGTACAATATTAATTTCTGTTCCCGACGACACATTTATGGTCTCTGCTAATTCATGCGCTTTTGATCGACGATCAGCGAGAATCCTGTCGTGGACTTTTTGAATGATTTCCTCCGTAATCACATCTGATGAGCTTTCCGGGCGATTCTCGTCAAAAACGGATGTCCGACCATGTTTAAATTCGTTGAACCAATATCTGACTTGTCTGACCTGGTGAAGGGCACCCATAAACAGCATCCAATTTCGCTTTTATCTCCTCACACGTTTTCCTGTTCAAAAGCTAAAAACAAATCATCATTCAGTGATTGCACTTTTTCCATCTTAGCGACAAATACGTTATACCACTTACTGAAAGCTGCCAAATGCAAACTAACCTATGAATCGGAGTCAAATTTTTTTTGGTGTCATCTGTCAGATAACAGCACACATTGGTAACATCAACTTGCCTTAGCAAGGTCAGCTGTCTTCAAACAGGTACTTACTAAACCACTCTCGTATATCAGAAATATTGACCAAAATTTGTGAGATCAAAGTGTTATTTATGCGTGCTGAATATTTTTATCATAATTTTTATTTTACAGAAAATGAAGTTGACCAAAATACTAGAAAATGCTATATAAATTGTATAAAGAATCTAAGGATATTAGCAAAATTTTTAGGCTTTATAGAGTCATTACCCTACAAATCAGAATTATATTCTATTTCATATCCGCCTAAAAATATTCTGGAATCTCAATTGAAAATAAGATATCAGGTAATTATCTTAAATTATTATTAAATAGAAAGTGGAGTGTTAGTTAGACTTAGTGCATACTATATCAACAAAAAAAAATTATTTAAGGTACATTTACCAAACGACAAAAATTTAAGTTAAAAAATATAATGCTCTGCTGTACACTCCTTATTATTTTTTCTTATGATGGCTTTATTTTTTTGTTGCTACTAGAAAATCCGTCTAGAATCTAGACCTATAACTATTATAGAATGTGGTGAACTAATCATGATAACCTAAATAGAGAGGAATTATACCAGGAAAGGGAACACGGGAGCAAATTTTGAATGTGCGTCAACTGATAGATAAAGGAAGAGAATATAGCAACAAAATTTTTCTCTGCTTTATCGACTATCAGAAAGCGTTTGACAAGGTAAGATGGCCGGACTGGAAGTAAACAACAAAACAAAAATAATGATCATTAGTAGAGCGAATGATAATCAACCTCAACATCTACTAGGGTATGAAATCATGGATTCCTGTCAATATTTTGGGTCTCTAATTACTAATACCGGCCAGTGTTATTCAGAAATACGTAGGAGACTCACAATTGCTCGCTCTGCCACCGTAAAATATGAAAAGTCTCGAGCATGATATTTTCAATTGCAACATATGCATCAGTAACATGGATGATAAAGAAAGCTGATAGAAATACAATTGCTGCATTTAAGATGTGGGTATATCGTCCAATTCTCAGAATATCGTGGGTGGAACATTGAACTAACCAACTTAAAGCGAATTCTGTGATAGGGGGCCGGAGGGTCCTGGGTAGCGACGTCTGGTGTTAGATGGATATCGGTTGACGTTTCTGATTGTGGGGTTGGAGTGGTGAGTGGCTTAATCCAGGAATTTGAGCTGAGGGTTGCTCATAAATTCCCGGATTGTGGGCATTTGAAGGTCTCGATGAAACTGGGTGTTTTGGACGAACCATCGAGCTTTGGTAATGATTCAGAGGGCCTTGTTTTGAACGGACGAGAGGATGGTTCTGTGGGTGCATGATGTTTGACACCATGCCGCACTGGAATAGATGAGGCTAGCTCTCATGATCATTTTGTAAATTGTCGACTTGTTCCATGTTGACAATTTACTGGACTTGTTTAGAAGAGGGTATAGCTTGCCGAGTAGCTGGTTGGATTTAGTTGTAGAGGTGGTGACCTGGTCGTTCCATACTAGCTGCTTGTCTTAGTGGAGGTTCAGATACTTGATGCTGGTGGTTGATTGGAGTTAGGCGCCATGGAGGCTTGCTGGCATGGTGCTGGAAAAATTGCTGACATTGTTTGGGTCTTGGCTGGGTTGATCTTATTCTCCAATGTTCTAACCAAGGGACTAGCATGTTTAGGTAGCGTTGAAGGCGGGTGATGGTCCTGGTGGACTTGGTGGTGGCGGTGTGAGGGAAGTCTGATTTAACTTGGGAATGTCGGCGGTAAAGATGTTAAATAAGCGGTGGGAAAGAACCAATCCTTGGGGGACTCCGGCACCTAATGCTTGACGTCGGAGGTAGTCTGGTTGTCTCGGATTTGGAAAGTACGGTCTGAGAGGAAGGAGAGCACCAGTCGATGCTTATGGCGTAGCCGTGACGGATGAACTTGAGGATAAGTCCTTCGTGCCTAACTCGGTTGAAGGTATTGGACCTATTAAGTTCCAACCTTATATTTGCGTTTGAAGCTGTTGACGATGTATTGGAATAGGGCTGTGCTGGGAGCGTCAAAACCCAGACTGGTCGTTTGGGATGACTCTGAGGTTTGAAGTTTTAGCTCGGATAATTTTTTCGGCCGCTTTGCCTAGCCAAGGAAGTAGGCTAATTGACCAATAGTTGCTAAACTCGTGAGAGAAGGTGCCGAGTTTCCAGTTTAGAATGATCTCGGCGTTCTTCCAAAAGTGTGGGAAGTTGCTGAGTCTCATGTTAGTAACTTCCATAACCTGCTTCTTGAAGAGTTTTTTCAGAGTTTTGACGCTGGTTTCGCCGTGCCCTGGGACTTTACGGACATTGTGGTGGCATTAACTGGGCCAGCGTAGGAGACGGTTTGGGGATTGTTTGAATAGAATCATGGTGCCCCCGCAGGGGGCCCTGATTCTATCATCCCTGTAGACTGTGACCTTGGAAATTTTGAAACGATGACTGGGTTTTAGGCAGGTATCTTGGATTAGGGCAATGTCGATACTATGCTCCTGAAGGAAGTGTTGGGACTTTTTTTGGGGATGATGCCGTTGGCGTTTCGAGTTAGAATTTGAAGGGATCGCGGGTTTACTTTGTTTGAGTGTTTATTCATACTTGGGCGGAAGTGTTCAGAAGGGGCGTGAAAGTGGAGAATTGGTGCTGGATGTCAAGCATGCTCTTCACAAGCTGCTGAACGGCAGCATTCATGGAGTTGAGCTGTTGGACAGCATTGTCAAAGTTTTGGCGAGGGGTTAGCAAGTTTGGAATTATCTTGCTTGCCCCATGAAGACTTAATGGTCGAAACATTGGCATGCTGTTTAGGGTATTTGGAACATCCACGATAGAAGGGTGGATGCTCACCGTGACAGTTGGCACAACGGGCCTGGACTTCCTTGGATTTAGTGCATTTGAATGACAAGTGACTTTGACTACACTTAACGCACTTTAGGGGGGGGGGGGGGCTTTGTAACGGAGAGAAGAATGCCCAAAAAGCTGTCAATTGACAGCTTTTCGGGCAGACAGACATTCATAAGGACGAAGATGGTTTTGTCCTGTTTGGGCATGACGACTAAGACGATGGGCATGGGGCCATCAGACTTACTCCAGTAGCATCGTGACTCAATATGCGGGCCGTTAATTTGGGAGCAAATATGTCTTGGCATGAACATGTTGCAAGCATAGCTAAGAGAGTTCAAAAGCTAGGTATATTATTTCGAACTAGAAAGCTTTACACTCCACTACAACTGTTGGTTCTGTACGAAGCTCAAATGCGACCAATGATGGAATACAGCTCCCATGTTTAGGGCTCTGTTCCAAAACATACACTGCATTTGTTGGATTCTATTCAGTAAAGAGTTGTTTGCCTGATCGGAGGCCGAGAACTGACCAGCAAGCAACTTTGATTCCTCGCAACATCGAAGAACGGTTGGTGAATTGAGTCTATTCTACATATATTTTCGTGGAATGTGTTCGATGGATGTAGCCTGCTTGAATCCTCGCAAAGCGGTGCATGCTAGGAATACACGTCACGTTAATACTTCCTATCCGCATAAAGTTAAGCTTGTCACTCCTCATATAACCTTTTTCAAGTAGTCTTTTATATGGAGAAGCCTATAAAAAAACATATGCTTTTTAGGAAGTATCAATTTTCAAACGATACTTACTTCCTTATGCCTTTCTACTCCTTCAGGGTGTAAGGCCCGTGGAGTTGAGTTCTTCTATATTTGTCTTTTCCATATTTCCTTCCACCTCTTTTTATCCTGTGTGGCTCGTCTTGCGTGTTCCCACTCTATTCCTCTTTTGGCCACTGCGTTTCTAACATTCCCCAACCATGCCCTTCTAGGTCGGCCTCTTGTTCTTTTCTTACTCGCTCTGGCTTCAAACACTTGTCTAACTATTCTTTGTTCAGGCATCCTTTCGACGTGACCATACCATCTTAGTTGTGCTTCCTCGACCTTTTCCACCATTGGTTTCAGGTTCAAATTCTTTCTGAGTTGTATATTCCTAACCCTGTCCATCCTTGTTTTGTCCTCTATTTTCCTTATGAATCTCATTTCTGTAGCCGTTATCTTTCGTTTCTGTCATTGTCCATGTTTCTCCTCCATATAAAAGTATTGGTGTTTCAGCCTTCTCAAATACTTGGGCTTTAATATTTTTTGATACCCCTTTCTTTCCTAAGAATGTATTCTTTATACTATTAAATAATCTTCATCCTGTTATTATTCTTTCCTTGATCCATCCATCCTCCGTTATTGTTGATCCCAAATATTTAAACTTCTCCACTTGGTCCAACCTTTCCTCTCCTATCTTTATTTCATGTTGTCGTTTTTGCTTTCCTATTATCATAGTCTTTGTCTTTTCTTTATTAATTTTCATGTTTATTTTTTCCAGTGCTTCTTTATATATCCGTATGTTCCTATTAAGCGTTTCCTCGTCTTTTGCTATAATAACCATATCATCCCCATAGCATAGTTCTGATATTTCTATCTTTTTCATCTTCCGGTAGCCTATCTGGTATGGTGTTACACCTTTTTTCTTTGCTTCTTTTATTGCTTTATCCAGAACTATTGAGAAAAGCACGGGGCTCAGGATGCATCCCTGCCTAAGGCCCATAGTTGTTTCAAATATATCAGATCTGTCTTGTCTTGTTCCTACATAATTTGTTGATTCTTTGTATAAACTCTGTACGCCTTTTATTATTATTTCTGGTATTTCTCTTTTCCTCAATGTTTCCCATATGTCTTCCCTTTTAATCTTGTCGAAAACCTTTTGTAGGTCTATAAAACCCAAGTGAATTTCCCTATCTTCTCCTATTGCTTTTTCACATAATTGCCTCACGATTTTATTAATTACTCTTATATTGATTTTAAATTTGAAATAATAGAGACTTGGATTAATATTGATGTTGTTTTTAGTGTACACCAGCATTGGATATTAAATCGCTTTTAGTCAGGTCAATAGAAAAACATACTGTAGTTTTAGTCATACCCTGGCTTACAAAATATTTAGCAATGCAGGACTACGTTACAATACGCCTTCCCTACTACAGCTCGGTTAACAGGATACTATTTGAGATGTACCAAAACTGTGAACACTCAGAGAAAATAAATTATAATACTGCTGTGGTGAAATTTTGCTTAGGATGGTTGTTTGAACTTCCACATTTTCCCGATTCGGATTATTTTAATTTTTGTTCAAAAAGTAGTAGTACTTCTACTGATTCTAGCGTTTTAACGCAAGAAAATCAACTCAAACCAATCGGCACATATAAGAACATTAATGGTGCAAAAATTATATTGAAACATAAAGGGTTGGACCAACTAAATATTGTAAATCAGAGTGTGTTATACCTGTGTTGTCCATATTTGGAAGAGATTAAGAAATTATTATCAACAAATTCTTCTGCCAATAGTGTTGCTGTTAAGTATATTACTCCTGTGACTGCAGTAGAATCTAATAGTGAGATGGCTAGGAAAAAGTTGGAGGTAAGTTTTGTATTCTATGGATACCTTTTCTAGCTAGAATTTTCTTGAAAGGTAATAGAAAAGTTTTATCTACCATATTTATTAACTTAGATCGAGGATAAATTTAAACCTCCGAGGTTTGGCCTTTCTTAGACCACTTAGGTAGGTTTAAGATAGAAACCTAATTTATAAAGTCCATAGTTTAAAAGTTCATAGCCTTATTTATATTTAGATTTGCAAATTAATAAGACATTAAGCTGGCTTACTTGAATTTGTTTTTTTTACATTACCTTCAGAATCTGCTTAATCATGGAGCAATTAGTATCAAATCGTACTATTGAAATAAATGTGTAATACAAAAAGGCATAATATAATAAATCAAGATGTGAATTAATACAGCTTTTTGTTTAGGAAAACAGTACAGGGTAGTCCAAATTGGACACTTTTAAAGGTAAACCCCTTTATCTAAAGGAGATAGACGAAAACTGATGTCGGTGACTGAGGCTCAGATTTTATGATAAACTCAATAGTGAACACCGCATATCGATATCTAGTACCGTTTCAGATATACAGGGTGTTTTTCAAAAATCTGCATTTTGGAAAAATGTTTGTAATTCTTTTTCTATTGAAAATTTTTGATTTTTGAAAAAACATTCTCAAAGCACTTTTTCACGTGGATTTCAACAGTGTAAGTTATATTTTTTACAACTAATATTTTAATAGTTATTAACGCAAAAATATATTTTTTAAATATGATACCCTGTATATTTTTCCTTATCCGAATTACCATTCCAAAAATATAGCACACTTTATATTTTGCTTAAATCTACTTCAAAATATAAAGGTTTTTCAGTTCTTACGCGAGTTTTAAGTGCACATTTTGTGAAGTAGGCTTTGGACGGAGGGGCCATATGGTTTAATTCAATTGTTTACTCGTAGTTGTCAAATTTTACTTCAGGATCAGTTATTGAATTGTCAAATAAATCGCAATGAAGTTTAAAAATTACGAAAAATGGGATATGATAGTGTGTTTCATACAAACCGGAGAAAATTCGGAAGCGGCAAGTAATTTGTACCACCAATGGTATCCAGAGAGGCGTCAACCCTTCAAGCATATATTCGCTCGATTGCGCCATAACCTAGTTAATAGTGGCCAGTTTGAAAAGAAACGACCCAAAAATTATGCATCAAACAGGGATAAGGAGTTAGAAGAAATAGTAGTTTTAGGAACTACTGGAAATAATCCCAACACTTCAACCCGACAGATAAAGGAATCCACTGGACTACCAAGAACTAACGTAAGTCGTACTTTCAAGAAGCACAAATTCAGGCCATATAGGACAACAAAAGTTCATCACCTTAGAGAGGAGATTTTCAACAGGATATGGATTTTTGTCAATGGTTTCTAGAAAATTGTAACCATGTTCTGAATTTTTCATTAAATGACATTTAGACAGACGAAGCTTATGTAAGCAATGCAGGTATTTTTAACCGTTACAATTCTTATACGTAGGCACAAGAAAATCCTCATTTCGTTGTGGAGCAAAGAAATCAAGGCAGATTTGGATTTAATTTGTGGACAGGAATTTTTAGATGCAGGGTTATAGGTCCATTTATTTACGAAGGAACACTCACCTCTCAGAGATATTTAGAAATTTTAAGGCAGCAAATAGAACCTCTTGTTGATGAACTGCCGTTAGTGGACATTAGAAATATAATTTTTCAACACGACGGGGCACCCCCTCATAACGCTGCAGTTATCAGTAATTTTTTATCGGCCAATTTCGACAATAACTGGATAGCCAATCAAGGTTCGAACCGTTGGCCGGCAAGGTCACCGGATTTAACACCCATGGACTTCTATTTCTGGAAAAGATTGAAAGACCTAATTTTTAAATTGCCGACAAACACCAGGCAAGTGTTAGAAGTCGCAGTGCTACAAAGTTTTGCAGCTCTCACTCCTCTTGAACTAATCAACTCGGTAAGAAGTGTTCAGAAAAAGTGCCGCCTATGTGTAAATGAAACTGGTCGACATTTCGAATATCTCTTATAGAAAATTGTTTTGTTTTAGTTTGCTCTACTCGGAATAAATTGTTTTATTGTTGTTTTGTTTTATTTTCTGCATAGTTTAAAGTACTATAGCATTTAGTAAATTTAATTGTAGTTATTACTCTTAGAGTTACTTCTGGACAGCTATCGGCGAACAATTGATATTGCCGCTCCGTCCAAAGCCTACTTCACAAAATGTGCATTTATTACTCGCGTAAAAATTGAAAACTTTTATATTTTGAAGTAGATTTAAGTAAAATATAAAGGGTGCTCTATTTTGTAATAAGTTTTTGCAAAAACAATGAAAGAAAAACAATTTTTTGGTACAAATAGTTTTATTGTTTCTCAAAATATTCGCCTTTAAGATTTATATATTTTTGCATGCGTTCAAACCAATTCTCGAAACATTTTTTCCACTCTGAAGTTGGTACCTCTAAAACTTGGTTTTGGAAGTATTCAACAGCTTCTTGAGGTGATGCAAATCGCTGTACACGCATTTTTTTGACATTCGGGAGCAAAAAGAAGTCGTTAGGCGATAAATCAGGTGAATACGACATTAATTCGATGTTTCTCTCCGTCAAATAATCAATTGTTTGACGTGCTGTGTGAGAGCTGGCATTGTCATGATGAAGAATGATGCGATATTTTCGGTTGTTTTTTCTCATTTCGTCGATGATTTCTGGTAAACAAATTGTTGTATACCATTCAGCATTAATTGTTCTTCGATCCTCTAAAGCAATGGTTGCAACATGTCCAGTATAACCAAAAAAATAAGCGATCATTTTTTTGGAAGTGCTTTACGCACGAACCACTTTTGTTGGATTTGGCTCATCTTGGAACACCCAAACAGTTGACTGTTGACTTAGTTTCCGGCTCGTAGAATATATCCAAGTTTCGTTTCCCGTTACGATGTTGTATACGGCTTTTGCATATTCTCAGTCGAATTTTTTGAACATGTTCTTACATCAATTGACAGAATCCTGTTTTTAAGTTTCGTTCGGTTTGCAATCGATCCAATCCGTATACGGATTTTGTATGTACTCGGTCGAAGTTTTTGAGCATTTCCTTACACCAATTAACAGCCTGTTTTTGAGTTTCAGTCAAATTATGCGGAATACATTGCGAACAGATCTTTTTCACAGCTAAACGTTCATGCAAAATCGAATGTACCGCAGTCTTTGATATGCCTAAGGATGCCTCTATCTCACGGTAAGTCACATGCCGATCCTCTTCAATCATGTTACGCACAGCATCGATTCTTTCGGAACAACAACGGATTTTGGTCGACCTTCACGAAATTCATCTGACGGAAGCACGACCATGACGAAATTCTGCAAACCAATTGTAAACAATCTTTTCTGATGGTGATTCATTATCAAGTGATCAACGAAGTGGTCAAGGCATTGTTGTTGAATTAGGCGTTTACTAAAATCGTAAAAAATCATGCAACGAAAACCTTCACGTGAAATTTCCATTTGTTTACAAAACTGTTTTTTTTTTAAACGCTCATTACAAATAAACTACTTGGCCAATTGCTGAGCTGTCACTGTTTTAACAATAACAAATATCAAATTTTACAACAATGATAATGTCACATCTCAATAGTGCCATGTAGTAGTCATTTATAAAAACTTAAAAGACAGCCCTCGTACAGACCAAAATAAAGTAGTGATTATTTGACGGGGGTTCGACATAGTTTTGGTGTCAACGTCTCCGATTTTAATAAAATTGTGTTCCCGAGGAAAAAATTTTATCGCAAACATTGACTTTTAGTTAATCAGTATCGACTACTAAAATTGAACAAAGGCCATATTCCTACAGTTACTTACTGTTCTTTTACCTGCAGAGGGACGCGTTTCGTTGTATCACGATTCGTCCGCCGACGGAGAAAAGAACAAAATTACTCATCACAGTGCTAGCGTAAAGAATAGGTCAGATACAACAGCAGCCAGAGATTCAAATTGTTGTGTATTACTAATATTGATTTTTCATCGAGATACAGCTAGCGTTAAAAACTGAATATTTTTAAACAGATTATTCTTTAAAAAATCGCAGAAACGTAAAAAATTATCGTATTGACCTCGCAATGGGTGTTAGGGAAGGCCGCTTTTAAAATACATATAAAATTTTTTTTTTTTTTAAATCTGGACTTTTTTGAAAATTTTCAGCTTAACTTCTTCAAAACTTAATTTTTTTTCAGAAAGTCGATAGCTATTAAACTGTCCAACCAGAAATATGAATAACAACAACCGACAAAGCAATTAATTTTTGTTTGTAACCGTACAGTCTGCCAAGTAAGAACGTGACCGCCAGTATTCTTGAAAACATGTGTTTCGAGAACATTTTTTGCCATCAACGTATTCTTTGGTGTGCTAACAACGGCGCAATTGCCTTATTAAGTTGTCTAATCACCTCCTGCATCAATAATCGCCTGGCATCTTCGAGGCATGCTGTCGATGAGATTTTCTGCATACTCTGCAAATTTTTCGAATATCGCGAGATAACTGAGTCAAAGTCCTCAAAGTTGTTCCTCTGAGCTTTCTCTTTACAAGGTTTTTTCATCGCGCTTCGGAACTTGGCATCATGAGCACGAAGATGTCGAATTGTCTCATAAGACACATTCAAACCTGATTTTCTTAATTTTACCGCAGCGTCAACTTCGAACCCCGTGAAAACAAAGACACGATTCGTTTTTTGACAAGTCCTCCACGTTTTTCGTCTCGTTAAAACAATTTACCCACTTCTTCACAAACGATACCGACTTTTTAATATATTTAGCGGCCGGGGAATGTGTCTTTTTAGGCCCCTTTGGATGGCAGCAAAGAAAGACTGCCTCCAACCGACGCGCAAACAAGTGACTCATTTTGGATTTTACGTGATTTCGACGAACGTTCGTAATCGACTGATACTTTTACTAAAATGCGTTTCCTTTACCGATTTTTTGTTCAATCACTAAAATCGCATTTACCAAAATCGCAGACACGTTCTTACTTGACAGACTGCATCATAGGATATTTTGTTGTTATATGCATCTTCACTGGCGTGCCACTTCTGTTATCACTACCATACCTCCCTATAACCAGCTGAACTTCCCTCCGAGTATTCTCCGTTCCCTTCCGTCACCCTATCTCCTGCTCCTCTTGCATGCGTCCGTGCTTGGATTTTCCGAATCGACTCCCGTGCTCGGAATGTCGCCCTCGCTCTTGCTCCTTGGGGTCTTCGGCCATCATGACGTCGGTCTTTGTCGCTAACATTCGTCTTCCCGCTCCTTTTCTCACTATCCAGTTCCTTAATCCGCAGAAACGCCACGATGAAACTCTAAATAAATTTCCTTTCGACGACTGGTCGATATCATCTGAACCTGTTATCTCATCAGAAACACGGTCCTTAGTATTTTGACAGGGCATTCGTACTATTTGCCTTAAATCAGAGATCTACTCTCTCGCGTAGAGAAGGAAAACTGTTTCTTGAAATGTTAGTTCACGTCGCATGCCTTTTCTAAACCTTTCTGAGAGATGAAAGAGGGCAAGAATTACTGGAAGAGGAAGCGTGCGAGGCATAGACGACCTCTAGAACGGACACAATACCAGGTTTAGCTGCCAGCGCAACGGAACTACCTATCCGTCGTCGTCGCTAGAAATTGTTCAACATGAATTTGAAAAAACGTTGCGGTGTAACAGAAAGAAATAACATCAGCAGGCAGTAAAAGTGCTCCAGAAGCATTTCAAAGATACTAACTGTTTCGGATGACATCAACCACGAAGTCGTCGGAGTTGAATTTATTTTGGGATGGTCTGTTTTCGTATTAAGGAACTTGACAAGGAAGAGGGGGTAGATTGGGAAATATGCGATAAAAGATTGCAAAACACCTGTTGAATGACTTAACACCTTATTTTATTGTGATGTGTATGCACGATTTTCCTAAACAAAAAGCTGTGTTCCTTCATAGTGTCTGAGGGGCCTTTATTACGTCACTTTAAATGATCCAAAATGCTTTATTCTTTCACAAGAATAAATTTTAACTAAGATGTTATGACTATTATACATTATTGACTAAGAAAAACGTGAAAATACATATTGGATTTTAAGATATATACATGTCAGGTACTTAATTAATTTAGCCTAGGAAAGGATTTTATTTTATTTTAAAAAGCAATCACCTTACGGAACACTAATTGGGTCCGACTTGTACTTGCCGTTTTTCTTTTTGTTATAATTCGTCGATTGCAAATTTTCTTACATTAAAGACTAAGATGCCGTTCTGTTGACTCACTTGGCTAAAGCAAAGTGAAAAGTGACTGAAAGTATTCGGGGGAGGAGGTTAGAGGGGTTGCTTCGTGCATCTAATGTTATACGCCGTTATGTTATTTCTTTAATATTTCAAATTTTGTAGTATGTAGATGATCAGTTTTTTTTGTGTTTAATATTAAAATTTGGAGTTGCAATACAGTAATTGAAATTTTTGCAGGGTGGAAAAATCAATTTCACTATTTATTTGAGAATTCTGTGTTTGCGAGAAAAGTATTGGGTATTCTATACTGAGATCTTTTTTATCTTTTCATTCTAGCAACAATTAGAGGACGCTTTCTTTAGTGGCCAACCTGCATCTTTACGTAAAACAATTGAATTTGTTAGTGAAAGGATCGCATCAACGGCTGTCAAATATATATGTCACGACTTAGTACCTAGAGGTAAAGAAATGGCAATTAAAGATTTGAAAGAAAATTTATTGAAAAATGATAGTGCTGATAAATATACGGATGATGCACAAAGAAAGGTAATATTTTAATCTTTATTAATTGATGACTATATTAATTATATATTCAGGACACTGAGGTTGGCATTCAAGAGTATATTTTTGAAAAATAATTATAATCCGGTCAATATGTACCGAACAAATCGGTTTCTTTGCAAAAGGTCGACTATCTATAATTTTTGGATATGTTGTAGGGAGTAACACCACTTATTAAAAACCCCGTTTGCGGAAATGGAACCCATATGCAAGCAAAGTTATGTTGAAATAACATCGAAATTTTCCAACTTTTTTCGGTTTTTGCTCAATTTCTCTGTTCCTTGACATCGGAGAGCATAAACTGTACTACAGATTTTATATATATGGTTTTTTTCTACGTTCAGTAGTTATTGAATTATAGAGCAGTGAAAGTGTCCAAATTTTTGGAAAACTACAAAACCCGCACATATTACGTCGGGAAATACAAATAAGAACAATTGTTATTGATATAGTATTTTTTATACACATACATACATACGTTATTGATGTAATTTTTAAAATCTAGCTCGCTTTGAAGGCCCTGGTTTTGAATAATCCTCTTCATCATGCGTTATGTATGCTTTAGGGCTTCCCTAACTGTGCGTCGCGAGACGATACGAACAGGTCGCCTGCACGCGACGTTATGAGCTTGTACGCGGCACGGCGCGCATCTCAGTCAGCGACTCAGTAAGCCCGCCCCTCCATTTTCCCGCGCTTTCGTTTGTTTCTCGTTCGGTCTTTTGTTTCGGCGCTTTATTTATTCGTCGATTACAAGCGTTCATAAATGCCGTGTTTTGATTTCAAGTGTGTTGTATTTAATTTACACGCGCGTATTCTTTACTTAAAATGGATAACATTATTTAGATACATAGAAAACGTGTTGAAGATTCAGGAGAGAGTAGAAAAGAAATTGTAGAAAAATGACAAAAGTACAGAAAATATAATGACCAATATTTAGATTTTGGATTTACCTACGTAAGCAAAGGAAATATGGAACTTCCACAATGTGTTGTTTGTCATAAGGTGCTGGCAGCTGAAAGTATGCTTCTTAATAAATTGAAACGTCATTTAGAAACAACTCACAGTAATTTACAAGGAAAGCCGCTAGATTTTTTTTTTGCAAGAAAATTTCGAAAACTGAAACATCAGTCGACATCCTTGTTTTCCAGAGCATCTATTCCTTCCAAACCACTGCTCGCCTCTTACAAGGTCGCTCACTGTATTGCCAAACGTAAGAAACCACATACGATTGCTGAAAATCTTATTTTACCTGCAACGATTGATATGGTATCAGTGATGATTGGAGAATCGGCGACTAAAGAAATAAAAAATGTTCTTTTTCTAACAATTCGATTAGTCGTCGTATTCATGACATAGCTGAAGACATTAATAAGCAAATTGTGGAAAATCTTTCTGGTTTATTTGCCAGTCAACTGGATGAAGCGACAGACAGTAATAACGACGCTCAATTAATATGTTACGTGCGGTACATGGAAGAAACAAATGTACGTGAGGATTTGTTATTCTGCAAAAAAATGACTGATACAGGTAAGGCTAGTGATTTGTTTGAGATCATAGATTCATACATGGAAGATAACACATTTAGTGGGAGAAGTGTGTCGGTCTGTACGGATAGAGCTCGGGCGATGTCAGGGCAGTATGGAGGACTTCAAGCTCTCATTAAAACCAAGGCTCCAAATGTAAAATGGACACATTGCATCATAGATAGGGAGACCCTTTCTGCGAAAAAAATTTCACTTGAATTAAATCTTGGATGGATATAATTATCAAAGTGGTGAACTTCATAAAAACAAGACCCGCGAAGGCAAGATTTTTCCATAAGCTTTGTGAAGATTTGAGTGCCGAGCATACATCTTTACTTTATTACTGTAACTCCTGTTGGTTGTCGAGAGGTAACGTACTCTCACGTGTACACGAATTAAAAAATGAGTTGTACACGTATTTATTGACAGAATCGCATCGTGACGCAGAAGTGTTTAAAAATACTGACTTCTTAATATAATTGGCGTATCTTTGCGACATATTTGAGAAATTAAATATCCTTAATAAATTATTGCAGGGAAACGAAACGCATATACTGCAACTGACTGATAAAATTGCCGCGTTTCAAAAGAAGTTCCTGTTGTGGAAAATAAAAATAGAATTGCAAGGAAATACTGACTGTTTTCCTGTTTTGAAAGGCTTTCTGAAAGAAAAATGTATTCAAAATCTGGAGCCAAGTTTGCGATTAATATTTATCCAACACGTATCAACATTAAGCACCCATTTTAATAAATATTTTCCAGAGAATCTGAATCAATACGACTGTATTAGAAACCCTTTCCAATCGACCCCACCACATCAACAGTCAAGGAAGAACATGTGTTAGAACTATCTCGTGATACGAGCCTAAAACTACGATTCGATAAAGACAAACTGTTTCAGTTTTGGAGCAATTCATCCCAAGACTATCCTACTATCAGTACTACGGCTTTGAGAGTTCTTTTACCATTCTCTACGTCGTACTTGTGTGAAACTGGCTTTTCTCCGGTTGC
This sequence comes from Pachyrhynchus sulphureomaculatus, assembly GCA_019049505.1. NCBI lineage: Eukaryota > Metazoa > Arthropoda > Insecta > Coleoptera > Curculionidae > Pachyrhynchus > Pachyrhynchus sulphureomaculatus. Next base: position 75,918,185 of record CM032448.1, on the reverse strand, counting down.
AGTCACAAATAAATTTAGAATAAGAAATGAGAGTAGCAATTTCAAAACTTCAGCTCCGATTTGAGAATTTATGCTCAGAAAAGCAGCTCATCCTTCTCATTAATTGTATTGTTTGTAGTTTTTTTTTATTTTCTAATAAATAATAATTAAGATTCTATATTCTTTGGAGTTTTCTTTGAATAATAAAGTTATTTTATTGTCTACTAGAGCTACACACAGGTATCTTCTTTTAGAAGGGCGTCGCAAAAAACTACAACCTGTAAAGGGAGTCGCAGTAAAAAAAGATTGGAAACCCCTGATATAGGCTATAGGCCGACAAAGAAAAGGGTCAACAGGTAACGCCTTTTTTTACCCATCCCAATTCTCAGAATCAACTTGTGGCAGGTGGTCTTTGAATAGAAATTGGAAAGAGGGAAGGTACTATCGTTCATTCTTACTCACTCCTCGCCTCAACTTCAGTTCAGATTCAGTTTGTAGTATTACTCTGACCCGCGTTCCACCCTACTGTGTTTAACTAGTGTTTCGATAGTTTCATCTCGTTTCTCTGCCAAAATATTGGTTCCACCTGCCATATGTTTTATATGTCGGAATACTTTGGAGGAAGGCAAAGTGATTGTGATGAAAGAAAAGGGTATTGCTACTCTGAGAACGGCGAGTTTAAAACAAAGCCTTCACGTAAACGGTCAGTTCATAATAAATGTAGGAAGAAATACACTGATGAAAAACTGATTTCGGCGTTCATCCATTGTGGTGGTTGCATCGTTCCAGAACTCACTGTAAACTCATCCTTCAGATCGTCAAGTGAACGATTCCAAATGTTGAAAAAAATTTGTTTCTTGTGTGGGGATGAAATAACTGAAAAATTTATTAAGCTCCAGCAAAAATTGCCTCTTTCACGGCGAAAATCATATTTACACTGCTGAGAAACTGAATATGAAGGAAACTATACTAACAACTGCTAAAGAACAAGGCGATGAATGGGCTCCGAAAATAATTAAGGGTTTTAAAAGTGTAACGGATTTAGTGGTAGCCAATGGGAGGTACCACCCCATGTGCCACAAAAAATTGTACCATGTTCGAACGAAAACTATAGAAAAGAGAAGATATCGACCAGCAATAAATGTTGAGCAGGCCACGCGGAAGAATTTCTCGTATCTTGCCAACAGTAGTGAGGAATATCAGTTTTCCCTTAATGGATTCATGGGATTGGTCGAAGGGGAACACATTCCTGATGCTAGAACTGTGAAAGCTTGTCTTAAATAGAAATATGGTGAGCATATTGTCATAGCAGAGATGTTAGCAAAACATCAGTTGTGTGCTTGAAAAACGTTGGACATAAAATACTTCATGATTCATGGTACCAAAACAGACAGAGCGATCTCCAGGACGAGCGGCTGAGAGTTGTAAAGGCTGTGAGAACTTGAATATTTTTAAAAAAATCGTCGTAACCATGTTTGTATCTAGATCTAGTCCTTTTCTAATATTTTTTTGAAATTACGTTACGCTTTATTATCATGATCATGAAAAACCGCACATAGAAATTAGACTATCCGAGAAGACCAGGGAATGTTGCTTTGTTACTGTTTAATTAATTTCCGTTCTGTTTATCATAAATTTACTTATTTTTAAAACTTATTTGGGATGATGATTGCGGTGTTATTAAATCGAGTTTTAGAGTAATTTATCATTTTGTTATTACTTTTAAACCAATTTGAACCTCTTTCAAACAGAGAACATATGACTGGTCTTTCTTTTTGAAGATTTTTAGCCGTTATGATATTTTCTTATTTTATGTAAATTTTTGTGTAGCTTATACTATTCATTTTATTTAATAATATGGTGCAGATTGTATATATATATATATATATATATATATATATATATATATATATATATACGTGTGTTTCTTGTTCTATAAAATGTAACTACGCTTTATATTTTATATTTTAGGCTGTTTTAAAGAAAGAATCATCTATATTAGCACAAAATCACCTTTCAAAATTATTAGAAGCTTGTGAGCAGGAGATTAAAAAAATATCAAATCAGAAAATTCCACAATCATTAGATAGTTTACTTCCCATCGATACTTTGGAAGAAACGAAAAACACATGTGTTAGTATAACAATCAAAATGTTCCTAGACAGAGTTAATCAGTGGGTGAACAGTCATGTGAATTCGACAGTGTTTACTAAAGATTTTGATGGCGAGCTTCAAAAGGTATGTATCGTTCAGGACTCCTGTTTATTTACTTTGAAATTTGTCGCTTTTTTTCAACCTGGGCGTCAGCTAGCTTATATAAACAATCTGAAAATGAATTATTCCTCAATTTTCAGCTATATTAATTCTATTTTTTAATTTGTTGTTTCTTTCTTTCTCCTTTATTGAGCTCTATCTTCTAAAGATAATTTACTCAGCTTTGAATCCGTCTCGTGCTTAGGCAGAGCACCGGCGACCCTTCGGTGATGCGTTACATATTCTCAAAGTTGGATCCTTTCTGCCGGTGGAGAGCAACGTAGTCTCGCTCTAGGCGATATTGCTGTTCCAAAAGAATATTTATTTGTCTTTATATCCTAATTTTTTTTTGGCACTGAAAAAGGATCTCTTCGGGGACTGCTACTGGTTTTGGGTATAAACTTGTTTGTCAGCCCGCCCGTCTGAATACGTGATTGACACAAAAACACAGCCTCACGTGTTCGCCACCTCTACCGACGTTGTAGAAATCACCCCTCACAGCGCTTATTAACTCTCTGCCTCAAAACGCCCTAACTTAGTCTTTAGAATCCCCAACCGGGAAAATGCGTCCGCGTGCTACGAACTGTCGACCGTCCTTTTTAATTTGTTAAATTAAAAAAAATAGCAGACTATTAAAATCCTTAAAGAAGAGTCTAACATTAAAAAAAAAATTAAACCCTTTTAAATAACCTTGTACGTTTATTTAATGAATAATGGTTCCAGGTTTTCCCAAAGAAATATGTATTTATATTTCTATTTTTTTAACAGTATATGCAATGGTATCCATCTGTCGATCCCAGTAACTCATTTTGTATATGAGCGGTATACAAGGAACTGTATACTGTATAAATTTAAATTTTGAATTTATAGAGTCCTTTTTTCAATCTTAATAGTCATATTATAATAAATAAGAGCTATATTATTGTAATATTAAGAAGACTGTCAACCATTCTTGGCTTAAAATAGTATAATTATATTTATAAAACAAGTATTTATATTTTGGCAGCTAGATTATTTAGCTAGGGCACAAGACCGTTTTATCATTTTTCCTTAGTTGATATAGCTTTACATTAAACATAAGGATCGGTGATAAACTCAAAAACTGAGGCAGTCCAAGTTTGATGTCCCAGGAGTCTTGTAGGATGACGCTCGGTCGCAAGTCCCTCACCGTGATGTATTTGCTTCCCGGAAGGCTTTTTTAATCGTTGAATTTTCATTGTCTTTAACGTTTTTCACTTCTGGCCTACTATTGTAGCATTTGAATCTGAACACCTACTTTTACTTTTTCCGAGTCCGAATCATAGATTTTCAGCCCAGTATCGGGTTACGTCGAGTGCGTTGTTATTAACCAGCCATAATTCATCAAGGGTACAAGTATTTGGACAGTTACTACATGAAAAAAGGTGTGCCATATGCTGCAGGCCCCCACACACTCAGTGGCAATCTTGAAGGTCCTGGAGTCCCCATTTAACTTTGTTGGTTTTCACTGGTGCCACGCTAGTTCGGATTCTGTTGAGCATCCTACATGTCCTTTAATCCAGGTCGAGGCCAGTTGATGATTTTTCTGGGACTGGAGGTTCGATAGCGACGTGGCCCATTATGCTTTTCCTAGATTTAAGGCATTTAGGGAGTTGTTGTCCTTCATACAGTACATGGCGCGCATCAGAAATTTGTTTAAATTTTTCAACGTATTCTGTAGCCGATCTTCGATCGCAGGAGTTACCTGCAAATCTGTTTTAGCAAGCCATGATGCATTTGTTATTGTCCTCGCTATCCTGTTTTGGTATTACCTGGATGGCGACTTGTCGTGTGTTATACAGATGAGCCCACATCTGGCAGGAGTACGAGTCTTGGTCTAATTATTCTTTTGTAGGTCGCCAACTTATTCTTCAAAGTGACCAAAGTCTCAGCAGAAAACCACAAGCTTATATTTCAGTCCTAGGTTCTTGATGCAATACTCAATAAAGAACATTAATATAAAATTGTAGCATACGTAATTGGATATTTAAATTCCTTTTTCCGTTTTCAGTTTATCCGTTACTGGCTTTTTATAGCTCCAGGTGAGTAAACTGGCTACCAGTTAATTTTAACTAGGAATAAAAATTTAAACAAATGTTTAAGATCACCACTTATGTTTATTATTGCTGACAATTGTTTCGACACACTGTGTCTTCTTCTGGAGCACGATGTAAATTAACTAACAAAGTATGTTTCAGAATATATAGTTTACCTAATTACAAGTACTAAATTCATTAACAATATTTATCTTAATACCTAGAACAAGTTCAATAAAGAAGACCCCTCCCCCATCTAATTGATCCTTGAGTAATAGACCTGAGGATTTTTTCTGATTAATTTCTACCTGTTCTAAACAATTCAGTAATTTTCCTTTCTTTCCGTTATGCAAAATTTTCAAATCTTCATTGAATGTAAGATTTTCCTCTGTTAAATGTTTAGCGTAATGAGAGTTATTTTTCATTCTTAAGCTTTGTTTATGTTCGTTTATTCTTTTATAAAAAGGTCTGCCTGTTTGTCCTATATACGTTTTATTGCAAGTGCCACAGCATAATTCGTAAACCCTCGATTTATTTTCTTTCGTTGTTTTACTTTTATTATATATTATTAATTATTTAGTATATTTATACTCCCAATGATCCAGAATTTACCCAATAACTTCAAGTCCATTCTATTAAAATATTATAATCACCTTTGGACTAATTCTAAATTCCCAAAAGCTTGGTTGAGAGCAATCGTGATTCCTATTCATAAACCGGGAAAGCCCAGAGCTTCTCCTGAAAATTACCGTCCTATTTCATTGACTAACCAATTATGCAAAATCATGGAGAGAATGGTTCACTCACGTCTATCATGGGTTCTGGAAACACGCAAAATGCTGTCTGAACACCAATACGGGTTCAGAAAACACAGATCTGCAATGGAGTACTTAGCCTCACTGGAAAATGATATTAGACGGACAATTCACAGAAAACACCATATGTGTCTAATTTCAATGGACTTGCAAAACGCGTTTGACTCGATCAACAATAACCTAATTCTAAAGCAAATAAAAGATCTCGGATTTAAAGGCCACCTTCCTAAGTTTATCCAAAATTTCTTATCCCCAAGAATCTTTCAAGTAAGATCTAAAGGCCTTCTTTCCAACCCACATAATTTAAACAGAGGAGTCCCTCAAGGATCAGTATTAAGTCCATCGTTATTTAACATAGCTATTCTTTCCCTAACAAAAGAGATTTCTCCTGCAATAAATTACAAACTATTTGCCGATGACTTCATCATTTATAAATCTGATTCTTACTCAAAGAATTTAACCCGTCACCTGCAATCTGCAGTAGCAAAAGTCAATGCATGGGCTAGAAGTAACGATCTTTCTTTTTCCCCTACTAAATCTGCTAGCATACATTTCTGCAAAGTACGAAGTTGTCCAAAAATAAATGCATTTACACTAAACAACCTAACTATTCCTACAAAGAACTCAGTCAAACTTCTTGGACTAACATTTGACAGTAAATTGAACTGGACTCCTCACATTAAGAATCTAAAAATCCGAACAACTCAGGATCTAAACTTATTAAAATCTTTGTGTAGCACTAAATGGGGTGCTGACTTTCCTACGCTTATGAAACTATATAAGTCGTTGATATTACCCAAACTGAGATATGGAGATTTTCTATATGACTCAGCATCCCAAGGAATAAAAAAATCACTAAACCCAATTCAAAATCAAGCATTGAGACTGGCTACAGGAGCCTTCAGAACATCGCCAATTGCAAGCATTCAGTGTATATCATCAACTCCTCCACTCTATCTAGATAGGCAACACTTCTTAATGAAATTCTACGCATCCTACCTCCAGAAATCCCATACAAAAAGGACAATTAACTATACAAAAAGGACAATTAACTTAACAAATTCTCATCGTCCCAACATGATAGCTCCAAAAAACTCAATTCACAACAGAATAAACAAGTTCATGTTATTACATAATCTCTCCCCGCCAAAATTCGACTACCCTTTCTGGAACAGCTTCCCACCTTGGAGGTCCCCATGCCCTAAGGTGGATTTTCATCTTCATTCCAATAAGGTAAAAGACAAAAACCCATTAGAAATCAAGTCGGAATTTCTCGAAAGAATACATTCTCAATATCCTAATCACTCTATCTTATATACCGACGGTTCTAAATCGGATCAGGGAGTGGGAGCCGCTTATATACATGACAAAGTCATAAAACGTTTTAAACTTCACCCCTACAACTCCATTTTCACAGCAGAACTGTTCGCCATCAAGGAAGCACTTAAATCTACTATAGCCACTGCCCAAGGAATAAACAAATTTCTTATAGCCTCTGATTCCTTGAGTTCGCTAAAACTCATTATCTCTGATAAAGCCAATAGTACTTATTTAAGTCAAATCAACGATCTCCTATATGTAGCTAAATTGAGAGATATTGAAATTTCATTCTTGTGGATCCCTGGGCACATGAACATTGGAGGTAACGACATGGCCGATAGAGAGGCTAAAAGGGCAGCAACAAGCGGAACTCCTTTCTCGGGGGAAAAATAATAGTAATGATTTTACAAAGATGCTATGCTCAGTTAAAAGAGATTTATTCCAACTGGAGTGGGACTTGGAGAATAATGAAAACAAACTATGGCCGATAAAACCTCACGTATTCCCTCCTCTACATAATTCAAATAACAAAAGATCCGACAATGTCTTGCTGAGAAGATTGGCCATAAGTCATTCTTACCAAACCCACTCATATCTCCTAAAAAAAGAACCATTGCCGAAGTGTGATGTATGCAGTTCCACTCTGACAGTCAAACACATATTTGAAGCAGACCACTCCCTTCATCTGAGAATCAAATATAACATTCCTCACTCAATTAAACAGAACATCGAGCAATTCACATCAATCAAAGAAAATATTTTCAAATACCTAAAAGAACTAAAAAGAACTATATAATTATTAAATACATCTAATGTGGGGCGCTAAATGACCTTAGCAGTCGATGCGCTCTGACCAATTAAAACAACAACAACAACAACAATGTTCTAGGTATTAAGGTAAATATTGTTAATGAATTTAGTACTTGTAATTAGGTAAACTATATATTCTGAAACATACTTTGTTAGTTAATTTACATCGTGCTCCAGAAGAAGACACAGTGTGTCGAAACAATTGTCAGCAATAATAAACATAAGTGGTGATCTTAAACATTTGTTTAAATTTTTATTCCTAGTTATTATGGATCTCCATCAAGTAACGGCTAAATCAGCGCAGCAGTTAATTTTATCTTGCGGCTATATACAGAAGTCTCAGATGGAAGTATGTTAATTACCCCTTGTACGGCATCCATATATGAGTCGTCATTGCCTTAGAAGTAGGGTTTTTGATATCACCAGCAGTCTTAAATTTTACGAACCTTTTTTGTAGGCTTTAAATGGAAAGAAAGGTGACAAAGCACCATTTTTATTACCATCCGATGGGAGGGATTGTAATCACAATGAAGATTCTTTAAGCGGCTTTCATCTTTTAAATCGTATTAGGGTAAGTTCCCAAAATCGTTTTAGAAAATGGACAATCACGTGTCTAAGAAATCCCGATATGTTATATCTCGAATTTGATACATGTGACCCACAGTCAGTTATAGGATAATAATATTGGACCAGATGGATACCTTTTACAAGGAATCGGAAGTTTTAACGGAAAATTTCAAATTTTATAATTAGGATTAAGTTAAAAGTTATAGACATTCAAAATTTTTACGACCGAAAACTATGAAAGCTATAACGTTTAACTTAAGGAGTTATCGAACTACCCTAAAAGTGTGACAGTTTTACTTTCCTTGCTAACGGGAAGTATTGTATTCGTGAAAAAATCACTCTTCCATATTTTTGCACCTGGTCACATTTCAGGATTCTTAGATTACATGATTTTCAACTTCCGTCAGTCTGTTGGTACGATCACTTTCAAACGATATGAGATGTTAATTTCAAATCTGGAACGCATATAACAAATGTTGCCTTTTTCAAAAAATCCATATGATTTTTAGGAAATACCAACCTTCAAACGATACCTGTCAAAATTTCATGACATTTCGACGATTAGTTTACAAGTTACAGTGGTTTTAGTGGCGCTACTTTTGATATTTTAAAAATAATGGAAAAATTGAATTTCGTTGTTTTTTGTTGGGAAAAATACCGTTCAAACAAAGGAATGGCTTGATAAGTGTTATGGGGACTCTGCCCTTGGAAAATCACTCATCATGTCCTGGTATGCTGAATTTAAACGCGATCGTACAGATACAAATGATGCTGAACGCTTTGGATGCCTAAATGTTTCTGGTTACACCGGAAAACATAAAAAAATCAACAAAATTGTTTTGGATGACCATAAAGTGAAATTGCGGGAGATAGTTGACACCCTAAAGATATCAAAAGAACATGTTGGTCATATTTTGCATCAACATTTGGGCATGAGAAAGCTCTGTTCGAAATGAGTCCCGCGTTTGCTCACAGTGGACCAAAAACAACAAAGTGTTGGCGATTCTGAGCTCTGTTTGGACCTGTTTAAGCGCAATAAAAAGGATTTTTTTATGCAATATGTGACAATGGATGAAACATGGAGCCACCACTACACACCGGCATCAAATCGGCAGTCAGCTGAGGACAGCAGCCGGTGAAAGCCGCCCGAAAATACCAAAGATACAACAGTCGGCTGGGAAGGTTTTGGCCTCTGTATTTTGGGATGCGCATGGAATAATTTTCATTGACTATGCTGGGAAGGGAAAAACCATCAATAGCGAATATTATATAAAGTTAATGGTGCGTTTGAAGACAGAAATCGCAAAGAAATGGCCCCAAACGAACAAGAAAAAAGTGCTCTTTCATCAAGACAATGCACCGTGTCACAAGTCAATGGTTACGATGGCAAAATTGCATGAATTGAAGTTCGAATTGCTTCCTTATCCACTGTATTCTCCAGATTTGGTCCCCAGCGACGATTATCTACTCGCAGACCTCAAAGAAATGCTCGCGGGAAAGAAATTTGGCTCCAGTGAAGAAGTTATCGCCGAAAGTTATCGTTAGGAAAGCGTTGGACTGATTGTATCGCTCTTGAAGGAGACTATATTTATGAATAATTACCTCGACAGTAAATTATTTTGCTGCCTTTAGGCAATAATCATTTAACCGTATCATTTAGAATGAAATCAGTGACCAATACATGTATTTTACATCTAATTATAGATTTTTTAGGACACATGTTGTGACTTTGTAGAGGAAACTGATATTACTGAAGAATTCGTTGTAAATGTGCTACAAGAAACTTATAAATCACTAACACAAAGAAATGATCTAAATGACATGCTGATCGTCAATATTTGTAACACCTTGTTTGATCTGTGTCTGTTATTAGGTATGTAAGTATATTTAAAAGTAAATACTACATAAATGTTTATTTTTCAACTACAATAATTGTATATTGATTGTGTGTGGTCTTGGTATTTTCATTTCTAACAATAATTTTGATTCTTATAACCAATAATAATGTTTGCCTAATTTATTTTAGTCCCGAAGGGATGTTTAACGACCGGTGGATTTGAATGAAACAGTTGCAAACGGTCGTTAGAACACATACGTTTTAGTTTTCTTGTCATTTATAAGCAATCGCGGTACTCATCTTACGGATAGATTTTTCATGTCCAAATGGTTAGGCAAACGCCTCACTGCTGCCACATTTCTAACTTATCTCTGGTTTTACATACTACCCTCGCGTTTGAAAAAAGTTGATGGATCTCACATTAAATAAATGGTACGTACTGCAAGTTCAAGGTATAAAACAAGTAAATTTCTTTCCAGAATATTAAGTTTTTGGTTTAGTTTTTCATTCGTATATACGACGCTGCATAAAAAATCTGACAGATTTATTACTTTTTTGGGACACTCTGTATAATACAAAAAATTATTAAATAATACAAAATTGTTATGTTCCAACGGTTTTTTATAAAATAAAGTGTTTGGCATTTACCGAATTAAAACGGTTATTTTTAAAAAGGCCCAAGAGAAGAACATTAAATTTTACATGCGGTTAACAGAAGTGGGAAAACTAGTTTTGTTACGCCCACCATTCAACTATCTCTTCTACTTCTTATCACGCTGTCTCCTTTCGAAGGCTGACGAAATCGCAAATATAGTTCTGGGAACAACCATGCGAAACGTATCTATCGAGCTGCAGTTGAACCATCTTCTAATGCCCCTAAGCCAAGAATTTTGGCGTCTTTCAACGGATCTTTTACCCTGAAGTTTACCTCCAATGATCAATCGCAGAAGTTTATACTTTTTACCTTTCATTAAGTGACCAATGTAGCGTTTTTTCTCTCCTTGATTGAAAGCATAAGTTCTTTTTATTTCTTCGTTTATTACTCTTTAGGTCCGAGATACTTGCAATATGCGGCTGTATAAATACATTTCGAAGGCACTTATTTTCTTTTCCATTGATAGATCATCCATAGAGTAGAACGGGAAAAATATAGCATCGGATCCTACAGATTCTAAGTCTCAAACTTAGGTCTGACCTCGTTAAGAACTTCTTCATATTGATGAATGCCTTTCTTGCTTATTCAATTCTCAAGTTAATTTCTTTTTAGGGTTACACTGATGAGTTACTGTGGCTCCTAGGTATTTATATGTTTGAACCTGTTCTACAGTGGTTCCTTTAATAGTGAGATCATCTCTTTGAGAAAACCTTTACTTTGATTTTTGTAGTATTTATACGTAACCCAAAGCTTTCACTGCACTGAACAATACGGTCCATCATGTTTTGGTTTTGTACGGTGTCAGCTAACACCACAGTATCATCAGCATATCTAATATTATTTATAATTTTGCCGGTAATGTTGATACCTTTCGCAATACCTTCCAAGGCCTGTTTAAAAATTGCCTCGAAGTAAATATTAAACAACAGTGATGACAAAATACATACATGTCGCACTCCGTTCTTGACAAGAATTGCCTCCGATGTTGCTGATTCTACCTTAACTTCTGCTGTTTGTTGCCAGTAGAGGTTAGGGATCAAGTGTATTTCCTCTTTGTCTCTTCCTGTCGTTTTAAGGATTTCTATCTGTTTATCATGTTTGACATTTAACTATCTACTCACTAATTTTATTAGACATATATTTGTCTGATGAACCAAAAAAGGACAATTATGAAAATGATTTGAGCTTTTTAAATAGTTTGCTTCAATTTCTTTCATATTTTTTGACTACCTTATATACCTAACGAGAAATAATGATAATTTTAATCTCGCATATCATAAGCCAAATTTGTTAATCGTTGCTGGAAATTCACATAAGTTTATATTTATCTATTTTGGGGTATCCTGTCAATAACTTGTGTATTTCCAAAAATGGTTAATTTTGCAAATAATAAATAAAAAAAACATTATTATATATCAAACCACAAGACTTGGAAAAATTATTTCTTGAAAAAAAGTCATCTGATGTTATCCGCTATATTCATGACACTCTTCTAAACCAGCAGTGAAATCGTTGACTATTGCTCAACATTTCCATAATCGCTACCCTTTCTTGCCGATTTTTTTTTGTTTTTATTGTTCCAAGAAGCGAGAAATGTTCCTGTAATCTTTAGGTTTGGGATATCCCCTCATGAAAAATAACTTTTTTACCGTTCACCCCGCCTTAATAAGAATTATTTTCGTCATAATATCTAATCAGTGTTGTTTAAATGGCGGACTTTATTCAATTCTGCAACAACTACTATAAGTGATAGACAACGATGTATATGATCTTTATAATGTCACCTCATTCTACTGAAACCAGATTCTCGGATTATAATCATCAAGATTTTGTTCAACGGGTGTGAAGAGGTTTTCAATCATCTCCATATTAACAAACACCACGAATTAACAATTGCCGTGCGGTCTCCGCCATTCTCAAAGAAGTAATGATTTATTATTCCACATACCGACTTTGCAGCCCAAGCCCACTTTAGGGAAATGTAAAGGCTTTTGATGCTTTAGTTCTGAATATGTTAGGCTTCATTAATAGCAATTATGTTTATTAGCGTAGCCGTTAGGATAGATATGTGACTCATCCGAAAGTAAGATGTTGATTCTTCAAAATCGTTCAAACACTTGATTGACGAAGTTGAGCCGGTGGCCAGTATCAGCTGGCTATTATTTTTATACGAGCTGTATCTTGTAGGGCTGCAAGCTTCGTGGTTACGAAATCCTGGGCACATTTACGGCAATTAATCGTTAACTATTGAGCGGTCGGTATTCTCGAGAACCGACACTCAAACGCCCAACACTTTCGCATCGCTTCTTAATGTCCTTGATCGCCCTGCCCGAGAATGACTTAAAATCGACTCACTTTTTCAAAGTTCTGCACTCGCACAGTTGTACACTCCTGTCTTTATTTACGTGGTTTATAACATAGCGATCGGAGAATTTTCGACGCATAGTAGTTCCAGAATGATCGTTTCTGTAGAATTCTGGTCCACAAAAACGTGCTCTGCGGTAACGCTCCACAGAAACTAAATATTCGAGAACCAGTGTTACGCTATGTGCCTCCACCTTGCCCCTTCTATCCATTACATTTGCGTAATGAGCCAAACAAATTTTTTAGGTATTTATGGGACTCCCTGTGCAGAATTTCTTTTTTTCTTTTAGTTTCAAAATGTCCAACTGCGTTTTCCACTAAGACCAATCTAATTGAGTACTTCACAAGAGTATGGCATCTTCATCCTACAATAAATGGACCATTTAAGACTCCGTTTTGTCAAAGAAATATAAAAATTTTAATGATGTCTAGTAATGGATCTGACGCTTGGGATATGTATGCTAAAATTATAGCTCATCTGGTGAATGAAAACCTTATTGAACAGGACGATCTGGAATCTCAGTGTACTGGATTTTACAACAGAGACTGGGATAAGGTAATTTTTATATAAGAAAAAGTATTAATGGCAACATTAATCAAAACAAGAATCTAAAAGCCTTGAAGAGAACTAGAAGTTTCTATATGTTGTAACATGTAACTGTATATAATAAGTTCGTCTGCAACATCTACAACTAATAAAAGCAGACCTTTCCTTTATAGACTAAGAGGGTGACCCGAAATTTTGACCTGTCGACTAACCGTCTGCTTAGTTGTTCATCGCGCGAGTCGATTTTGCGGCCCCCATGTCCTGGAATGCACAGATAAGGCCCAAAATGCTGCATTCAAAAATGGACTGTCGTTTAACCACTTGAATCAAGTACCATAACACCGGACCCACCTTTAGGGCCCAGAAAACGTCGATCTAAAAATGGACCTAACCATATAAAATCAATAAATTTAGTTTGTTCTTAATAAAATTCAAAAACTCGAAAAACGACCGTTTTTGACTGGAAAAAGCGAAGACCGGACCCAATCTCGGCTGCGTCTGCCCTTTGGGGCGCTCGACATTTTTAGTGTCAACAATTATTATGGTACTTAATTCAAGTGGTTAAACAACAGTCCATTTTTGGATGTAGCATTTTGGGCCTTATCTGGGCATTACAAGGTCAAAATTTCGGGTCGCTCTCTTAATCTATTAGGAAAGAATATATATGAACCAGAAAATATTAGCGGATGAAACTAACCAGTAAGATTTTCCTTTGCACTAAAAATAAGAGGAGCACGTTAAGCACCTCAAAAAATAGGTAGGAACAGGCTTCAGCGCCTAAGACTAAAGCTAAACGCGATGAGTCGATCATCGCTCATGATGAAGCTAACATAGTTAGTAAAATGCGCATCTAGTGCAGAATTAAAGTGTTTGGTATAGTGGTGATACTGAGTAGTATTATTGTACAGGATGAGTCAACGATAGAGTAAAGTTCATTATCTCATTGGTTTCGGGAATGACGAAAAAATGTTAAATACAATAGTTTTAGGGAATGTTAAGGTGCACAGTTTAAAATTATTTATGAGTATACAGGGTACTTCAAAAAAGTTTGGCCGACATAACATATGTTTTTTTCAATGGAACATCCTATTTTCTAATTTATTTTTAAATTCTCCGTAAGATTTTATATCCTTTTTTATTAATAATAATGTTATATACCTAAACCTAGTAGTTTTTCTAATATTTCAATTTTTTTAAAAAAATACTAGTTTTCAGTTTTGTAAAAAATTGTCAGTAGCGCCATTGTTTCTGAGGGTGGAATAGTCATAATTGGTACGAGCGTTTTATAGAGAAAAAAGATATATGTAAAGAAATTTGAGTTAGATGCTACAGGGTGTTTAAAAATAAATTTATACATTTCGACTATTTTAAATTGAAAATTCTCAAATTTTTTAAATGGCACACCCTGTATATTATTATTTTTCTGATAGATTTTACAAAACCCTCCAACTTTTATTAAGTATGTCATATACCTATTTCTAATAGTTTTCGATTTATTTTGATTTTTTCATATTTTACCCTTGTTTTTAATACACTTACGCTATAACATCATAGTTGCCAAGAAAAAACAAAAATGTAGGCATTGTCAAATTTTGACATGTCTATTAAGCAAGTAAAAATAGTTTAATTTGTTGTAGTAAGTGACGTATAAAGGTAATAGTTATGGATTTTCCTAAAAATGAATTAATTGATATGGTTTATATACTAGGCGAGACGGGAAAAAATTGTCTTTTGGCAGTAAGGCTTTATGGAGCGAAGGACCCTAATAAACGTATACCATCTAGAGAATCTTTTCAGTGCTTAATGGAACCGTTTGATGGTAATGGTAGCGTTGAGTATACGAAACGGAAAGTAGTAAACCAGGATGCTACCACTGAGAAAAAAGAAATAGAGATTTTACTTCATGTTGAAGATAATCCCCAGGTCAGCAGCCGTCAACTAACTGACTTATCTGACACATTCGGATCTACGGCTAATCGCACCACGAGAAAATACAAGTATCATCCCTTTCATATGAAACTACACCAAGAACTTCAAGACCGTGATTTTGAACGACGCGTAAACTTTTGTACCACCATGAATGGAGCAATAGGGGCCGATCCAAATTTTATATCCAAAATAATGTTTTCTGATGAAGCTACTTTTCGCAGTAATTGAGCAGTTAACAGCCATAACATGCATTATTATTCAACAGTTAATCCATTTTGGGTCCGGGAAGTTCAAAACCAAAACCATTGGTCGCTTAATGTATGGTGTGGAATATTAAATTTTCGAATTATTGGTCCATATTTTTGCCGCTAACCGCTTAACCGGCCTAGATATCTAAATTTTTTACAAAACCAATTACCCCAGCTTCTTTGAAAGGGAACAGATGTAGATTCAACAGGACGGAGCTCCTAATCATTATCACTGGGAAGTTCGGGAATTTTTAAACGATCGTTACCCACAAAAATGGATCGGTAGGGATGGATTCATTCAGTGGCCCTCTGGATCATGTGACTTAACACCTTTAGACTTTTTTTGTGGGGCTACATTAAAGATCGTGTTTATATGAATCCCCCTACAACAGCAGTAGATATGGAAAATAGATTACGGGATGCGTGCAGGGCAATAACGCCCTTTATGCTAAGGAAAGTGAAGGAAAATATAGTAAAACGACTAAACATGTGTATTCAAATAGACGGGCATATTTTTGAACATTCATTGCGTCATAATAATTAATCATTAGATAAGTTAAACTATATTAAAATCATTATTAACTATTTGTTTATGTTTTCACAATAACGTAAGTGTATTAAAAACAAGGGTAAGAATTGAAAAATTCAAAATAAATCGAAAACTATTAGAAATAGGTATATAACATACTTAATAAAAGTTGGAGGGTTTTGTAAAATCTATCAGAAAAAATAATAATATACAGGGTGCGCCGTTTAAAAAATTTGAGTCGAAATGCATAAATTTATTTTGAACACCCTGTAGCATCTAACTCAAATTTCTTTACATATATCTTTTTTTTTCATCTCTATAGAACGCTCGTACCAATTATGAGTATTCCATTTTCAGAAAGAATGACGTTACTGGCCATTTTTTACAAAACTGAAAACTAGTATTTTTAAAAAAAAAATTGAATTATTAGAATAACTACTAGGTTCAGGTATATAACATCATTAATAAAAAAGTTATAAAAATTTACGCTGAATTTAAAAATAAATTAGAAAATAGGATGTTCCATTTAATAAAACATGTTATATCGGCCACACTTTTTTGAAGTACCCTGTATACTCAAAAATAATTTTAAACTGTGCACCTTAACATTCCCTAAAACTATTGTATTTAATATTTTTTCATCATTCCCGAAACAAATGAGATAATGAACTTTACTCTATCGTTGACTCACCCTGTACTAGAGGTTCCAAAGCCCATATACATAGTTACATCAATATGTTTAAGATTTAAAGTCAAATTTGAAAAATATTTAAAATACAAATTGTACTCTTTAAAGAAGACATTTTTAGTTTACTACACTTTTCGAACTACTGTGGATATGCAAAAAATATTTTATATTATTATTCGCGTTTCGGAACCTGATAACTTTTCTCTATCATGCCTGTACCTACGAGGGCTACTTTTTAAGATTTTACAAAAACAAGCAAAGAAAAAGAAAGTTTGGTACAAATAGTTTTATTGTTTCTCAAAATATTGGCCTTTAAGATTTATACACTTTTGTATGCGTCCGAACCGAATTCTCGAAACATTTTTTCCAGTCTGAAGTTGGTACCTCAAAAACATGGTTTCGGAAGGATTCAACAGCTTCTTAAGGTGATGAAAATCGCTGTCCACGCATTTTTTTTTAACATTTGGGAACAAAAAGAAGTCGATAGGCTACAAATCAGGTGAATACAGGCAGTGAGACATTAATTCGATGTTTTCTCCGTCAAATAATCAATTGTTGAGAGCTGGCATTGTCATGATGAAGAATGATGTGACGTTTCCAGTTGTTTTTTCTAATTTCATCGATGACTTCTGGCAAACAAATTGTTGTATACCATTCAGCATTAACTGTTCTTCCATCCTCTAAAGCAATGGTTGCAACATGTTCAGTATAACCAAAGAAACAAGCATTTTCTTGGAAGTGCTTTGCGAACGAACCACTTTTGTTGGATTTTTGGAACACCCAAACAGTTAATTGTTGCTTAGTTTTTAGCTCGTACGAATATATCCAAGTTTCATCTTCTGTTACAATGTTGTATACAGATTTTGCATATCCTCGGTCGAATTTTTTTGAGCATTTTCTTACATCAATTGACACGAGCCTGTTTTTGAGTTTCGGTAAAATTGTGCGGAATCCATCGGGAACAGATCTTTTTCACAGCTAAATGTTTCATGCAAAATGGAATGTAGTGCAGTCTTCGATATGCCTGAGGATGCCTATGTCTCACGGTAAGTGACATGCCGATCCTCTTCAATCATGTTGCGCACAGCATCGATGTTTTTTAGAACAACAACCGATTTTGGTGGACTTTCACGAAATTCATCGCTGACGGAAGCACGACCATGACGAAATTCTGCAAACCAATTGTAAACAATCTTTTCTGATGGTGATTCATTACTAAGAGGTGGCATTGTTGTTAAGTTAGGCCTTTACTAAAATCGTAAAAAATCTTCCAACTTCACGTGAAATTTCCATTTGTTCATAAAACAGTTTTTTTTAAAAGGCTGACTGTAAACAAACTACTCTGCCAATTTCTGTTTTAACAATAACAAATGTCAAATTTTACAACAATGGTAATATCACATCTCAATAACGCCATCTAGTGGTCGTTTGTAACAACTTAAAAGGCGGCCCTCGTACTAAAGCAGTAAAGTTATTTTTTCAATATTTTATTTTTTCCAGGAAACGTTGGAAAGCTTTTCAAACTTTCTGAAAAAGTTTATACATTACCGCAAATGTAATACTACAGAAAACAGTTTTGCTTACCTTTTAGACTTTTTATCTGATTATTGCTCAGATTTGTCGGACTTATAAATACATTTTTTTTAATTTATTGTTTTAGTATTTATATATAAGTTGCTTTTAATGCTTAGTTTTAAGCATTAATGTGATACGATGACTATATGTTTATATAATAAACTGCCTATTTATCTTATTTTCAAATTTTATTGTTTTTTTTTTATATGACAAACTTTTTTAAAATAAAAACAATCCTACTAAGAAACTGTATGCCACTTTCTGCTATATGGGACAACTAATAGGCTTATTTTACTGAAAAGTAGATGAGCAATCCATAAATCGTCAGTGGCGTGTCTTGTTCTGCCCTAACTCTTCAGGCATTGTGCACTGATTCAAATGGCAAATTGACGTTTTTTTCTGCTTGATTTATTATTTTTTCGATAAAAAAAAAAATGCACGGCGCGGCGTCATCATTCAGAGAAAGTTCAACTGTTTTTCATTTTAAGCTATTTCCTATAGTGCGAGACCAAAATATCTCAGGAGCCAATATTTCCCATAATTTAGTTTAGTTTAGACATTATAATATGCAAGTCGTTTTGAGTACCGGCATTTCACAAATTGTGAATAATTTTCATTTTGGTAATGAAACTCAGAAAGGGGTAACACGTGCTTTGGTTGCTACCGAGCATGTGATAAATGTGACAGAATATCAATTAGACGGAATATCTGTAATAAATAGTCACGTCATTCGGCAAACCTCGGTAACGGTAACTCCATACAATGTGAAATTACACGTAAGTAAAAACAAAAAAAAAAAATTCGAGGAAATAAATGTTTTAAAATAAAAGAGTTAAAAAGGAATCCCAGCTAAGAAAAATCCACCTAGAATTACCATCTGAAAATTCCACCTGGTATTTTGGATGGAAATTACATCTGGAATTTTCATCCAAAATATCACGTGGAATTTGCATATGGAATTTCGAGGTGGATTTTTTTTCAGCTGGAAAAACATAAAGTACAGAAAAATGTATAAGAAATTGTCGCAGCTCGACGAAAACCGGGTAAGGTGTCCAGGTATCCAGTATGCTTGTGTTGCTGATGCTTTAGAGCGATGTAAGCATATTTATGCTGTCATTAATTGCGTCAACAATGATCGAGGATTATCAAAAACCAGTATCGAGCAAGCATGGGGCAGGCCATCGGTCAATCAAATGGGTAAGGAAAAATATTCAGGTGGCAAATTAATATCGGAGCTTTTTCATGCGTTGCTCCAACTTAATGTTTTTTTTATAGAAAAGCCGTCGAATATTATATTGGGTGAATTCCCAGCCAACCATACAATACTTCTCTCGGCGACTTTTTATTGATATATTATCCATAATCGTTAACACAATACCGCAAATACAACAATCTTCAACACATGAACATTCGGAGAAAGTGTGAATTTCTGCCACCGCGCCTGCTGATGATCTTCAGGCAGTAAACTCCGCCTCTTTGCTCAAAGCGAATAGTATTTCGAACTTTGATAGTAGATAACTTACCCTGTGGCAATGATGAATAGTTACTATCTACTGTTTAGCTAGTGAGACCTTTCGGCTATTACGTCCCGGATATTTTGTAATATTTATTTAAAAATTCTTAAAAACTGTTAAAATATTTCAAACATCATCTAGTTTTTTAAGCTGCCGTCCCAAACGAAAATATTTAAAAAACATCTTTCTCTTTTACTGATAAATAAGTTATTTTGAATCTCTACTTAATTATACATACTTTATATAATACACTTTTATGACCATTGCATTCGCGTTCCAGCTAAAATATGAACAGGACGGCACATGCGTGGAAGTAGCGATTCATGTTGATCTTGAATCGATGAATTTTATGCTTAGAGAGACATATAGTCTCGGACATTTCATTCTAAGGCGATGACATTCTCAATATAAAATACTTCTTGAAGAGTGTAAAGCTGATCCTCATACGAATGTGATGTATTAGCACGTGTATTTCTATTGTTCTGAGGGGAATAAAGCGAACTCCAAGTACATCCATCCAGTACTACAGATGAAAGTATTTATGGAATAGATAAGTCACCAACCCTTCTTTAATATTCAAAAAATCAAGGGTTCTGGGGAATTTCAGGTCTCGAATGAGACGGATATGCATAGAGTTTTGCAAGTGTGAAGTATGCTCGTGAACAGAACTCCAAGCATGGTAGCGTTGATTTTTTGCGGAAGCACAGACAATATAGCTTACGCTACAGAAAGACAAATAGATGGAACAAAACGTCGCTGCAAAACGAATCCGGCTGGCTACCGCCGGATCGCTAAAATATACCTCGTCAAGTTTCTCATAGATGTCGCGCTATTACAAGTTGTAATATATGTTACAATAATAGGGAAAACTGTGTGGCATTTCTGAGAAACTCGACATGCGGCTTCGTTTTGCGGCGACGTTCTGTTTCACGTGTTTGTCTTTCTGTACCAATATCTATATTTTCTGTGGTATAGGATAAAAAACGGATGTGAAGTATACAGTTTCTTTTTTCTGGCTATGTATGCAGCATGAGTTTAGTGATCGTGCTAACACAATAGAGACGACAAGCTGCCTGGTCTGTTGTGGCATTAAATTGTACTTGGTTACTGTCACCTCAAGACGGAATGTTCTCGAGTTAAGCCTATATTTACTTGATGAATTGGTGTTCGGGTATACAAGGTAAATAAAACATGTATGCTTTCATCAACAGAGCTATAGTTTTTTGTCGGTCTGCAAACAATATCGGAACACTTTTTACTACAGAATGAGAATAATACATGGTGGTTTTCGTGGACAGTCAAATTTGAAGTAAAGAGTTCAAATAGGAAGTTAGTTTTTCAACAGATTTTGCAATAGTATTGTCGGATCATAGAAGCGGTGATATAGTTGATTTAGGAAAACTTGACTAACAACTAATCTTGCATTGTTGGGACAGACAAGCATACAGATAGCTGGCATGATATATATCTAAATTTAATAGTTTCTAGGATATTTTTATCTAATAAGGGTCATTTTTCGAACCTTAAAATACTGTAGCTCGTCAGTAATTCATTTTTCAAAAACACATTCCATCTTAGTTTAGCTTTAACCAGAAGTATTATGGTGTCACTTCTGGCCTCATCCGAAATAGGAAAGTAATGCTTCCGGTTGACCGTTAGTTGACATTCTTGGATAGAGAATTAATAGGAACAAGGAATAAATTTTAATTTTTAATGCTACTAACTTTCAAACTTTTAAGTAAATATTGAAAACAATTCAATTTAAGTGTAGGATACGTTACATAATATCGTTGGGATAATCTAAATATTATTAAATGTATATAGTGTCTTATTTAAAAATATATTTCTCTAGTCTGTTGTTTAACACCAAGCAAACCATTAAAAAATAATGACATAAGTTAGTGGTAAACATGTTTTTAATCCACTTTGTTTTATATACCTATATCTTTTTTATGTATGGGCTGAATTTGATCAAAGTTGAAGAGTAAATTTAAAAGTGGCTAAAAAATGTTTAATGTCAAATTGGACAAGGCCTATATTTCAGTAGTTTACCCACTGTTCTGTTATCCGTCAAATCCATCCCGAGGCGCGTTTCGCCATATCACGGCTCGTCAGTCGGGCTAGGATTAACAAACAAGAGAACAGAACTTAAATTTAGTTAAATTCTGGGCATTTGAGAGGAATGCGCTTTTTGGAAAAAAAAGTCTGTTTTACTAGAAATTCCATAGTGGATCGAGAACGAAACAGAAAAAGGAAACAGAAACTTACCCATAGCATCCAAAAATATCCAAGAAGATTTTTTGGGAAGCGGCGGTTTACAAAACAGGTGCACAGAATTAAAGTAAAACCCCCTATCGTCCGACGCGCTTTATCGAAAACTGATCCCAGCCGACCTTCCTACCGAAAAGCCGTCATGTTGGTTCCAACATTTACGAGGGTATATCCTATAGTACTATTAAAAATCAAGCAGAAAAGGTAAAATATTTATAACCAGATATACTGATTTTAGAGGAGACTACAAAAAGGAAATACACAATATAAGGAAACTCAAAAAAAAAAAATACTGAAGGTGGGAACAATTGTCTGAAAATCTATTGAAATTCGAACAGGCGATGTAAAGTTTGTATTTTTTGACGTTGATAAGTGCAAAATAAAGTTGTTTATATATTACTTGTTTGTGTGTTAATTAGAGATTTATTTTGATTAAATTTAAATGAACGATGTAAAATTAGGTACGGAAAATTTTTTTGACCTGTTCACCTGTCAAATCTTCTCGTTCACACTTAAACCATTAATTCGTCAAATCCGTTTTTTTCTTTTATTTTTAACATAAAAGTAATTTGCAAAACTTTTACCAGAACTTAAGTAGATTATCCCATCCCATTCAAAAATGCGCTTATAGTCTGATTAATTTCATATGATTCCTCCAACTTTGTGTATAAAACCATTTACTTTGTACAGGAAAACATGTAACTAGAGTGCAAAATACAGCAAAAAACTTGCATACTGAACAAAAAAGATACGTTTAAAGTACATAAAAAAATTAATTTATTCTTATTTTTCAAATTAGGTACATTTTAGTATAAAAAATACTAGCTACGAAATATATTATTTTTACTTATGTCTAATTTGTTGGCACCACAGTGGTTCATCTGTTCTGTCTAGGCAGTCAAAAACTTTGTCACACATTTTTTCTTTAGGAATACATTGACCATTTAGGCATGGAACATGATTTTCTTCACAGTGAACATCTATAAAAATTGATTTGTTATAATCATTAAATGAAACATAAGTGACGTATTTTTGAGCAGTTTAGGTTGTCAAATACATTTAAAAAACTAATTTGAGCTCAGTCTCTCAGTGTTTACAAATGTATGTAAACTTGTATTTTAATATATTTCTTATTTTTTGTAAATAAGTTCAAAGTTTCAATATAATAAAACCTGCCAAGTGCAAGTCGGACTTGCGCAGTTAGTGTTCACACTAACTACGGTGATTGCTTTTGAAATAAAATAAAATCTTTAGCTAGGCTAAGTTAATTAGGTCCCTGACATGTATATATCTTAAGATCCAATATGTATTTTCACGTTTTTTCGTAGTCAATAATGTATAACAGTTAAAGCATCTTAGCTACTTAATAGCCTATAAATCAGTCTTGCTCAATCTGGAATCTAGTAATAAAAGTGTAAAACACATATTCACTAAATATTTATTTAATTGTAAACCATTAAAATCAAATTATTTTGTCTCGGTACAGCGACGCGCGACGCGGTAACAGTAAAGTACTGAAGAATACATTAAAAAAACCTCCACCAGTCATATAGTTTCTTTTACTGGATAAATTATTAAACATAACGCATTCGTTATAATTTTCGTTCAATCTACACTTTATGAAGACTATTCCTAAATTTTTTCAAAATTTTTTGATCAGTACTTTTCGAGATAAGGTGGGGCGACAGCGATTTGTGGCCACTTTTTTTAAATAAAACAAAGAAAAGTGTGCGCAAGTATTAAATCATATATATTTTTCAACTCGTATTTTCACAAGCTTTTATTTGACACCTTACTCGATGACCTACTAAAAAAATGTTTTTTCCACTTCCGATTTCGCCCCCCCAAAACTAACCCCTTAAAAATTTAACTTTCAAAACATCAGTTCCTATATTTCTGCCAAATTTCTACTTTATATGTTAAATAATTTCGGAGAAAATGGGATGTGAGAGACAGACAGACACACATTTACCGAAGTAATCCCATAAGTGTTCTGTACGGATTACTAAAAAGCAGATGGCTACAAGGACTTCTAGGTGAACGATTCTGAGAAGTATTATTTTATCAAGATAAACAAACATGGATAATTAATGCATTCGGTTAAAAACATGAATAAATGTTGGTTAAAGTGATAACTATTTGGTATATTAATAAGATATAATTTACATTCTTAATAAAAAAAAAGTTACTTTCGTTTTGAAACTTACCTGAACTTTTTTATCGGAACAAACCGTGTTTAATTAAAATAAACGGCATTTTTAATTTGAAAAATATGCTTTTTAAATATAAGGAGTAGCCATCTGTGAGATGTGGCTCTTGTGTCAAATTGCTAACATAATATAAAATACTATACCAAAAATACAGATGGCAGATTCGAATTGGTAGAAATAGACAAAAAAAATAAAGAAAACAGGAACAGAGAAGACGTTAGACAGTACAGAAACTCGAAAATAGAAGAGGAGAAAAGTTTGAAACACCTAAACAAACAAGTAAATGAAGAGAGACATCAAATAATAAAACTTATAAATATCGATAACTAGGAGATTGCACAAACCCAAGAGATAAAGAAAGCTACAGAAAAATATTGTCAAACACTATATGATACGAAAAAATCGCCACAGTCCGAGAAAGAAGAAGGAAATAGAGTTATAATAAGAAATGTTGGATTTGAGAAAATTGTCGATATAACAACAGATGAGATAATGAACGCCATACAACATATGCACGACAACAAAGAACCAGGGGATGATGAAATAACTATAGAAATGATAAAGTATAGAGGGCTATCACGAATACATTCTCTTCAAGCTCTATTTAAGAGATGCTTTATAGAAAGTAAAATACCAGCAACTTGGGTAAATGCCTTGATTGTGCTTATTTTAAAAAGGGAGACAAATTTAAATTGGAAAATTACAGACCAATCAGCCTGTTATCGGTACTATACAATATCCTTACTAGAATCATAACATATAGATTAAAGAACAAATTCACAATACAAATATGTACTGTCGGTATGGCACTGAAACGTGGGCTTTAAATAAAGGTATAATATATAAACTCCAAGTAACCTAAGGAGCAATGGAGAGGAGAATGTTAAATATTAAACTCCAAGATCGTATTCCTAACATGAGATACGAAGAAGATCAACAGTGACAGATGTAATACAAGTATGTATATTAAGGTGGAATAGGGCGGGGCATGTCGCAAGGAGGATTGTTAACAATGGACACGACGTATGGTTGAATGGAGACCTAGAGAACATAAAAGATGCAGAGGCAGATCATAGACAAAATGAACGGACGACATAAAAAGATTAGCAGGACACGATTGGATGCAAAAAGCAAATAACAGGGCTGTCGGAGAAAACTTGGGGGGGCTTACATCCGATTATGGATAGAATAAACTAATGATGATGATACCAAGAAAACATATATATGATATATATGTATATATATGTATGTATATGTATGTATATATATATATATATATATATATATATATATATATATATATATATATATATATATATATAATCTTCACAGTCCACTCCTGGACATAGACCTTCCCCATACTCTTCCATAGTTTTTTTTGTTTTGTGCTATCTGATGCCATTTGTTCCCTACATTGTTTTTTATGTCATCTAGCCAGCGTAATTGAGGTCTGTCAACACTGCGTTTATGAAGGCCAGGTCTCCATATATATTATATATATATATATATATATATATATATATATATATATATATATATATATATATATATATATATATATATATATATATATATATGAGGCTGGTTTGAAAAGTCCGTGCAAAAATAAAAACTACTTATGTGTTTGGGGTAAACCTTTTTTATTTTTCGACATAGTCTCCTTTTAGGCTTATACACTTCGTCCAACGATGTTCTAGTTTGTTGATCCCTTCCGAATAATAGGATTTGTCCAAGTCTGCAAAATATCCATCAGTGTCTGCAATCACCTCCTCGTTTGAATAAAATCTTTGTCCCGCAAGCCATTTCTTCAAATTGGGGAACAGGGGGAACAAATAGTAGTCCGAGGGAGCCAAGTCTGGAGAATAGGGGGGATGTGAAACGAGTTGGAATCCTATTTCCATTAATTTTGCGACCACAACTGCTGAGGTGTGTGCTGGTGCGTTGTCGTGATGGAAAAGGACTTTCTTGTGGGCCAATCGCGGGCGTTTTTTTCTTACAGCTCGGTTTTCAAACGGTCCAATAACGATGAATAATATTCACCTGTAATAGTTTTTAAACCCTTTTCCAGATAGTCGATGAGGATTATCCCTTGCGAATCCCAAAAGACAGTCGCCATAACCTTTCCGGCCGAAGGAACGGTCTTCGCCTTTTTTGGTGCAGGTTCCCCCTTGGTAACCCATTGTTTAGATTGTTGTTTGGTCTCAGGAGTATAGTAATGTATCCATGTTTCATCCACAGTGACGAAACGACGCTTAAAGTCCTCCGGATTCTTCTGGAACAGCTGCAAACCATCCTTGCAACACTTCACACGATTCCGTTTTTGGTCAAGCGTGAGCAATCGCGGCACCCATCTTGCGGATAGCTTTCTCATGTCCAAATGTTTATGCAAAATATTATGTACCCGTTCAGTCGAGATGCCCACAGCACTAGCAATCTCACGCACCTTAACTCTTCTGTCATCCATCACCATATCATGAATTTGATCAATGATTTCTGGAGTCGTAACCTCCACAGGCCGTCCAGAACGTTCAGCGTCACTTGTGCCCATATGGCCAGTCCGAAAATTTTGAAACCACTTATAAACTGTTCTAATCGAAGGTGCAGAGTCACCATAATGTTTATCAAGCTTCTCTTTAGTCTCCTGAGGCGTTTTGCCTTTCATAAAGTAATGTTTAATCACCACACGAAATTCTTTTTCGTCCATTTCTTGAAAATCACTCGACTTCCTTGATTCACACGAATGCCAAACACAAAGAAATAGACCAATATGGCTGAAACTTGGTGTGCGTTCATTCAAGAGATGCTACTAACTAAACATGACCTCGATACGCGCCGGTGGTGCCATCTCTCGGACTTTGCACGGACTTTTCAATAATCTATAGACTTATATCCCATATATTCTATACAAAGTGTTTTACGTGTACGTAGAAATACAGGGTTTGTACTAGATATTTGCATTCTATCGTTAGGAAAGCAGAACTTGTGTAGCTTTTGTACCTGCGGCACAACGTATTTCGTCTGATTTGTCCCAACAGTCCACTTTTCCATTACAAAGTTTTTCTTTTTCTATGCAGGATGTTTTATTTCCACAATGAAAATGGGTTTCCAGGTTACATTCTAAAAAACAGATTTATTTATTAGTCGGTAGCCCATTTTTACAATCAGTTGCATACGGACAAAATTTAATCTAATTATTGAAAATCAAATAATGAATTATATGGTACTAGCAATAAAAGTACGATATATAATGATGTAAGATGACGAGAAGGGTAGAATAGAATGAACAGGGTTTAATTAATGATCTCTACCACTCACAGATCTTTCTTCTCTTTAACTCTCTCCGCCGAAGTAAGAATTAAAATATTTTAATAACATGAAGAGTTTATTTTAGAATTACTTTTATAAAGTCACATTACTTTACATATAAGATTAAGGTGATTAATTTGACAACATTTCGCATTGTCCGCTTGAGGTAAATGACAATCCGAAGCAAGGACCTTAGTTAGTTTATTTGACGAGCCAGCTGTTTAGATGTTGCTGATATGACCGTCTGTTGATTGTCGTTTTTACGACCTGTTGGTATACCAAACGCTGGTTCTGGACCCCTGTATGGTGTTGTAGCGCCGAATCCTGTTAATTCGTTTGCTTTTTCATTACTTTTTATCCTTGAAAGTCCTTGAATTTAGGGTGGTTCAACTGTGTTCCTGGAAGATAGTTCTAACAGGTTAAGTTTACACTCCATCATTATTTTAAAGTTGGCTTGATAAACATCTAAAATTTTTAGAGCAGCTTGACTGTCTAATAAAATATATATTTATTGGTCGTGGTAGTCCCGTCTTATATTCTCGTAAACACATGCTTGTATTGCATGAATTTCTGTCTGGAATATTGTTCCACTTGTCCCTAGTGGAATGCCAAAACTCCCCTTGGACTTTTCTGTGATATACCCGCGACTACTCCGTTCGAAGTTTTTGATCCGTCCGTTTAATAAACCAGACTCATTGCCTTCGTCGGTGTCTCCACCTTGATACATTGATTTTAATCGTACCCAATTCTGCATGATTTTTCGAAATCATATGTCATATATTCAATTGTATATCTAAGAGTTTGTCTTCGATTAGATCCATAACTCTTGTCTGCCGAAATTGTACAGGTTGTTGTTTCCATTCTCCGTTTGTCCCCATTTAACAGGCGCTATTGATAGCTTCAATTTTTATGCAAATATTTAGGGGTATTAGTCCTAGAATTATTTCCTTAGTTTTGGTGGAGGTGCCACTTATAGCTCCATTGGAACGTGAGCAAGCCAATCGCTGCAATCGATTTAGCTCCATGGTTGTCATTCTTTGCTCTGTTTTCGTCCATCATACTGCAGTTCCATATGTAACCATAGGTCTAATGTGCATGACATACAGTCAAAGCACCATCTTGGGTTTACGGCCTTAGGTATTCCCAAATAAGCTCCTGCATCTCATGGGACACATTTTTGCTTTATTAAGGTATCTCGTAATTAGTTTGTTTCACATTAATTTCGTGTCTAGTATCAAGCCTAGATATTTGTACTCATTAACGGTTTTTATCCATTCTCCGAAGATACTCAAATTGTTGCAACTGCCTTGTTTTTGTGAACGGTATAACACCAGTCTTTGCAGCGTTGACCTTCAGGCTAACACCCTCATACCAGCTCTCTACAGTGTTCAATGCTCTTTGCATAGGCTCTACCACAGTGGCGGTATGCTTTCCTTGTATGGGTATAACTATATTATTATCATATTCCTGGATGTAAAAACCCAGTGAGTTTAGCCAAGTTAACAGCTCATCCACTACTGAGTTCCAGAGAAGGAGCGATAGCACTGCTCCCTAAGGGTACACTTGGGTTACCTCTGCTTTTAAGATATCTCCAAATGCCGCTACTCAATAGGAAATACAAAGATCTAGAAGGCCTAAGAACTTTAAAGACATCCATCTCATTAGCACATCTTATGGCGAATTTTACATACTATATATCATATCGTCTCTATACCGCCTCTATTGTTGCTATTTACCTAACAATGCTTATGCTCTCCACGTTGTCCACTACTTTCCTTGTCTAAAATTTACGTGGAGTTACAGATTCTTATAATCATAATTCACACACACAGCACATTATGCTGATAGTGGTAGATTTATCACTAGAAACGCCTTGCTGTTGTGGAATTAAAGTAAACTTTGCACAGTGTTTTAATTGAATTATAATTATATTCCATTAAATAATTTACGATCGCGGTCTCATAATAAAGTGGCCTCAAGACATATTACTTTCCATGCCATTTATTGCAATACGCGTGGCTGCGCCGATCCTAAACTAAATCATCATTATCAGCTTAAACTGTCCACTGCTGGATAAAAGCCTCCCTCAAGTCTTACCACCTCTTTCTGTTCTGGACCACCTCTTTCTGTTCTGGGCCACTTGTAACAAATTTCCAGCCACTCTCTTCAAATCATCAGTCCACCGACTTGGTGGTCTACCTCTCTTTCGATAAGCTTCGAATCTTGGTCGCCACTCTATAATTTTGTTTGTCCATCGTCCGTCCTTAAACCTAGCAACATGTCCAGCTCAGTTCCATTTAAGATACAGAATGAATTTGACTGCGACTTGTACCCCCGTTCTTTTCCTGATAATGTGATTTGGGATGTGATCTTTAAGAGTAACGCCTAACGTTGACCTCTCCATTTTTTTGGATGATACGTATTTTGTTGATATTTTTCTTCGTCAATGTGAGAGTATCGGCTCAGTACGTAAAAACGGGTAGTACGCATCTGCCAAAAACTTTTTTTTTTGAATACATCGGAAGATTATTTTTAAATATATAGCCCAGTTTGCCATATGCCGTCCAGAAGAGACTTATTCTCCGCTGAATTTCATCTGTTTGGTTGTTTCGTCCTATGCTGACTTCATGTCCTAGGTATTTATATCGGTGTACTTGTTCGATCTCCACGTTCAGTTTTATAGTGTCGTTTAATAGAAAATTTCTCATAAACTGAGTCTTGGAAGCTTCTTGAGGCATGTGCAGCATAGTTTGTGCTTCTTGCATATTGTCTGTTATTAAGACAATGTTGTTGGCAAAACAAAGGCGATTTAACTTTTTACCGTCAATGTTAATCCCCAATTTTTCCCAGTTTATTGATTGGAGCATACTTTCTAGAAGTGCTGCGAAAAGCTTAGGAGAGAGCATATTACCCTGGCGCACTCCTCTTTCAATTTGAACTTTGCTGGTGGATTGGTTCGTTTGTGTTTTGACAATAGCGGTGGTATTTTCATATATGTATTTAATTACACTGGAGTATCGATGATCATTACGACATTTAGCAAGTGCTTCTAAGAATCAAAAGCCTTTTCGAAGTCCACGATTATGAGCATCAGAGGCTTATTATACTTTATACATATTTCGATGAAGACTTTAACTGTAAGCGGATGGTCGTTTGTTCCATACCCTGTGCGGAAACCTGCCGGCTCTTTTGAAAGAACCACAGACAGAATTGTCTAAGCCAAAATCAAAAACCTAAACCAATAGCCAGAGTTGCTTGTAAATCATTGAGTAGATCTATAAAAAGATAGATCCATATAACGACACATACAGTGTTGCCACATATCATTTAGGACTAGGTGTGGCTAGCTCAATATCACTTGGTAGATATTGTGCTAAGAAACTTATAGGTCTATAGTTTAAAATATTGGCTGTGTTGTTATTTTTATTTATAGGTGTAATATAGCTTTTTTTTAACTGCCAGGATATGTACCCGAAGCAAATTTCCGTAGTGGAGGTACATTTCCATCCTCGAAAAGCCGGGCAATTGAGTTTAGATTTCAATTTTTTCCTTATCATATTCTGTAGAGAGGATTGCTGCCGTAAAACTTTACTATATTACCATAAATTTTGAAAAAAAAAGTAAACACTAAACTACAAATGCCCAATTTTTCAGGACCTTAACTGATACTTTTACTTTATTGCAATGTATTAGTTCACAAAGTGCTACTATACATCAGTAGGGTACCGATGTATACATTACCTCACTAGTATAATAATACAGCACATGCACGATTTTTGAAAAAAAATCTTAATCTTGTGTTATTCAAGGTAAAATTTATATTATTACCGCAATATTTTTCGTCCATCATATTTAAACAGTCGATATGTCCGTTACAACGTTTATCCATAGAAATACACATGGTTTCACAGTTGAAAGTATTTTTTGGGCATCTTAGAAGATTTTTCAGTCTTAAACACTGGTATACATGATAGTTTTTATCTAAATTTTTACAGTATTCTGTGTTGATCTTGCATAGTCCCCCACAGCCTGAAAAAAATGATAGTTACAATCGTCGATGTTGCTAAAATATGTGAACTACGATTTAATTTAATTAAACGTTTATTAAGATATATATATATATATATATATATATATATATATATATATATATATATATAATATATATATATATATATATATATATATATATAAATATACCATATATACAGGGTGACCCAGTATTCCGTGTACATAGAGTTACTGTGGATTTCTGGTATGAAAATATTACCATTTAGCCCAACTTACCTGAGTCCAAAAATTCATAATTTTTGAGATACAGGGTGTCAAAGTTTTACTATTATTTTAGTTTTTGTTAAGTGGCTTTCTTAATAATTGTATTATTTGAACAAGATTCGATGCTAAGGGGTTTTCTGATATGAGAAATCGAAATCAGCTCAGAGTTTTGTTGTAATTGTAGGGGACGTCACTTATTACACTGTGTATACTTTTAAATTATTATAACTTTTTTAAATATATAATAAAAGACTGTTTTTAGTCAATTTCCACTGGTTTATTTAAATTTCGATGACGCGTTTCGCTGTCGACGCAGCTTCTTCAGATCTACATTTTACACTGTCAACTTAGGTTTAATATTCACAGTTTTATATAATTTCTTAATTATAACATTACACCTAATTAAATTACATTGATAGTATTGGGAAATTGGGGATTTCCCAATACTATCAATGTAATTTAATTAGGTGTAATATTATAATTAAGAAATTATATAAAACTGTGAATATTAAACCTAAGTTGACAGTGTAAAATGTAGATCTGAAGAAGCTGCATCGATAGCGAAACGCGTCATCGAAATTTAAATAAACCAGTGGAAATTGGCTAAAAACAGTCTTTTATTATATATTTATAATGAATTTCCATCAAGTAGAAGCTACAACCATCCAAAATAACTTTTTTATATCACTCTGTATGATATTCTCTCTGTTTAAAAAAGCTCTCTTGGTAAATGTTGCTCTGAGCAACAGTTTCTGAGATAATGGGATGTTTGTTTTTTTAATTCCATCCACACTTCATCTAGGTTTAGGACAGGTCCAAAAGAATAGTCTTTGGTATTTGGAACATGCTTAAAGGCAAAGAGGCTAACAACAATAAGAAATTTAGAGACCAACGGGCCAACAACAATAAGAAATGTAAAAACCAACTGGCTAAGGGCATAAAAGATTACCCACATATTGATAAATTTGTAATCAATAAATAAAAACATCCCACTATCTCAGAAACTGTTGCTCGGAGCAACATTTACCCAGAGAGCTTTTTTAAACAGAGAGAATATTATACAGAGTGGTATAAAAAAGTTGATATCGATAATTTAAAAGTATACATAGCGCAATAAGTAGCGCCACCTACAATTTACAACAAAACTGTGGGCTGATTACGATTTCTCATCTCAGAAAACCCCTTCGCACCTAATCTTGTATAAATAGTACAATTATTAAGAAAGCTACTTAAGAAAAACTAAAATAAAAGTATAACTTTAACACCCTGTATCTCAAAAATTACGAATTTTTGGACTAAGGTAAGTTGGATTAAATGGTCATATTTTCATCCCAGAAATCCACAGGAACTCTATGTACACGGAATATTGGGACACCCTGTATATATTAAACAGCCCAAAACAGCCTAATACTCGTATATAAGTGCAAGAAATAGCAATTTTGGGCACGACCCACATCCTCAGGAAACCCCTATAAAAAAAACGATTGCATTCAAGGTGTATGGTATACATCCGATACAGACTCGTAAATACCAGCTTAACTCTGCAGTCCATACTGCACAGATTAGTTACAAGTTACATCAAATGGGTTAAAAAAGAATTGTCAAAATTGAGAATTTTTTTCCTATTCTCCCTTTGATACCTTTAAATTTAAGTTGCTTTTAACTTTCTTTGCTAATGGAAAGTATTGTATTCGTTAAAAAATCACTTCGAGATTTTTACTGATCACGAAAAACAAAGTCACTCCTGTCCCGTACGGAACACTTATAAGATCACTTCGGTGTCTGTCCGTCCGTCCGTCAGTCTGTCGCACCCGATTTTCTCCGAAACTTTTTGAAAGTTAAATTTTCACTTAAGGGGTTAGTTTTGGGGGTGTGAAATCAGAAGTGAAAAAAAAAATTTACTATGTCATGGAGTGGGGTGTCAAATGAAAGCTTGTAAGAACACGAGTTCAAAAATATATATAATGTAATACTTGCGCACACTTTTCTTTGTATTATTTTTAAAAAATCGCTGTCCCCCCTTATCTCGAAAAGTACTGATCAAAAAATTTCGAAAAAATTCTGAAATATTCTTCACAAGATGTAGACTGAATGAAAATTATGCATTACCTTTAATAATTTATCTGGTATAAAAAAGAAAATAAAAAATTTAAAGGTCATCAGTTTTCAGTAAAGACTGGAAACAAACTTTGTTAAAAACTTATTTGGGGTATGTTTTGTGAAATCACTGATCATTTTATACCTCCGTAACAAAAGTTTTTATTTTAAAAGCAATCAACGTACGGAACACTAATTGCGCAAGTTCAACTTGCACTTGACCAGTTTTTTTATTTACTATACCAGGTGTACAAGTATGAAATGCGGATTTCAGACAACAGATGGTGCACCAATGCAGTTTGTGCTATAAAGATTTGACACGGCGCCATTTTGTTGTGTCATCAACAAGTTTCAGGCGCGCACGAGTGATAAATTGGAAAAGTGTGTGCATAATGTTGTGTCCAATATGTCGAAATTTATACCGAACAAAGAGCATTCGCGGACAGCATTAATTTTTTGTTTTCATTTGAAGAAAACTGCTGTTGAATCATACCGATTACTTCGAAAAGCTTATGGTGAACATGCTCCATCGCAAGATACGTGTGAACGATGGTTTCGGCGTTTCAAAAGTGGTGACTTCGATGTTGCAGACAAGGAACGTGAAAAACCGCCAAAAAATACGAAGATGTGGAATTGCAAGCATTGTTGGACGAAGATGATTCGCAAACACAAAAACAACTCGCCGAGCAATTGGGCGTTAGTCAACAAGCTGTTTCCAATCGGCTACGAGAGATGGGAAAGATTCAGAAGCCGGTAGATGGGTACCACATGAGTTGAACGACAGGCAAATGGAAAAGCGCAAAAACATGTGTGACATTTTGCTCGCTCGGTACAAAAGGAAGTCGTTTTTGCATCGTATAGTTACAAAGGATGAAAAGTGGATTTATTTTGAAAATCCCAAGCGCAAAAAATCATGGGTAGACCCAGACGCACCATCCACATCGACCGCAAAACCGAATCGCTTTGGCAGAAAGACGATGCTCTGTGTTTGGTGGGACCAGAGGGGCGTGGTCTATTATGAGCTGTTAAAACCTGAGGAAACGGTTAATACTAAACGTTATCAACAACAATTGACCGATTTGAACCGTTCGTTGCTTGAAAAAAAGGCCAGAATACCGAAAGAAGCAACACGAAGTCATTTTTCTTCATGACAATGCTCCATCACATACGGCAAAAACCAGTTCGCGACACGTTGGAAGCACTCAGCTGGGAAGTTCTACCCCATGGGGCTTACTCACCAGACTTGGCTCCTTCCGATTACCACTTGTTTGCATCAATGGGTCACGCACTTGCTGAGCAGCGCTTTGGTTCGTATGAAGATGTGAAAAAATGGCTCGATGAATGATTCGCAGCAAAAAGGAAAGATTTTTACTGGCGTGGTATTCACAAATTGCCTGAAAGATGGGAAAAATGTATAACAAGCGATGGAGTATACTTTGAATAAAGAACTTTTTATCATGCTTCCGAATTTAACATGTTTTTTTTAGAAAAAAAATCCGCATTTCATCCTTTTTTTTTATGGGTCTAGCACAGGTGCTGCAGGGAAGTCCCTAAAGCGCTCCAGGAGCGGCATGTGTGCGGAAAAAGCGATTGACGTTGTTCTTGAATCGCTGTAAGTTGTACTCGGTGGGAAACACAGCGCTGGGCAAATTATTCCAAAGGGATGATGTTCTCCATAAAAAAGACTGCTTGAAAAGCGTTGTACGCGGAGTAACAAGCTGAACCTCATACGGATGTGAAGCACCAGCGCGACGTGTATTTCTAACATGCACCGCTTTGGGAGGAATTAAGCGGGCTACATCCTTCGAGCACTTTCCATGAAAATACTCAAGTCGCCAACCGTTCTTCGATGTTCCAGCGAATCAAGGCCGCCGGTCAGTTCCGGGTCTCCAATGAGACGAACAGCTTTTCTCTGAACAGAATCTAACAAATGCAGTGTATGTTTGGGAGCGGAGCCCCAAACATGGGAGCAGTATTCCATAGTTGGTCGAATTTGAGCTTTGTAAAGAAGTAACAGTTGTGTTGTGTAAAGCTTTCTGGTTCGAAATAATATTCCCAACATTTGAGAAGCTCTTCTTGCTATACCTGCAACATGCTCATGCCAGGACATATTTGCTCCCAAACTAACGCCCAACAAATTGAGCGACGATGCTAGGGGAATAGAGTGCCCCGACATAACTATGTCGGGTTTAGCAACGTTAACTTTTTTAGAAAAAACTTCCGCTTGGGTTTTTGTAGCGTTAAATTCCACTTGGTTACTGTCACCCCAAGATAGAATTTCCGTCGACCGCCACTCGTAAAGAACGCTCTCTGAGGAAACATGAGAGCCACAAACAGAACTTTTCAGACACACCACAAGAGCGTAGCTTAGCCAACAGTCCATCGTGCCAAACACGGTCGAATGCCTTGGATACGTCGAGCAACCGCTCGAGATTCTCCAAAGTGTTCAATTGCGTTGTTCCAAACATGTGTTACATAAGTCAGAAGATCTCCTGTTGATCTATGTTTACGAAAGCCATATTGGTGATCGCTAATAATATTGAATCGTTCAAGATATTTTAGAAGATGCTCTTGTTGTGATGTTGATTTGTACACCTGGTATGTAATTATGCAACCTACAAGAGGTGACAAAAGGAATTAGAAGGGTGATTTCGTATTTATTGTGCTATAGGTATTATTCGTAGTTCTACGAGTCAAGAGAACGAAATAGTACTTTATTTTTTTACATTGACAGGGCTAGAGATTAATAGGGGTTGAAATTATTAAATATTGTGTAGTTTCGATATAATTTTAAGAATATTTCTTGGTTTTTGGTTAGGATATTTTTAAAAAAATTCAGCTAATCATTTATAGTCAGAGAGATATGGGGTGAATAGAATGGGGTAGAGGGTTAGAAGGGTGGTTGCGCATATATCATAATAAACTTCTATTTCAGTGTTCTTACTTTCTCATTATTCCCAATTTTAACAGAAATACTACGAAAATGGATTGAGATCTGTTTACAAAGTAACCTCAAAAAAGTTAAGTTGATTGTAGAAAAAATTTTAGAAATACAAATAGTTAAATTTCTTGAAACTTACTTACCTCTGGCACAGTAGGTAAGTTATTGTTTTTACTTCCCTTGCTAAAGAGAAAGAATAACCTGCAATTTTTGCTTTTTTTATATTTAATTGTTCTAAAATCGCGAAAAATATACAGTCTGTCAAGAATATTCATTGGTGTGCTAACAACGCAACGACGCAATTACCTTGGTAAGTTGTCCAATCGCCTCCTGCATCAATAATCGCCTGGCATCTTCGAGGCATGCTGTCGACAAAATTTTCTGCATACTCTGAAAATTTTTCGAATCTCGCGAGACAACCGAGTCAAAAGTACAAGGGACCAAACATTTTCAATAGGGTTGGCGCCCGGCAAATGTGAGTGCCACAGCATCTTATCGTGGACCCAAGCGAGCCGCTTCGCGTCGTGATTTTCTCCCAGCAAAAGTTTCTTCAACGTGCTTTGGAATTTGACATCATGAGCACGAAGATGTTGTTGAATGGTCTCATGGGACACATTTAAACTCGATTTTTTAATTTTATCGCTTCTTGACGCAGCGGCAATTTAGAGTCCCGACGACACTATTCGTTTTTCAACTTTCGAAGCCTACCTAGTCACGTTTTGGCAAGCCGTCGATATTTTTGGTCCCCTTAAAACACACTTCTTCACAAGCGATACCGACTTAATATATTTAGCGGCTGCAGAATGTGTCATTTTAGGCCCTTTTGGATGGGAACAAAGAAAGACTGCCTCGAACCGACGCGCAAACAAGTGACTCATTTTGAATTTTACGTAATTTCGACGAAAGCTCGGAATCGACTAATACTTTTACTAAAATGTGTCGTAGACAAAGGTTCCCTCTACCGATTTTTTGTTAAATCGCTAGAATCGCGCTATGAAAAATGAGTTATCGTAGACACGGTCTTATTTAATAGACTGTAACACGTAGGCTGAAAAGTTTTTGGTCTAGCTACTTAAAACACATTTTTTTTTTTGCAAAATTCGACTTTATTCATCAATCAAAGCTTTTCTAACATGTCTATACCTTTCTTGTAATAGGATTTGTCTTTGCCTTCAAAATAGACCTCAGTTTCTCTCTTTCCCCCCCGAGCATTTTTTTTGAGGTCTACGCTAGGGGCCAAATCTGGAGAATACGGTGGATGAGGAAGCAATTCGAACTTCAATTGATGCAATTTTGCCATAGTAACCATTGACTTGTGACACGGTGCATTGTTTTGATGAAAGGGCACTTTTTTCTTGTTTATTTGGGGCCATTTCTTTGCGATTTCTACCTTTAAACGCACCAGTAACGTTATATAATATTCGCTATTGATGGTTTTTCCCTTCTCAGCATAGTCGGCTGCTGTCCACTTAGCTGACTGCCAATTTGATTCCGATATGTAATGAGGGATCCATGTTTCATTCATTGTCACATATCTCATGAAAAAAAAGTCTTTTTTATTGCACTTAAACAGGTCCAAACAGTGCTCAGAATCATCAAGTTGTTATTTTTGGTCCATTGTGAGCAAACGCGGTACCCATTTCAAACAGAGCTTTCTCATGCCCAAATGTTTATACAACATATGATCAACACATTCTCTTGATATCTTTAGGGTGTCAGTTGTCTCACGCAATTTCACTTTATGGTCATTCAAAACAATTTTGTAGATTTTTTTTATGTTTTCCTGTGTAACCACCTCAATTGGGCGTCTAAAGCGTTCAGCATCATTGGTGTCTGTACGACCGCGTTTAAATTCAGCATACCAGTAAATGATGATTGGTTTTTCAGGGCCAAGGTCCCCGTAACACTTATCAAGCCATTGCTTTGCTTGAACGGTATTTTTTCCCATCAAAAAACAGTGTTTAATCAACACATAAAATTCGATTTTTTCCATTGTTTTGAAAATATCAAAAGTAACGTCACTAAAATCACCGTAACTTGTAAACTAATCGTCGGAATGTCATGAAATTTTGACACGTATCGTTTGAAGGTTGGTACTGCCTAAAAATCATATGGATTTTTTGTAAGGGGTGACATCTACGTGTCAGACCAAAGACTTTTCAGTCTACGTGTTATATCGTGTATATCATGTATTTGGATGCTATCATTAAATTTTATATTGTTAACTTCTGCAGTAATGTCAGTTTAGGGCGTGTCCACTTTATTGCCTTTGAAAAGTAGGCAATATTTTTTTGAATTTATTGAACGCTCACTCAAATCGTTTCAATTTCACGTTGGTTATGAAATTTTAATACTCGTTGCTTTTTTCACATCGTTACCTATTTATTAGCACATAGCACACTTGCTGCAGGGAAGTCCCTAAAGCGCTACGGGAGAGACGCGTGTGCGGAAAAAAACGATTCACGTTGGTCTTGAATCATTGTAAATTGTACTCGGTGGGAAACACAGTCCTGGACAAATCCTGCTAAAGGGATGAGGTTCTCCATATCAAAGACTGCTTGAAAAGGATTGTACGAGGAGTGAAAAGTTCATACGGATGTGAAGTAATAGCTTAACGTGTATTCCTAGCATGCACCGCTTTGGAATGAATTAAGCGGATTACCTTCATCGAGCACTTTCCATGAAAATAATTGCAGAATAGATTTTAAATCGCCGAACGTCTTCGATGTTCCCAGGAATCACGGTTCGTGGTCAGTTCTGGGGCTCCAATCAGGCGAACAGCTCCCTCCTGAATAGAATCCAATAAACGCAGTGTATGTTTGGGAGCAGACCCAAACGTGGTAGTAGTATTCCATTGTTTGGAATTTGAGCTTTGTAGAGAATTAACAGTTACTTATAGTCCGAAATAATATTCCCAGCTTTTGAGAAGCTCTCTTTGCTATGTTTGCATCATATTCCTGCTGAGACATATTTTTCTCCCAAATTAACGCCCAGGAAATCGTGTGACGATACTAGCGGAATGGCGTGCCCCGACATAACTATGTCGGGTTCAGCAACGTTAACTTTTTCAGAAAAAACTGCCGCCTTACATTCTACTTTGTTACTGTCACCCCAGGATAGAATTTCTTCCAGGTTTTTGTTTAGTTGAAGGACTATCTGCTGGTTGCGGAGTAGTGGATATTGGAGCGTTCAAAGTGAAGGAAGAAATAAGCGTATTATCATCTGCAAAGCTGTAGATTGGGTTCCTGGTCCTTTCCAGGAAAACGTAATGTAAATGAGGAGACAGTATGGAGCCTTGCGGCACACCGGCGCACAGTGGGCCAGGAATCTGACTTTTCGTTCAAAATTATCTAGAGCCCTCAATCACACATCAGACATTTTTTTTTAAATACTCGTAAGCGAATTCCGGACAAACGTAAGGAGGCCAGTTTGCAAAACATAACCTCAAAATTTTTAAAAATTGCAAAAAGCAGCACGGAACTGGAAGGTGAAATTTCGAAGTTCACATGATTTCAAGTTTACGCGTTAAAACTTGGTTCGTCGGGGGTTTCTGTCATTTTGATCATATGCACCCTTTTGAGGGGTGGAAATGGGGTTGGAAGGACAGAAATTACGATATCCGCCTGAATTAGAGTTTCGCGTTCGAAACTGGTTCCTCGGGGGTTTCTGGGATCGCTGAATCTATTCTCGGGGTCATTTGATCATATACACCCTTGTTGAGTTCTTTCATCACGAAACTTCACCCTCCTTCCCTCTCACTTCCCCCTTGCCTTCCCCAAATCAATTCAGATACGAATCCACCCTCCCCAAAGCCTACAACGACCCCTTTTCGCGTGAGGAACTGCAATTCTCTCTAGATTTGTCAAAAAAATCAGCCCCAGGACCTGATTCCATTCCTTCTGAAATGATCCAAAACCTGCTAGACCATTCTTTAGCTTCCCTACTGGAATTTTTTAATTATACTCGTATATGGCTGAATGGAGGATTTCCCAAATCTGGGTTACATTATTCCTATCCATAAAATAGGAAAGCCCAGATCTTCTCTCAGCAGCTATCTCCCATCTCTTCGACGAATCACATAGGTAGACTTCCAACCTTCTCTCACCTCATCAGTTTGGGTTCAGGAAATTCAGATCATTCATGGATCATTTAGCCTCGCTGGAAACCGATATACGATGGGCGCTCCACAGACGAGAGCACTTAGTATTAATCTCCTTAGACTTAACCCATACCTTTGACAAAACAAATAGTCATCATATCCTTAACCAGCTAGAAGTGATGGAACTTGTCGGTGCTCTTCCGATTTTCATCCGTAACTTTCTCCCATCTCGCACTTTTCAAGTAAGGGCAAATTGTCATATGTCTCAAATTTATTCGTCATCACTTGGGGTCTCCCAAGGATATGTTCTCAGCCCCACTCTATTTAATATTGCCATAAAATCCATTACCAAGGTAATCCCCCGCATGTGAAATATAAACTCTTTGCTGTTGACATAATTATCAATTATTCTTCCCAATCTTTTGTGGAAATTACCTCTATTCTAAATTGACTAATACTTTTACTAAAATGTGTCGTAGACAAAGGTTCCCTCTACCGATTTTTTGTTAAATCGCTAGAATCGCACTATGAAAAATGAGTTATCGTAGACACGGTCTTATTTAATAAACTGTAACACGTAGGCTGAAAAGTTTTTGGTCTAGCTACTTAAAACATATTTTTGTTTTGCAAAATTCGACTTTATTCATCAATCAGTCCAAAGCTTTTCTAACATGTCTATACCTTTCTTGTAATAGGATTTGTCTTTGCCTTCAAAATAGACCTCAGTTTCTCTCTTTCCCGCGAGCATTTTTTTTGAGGTCTACGAATGGATAATATTCGCTAGGGGCCAAATCTGGAGAATACGGTGGATGAGGAAGCAATTCGAATTTCAATTGATGCAATTTTGCCATAGTAACCATTGACTTGTGACACGGTGCATTGTTTTGATGAAAGAGCACTTTTTTCTTGTTTATTTTGGGGCCATTTCTTTGCGATTTCTACCTTCAAACGCACCAGTAACTTTATATAATATTCGCTATTGATGGTTTTTCCCTTCTCAGCATAGTCGGCTGCTGTCCACTTAGCTGACTGCCAATTTGATTCCGATATGTAATGAGGGATCCATGTTTCATTCATTGTCACATATCGCATGAAAAAAAGTATTTTTTATGGCACTTAAACAGGTCCAAAC
Source organism: Pachyrhynchus sulphureomaculatus (assembly GCA_019049505.1). Classification (NCBI taxonomy): domain Eukaryota; kingdom Metazoa; phylum Arthropoda; class Insecta; order Coleoptera; family Curculionidae; genus Pachyrhynchus; species Pachyrhynchus sulphureomaculatus. The sequence continues at coordinate 75,876,170 of CM032448.1, read as the reverse complement.
AGTGCTCAGAATCATCAAGTTGTTGTTTTTGGTCCATTGTGAGCAAACGCGGTACCCATTTCGAACAGAGCTTTCTCATGCCCAAATGTTCATACAACATATGATCAACACATTCTCTTGATATCTTTAGGGTGTCAGTTGTCTCACGCAATTTCACTTTATGGTCATTCAAAACAATTTTGTGGATTTTTTTTTTATGTTTTCCTGTGTAACCACCTCATTTGGGCGTCTAAAGCGTTCAGCATCATTGGTGTCTGTACGACCGCGTTTAAATTCAGCATACCAGTAAATGATGATTGATTTTTCAGAGCCAAGGTCCCCGTAACACTTATCAAGCCATTGCTTTGCTTGAACGGTATTTTTTTCCATCAAAAAACAGTGTTTAATCAACACACGAAATTCGTTTTTTTTTTTTTCCATTGTTTTGAAAATATCAAAAGTAACGTCACTAAAACCACCGTAACTTGTAAACTAATCGTCGGAATGTCATGAAATTTTGACACGTCTCGTTTGAAGGTTGGTACTGCCTAAAAATCATATGGATTTTTTGTAAAAGGTGACATCTACGTGTCAGACCAAAGACTTTTCAGTCAACGTGTTATATCGTGTATATCATGTATTTGGATGCTATTATTAAATTTTATATTGTTAACTTCTGCAGTAATGTCAGTTTAGGGCGTGTCCACTTTATTGCCTTTGAAAAGTAGGCAATATTTTTTTGAATTTATTGAACGCTCACTCAAATCGTTTCAATTTCACGTTGGTTATGAAATTTTAATACTCGTTGCTTTTTTCACATTGTTACCTATTTATTAGCACATAACACACTTGCTGCATGGAAGTCCCTAAAGCGCTACGGGAGAGACGCGTGTGCGGAAAAAACGATTCACGTTGGTCTTGAATCATTGTAAATTGTACTCGGTGGGAAACACAGTCCTTGACAAATCCTGCTAAAGGGATGAGGTTCTCCATATCAAAGACTGCTTGAAAAGGATTGTACGAGCTCTCTCAGCTCTTGATAGATGGACAACTAACCATGGATATTCTTTCTCTCCAACCAAATCTTCACAAGTCCTTTTATTCATCAATGTCACTCTAATTCCAATTGTCGATTCTCTTAACATCCTAGGACTCACCTTTGATTGTAAAATGACTTCTCATATAAAACTCATTAAAACTCGTACCTCCCAGGATTTAAACATTCTGCTATCCCTATCCAGTACCAAGTGGGGTTCGGATTTCACATCTCTCACTCATATCTATGAGTCCCTCATTTTGTCTAAATTGAGCTATGGCGACTTCATTTATGATTCAGCTAGCCCAAACATCAAGAAACAACTTAATCCAATTCAAAATCAAGCAATTAGATTGGCTACTGGCGCCATTTGAACCTCCCCAATCCCCAGCCTTCAGTGCATTTCATCTATTCCCCCTTGCACTTGACCAGACAATTTTCGCTGATGGAATTCTATATATCTTCTTTGTACCGAACCTCCAACAGATTTTCATTAGATCTCTCTAATATTCACAGAAGAAATCTAAATCTCTTTCTCCCACTCTTAAAATCATTCTGTCCCCTCACAACCAGTCTCCGCCATCTTTCAAATACCCCACTTTTACTACTTTTCCTCCATGGCGTTCACCAAAACCGGTAGTCGATCTCTCCCTCAGCAAATGCTGCAAATCTTCTACATCAAAATCCATTCTACATGCACTCTTTCTTGAAAGAATTAATAAGTATCTCCCGAATTTTTCAACTATATTTACTGATGGCTCCAAATCCTACCTAGGGACCGGTGCAGCATTTATTCATAATTGTACAATCAAAACTTTTAAATTCCCACTTTACGCCATGGTATTTACCTCGGAGCTTTTTGCCATAAAAGACAAATATCTAATTGTTTCCAACTCAGTGAGTTCCTTGGAATCAATAAAAAATGGCAACACTAAATTTATTTATTTAAATCAAATATTTGATCTTTTATACATAGCAAACCACCGAAACATTTCTATAATTTTTCACGGGATTCCCTCATACACAGGGATCGTGAGCAACGATAAAGCAGATTATCATACGAAAAAAGGAGTGCAACATGGCCACCGAATAAGTGAAGAAAGCCATCCGAATGATTATCTCAATCACATTAAACACATATATCGAGACCTCTTCCAGTTACTGTGGGATTTGGAGGAATCCTCAAGTAAACTCTGGGAACTCAAACCCATGGTTTACCCTCCCCTACACAATCAATCTCTCATACGAAGGCAAAACATCATATGGAGGAGACTTGCAATCGGCCACACCTACCTCACCCACTCTCATCTACTAAAAAACGAAGTTGCTGTCATCTGCTCGATTTGCCCGTCAACGCTCACGGTGAAACATATATTTAACTCTCCTCACTCCAAGCAATCTAGAGAAAGGAATCTGAGTGTGAAACAAGTCCTATCATCTGACCAAATTCTGTTCCATATTAATCACTTCATGAATTACCCAAAAGAGCATGACCATCATGTTACGGGGTGCTAAATGACCCTAGTAGTCGATGCACCTAATCCCCACAACATCCATCCATCCATCCTTTTGGTGAAAATGGGGATTGGAGGGTAAGGCATTTCGATATTCACATGAATCTTTTTTTTTTCGATTAAAAATATCATTGGAAAATCAGAATAGATTTCCTGAACATATTAAACACAAATTTCTGATGGGTATCAGTACATAAAGGAAGGAGGGTGAAGAAAGGGTGAAGGTGTTAGAAAGAAATCCGTCGACTGCCACCAGTAAAGAACGCTCTCTGAGGAAACACGAGAGCCAACAATCTCTCGTGCCAAACACGGTCAAATGCCTTGGATATATTAAGTGCAACCGCTTGAGATTCTCCAAAGTGTTCAATTGCGTTTTTCCAAATATGTATTACATAAGTTAGAAGATCTCATGTAGATTTTTGCTTACGAAAGCCATATTGATGGTCGCTAATAATATTCAATCCTTGAAGATATTGTAGAAGATGCTGATTGATAGCCTTTCCCATGACTTTCGATATTATTGAAAACAGTGCGACTCGTCGGTAGTTGTTCGGCAAGGTCTTCTTGCCTTTTTTTTGGGTATCGGCTGAATTGTAGTGCATTTTTAGTAGTAAAGAAATATTCCCTTTCAGTAGGATAGGTTGAAAAGTCTACAGAAAACTGGTGGTAATTCTCTCGCGCCTTTTTTAGAGTACTACGGCAGGTATTCTGTCAGCCCCAGAAGCTTACTAGAATAATTTTCAATTGATTCAAAAAATCAAATAAAAATATTTATCACAGTCATAAGAAACCTTGCATTTAGGATCACGTGAAACATAATTTTTTAGCGCTATGTTACCGATATAAATTTTGGATCGCAAAGAATACATTACTTTTTACCTCCTACAACCCTCCATAGTTATGCTACTCAGAGGGCTATGCGGTAACTTAAAAATTATCCTAAATTATTTATTTTAAACATCGGGGGGTTGATTCTTCAATTACCATTAAATCTTACTAAAATAATAATCTCCAAAAATTTCATATGTTTAAAAGCTGCTCCTCAAAATGGACAGTTCTTTTTATACATATGAGGTATTTTTGGTATGAGTTACTTGTTACTAACATAATTTTGACGCTTCGTAAGAGAATTAGCAACATTAATTGGAAATCAACACACCGATTCTTTAAAAAAATATATTTGACAGCTTTCAAGTAAAATAGCTCAGTTAAATGAATTTACCTGTCGGATCTTTAACATTTAACATCCTTACACATTTTGGTTTTTCTGTTTCTTCCATTTTAATACAAACTTCGTCTTTTGTACAATTACGACAATAAAACTTTTTCAAGTTCGTTGGTAACTGAAAAATACTTAATTGAGTATAAATGGAAAACTAGCAACTTTTTATCCAAAAATATTGCTTTGGTTTTTACCTTTTGAGTATTAGTGATATTTTTCCCCAAATTACTCTCCTTGGTTTTATTCGTGAGTTCATTTGAGTTACTTGGTATAACGATAATTTGGAGACTTTTATTTTTTACAATAGTTTTATTGTCTGTTCTAAATTGATTATCACTTAAATTTGTTTTATTACTTCTTTGATTACTTTTTCGATGTATTACTTGTACGTTTGGAGTATTCTTGTTTTGTGTTCTAAAAATGTTTCGATCTGAAATACAAAAAGTCACATTATTATAAAATAAAACTATTACAAGAAGTTAAACTGGTAATTTTAATTTTATTTTTTTTTATACTTTGCGATCTAAGGACAGTTTTGAAGATGGGAGTTTCACCTTATTTTTTAATCCACCTAATTAAACATGTTGAAAAACAAAAAAAAAAAAAAAAAACATACATTTAAAATGTATAAATTATTTTTTTTATAGGCATAGCACACTTGTTGCAAGTAAATCCCTTAAGCATTACAAGAACGACGCGTGTGCGGAAAAAGCGATTCACGTTGGCCTGAGCAAATCATCCCAAAGGGATGAGGTTCTCCATATAAAAGGTGTCCCAAAATTCACGCAAGAAGTAATTTTGATAGAAAACAGGTTTTTAATTAAAAATTCTAATTTTTTTATTGATTTATAAAGTATACAGTATAGAGTTATGTATGGAATAACATATCGGGTAAATGACCTCCACGGCTTTGCTGGCACATACGCACTCTGTTGTCGAAATTTTCCATGACCGTTTTGCATAAATGTGACTGAATTTCCTTAATACAGCGCTTAATTTCCTCCTTCAAGTCGTGGGTGGTCGTGGGCTTGTTGACAAAAACGTTAGACTTTAAAAAACCCCAAAGAAAAAAGTCCAATGGCGTTAAATCGCATGATCTGGGCGGCCATTGCTGAGCACCACGGGATGACCAGGAAATAACTCATACAGTAATTGAATTGTTTCTCGGGCTGTGTGGCATGTGGCATCGTCTTATTGAAACCACATGTCGTCCACATCCATATCTTTTTTTTTATGGGTCTGGCACACGTGCTACAAGGAAGTCCCTAAAGCGCTCCAGAAGTAGCATGTGTGCGGAAAAAGCGATTCACGTTGTTCTTGAATCGCTGTAAATTGTACTCGGTGGGAAAAAATATTTTGCAATTTAGGCACAAAAAACTGGATTATCATATCGCGATAACGATCACTATTAACTGTTATTGCCTGGCCAACTGCATTTCGAAGAAGGATGGTCCGATGATGCCTCCAGCCCAAAATCCGCACCAAACAGTGACACGTTGTGGATGCATTTGTTTCGCAACAGTCACGTGTGGATTGTCTGAACCCCAGTTGCGACAATTTTGTCGATTAACGAAGCCATCAAGATGGAAATGAGCCTCATCGCTGAAGATGATTTTCTTCGAAAAATCAGTATCCACTTGTTGTTGTTCCATAATCCATTCAACGAACTCTCTTCGTTTTGCGTGGTCAGTAGGCTTCAGTCCTTGAGTCAATTGAACTTTGTAAGCATGAAGATGCAAATCTTTCGTAAGAATACGCTGTAGAGAGCTTCTCAAAATGTCCAATTCTTGGCCACGGTGCCGAATTGATGTTCCTACAGTCTCAGCAACACTCTCACGAACTACTTCAATGTTTTGTGTCGAGCGACTTGTTGAAGGACGGCCAGAGCGTTTAAGATCACTAATTGATCCAGTCTCCCTGAATTTTTCAGTTAATCTCTTCACAGTTGACGAGGTTAAATCCCTATTCCGCCCATATTTTGTACGAAAATTCCTAACTGTAGCTGCCAAATTTCCATTATTTTTAAAATATTGCTCAACAATGAAAATACGTTGTTCTTTCATGTAGCGCCCCATTTTTAATAACCCTCAACTGTCAGCTGTCACGCTGAGTTTTTTGTTTTGTTGGCAACACTTTACCATACAAATGATGCCAAATTCAAATCTTACGTGAATTTTGAATAACATTGCTTATAGTATGGACTCAATTCGCCAACCGTTGTTCGATGTTCCAAGGAAACAAGATTGCTGGTCAGTTCTGGGTCTTCGATCAGGCGAATAACTCTCTTCTGGATAGAATGCAATAAATGCAGTATATGTCTGGGAGCAGAGCCCCAAATATGGGAGCAGTATTCCATCGTTTTACTAATTATTCGAACCTTACTAAATACCAAATTACTAGGATCTGACGAAACGTAGTATTAAAAAATTCCCCCAAAATACTGATGCAGATCCTGCACAACATTAACACCTTATACATAACCAGAAAATAGAGCTTCTAGCCTAATTTTCAAGTTATAAGGGAAAAACTAGCTTTTCTGGTCGTTTTTTTCATTTTACTCTAAATTCATAACGTTTACGAGGTGGCAAAATTGAAATTCGGATTCAGCACCCCAAAAAATATAAAGAATAGTTGAGAAAAAAACTTCTATATTGTTGTCCTGAAATGACCACTTTTTGTCCCCTGTTTACTGGACTATCAATTAAAATCGCATTTGGTGATATTCGGTGGCATTCTTTGCGGGAAATTGAACCTTATAGTACCTACGATCTAAGCAGATAAGAGGTTCTTTGGAGGCGAGTGGAACTAGTCTTCAAAACTCAAGGAAAACGAAAACTATCACCATACTTCAATTTGTATTGAAGTAAAAATCAGTAATATAATATATACGGTAATATATTCATGTTCGCTGCATGATTGTTTAATTTTGACGAGTTCCTTGAAGAATAAAAACCATTACAAAATGTTATAAACACGTTACAGTTCATTATCTCTATTATTTCCATACAAAAATCGGAATCTCTGGTTCCTACCTACATAAAATGTCTGGTTTTGAACTAGTATTCTTACTATATTTTCATATTAGGTCATCCTAGTGACAATAAAATAGTTCAATTAAACACGAAATTACATTAAACATTGTATTAATTTTGAAATTACTCAGAAAAACCACGTTATATGGGTAATATCATTGAATAAATTGGCATAACATGCAGCCAGTGGGTCCTATGGACTTGAAAATTAATCTATTTGATTCAGCTTGAAAAAGACATTGCAATTGGCACCACAAATAAGTAACTGATTGATATTACTGAAGTATAGTATTTTTCAAGATCATGCAATAAAAACATTAAACGACCGTTAGAATCTTCGCACGTACCTGGCCGTAACAGGGTCGTTATATATATATATATATATATATATATATATATATATATATATATATATATATATATATATATATCTCCCTTTCAATCTAACATTTTATTGGCTACTTCGTGTTTATAAATATAAAGAATATTCTTCATTTTATCTGCAGTATTATACTGAAATAATGTGTATTATAAAGTTCAGTAGCATCTTAAAATGTCCGAAACCTTTTCCATCAGAAGCCGCAAGTGTTTGCCCGTTGAGGCAAAAGTGATAGTTAAAAGTTTATTTAAAGTTAATGGAGCGAGGCCACGGAAAGTACTTTTCATTGATGGAGAGATCAGCTTTAACAAGCAGCCCTGAAAGTACAGTTTGGAAAATTGTAAATAATTCGATAGCGCCTAAAAAAAACACGAAAAAACAAAGATGTGTCGAAATGTATTGATTTCTGTCAAGAAGACTTAATCCGCCGCAAAATTTATGAAAAGTCTGCAAAACAAAAAGTTCCTACGTTATTGTCACTTTCACAGAGGCTGTTCGAGGATAGTTGTGATCTAAAATGTTCCACTACAACTTTATGGCGTATTCTATGTCGTTTGGGGTTTTTGTTAAAAAAAAAATAGACAAAAGGCAAGTTATAATGGAATCACGGCGCTTACAACAACTCGGAATGAAATATCTTGAACAAATAAATACAGTTAGATCGGAAAATCGAACGATAATCTACCTAGATTGGTATGACACCCACGACACACCCAGTAAGGATGGATTGATAAATCTAAAAAATGCCACACCAAAGCCCCATCAAATAAAGGTAAAAGAATAACTATTTTACATGTGGGGTCAGACGAAGGTTGGATACCAGAATGACTATTTCTACCAGCTAAGAATATTTCAGATTCCAGCTTGGATTATCATTGTGATACAACCGCTGAAGTGTTTGAAGATTGGCTTCAAAACAAATTAATGCCGAATATACCACCGAATAGCTGTATTGTGATGGATAATGCATCCTATCATAGTCGCCAAATGAATAAGGTACGAAGTTCCACCAGTAGAAAAAGGGAAATACAAGCCTTTTTGTGCGAACGTGACATATATTTCCATTTTTCAAAGGAATATGTTTGTGATAGAATTGCGAAGGAAGCAGGACGCGAAATAATTCGGCTTCCAGCATATTATTGTATCTTTAATGCCATCGAGTTGATATGGCATAAAATAAAGTCTAATATACGTGCTCACAATAATACACCTACTTTAAACAGTAGTGTGATTGAGTTGATAAAGACAGAAGTCAAACATGTAACCGTTGAAAACTGTATTCAACACGTCAAAAAATTGAAAACTCATATAGATGTATGTACATAAATATAAATAGTTTAGAACCTGTAAAAAACCTTATTATTGATTTGCAAGATAGTAGCGATAGCGAAATTGAACTAGATATTAATTAATAACTAAAATTGTAACAAATTTACGCGAGGACACTGTACACTGTTTTAGTATTTTTGTGTAATTACTATATTGTGTATTATTCAGTACATACAAATTAAAATTCAACTGTCACAATAAAATTTTAAACCCAAAAATTATACAATAAGGTATAGTGCGGCCCCGCACGATGCCTTGTCATTAAATCTCGTTGAATTTTGAATGGGTATAGGTAGCTAAGTCACTTTCTTTGATTGTGAAAAATACTATACTTTAGGATTTTTTTTTTTTTTCATTTTGCGGGTGTTTTGCCTTACTGTGCGGCATTGATAGTGAAGTTGTGCGAAAAAAATCCGTCAACTGTCACTCGTAAAGGATGCTTTTGGAGAATCAACGAAAGCAATAAATAGAACCTTTCAGGCATAACATAACTGCGTAGCTTAATCACCACGTGCCAAACACGTTCGAATGCCTTATATAGCAATTAATTTGATTGAACTGGCTAAAATTATTGAAACAGAAATGAAGATTTTTATTCCACTGGGCAGTTGAGAGAATTCATAGAAATTAATAAAATATTATGGTGCATGGTAATTTCTTCTCATTAGGAGCAGAGAACAATAATTTCACTTTTCTACCTTGACCATGTCTTCGTTCATTCAAATGCAACCAAGTGCTTAAATGAAATAATTAGCTTTTTTTTTTATTTCTGCATTGTTTATTAGATACTAATATTATTTTATTACAGGGTTATTATTGTTATTACCGTCCCGGTTATTACCCATAAATAGGATGTTAATAGCAGTATGATTTTTATTAATATTTATAATTTAAAAAAAAAACGTAATTAAAGAAAAGGAAAATTACCATGGTTGTAAAAAAAATCGAAAAAACCATCTTCCCTTTTTTTAACGAACTTAGGTCAAAATACAACATTGGGTTTTTATTCATGCGTCTTTGCTAAAAAGACAATTGAGGCGTTTATTTTAGAAACAATATTATGTCCAAAATGTTAATTTTTCAGGAGGTAGAAAAAACACACTGTCAAGTTTATTATAATTTTTTTCATGAACCTTTTTATCATAGGATGATGTATACAAGTTTAGCAAAGATTTTTCGACTAGAACATTTAAGAAAAAAACTCCTGATTTTAAGAAATAAAATAAAATAACTTGGACTTATGTTGTTTTTGAAAGAAAATAAAATAAATTAAAACTAATATTATTATAAATTTAGTTTTTATTACATTTTAAGTAATAAAGTGAACAAAATAATTAAGAGTCTTCGCAACCACTACTATTGTCATCTTCATCGATTTCCATTATGTCATTGCTCTGCAGATCTTGTTGTGAAACAACGCCGACATAAAAGCTTCGGTTTTTTGCATCTCCTAAATACGGTAGAAGATCCCTTATATTTTTTAGTTTGGCAGATGATATTGGCACAGCTTGCAGATAAACTGTGTGAGATTTATGAAACCAGTTATGACCATCTTACTTTTGACAATAAAGGATCTCCACGGACCATTGTAGGTGTCCCTTAACTTCACTACTGCAGTATCTATACTAATTTCGAACATGCGAACCAGCTATAAATTGGCGGTTTAGATATTTTCAAAAAATATTGATCGGTGGCTAACTTTATGTTATATATCTTTGAGGAATTCATTTGACTAACGAAAACTTCGAGGGATTACTTCGTGCTGACAGTATTACTTTATCCCACTCTTCAGGTGTCTCTACTCTTTCCAAATGACGTTTCTTTTTTTCGATCAGTACGAAGTCTTGATCATTTCGGAGATAAGAATGGCCCAGAACACGAAAAAGGTACGTAATCTTGTCGAAAATTTAGGTACATGGACAAGACTAAATGTAAAGTGCAACATCATATGATTCTTGTTTTGCTCAGGACATCCATCACTAATCATTACAAGATCCCTTGTCGTAAAATTGTTATTGTTAAAAAAATGTAGCAACATGGAACACACATCGTTAGCACCTTTTTTTGCTTGCCCTTCAGTGTAGGTGTAAATAAATGCCTCATCTGTACCAAGATTGTGAATACCAAATATGTGATACCATAACTGACGTGAATAAAAAACTGGATTAGAAGGAATGTGGGGAAGAGGTAGATTCTACATGAAATCAAAGCTTATGCAATCCAGCCTTAGCCTGTATTTGGTACCGTTTCTTCATTGTAAAAAATGCTTCAGCCTTTCTCAAATGAATCTCCTTTTCCATCGTTATTTGGATTTTCTCTGCGTCGGTGATTTCTTGGGAAGTAAGTTTTTGTTGAAACGAGTCACACTGAGCACATGTGTCAGATCGTGGAAAGCCAAACTTTCCAGTAAATTTTATAAGATATATTAATCAGGTATTCAGATCCAAACATGGAATGCATGTCTTTTATGGTTAAATCTTCCGGCAGGTAAAAACGAAAGAATTTTTGCGCCGTGAGTAATGAGATTGCCTTGGTTTAAAAGACCTAATGTGATCCTTAATTAAATTACTTAAGGGGCCTGGATAATCAGTTGCCCTTTGCTTGTTTTTTTCCTTTTAAATCTCTTGGCAACGTACCTCGTGTGACTAAGTGATTTTGGATGCGCCTAAGTCTTCCCACAGTTATGCCATGAGTGCCCAAAAATGCCTCTTTACACACTTCTATTTTCTTGCCTTTAAATCTTATTTTAAATCCATATCCTGCAATCTCGACATTTCTATTTCTCGGATGGCGTCTCTATTTCTTTCATAGTTATTAGGCCAGACAAGTGAGAGTCTTGCTCGTTTTTATTACTCATATTATAAAACTGTTCGAATAAAAATACTTTTGCTTCCCTACTAAAATTTTCATCACATTTGAGCCGTTTACATCTATAAAAACAATTTTTGAAAGCACAAAAATTTAATATTTACCTAAAAGCTGTTATTTACCTGCAGTTCCTTCCAATACTGCGTTTCTCTATAAATTTTCCTTTATGATTAATATGTTCTTCGCCCTTTACTTTGGCCATTTTTAATACACTGGCACTGGCGCACAGTGAGTCTGTGTTCCACTACCACTTGCTACTGCATTCTCCATAGTTACGTGTAATAAATAGAACCTTTTAAAAGTACAAAACCATGCAAACTACTAACAAATAACATGAGACTAAAAACAAAGCCTCTTCGTAATAAATAAACAACGCTACAATTTGACAAGTATTTTCTCGCCTAGTTTCCTTTAAAAACAACATTAGTCCATGGACTTGTGAAACAAACAAAATATATTTTAGTCGTAAATATCTGGGCACATGTAATATTTTTGGGAGAAACGATTTCTTGGAGCGATAGAGTTCAGTGTCTGCTACAGGATCACTCCAAAATCGCATTTTCTTAAATTTTGGACATATGTTGTTTTTAAAATAAAGGCCTCAATTTGTGACGTGCATTTGGCGGCATTTGATGGAATACAGGCTATCTATTAATATGGGGCTTATACACAGCCCTGGGCGCGACGTGTATTTCTAACATTCACCGCTCTGGGGGGAATTAAGCGGGCTACATCTTTCGAACACTTTCCATGAAAATACTTGTAGATCAGACTCAAGTCGCTAACCGTTCTTCGATGTTCCAGCGAATCAAGGCCGCCGGTCAGTTCCGGGTCTCCAATCAGACGAACAGCTCCTCTCTGAACAGAATCCAACAAATGCAATGTGTGTTTGGCAGCGAAGCTCCAAACTAGGAGCAATATTCCATAGTTGGTCGAATTTGAGCTTTGTAAAAAATAAACAGTTGTTGTGGAGTATAAAGCTTTCTGGTTCGAAATAATATTCCCAACTTTTGAGGAGCTCTCCTTGCTATGCCTGCAACATGTTCATGCCAGGACATATTTGCTCCCAAATTAACGCCCAACAAATGGAGTGCCTCGACATGACTATGTCAGGTTCAGCAACGTTAACTCTTTTAGAGAAAACTGCCGCCTGGGTTTTTGTAGCATTAAATTCCATTGGTTACTGTCACCCCAAGATAGAATTTCTTCCAGGTCTTTGTTAAGTTCAATGACTTTCTGCTGTCTGCGGATATTCGTCTGAGTAGCCCATGTCCGAGCGTTCAAAGGGAATGAAGAGAGAGACGTACTGTCATCTGCAAAGCTGTAGATTGAATTTTCGGTATTTTCTAGCAGATCGTTAATGTAAATGAGAAAGAGAGTAGGAGACAGTATGGAGCCTTGGGGCACACCGGCGTTGATAGTGAAGGTGTTAGAAAGAAATCCGTCGACCGCCACTCGTAAAAAACGCTCTCTGAGGAAACATGAGAGTCACAAACACAACTTTTAAGACATACCATAAGAGCGTAGTTTAGCCAACAGTCCATCGTGCCAAACACGGTCGAATGCCTCGGATATGTCTAGAGCAACCGCTCGAGATTCTCCAAAGTGTACGATTCCAAACATGATTTACATAAGTCAGAAGATCTCCTGTTGATCTATGTTTACGAAAGCCATATTGCTGATCGCTAATAATGTTGAATCCTTTAAGATATTTTAGAAGATGCTGATTGATAACCTTTTCCATGGCGTTCGATATTATTGAAAGCACGACTGGTCGGTAGTTATTTGGCAAGATCATCTCGCCTGTCTTAGGCTACTTTTTTGGACTGTTTAGGCTTAGGTTGCTTCGTATATATCGTATTATATATCCTTTTCAGGGTTTTTGAAATCGAAAAATCTAAAACTTGCTTATTTTTTCATTAATTATAGTTTTAACCCAAGAAGGGGCTAAAAGGGTCGAGGGTTGTTTAATATTGTATAATTTCAATAACATTTTGAGATATTTACAGGTTTTTGTGTGGTGTATTGGACAAATTTTCAGCGTATTAGTTATAGTAAAATATGTAAGAGGTCAAAGGGGTGCAGAGTTTTTGGAGTTGAGGAATCTGAAAATTAGGCATTTTTCTCATTATTTTCAATTTTAATGGAAAATAGGGGGTAAAAGACGTCAGATATTATATAGTTTACTAGCCGTGCCCGCGGCTCCGCTCGCGTGAACTTGATTCACTACTATCGTCACTGCTTATTCCTTATGTTACCTAACGTAATAAAATATCTGCCATTATTTCCCCTTATCTCCCATTACTTCTCCTTATCTCCCATTATTTCTTCTTATCTCCCATTATCTCACCTTATCTCCGATTATCTAGGCGTATCTTCTCCTTATCTCCCATTATTTCTTCTTATCTCCCATTATCTCACCTTATCTCCGTTTATCTAGGCGTATCTCGACTTATCTCGTAATATTTCTCCTTACCTCCCATTATTTCTCCTTATCTCCCATTATCTCACCATAACTCCCATTATCTAGACTTATCTCTGCTTATCTCCCATTATTTCTCCTTATCTCACCTTATCTCCCATTATCTAGGCTTATATCGAATTATATAGAATATATGTATAAATTTATAAAAACGCGTAAATCGGATAAGGGGTTCTCAAGTGATTCACACACTAACGGACAGACAGACAGCCAGAAAGACGTTGCATTTTATATATTATAGATATAGATTATTATTATTATATAACCTGGCCAAAGAATATATGTATGAATTTAAAAAAAGACACGTAAATCGGATAAGTGGGTCTCACTAATGGACAGAGAGACAGACAGAGAGACATTGCATTTCATGTATATTATAGATTATAGATATTCTCTGCTACATAATATTGTTCCATATTTAATGGTTTAGGCTGTGAATTGCAAGGGAACGCGCTAGCGGCAAACTTTTTTCCGACTTCATTCACTATTATCGTCACTGCTCATTCCTTATGCTACCTATCGTAATAAAATATAGCCTATAACCTGGTCAGAGAACATATGTATGTTTTTTAAAAAAAAGTACGTAAATCGGATAAGTGGTTCTCCAGTGATAAGCGCACTAACAGACAGACAGACAGACAGAGAGACGTTGCATTTTATATATATTATAGATGAGAATTTTTCTGGTTTTTGGTGGGAATATTTTATAAAATTTTAGCTAATAATTTATATTAAGATATATGTAAGATATCTGAGGTGAAAGCAATGGGTTAGGGGATTAGAAGAGTAATTGCGTATATCATAGTATATATATATATATATATATATATATATATATATATATATATATATATATATATATATATATATATAAATATATAATATATGCTTTTTTATTATTTCTAATTTTACCCGAAATAGTACGTAGAAGGGATAGAAATCTGGTTACAGAGTACCCTAAAAAATGTTAAGTTGATTATGCAATAGGTTAGAAATACCAACAGTTAAATTGACTGAAACTTATCTCTGGCACATTAGCTATATTATTGCTTTTTTACTTCCCTTGCCTATAGGAAGTATTATATTCGTGAAAGAATTTCTCTTTACGATTTTTTGCTTTTATTTACATTTTAGGATTGTTAGATCACAAAAAACATATATTTTCCCATTTCCGTCGGTTCGCCTGTCTCACTGTCAGCCTGTTTGCACTATAATTCTCGAATAAAATTATATTCTCCCACTAATAGTAGACGGTGTTCAGTGAATCAGTTGCTGGTAGACCTCAGAAGTGCCCGTCTGATGAGGTCGAAACATTGCAGTGCTCATTGATGTTTTAACTGGATAGACTCATGATTTTCACCTTATAAGATTATCGTACATTATCGATTTTTTAACACAAATAACAATTTTGTTTTAAAATTCCTTTTTCTTGAACCTGAAGAACAAGAAGAGAGCATTTACTTTTGTTTTCGAAAGTAAGCTCATGAAGAAACCACCTGTTCTTCTTGCGATTTCTCTACAGCTTGCGTACATGATGAGAACTAGCTTTCTGAATTACTCTGAGTGCATTTGCAAGTTCCAGTTGAGTTTAAAACGAATTTACGTCATAACTTTACTGCTTGGCTTCCGTTCTTTTGGTTAACGTTCATCATTCTTAAAGGCGAAGTTTCCTTATCGAAACTGCTGGAAATATTACAGCGTTTTTCTTAAAAGTTTAAATACAAAAGGCATCCCTTAAATGTTGATCTCTGAACGACATCGCGTTGACAACTAATACTTCAGCTTATTTTGATTTAGATTTAAGTAGTATACTACGATTCAAATCTAAAGATGACAATTTAAAATATCGATCAAAAGTAGGGACTAAGAATTAATTTGTAAACCTAACGTGTAAACAGTTAAACCATTTTTAAATTACAATATTTGAAAATCATAAAATTTTTAGTCCTAAAAAAGTTCAGTAGGTTATTTTCAGATATTTTCGATATTCCAGATGTTCTTACACTTTGTATAATGTTTTTTACTATTGTATTATTACAAAAATTGTTAACTCACCTAAAGACAAAAATATTCCAAAACACACTGCAGTGATAATACTTAAAAGCATGAGTATATAAGCCATTAACTTTAACTTTCTATGTTTTTTCTTCTTTGGATCGTTTTCAGATTCATTAATTTTTAAAACCCACTTATGCCCTAAAATATTCTTTTTGATCATAACGTTTTTGTTGAAACTATTTTGGTACATTTCTCTGGTTATCGTTGATACTGACATATTCTGAGATCTGAAAATAAAGTAAATTTTGTAAACTTAATATAAAAAACCGGCCAAGCTCAAGACGAACTTGCCCAATTAGTCTTCCATATCGTGATTGCTTTTAAAATCCGATCGTTGTTTTTATATACCAGAGAAATTATCAAAGGTGATGCGCTCGTGATAATTTTCATTCAAGAATGAATGACAAATATTTCAGAATTTTTTCGGAGTGTTTTTATTATACTCTATTTATTTGAAAGTGATAGCAGTAAATCATCTAGAATTATGCAAATTAGCATCAAGCAGTAGTAAGGGTCCCAGAGTTTTAGCTACATTTTACCTGTAATGCAGCAGTTTAAGAACTTTATTGGAATATCATCTGGCATCGGTCTAATATTCGCAATCTCTTATGTTTGAATACAATAGGAAAACGGCCCTTTTTTGTTGTTTAAGGCTAAATAGTCTGACATAGTTCTGGCTAGTAGGGGTGCGCCTCGGCATATACGTATTATTTACGAATAGTGTGAATAAAACAGTTTTATAATGTTTAAAAATTTATTAAAAAAGATAACATTTTATAATGAAACCTCATTAATCAAAAAATATATAAATAAGGAAGTCAAACAACAATGAAAAAAGTATTACCAATCTTCTAGCTCCGACATGCTTGAAAAACTATCATTGTCTGACTCATTTGAATTTACATGTATAACACAAGTCTGCAAAAAAAAAATTGAGAGCTGTTTTGGTTTTTTTTGCGTAATTCTGATGTTTTTGGGGTGTACTGAATCCGAAAATGACTTTCATTTTGTCATAGAACGTCACGTTTTCTGGCAATGTAGGTATCTATGTTAAACAAGTTATCATCTTAAAATAAAAGATAAAAGACTAAAAAATTTTTTTTTAATTTATAATTGCGTAACAAAACTTATTTTTTTTATCTAAAATACATTCATTAGTAAGCACTAAACACATTTCTTTTTCCTAGTGAGACTCCTTTTGGTACATTTTCGCTTGTAGGAAGCAGCTGGAAGGTCTCTCTGAAGCGTCCAACAGTAGTCTGCCATCATTGAGACGCTCCATCTTCCCTGGTATCTTTTTTCCATCGCCTTAATATCTTGGTGAAATCGTTCACCATGCTCTTCACTTAGATCTCCTAAATTTTCTGGAAAGTAGTCGAGGTGGGAATGAAGAAAATGTACTTTTAAACTCATTAGGCAACCTAAAGCTTGAAATGCTTTTAACATTCTTTTGACGATTTGTTTGTAGTTAGGGTCTTTGTTATTGCCTAAAAATTTCTCTATGACCTCTTTAAAGGCAATCCACCCTTCTCTTTGAGGATCCGTCATGGTTGTGGTGAATTGTGGATCATCCGTAAGCCGTCTAATATCTGGTCCAACGAAAACACCTTCCTTCAACTTTGCCTCCGAGAGGCCTGGAAACTTTGATATTAAGTATTTGCAGCAATTTCCATCTCTTGGAAGTGACTTTACAAATTGCTTCATCAATCCCAGCTTTATGTGAAGCGGTGGTAGAAGAACTTTATGAGGAGGCACCAAAGTTTCATGCAGGACGTTCTTTTCGTCAAATTTAAGCTCCCTCGGAGGCCAACACTTTTTGTCCAGTGATTTGCTCGGTCTCTACTATCCCATAGACACAAAAAGCACGGGAATTTGGTAAACCCAGATTGTTGTCCGAGCAACATGCCCAAGATTTTTAAATCACCGCACACTTGCCAACTGTGGTCTTTATATTTTAATTTACAAAGAACCAAGTCCAAGTTCTTGTAGGTTTCCTTGAGGTGTACAGAATGACCGACAGGAATGGAAGCATAGAAACCGCCATTGTGAAGCAGGACTGCTTTAAGGCTTCTTTTTAAAGAATCTATGAAAATACGCCACTGTGCTGGGTCGTATGAGATCTTAAATGTATCCATCAAACCTTCAATATTGGTACAATAAACCAACTCGTCCTCTTGGGCAAAGTAGGAAGTGAACTGCGTCTCACGATATCTAAACCAGAAGGAAGACACTCCCGGCAAAAGTAAGTTCCTGCTTTTGAGCCTTGATCCAAGCTAATCAGCAGCGTTTTTGGGAAGATTCAAGTCTCTTACCAAATCATTTAGCTCGCCCTGGGAAAACAATTTCGGACTGCTGTCATCTTCAAATTGAAAACTTGACTTGTCATAGGGTTCAGGTACAGCACCATCTTCGTCAGAACTTGGAATCTCTTCCAAGGTAGCAAGGGCCTTGGGCACTGGTATTTCGGTCCCATGAGGGATAGGACGAATAGCTGATTGCAGATTGTGGTATGAAATGGACTGCTTCCATTTTGAATTATACCCTTTCACATTACACGAACAAAAGTAACAATCATCACTATGGTTCTTTTGCTCGCGCCATACCATAGGAATCGCATATCGGAAAGCTTTTTTCTTGCCCTTAAATCAATTTCGAAGGTCTTCAACACATCGTTTGCAGACTTTATGAGGTGCCCAAACTTTATCCTAATCTCCAAGTTTTCAGCCAAAATACGTGAAGTATACCTTTTTTACAAAGTCCGTAATATTAAGTTGTTGCTTTAATACCATATATTCACCACAAATATAACAGAAACTGTCAGACGAATTCACACACTTCCGCACAGATGACATTGCACTATACTGAACCAAGATCTATAAAACAATGACGAGTTAACACGTAATTGTACCGCGCCACTTTCTACACTATCGGAGCGCGCACGTTCTGGTTACAACGTTTATGTTTGTTAATTTAGCTCACACAGGGCGTTCTTTATTTAGAAAGTAATGATAGTTATGGCCTGTATACATTTAAAAACAGTAATCAAAATAAAATTGTACCTATTTATTTATGACTTCAAGTTAGCCCAAAAAAAAAACCCTTTTTTATAATAAAATTTTGCGTTTTGTAAAATAACCTGACGTTCTGGAATTTTTTGAGTATTTTTTTAGTTTTCAGAACACCTAAATACATAGAAATCAGTTGAAAACATCCAGACAGCATTTCTGTTGCAGACCTGTGTAATTAAAGGTTCAACAATGGCATCCACTGCCATGTCCACAGTCCACATTTTATCTTCCACCTTCAATACATGCTCGACACATTTTCGCCAACTTTTTATGGAAACATTAGATTTGGCATTTTGAAAAAGGTTTTGTACGTCTGCTAATTTATAGGTCGTATTATTTCTGGCGACTTTATCTTTAACCTGCGCCCATATAAGTTCTATCAGATTGAGCTCGCTTACTGTTTATCGCCTGCTACCAATAATATGGTGGCAGGCGATAAACAGTAATATTACGTTTTTTTGCCATTTCGTCGATGACAAAACTTATGTACTTGTCTTTATTTCTGAGAACTTCAAGCTTTACAGCAGGGGTGCTCAAACGGTCGATCGTGAGTGCTTTTTGAGTCGATCTCGAGAAAAAAATTCCGATATAGAACTATTCACAGATTTTGTTTTAGGTAACTAAAACAAAATGTAATGAATAAACTACTCAAATTGATTCGATCCACAATTAGGCCAGAATAACACCCTCATCACTTTCTTTTATCGTAATAACCCCCTGCTAGCGGCAAAAGGCGGCTTTATCAAAGGAACGCGCGGTACTTGTCAAAGAAAAGCCGCGTTTTTGATTCACGCCGATTTTTCTAGAAACTTCGGGCGACGTGTTTGACGGGAACATTCGAGACTTCGTTCGCGCCGATATAAATGTTGCGCCTGCAGGAATAGGAGTCAGTCTGAGTTGTAACTTGAAGGCGATACATCGGTACAAAGTTTATTAATAAATAGTCCAAAATGAGTGCGACGAAGAAAAGTAAAACTTATCATTTTAATAACGATTGGGAGGAAGAATTTTTCTTTTGTATGGTAAAGGATAAGTGCATTTGTCTCATTTGCCGTGCGTCAGTTGCAATACCTAAGTGTGGGAACTTAGAGAGGCATCATAAAAAGGTTCATAAAAAACTATGAAAAGGATTTTCCGTCGCAGAGTGAATTAAGAAAACGAAAAGTACGTAATTTGATAACTTGTTTGAAAAAAGAACAAACCATGTTCACAAGACCAGCCAAACAATCAAAAACTGCAACGATCGCGTCATTTAAAATATCTCATATATTGGCGAAACATAAGAAACCATTTGATGATGGATTGGTTGTGAAGGAAGCATTTATTGAAGCGGGTGAGAGTTTATTTGGAGATTTTAAAAATAAAACAGAGATTATGTCTGCTATTAGAGAACTTCAGTTATCTCGTCCGACTGTCACAAGGCATGTTGACGTCATGAGTCAGGACATGGCAGATAAACTAAAACATGATATTATGGAATGTACATACTTTTCTTTACAGTTCGACGAATCCACCGATATGACAGACGCTGCCCAGCTGTGTATTTTTATTTGAATGGTATTCAATGACATGTCGGCTAAGGAAGAGTTTTTGACAATGATTCCTCTGAAAGGAAAGACCCGTGGCGAAGATGACGTTTTCTTCAATTTTGTAACAAACTACAAGCTACCAATATATAAACTAGTGTGCATTACAACCGATGGAGCACCAGCAATGACTGGAAACAAAAACGGTTTTGTGGCATTGTGTCGAGCTAATGATGATTTCCCTTCATTTTTCTCCTTCCATTGCGTTATACATCAACAAGTTTTGTGTTCAAAAGTTCTAAACAAGGAGGAGATTATGGGCATTGCAATAAAAAATTGTGAATTCTATCCGTGCACGTAGCTTGCAACGACGGCTCTTTAAATTGCAGTTGGAAGATAGTGAGTCAGCTGAACACACTGATTTAGTTCTTCACACGGACGTCAGGTGGTTGAACCGCGGAAAATTCCTAGAAAGGTTTTTATTGCCCGAAATAACAGCTTTTCTGGACGAAAGAGGTGATGACACTCAGATGCTGAAAAACCGAAAATGGCTGACTGATTTGGCATTTTTAACAGACATCACAATGCATTTAAACACCATTAATTTGGAGCTTCAAGGCAAAGGAAAAACTATTATTGAGATGATTAGCGCAATAAACGTATTCAAAAGTAAATTGCAACTTATGATAAATCAACTGAAAAGAAAGGATCTGAAAAATTTTCCGTCTTTGAAAGCAAGGATTCCTCAGTTGAATTATGATATTTATGAGGCAGAATTATCAAATATTTTGGGTCAATTCGAAATACGTTTTTATGATTTCAGTAAATTGGCAAATATCGCATCATTTATGAGTTATCCTTATCGTGTAAAAACATTGAGGAATTAGCTACTGAAATAGCAAGTCAGTTTAACATGGACTCATGTTCTGTTAGTGCAGATTATATCAGATATACATCTCAAAGGCACAGCATCTGATACAAAATTCTGGTGTTTTATTCTGAAGATAAATATCCGAATCTAAGGCAAATCGCCCTTTAACTGACGGCAATGTTTGGGTCAACTTACTGGTGCGAGTCTGCATTTTCTGAAATGAAGATAATTAAGTCAAAATATCGCAATCGACTAACTAACGAACATATGTCATCATGCTTGCGATTAGCACTCGGTAATTACGTACCGTCTTATGAAAAGTAAGCAGTGCCACGCTTCAACATCCAAAGTCACTCTTTAGTTAAGTTTAGACACTAGAACTCGTTTGTTTTGTAATAACCAATAAACTCGCAATGTTGAATAATTATGAGTTTTTTCATTGACATTTTAGAGCAGACCTACACTTACCTTGACTAAAAAAATGCATATTGTGCGGAAAACTAATATCTATGCCACGATACACCCTACCTAGACGACAATCCTGCATCACACTTACTTGCAGCCTCTCGGAGTCGATCGATCGTAGTCTAACAATATTGAGGTAGATCGCCAGCAGTTCAAGTTTGAGCACCCCTGCTTTACAGGTTCTAATAATTCTCTCTTAACGCTGTCTTTAGTTTAATAATTATTAGTGAGTCCCTTGGGCCTGTTTTCCAGAGCAAAGATTTTCAGAGGATGGTTTAATATTAGAAATAGACACTCTGAGTTTTTTTTCTATATTTATTGGAGATCTATACTTTATTTTCAAAGCAGCCACCTCAGAAAATCCGGTTTCGCAAAGGTAGGATGTTGAAAACGGTAATAGTATACGAAATGGTCTCGTTTTTAGTGCAGAAAACCCATCATTCACCCCTGCCGAAAATTTAAAGATTGATTTATTATTAAATTGTCTTTTGATTTTGCCACTTCCCGTAAAGCCTATGAAGATTTCTTCTTCGGAAGTTGAGAGCCCTTCGGGAGTATTTTGAAATGGATCCCTAACCCACTCGTAACTTGCTACCAAGTTGTCGTCAGTAAGAAAATACTTTTTAAAATTCTTTGTCAACATGGCTATATGATTTTCAGTGGTTACTAAAACAACTTTCACATGTTGTTCTTCAGCCTTGTATGTTTTAACACATTCACCCACATTTGCAAACATTTATAAGTTTTTTGCTTTATAATTCTGCTCCACAATTCAAATTTTCTACAAAAAGCAATAATTTTATCATTTGTATCGAGTATATGTGTATTTGTTTCTTGGAGTTGAAGATTTAAGGTATTTAGTTTTTCGAATATATCGACCAAGTAGCTCAATTTTATCACCAATAAACTATCTCGAAACTTCTCGGCTCCCGGTCGGTTTTCCTCTTCTAGAAAAATGGCGATTCTTAATTCATAAACACGTTGCAAACATTTCGCACGTGATAACCATCTTGCCTCGCAATAAAATGGTAACGCTGAATGTTCGGCACCCATGTCTTTACAAAGTGCAGAAAAAATTCTAGATTTTAGGGTTTTCATTTTAATATAATTTACTACGGTTACAACTGTAGTGAGCACAATATTCAGAGCAGGACTCATTTCTTTGGAAGCCAGAGCTTCTCTCTGGATCATACAATGTGTCCACACGCACAGTGGAGATATTTGTTTCACAAGGGCTTGTACACTTTGAAATCTTCCAGACATTCAATGAGCACCATCGGTACATATTCCGACGCAATTTTTCCACTCCATATTTGCCTCGTTTATAAAATCATTTAAAATAGCAAATAATGCGAGTCATGTTGCTTTGAGTTCTATTGGTTTGCAGAAAAATAGTTCTTCTTCTGCTGACATACCATCACAAAATCGAACATAGGCAATGAAATGAGCATCTTTATTGCTATCTGTTACCTCATCAAGCTGAATTGAAAACAATTTGTCACGCAACTTCCCGAAAAGCTGATCATGTACATCTTCAGCTATATCACCAATTCGACGGGCAACAGTATTATTTGATATAGGTGTAGATAGCAATCGTTTGACAAAATCATCTCCAAACATAGTTTCTACAATCTCAATTGCTGCTGGCAAAACAAGCTCTTCACCAATGGTGTGAGGCTTTTTACATCTGGCTATTTTATATAAAACTTTGTAAGAGGCAAGTAAAGTAACGTATCCATCATTTAAAATATGGAGCTGTACTGTTTAAATTAATTGATTCTGTGGTGTCAAAAAATCAAATTTAATGTTCATTTTGGAACTATGTATTTGTAAGGGAAGTGCTTTAACAGTTTTCATATAATAATATTAGATGGAAAAGTCAAACTGTAATATTAACCAATATTAAAATTATTAGTGACGTTAAAGGTCTTCAGGCACTAACGCAAGTTGTTCATGTGAGTGTTAAAGCGGATATAGTAAGGCATTGTTTTTAGAACCTACATTGTTGATATTTGCAGTTTTTACCTTGGTGTACCTACAAAACATTAACGATATCATTTGTTGCTATGATAAAACCGTTTCATGGGTGTATAGAGGTGAAAATAATCTGCGTCAACCAGTTGCGTTAATGCCCGAGTGCCATAAGAATGATTGATTGATTATTTTAGTTTGGCGCGTCGATATGGAGGATCATTTGGCGCCATATGTAGGATATTTAAATCTTTGAAAATAATTGTGTTTCTTTGAAGAATTTGACCAAATTGGAGATATTTGTTTTAATAGATCTAACCTTGTCTTGATGTCTAAATATTCATTTGTTAAAATATGGTTGATAGTTAGAATATTGTCGCAATTTGGACATCTGGGTGGCGGAACACCTTTCAACAAATAAGAATGAGTAAGGTAAGTGTGCCCGATGGCGACCCTTCTCCAAATTGTATTCTCTACGTGACAGAGCATCGAGCTGGAGGGGCGGAAAAACTAGAGGTTTAACCCCCCACAACTTGAACGAATCCTTCCGCAGATCCCACTCCAGCTTAAATAAATTATCAAAAGTATGTTTGAAAAAGTTATTTAGATCTTTTGGAGCAAGGATTGTGTTAATTGGAGTGCCCGAGGTGATGGCAACCCTAGCTTGTATGTCGGCTCTTTCATTACCTTTTATGTCAATGTGGCTGGGTACCCATAAGGAAGATATAGTGATACCCCTATTGGACGCCATTTGTATAAGATCGGATATGGCTGTAGTGATCTGGTGGAAATGCGTAGAAGAGATGATTGATTGTAATGAACTCAAAGATTCTGTTATGATTAAAACTTTAGTATCTAGTTTGGAGGATATAAACCATCTTAACGCTTCTTTGATAGCAAATAATTCCGCTGAAAAGATAGAAGTGTAATTGTTTAATTTCAATTTAATGGTAGTGTTACTGTATACGAGAGCGTATCTTAGAGCCATCAGTATAAATATGAGAAAAATCTTTGTATTTCTCGTGTAGGAATAATAGGAAGGCTGATTTAATTATGGAGCCTGGATTTGATTTCTTGTCCTATTTTCGGAGCGTATGGTCAATGGAGGGTCTTACTGATGACCAAGGCAGGCATATAGATACTTTTGGAGAGTCGTTGGTTGTGACGATTTAGGATGTTTTTTATTCTAGATGCTATAGAGTTTGGTGGACTAATTGTGTTAGGTGGCGGATTTAGATTAATGCTCTTTTCATGATGGGTTTAAATGAGACAGTTGAAAAGTATAACATGAGAGATCTTTGTCTTGAAAGGTTGAGAGATGGAGTAGCAGAGACACAGTGCAAACTTGGAATAGGCGAAGTACGAAAAGCTCCTGTAGCCAATTTGAGAGCTTGATTCTAGATTGTGTCTAATGTTTTCTTATAAGAGGATCTTGTTGCATCGTATATAAAGTCCCCATAATTTAATTTGGTTAGTATGAGAGATTTATATATCCTGACTGAGGCTGTGAAACTTCCTCCCCATTGAGAATTTGCTAACAATCTCATCAAATCGCTGTCCTTCGAAGTAATCATTCTGAGATAATTCATGTGCTTCATCCAACTCAAAGTTGGATCAAAGATCATGCCCAATATTTTAAAGTTGTTTTGAGGTGTTATCGGATAATTGAGTGACATAAGAGGTCATGACACTGGTGCTTTAAAACGACGAAGATGAAAAACAATTTATATTACATAGATAGGTGACTTAAATTATGGTTATTAAGATTAAAACAAATTTTTATAACGTACATACCAGTTTTTTTGCATTTTCAAACTACAAAAAAACGTGGGTACATTTGGAAAAATATTTGAAAAAAAAAACAAATAAAATAACTTCAGGCTAACAAAAATAAAAAAAAATGTAACAAAATTTCATGCTATTTAATATTTATTTATCGCATAGAATGATTAAAATTCAACCATTCCTCTACTCTAAGAAAATATATTTTTAATCATTCTAAAGTACGATTGTTGAACAGGCAAGCCGATGTATTGGCCAACCGATCCACGAAAGATCCCAGACCTACAAGACTTTTTAATTTATAAAAATATCGCGTCGAACTTTATAGACATTAATGAAGTATTAGATCTAAATTCAGATCATACTGCATGAATCTTAACACTCAATGAAACAGTCATTCGGAAAGAAATGAAACCCGTGCTAGCTAATAAGAATACAGTTTGGGATAGTTTTAGAATTGAACTTCTTCTTCTTATTCTGTCGATGCCTTCTCTGCTCTGCAGTGGCAAGACACCGCCCTGTCTAACTCCCCGTGCAATAGATATATTATTTGTTTCCACATCATTCACCCTAACCATTGCTGACTGAGTTTTTCTATTAATTTGGAATGCTGTACCCGGTCAAAAGCTTTCTGGAGGTCGATAAAACAAGTATATCTAGTTGTGTTGTATTCCCGACATTTTTGAAAAATGACTGTTAATGCAAACAATGCCTCCATACTGCCCATGCCGTCACGAAACCCAAATTGAGATGTATCCAACTCCTTTTCACACTTTTTATATATTCTATTTTGGATTACTTTTAACAAAATTTTTAATGAGTGGCACATGAGACACATTATTCTATAGTCAGTACATGATTTTGGATTGTTCTTCTTAGGTAGCAGAATAAATATTGGTTTAAGCCATTCCACTGGAATTATACCCAGCTTATAAATATGGTTTAAACGCGCAGTAGATTTTGTTACTGAATCATCCAATTCGATGGGTATTTTATCAGGACCTGGCGCTTTTCCGCTTTTGGTGTTCTTCATTGCCTGTAGAACTTCATCTGGCAAAATCTCCAAATGTTGTTGATCTTTCTAAAGTGTTTGTTAGTTTTGCCTTTCATCATAAAATGACTCTTTTATGTGTTTCTCTCATATCTGCTTAATGTTATCTCTGTCCATTTCAATTTGACGTTGGTAATTTTTTGGCGACACATAGAATTTTTCTTCTTAAGTTCCCATTCATTTCTCAAGTTTTTTTTGTAAAGGTTCGTTATTGTTGCTATTGAGTTTCTTTAGTTCTTAACAATTATCTTCTATCCATTTTTTCCTTGGTTTTTGTTATTTCGTATTCTATTTTATTTCTAAGTGCACTATATTTTTGCCTATTTTTGTTCTCATATTTTCTTTTCTCCTTGATTAGTTTGATTATTTCCTGCGTGATCCAATCTTTTTTTTTGTTAGTCCTCTTCATCACCAAGAATTTTCTTTCCAGCGTTGAGAATAGCTTTTCATGTTATTCCACTTGCTATTTACATTTTCTAAGCCTCTGGTTTATTTCTCTGTTTAATTTTTGTTTGTGGTGGTCATCTTTTAAATTTTTAAGATTAAGTTTTGAGTTGAGAATTGAACTAGACATGGTGAATAACTCGTATGCGCTCCGCTCATAAAACCACGGGGGTTTACCCGATGGAGATACGAAATCTTGTTAAGGAAAAACGGCACTTGAGGCGAAAATGGTAACAGTCACGCGACCCAGCCGAGAAAACCATCCTGAACAACAAGTCCTAATAGCTCAAAACTCAAAGAAAAATCCGTCAAGTCCATGCATCCATCAATCTCAGTGAATTAACAGTAGATAAAGAAAGAAACTACTCACTCTGGAGAGCGACTAGAAAAACTAAGAGGTCCATTATTTAGAATCCTCCTCTTAGAGACCATGATGGAGCTTGGGTTAGAGAAGACAGACAGGCTGTTCCTGATAGTAGGTCATAATGCTATCAAAACCTGGAAAACTACCTAGCAATATTAAGTCACATATATCAATATCGTTGTTTCCCATCATGTCAAAGCTGTTTGAAAAATCCTACTAAAGAGACTAATACCAATTCTTGCAGAAAGGAAACTGATCCCGGATCATCAATTCGAACTTCGTAGCCAGCATTCCTCAATATACCAGGCCCATAGAATAACGGATCTGATTGAGATGACCCTAGAAGACAAACAATACTGTTCAGCGATCATTCTTCATCAAACTGCACAATAAGTTATCAGGAAAGTACGCTTAGCTCTTGAAGTCATATCTAAATGGGCGGATCTTCAGAGTGAGACATGAGGCTGAATCTTCAGATATCAGAGAGATCAACGCAGGTGACCCACCTGGGACTTATCTTATACCTATTTTATACATGTGATCTACCCAGGACTGAGGACGTGACCATCGAAACACTGTGATACTTGCCCTTAGATTAACATTACAAAAAGCCACTAAAAAGCTTCAAACAACCAGCGATAAGATACAGGAATGGACCAAAGAATGGAGAGCAAAGCTCAATGAGTTGAACTCAGTTCATACAAATTTTACAAATCGAAGACTAAAAGAAGTGCCATCAGTTAACTTCAGCGGTGTTGTGGTACTATATGTCAATATGACAAAATACTTAGGCATGACGTAAGAAAACGCGTAAAGAACTCGATATAAGACTTCGCCCGACGTACTGACTCATAGGACGGTACACCAGAGTAAATTACTGAATTACAACCAGATTCCTAAACCGATCTGGATCTATGGTATCTAAATATTGAGATGCACAAGCCAAAGCAATGTCAATATTATTCAGAGGTGGCAAAATAAGATCCTCAACCCTTAGACTCGTGTGTAAGTGTAATGAAAAGCAGAGTATAATGAGTGAAATGCCATATGGTAGTGTAAAGCGTTAGTTTTTAAGAGTTATGAGAGTAAATTGATGGTTGTTCATGCCTAAATAGTTGAAATAATAAATAATAAAAAAATTTTGAAGTACAACCAAAGCTCGAAAAAATACTTTTGGAGCGTATTTAAATCTTAAATACATAGCTTGACACAAAACAGATGAGCGACTTTTTAAATTTTAAAAACTGAAAATTTGTAATTCGAGTGGATTTCGGCCTAAAATCATGGGTCAATATCTAAAGTAGTGTCCAAAACCACCGAAAATCGATTATGAAGGACTTCATATTCGGTAATAATTAACCATTTTAATAAGAAAAAAGTGAAGATAAGCAAAATCATCATCAATAACATCAAGAAAATGCGAAAATAGAGAATGCTTAGTGATTTTTACCTTGATAATCATTGTGGTTAGACTCATGACTCGTACATATCAAAAAGACAAGCGGGAATAGACCTGTTCTGTTATGTTCTATGTCAAATAGTTTCGGAGAAAATCGGGTGTGACAGACACATATCTGTGTAACGTTGCGATCAAGCTGGCGGAGGTGATAGTGCTATCAAAACCTGGAAAAATCAGCTAGTGATATTAAATCATATAGACCAATATCGTTGCTTCCCATCATGCCGAAGCGGTTTGAAAAACTCCTACTAAAGAGACTAATACCAATTCTTGCAGAAAGGAAACTGATCCCGAATCATCAATTCGATCCGTAATCAGCATTCCACAATAGACCAGATTCATAGAATAACGGACCTGATTGAGAAGAGACTCTAGAAGAGAAACAGTACTGTTCAGCGATCTTTCTTGATATGGCTCAGGTGTTCAGCAGGGTCTGGCATCAAGGATTGTTTTACAAACTGCCCAAGAAGTTATTAGGAAAGTCAAAATCACCATCGATAATATCAAGAAAATGCGAAAATAGGAGACGCTCAGTGATTTTACCTTGACAATCATGGTGGTTACCCGTACAAGTCAAAAAGACCAGCGGGAATAGACCTCTTCTGGTATGTTCTTCAAGCCGATTCTACTCTAAGTCATCACTCCAATAGGCCCTAATAATTTTTAGTATCGAAACTCCCCCGATTGTTCGCCAGCGATCTTCAAGAAGAGATTTAGCAAAAGAAAAATTACAGTAATTTCGACGCAAAAAAATATATTCCTAAATATTGATAATATAATTTTGCCTTGAATTAATTCAAATAGATTATCTCAACTCTCGTCTCTGGCAAAATTAATAATAATCCGCCAAGTGCAACTCGAACTTGCGCAATTAGTGTTTCGTTGCTTTTATAATAAAAATGTTTGTTACGGAGGTATAAAATGATTAATGACTTACAAAATACATCCCAAACGAGTTTTCAACAAAGTTTATTTCTGATCTTTGTTGAAAACTGATGATTTTGAAATTCTTGTTTTTTTTATATACCAGATAAATTATGAAAGCTAATGCACTCGTGATAATTTTCGTTCAATGTGGACAATATTTCAGAATTTTTTCAAAATTTTACAGTGCGATTTTTGGCAGTTTTTAGAAAAAATAGTGTAGAAAAGTGTACGCAAGTATTACATTATTTATATTTTTAAACTCGTGATTTCACAAGTTTTTATTTAACACCCCACTCGATAACCTGGTAATTTCTTTTTCACTTTCGATTTTATCTCTCAAAACTAACCCTTAAAATCCAAATTTACCTTTCAAAACTACACGGCTCTGATGGGGCCATCAATTCCTTTATTAGTGCCAAATGTAAACTTTCTATGTCAAATAAGTTCAGAGAAGATCGGGTGTGACAGATAGACAAACGGACGGACAGAGAGACAGACGGACGGACAGACACCGAAGTGATCTTATAAGTGTTCCGTACGGAACACTAAAAAAGATTGAACTTTACTATCTGAAAAAACCGGCCAAGTTCAAGGCAGACTTGTTTAGTGCTCCGTACGGTGATTGCTTTTAAAATAAAATAAATTCCTCACCTAGAATAAGTTAATTAGGTCCCTCACATGTATATATCTTAAGGTGAAATATGTATTTTCAAGTTTTTTTTAGTCGATAATGTATAATAGTTATAACATCTTAGTTAGCTAATAGCCAACAATTCAATCTAGCTCAATCTAGAACCTATTAATAAAAGTGCAAAATAAAATATTTACTACCTAAATATTTGTTTAATTAAAACAAATAAAATAAAATTATTTTGTCTCTGTACGGCGAAGCGCGATGCAGTAGCAGTAATGTACCGAAAAATATATTAAAAAACCCCCACCATATTTTTTTATACCAGATAAATTATCAAATGTAATACACTTCGCTTAATCTACACTTTATGAAGACTATTCCAGAATTTTTTTAAAATTTTTTGGTCAGTACTTTTCGAGATAGGGCGAATTTTGGCCATTTTTTAAAAATTATATGTGTGTGTACAACTATTTCATCATATATATGTTTGAACTCGTGCTTCCACAAGCTTTCATTTGACCCCACACTTGATGACCTGTAAAAAAATTTTTTTCACTTCCTGTTTCATCCTCCAAGACCCTTAAGTCAATATTTAACTTTCAAAACTACACGGCTCTAATTGGGCCATTACTTCCTATATTTGTGCCAAATTTCACTTTTATATGTCAAATAGTTTGGGAAAAATCGGGTGTGACAGACGGACAGACACCGAAGTGATTTAAAAATATTTTTGCTAATAAATCCATTCAAAAAATGATTTTGAAAATGAATTTAAATATAATGCACGTATCTAAGTACTTCAAATGTATTTAAGTAGTTTTTCAAATACTACATACTAAATACTTTTATTAATGATTTTTTAATTTAATAATAAATACTCTTATTTAATTAATGGAATAATATAATTACTTTCCCGGCCGGAATACAAGTGATAACAATACTTGGTACCTTTTATTCTCACATTTTTAATTGTAATTTAAAATTTGGACTTACCTTTTATTATTATCATAATAATGTACTTTGGTAAGCTCCACATTGCATGGTTGTAAAATCATTTTAAAATCAGTTAAAACTAAATTACGTAACTTGAAATATTTTGATTGCTTCTCGACTAATAGTAGATTTTGACACGCATTTTTCTGGTGAAGTTTTTTAAAAAATTACCGGCGAATTTTAAATAGCCTTTCTTGAGACACATGCAACTCTGCCTAATTTCACGTTAAAACTAAACCTAAACAGTTTTTCATCAGAAATTACTGTTTTTTCGATACAAACACAGTGTAATATCGTGGTGATTCGACCGTGGCATCGGCATCATGTTGCCGGCAAATTGGCACGTGACTGCAGGCTAGTTGTTACGGAAAGGTTAGGGTCGCGGGGGTTGACGGGCTGCATGCTATTTCAGGGGTGAAAAATTGGAAAAGAAATAAAGTAAGACTTTTATGTACGTTTTGCTCTAATTTAATGTTGAGACATAAAATTGACTATCCATTAAACAGAATTGGAGATTATATAATTTTTTAATCTATAGTCTTACAATCTAAATTCATAAATTTGAAAAGGTCGTTGTCGTAACCAAGTTCAAGAGGAGGGAGGGATGGATACAAAGAGCATTTCTTGAAGGGAAAGAGAGGATATTAAGGGCGAACGTATTTATCTTCTTCTTCCGGCACCATGTCCGTTCAACGATCATTGGTTATCATGTTGTCTACCATATTGATGATGATCGTTTTATTGACAGCCATTCAGAAGACTTGAACCACAGATTTTCCTTACCACTGCCTCAAAATTTTCCACCACAATATTTTCCTTTTCCTGGACCACGTCTACCTGGAATTTTTCGCTCTATAATCAGATGTAAGATTTTGTGTTTTTCTGGATGTCTCATAATGTGGCCAAAATATTCTAATTTGCGTCACTTGATGGTCGTGACCCAATCCAAGTCCTTGTCCATGCGAATGAGAACGCTGTTGTTACTAATTTTGTCCATTCAACTGATTTTCGATCTCGAATGCCTCCAGACGTTTAAGCAGTGCTTCAGTTAGCGTCCACACTTCCATGCCGTACAAGAGAACCGGACCGGCATAGTAGCCTACCATTTTCATCCGTAGTTTCTATAATAGATCTTGACTAGTTTGTTCTTCATTAATGCGGCTCGGGCCTTCTCTATTCGAATTTTGACTTCCACAGTCGGGCCCCAGTGGTCCTTGGTATTGCTACCGAAATACATCAATTTATCAACTATCTCTATCTTTGCACCACTGACTGTAATACCACCATCATCAGTATTAGATTGCTTATAATCATATATTTTCTTTTATTTGAACTGAATCTTAAACCAAAGTGAGTACAAGTGTAAGTTATTTTATCCATAAGTTTTTGAAGATGTTTTCGGTTATTAGGGATAATTAATATATCATCAGCGTATCTGATGTTATTTATGTTAACGCCGTTGATGTTGACTCCTTCAGTGGTACCAGTAAGTTCTTCATTGAATATCACCTCCGAATAGACGTTGAACAACAAAGGCGATAGAATACAACCCTGACGCACTCCCCACTTGATTTTAATTTCATCCGATAGTTGATGCTCCAACCGTACTTCAGCTGTCTGATGCCAGTACAAATTGACGATGATACGAATGTGTTTGTCGTCTATACCAGTCGTTTTTAAAATCTTTAGAAGTTTTTCGTGGCGTACCTTGTTAAAGGCTTCTTCAAAGTCAATTGAATAAGGGAACACATTTTGGTTAACATCGCGACATCTCTGGATCAACACATGGATACCAAATAGTGCTTCTCTAGTCCCTAACCAAACTGACTGTTTCCAATTCTTTTTTCAAGTTTATTATATATCCTGCCATGCATCACTCTCAAAAATATTTTTAAAACATGGCTCATGAGACTAATTGTTCGGTGGTCACTAAAATTAGCCAATCAGTCGGTAGCATTCAGATCTCATAAATGACATTAAAAAGTTTTGTCAGGACTGTTATTTCTATATTACCCAAGAGTTTTAAAATCTCAGTGGTCACTTGGTCCGGTCCAGTTGCTTTTCCATTTTTTGCTAGCTTTGTTACTAGTGCCAATCTTTAGTAATTGGTGAGCTTGACATAGCATCAGTCATGTCCCATTCAAATCTCCCATCATCGAACAGTTCTGTCATACAATCCTTCCATACCTCGAGGTGTTGTGAGTATATTTATAGAAGTGGACATAAGTCGACAATCGGGAAGCGAAATCCTGTGATGAAAAAAAAAACACTTTTGGACTGGAACAGTAAAAGCTTAGCCTTATCTCAATAGAATAAACTAAAGATCTATCACCAGATTTTTAACAAAAAGTAATCCTGTCTACAGTGGAACTCTAACAAAAGATTTTTTACAAAAAAAAGTTAAATCTTTATAAAAAAAATGGTTCCGTTTCTAAGGGGCATATTTTCTACATTCGTAGAGTAGGGGGGTCTCGTACCCGCCGGCGGCGCCATAGGAAAAACACAGAATAATTTTTACTGAGATATCTTCAATTTGAAGTACATAACTAAGTAACTAACTAAGATGGTAAAATAATACAATACACTTGCACGATCAAAATAAAAAGAAATAAAATAACTGGCCAAGTGCAAGTTGGACTTGCGCAATTCGTGTTGTCGGGTGCTCTTTTTTTATATTTTAAATAAATACTTTATTTATTAAATAAGAACCACGTTTTGCCCCTTGAGTGTCTTCTTACTTTTGAGAATATATTGAGTGGATATTAATATTTAGTTTGGAGAACAAAAGCAAGAGACACCTCAGCTACCTCGTTTTTTTTGAAGAGAAGAGGGTAGAGATAATTTTTGTACGTCTTTTGAAAATAATCTCTACAGTTGTTTAAAGCCTACTTGTACTGTTTTGGGAACCATTCATTTTATAATATAGAGAATCTAAATTCAGCTCAGAAAATGAAAAAATACTGAAGAGTTATTTAGTTGTTGGTATAAAATTGAATAAAGTACAACCTTTACGTTCTGTAAGATAGGACGGGAGTTCAGTGAAACACTACGCTAATGCTAAATAAAGTATACTAACAAATAAAAAAACATTCTTACATTTATTACACTCTTGGAATTAAATACGAGGCTGAGTTCGTGCAAAGTCCGAGAGATGGCACCACCGGCGCGTATCGAGGTCATGTTTAGTTAGTAGCATCTCTTGAATGAACGCACACCAAGTTTCAGCCATATTGGTCCATTTCTTTGTGTTCGGCATTCGTGTGAATCAAGGAAGTCGAGTGATTTTCAAGAAATGGACGAAAAAGAATTTCGTGTGGTGATTAAACATTACTTTATGAAAGGCAAAACGCCTCAGGAGACTAAAGAAAAGCTTGATAAACATTATGGTGACTCTGCACCTTCGATTAGAACAGTTTATAAGTGGTTTCAAAATTTTCGGACTGGCCATATGGGCACAAGTGACTCTGAACGTTCTGGACGGCCTGTGGAGGTTACGACTCCAGAAATCATTGATCAAATCCGTGATATGGTGATGGATGACAGAAGAGTTAAGGTGCGTGAGATTGCTAGTGCCGTGGGCATCTCGACTGAACGGGTACATAATATTTTGCATAAACATTTGGACATGAGAAAGCTATCCGCAAGATGGGTGCCGCGATTGCTCACGCTTGACCACGGAATCGTGTGAAGTGTTGCAAGGATGGTTTGCAGCTGTTCCAGAAGAATCCGGAGGACTTTAAGCATCGTTTCGTCACTGTGGATGAAACATGGATACATTACTATACTCCCGAGACCAAACAACAATCTAAACAATGGGTTACCAAGGGGGAATCTGCACCAAAAAAGGCGAAGACCGTTCCTTCGGCCGGAAAGGTTATGGCGACTGTGTTTGGGATTCGCAAGGGATAATCCTCATTGACTATCTGGAAAAGGGTTTAAAACTATTACAGGTGAATATTATTCATCGTTATTGGACCGTTTGAAAACCGAGCTGCAAGAAAAACGCCCGCGATTGGCCCACAAGAAAGTCCTTTTCCATCACGACAATGCACCAGCACACACCTCAGCAGTTGTGGTCGCAAAATTAATGGAAATAGGATTCCAACTCGTTTCACATCCCCCTATTCTCCAGATTTGGCTCCCTCGGACTACTGTTTGTTCCCCAATTTGAAGAAATGGCTGGCGGGACAAAGATTTTATCCAAACGAGGAGGTGATTGCAGACATTAATGGATATTTTGCAGACTTGGACAAATCCTATTATTCGGAAGGGATCAACAAACTAGAACATCGTTAGACGAAGTGTATAAGCCTAAAAGGAGACTATGTCGAAAAATAAAAAAGGTTTACCCCAAACACATAAGTAGTTTTTATTTTTGCACGGACTTTTCAGCCTCGTAGACTGGATTAATAACCCTTTGTGGTATGAGAGTGCATATGTTCGCAGATAGTCTTTAACTTAGAATTATGAAGATAGTATAGTTTCTCGTATCACTTATTATTGAAAATAAAAAAATGACTTTAAAAAGGCCCGATATAGAAAGATGTTTCCAGGTTCACTTCCGTTAAAACCGACTCCGGGGTCACACGTGTTATGTAGTCCTCAGGAACACACGTTGTGGGAAGGAACTGAGATATTTAACTGGTATAGTTATCGACTTACTGGCTGGCTTCTCCTCGTGGCTTTTTTATCAACTGCTTGGCCTCTCCTGGTGAGTTTCCCATCAAAATATTGCCTCACACACTACCTCCTCATTTTCATTTGGATAACTAAACACTTGACCCAAAAATGTTTTAGGATGGGTAAGATATTTCTGAAACGGCTCGATGATAAAAGAAAACACCCACTATATTATGGACGGCAAAAAGGAAGGAAAAAGCCATCACTCTGTGATGGACGAAGAAAGAGAATGTTATATGCTGGAGCGGAAAAAACCCTTAACAATTGTCAATGGCTGTTAATATACCATCGTTCTCCTTCCTTCGAAGTGAAGTTTTCAAGATATACTAGTTCACTTCAGGAACGCAAAATGAGACGGGAGTGTTAGACTCGCGACTTGGTAGACAAGAATCGATGATGCTCGTCCTAATCATAATCCATATATATATTTAATGCAAATGAAATAAATTAAATTGATCACATGCGCTTAATACAGGTTAAGTTACACTGCTCAATCAAATATAAAAAAAGTAATAAAGTTTAAATTCACTGCTTAACTTAAATTATTTCATGAATTAAAGAAAGAAAAATGGTTTTGTAACATGATCTCAAAATCTAGGAAAAAATGAATGTTACAGTGTTCCATCCTTGATTACTTTTAAAATAAAAATTTTTGTTACGGAGGTATAAAATAATCAGTGGCTTCACAAAACACACCCCAAATGAATTTTCAACAAAGTTTTTTTCCAATCTTTACTGAAAACTGATTATATATATATATATATATATATATATATATATATATATATATATATATATATATATATACCAGATAAATTATTAAAGGTACTGTACTCGTGATAATTCTCGTTCAATCTGCACCCTGTGGAGAATATTTCAGAATTTTTTCAAAACTTTTTGATCAGTATTTTTCGAGATAAGGGGGGGCAGCGATTTCTCCCAATTTTTAAAAAATAATACAAAGAAAAGTAAGTGCAAGTATGACATTATATATATTTTTGAACTCGGGTTTTTACAAGCTTTCATTTGACATCCCACTCGATGACCTGGTAATTTTTTTTTTCACTTCTGATTTCACCCCCCCCCAAAACCCTTCCCTTAAGTCAAAATTTAACTTTCAAAACTACACGGCCCTGATGAGGTTATCAATTCTCATATGAGTGCCAAATTTCAACTTTCTACCATATGTCAAATACTTTTGGAGAAAATAGGGTGTGACAGACGGACAGACACCGAAGTGATCTTATAAATGTTTTGTACGGAACACTAAAAATATATTATGTAATAAATAACAACGAACCACTTGCAAATAAATATAAAAGCACCGTTAAAAAGTGCGTAATTCGGTGATAAAACATTAAGATAAAACAATAATATTAATCAATTATTATTTAAAAGGAAAAATAAAGCATAGTGTAGAGACTTAAATGAAAAAAAAAAAAATATATTTTTTCAGTCCAAACTTAAAAATATATAAGGTTGGTGCATTTAATATATTTCGTGGCGTTGCAATATTAAAACGACAATCATTAAATTAAGCCCACCTATAATAGAAGATAGTTAGTTGTATTAAGTTGACTATTTAATATGTATTGTTTCATAGTTATGAATACTGATATGTAACTGCAGCGAAATTAGAATATTCCTTAATCATATTATTCGTAGTACATACTTTTGTGAAAAAAAAAACCTTATAGAACTCCTTTGACATACTTTCAGTGCATGTCGCCATGCCGTAGTCGTTATCTATATAATCAGACTAATCTAAGCGATTATCAATTTGAATTTGTAATAGTTTTATGAATTAAGATAAACTTATCGCTCTACCATAATCAGTGATGTCTTCAGCATCAAAACCACCTTTATCAAGCGAAAATGTCAACGCAACACCTGAACTGAACCTACACAAACTTAAACATCCACTCCAAATATGAAAGTATACGGTGTTAACCAGAGCCCTTATTGATACTTAAAATGTTCGTATGGTCTGCATAAGACATAACAACTAGAAGGGCAATATGAAGGTCATTTAAAAACATTATAAGTAGCACTGTCTTTAAGATTAAACCCCAAGATACTCATATCTCAAAAATTTCAGAAACAACCGAGGAGGTGCCAACACCGAGGGAGCCTATTATCATCGTCCCCAAGAGAAGAGCGAAATCACTCTAATGCGATGCTACAGATACCATATCTGACATTCTGTAAAGCAGACTATTGTGATTTTTACAGTAGAAAGCCTTACTTAAATCAATAAAAAGATGTGTAAAATATTGGTTATCGATATAGGAAGCAAGGATGCATGAAAGAAAAGCGAGCAGTATTCAAATTTTTGCGTCTAGAATTTGCCATATCAGATTTTTCTTCCACCTACTTCCCTTGCTAAAAGAAACTATTGTATTCGTCAAAAAATTATCCTTTGAGATTTTTGAATATCTTCACGTATTATGCAAAAACATGTTAAACAATTTTTTGATAAGGAAATTTAGTGTCTGTAGTACTGAATTTAATGCAATTAATCCTAAACATAATTTTGAAATTATCAATGCAATTAAGAACATCAAATTCAGTGATTGGAGAAGTAGAATGTGACTACTTGACGATGCTGATATTACTGTCGATATATTAGTGTAAAATTTTTTGCAAAATTGTTAGCAGTTGAAAAGAAAAAATATAACTAAATTTATTTGTCGTTTAGCAAGTATGACAAGGTACTTTTTGCTTTTTTTTTAATTTAACCGGTTATAGTACTCACTTAAAATTTGTTAAGTATACCTTAAAGAGTTCTCAAAAGCTAATTTGAGAAATCACACTCTAAATTCTTAGTATGGCTCAGAGAAAATGTTTGGAAATATCTATTTGTATTTTATGTGCTTAAAATATAGATGTCACTATATATCTTGCATCAAGAGAAATTTTATTGAAAAAAGAACTGTAAACAAGATCGTAAAGGTAAAGTATCTTAAAGGAAAGGAAAATTAAAATATGAAAAATTTCTTGAAGCCTCTGTTAATAAAATTTTGTATGAAAGATATTTCTAATTAATTATAATTAATTTATTGAAAACTACTCGTTAGAAAAATGTACCAACTTAGAAAACACCCTAGCATAATTCTCAGGTATCTTTATCACTCTAAACATATGTTACTATAAGTATTTTACTGCTACTACCCCTTTTTATTTTATTTCGTTCTGAAAAATTTTATTGGAATACAACACGCAATGTGCATGTTGATTTACACAAGGTTACCTTTTACTCTCTTCGGTTTTAAAAAACTATAAAATAATTTTATAATAATTTTTTTATGAGTTTATTTCATAATAAAAGTAAAATAAAACCTAAACGTAATTTTGTTATTACAATTGATTGGTAATCTTTTCTAGTAAGTTGTGCGATCTCGTGATACTGGTTTGTCTAATCTCTAATGTCATTTTTGGGCCATTAGCTAGCCTACAGCTATCACTATTATACCTATATTATATTGATTTAAAAGTGTGTTTACATACTGGATCTTAAAATATGTACATATCAGGGACCTAATTAACTTATCCTAGGTAAAGATTTTGTATAAACGTATTGAGAGAACTTAAGATATTTCAACTTAAGATATTTCTTGGACACAAAACTTATTTTAAACTTAAAATTAATTACGGTTAACTTAAGCTAATCCTGGGGTAGGGAGACCGTGGGTCTTGGAAGTCGCCGTCGCGGCGTGGGGGGAGGGGAGGCGGTAAGCGTTCTTGATTATGGGGTTGTGGTGGTGTGTGGTTTTGTCCAGGCATTTGAGCTGGACGTTGCTCATTAATTCCAGAATTGTCGGCATCTGGAGTTCTCTGTAAAGCTTTGTTCCATACGACCCATAGGGCTTTGGCGATGATGGGGAGGACCTTGTTTTGGACGGTCTGGAAGGTGGATCTAAGTGACATTTGCCACCACGCTGGGCTGGAGTAGGTCAATTCAGCTCTGATGATCAACTTGTAACTTGTCAACTTGTTACAAGTGGACAATTTACTAGTATTAGGACCTGGTCCTTCGGAGTCTAGTGCCTTGGAGGGTGAGACTTACTGGCATGGTGCTGCAAGACTTGGTGAACATGATGGCTTGGTTCTTCGTTGGGTTGATCCGAATGCTCCAATATATGAATCATAGGATTAGCTTGTTGAGGTGGCGTTGGAGGCGGCTGATGAGGATCCTGGTCGACTTGGTGGTAGCGGTAATGGCGCTGTCATCGGCGTACATGAGGATGGAGATGTGGTCTGACTTAGGAATATCGTTGAATAAATAGGGGGCGGGAACGGAGCCTTGGGGGACTTCGGCTCGAATGGGCTTGACTTCGGAGCTGGTCTGGTCGACTCGACTCGACAAACGTGGAATGTACGGTCCGAGCGGAAGGAGAAGTTCAATAAACTGAATGCCCTGTATATTGACTAATAATAAATAAATATTTATATTTTTGTTAACGGACCGAAAAATTCTATTTATCTGTAGATGGTGCCATTTTAAAAGATCCTAGTTTGCTTTGTAACTTGTCAAATTTAACAAGTGACAAATTTTTTTATCATATTTAGCTTACTCATAAAAAATAAGTTTTGTAGGGAAAGAATTTTTCGATACGCCAAATAAGAATTAGTATATCGGGTAAGTCACACAAAATTTAAAATTCGGTTCAATAACTCATATGCCCTGATATCGGTAATGACTGAAAATAAATATCGGGAGTTATATGTTATTCTAAACGGACTGAAAAATGCTATGTAAGGGTGTGCTCATATGTAGAGAGTGTCATTTAAAAAAAAACCCTAGTTAGGTTTGAAATATGTCAAAATTGACAAGGGACAAATTTTTCGTTATAATATTTGGCTTCCTCATAAAAAATTAAATTTAATGTGAAAGAAATTTTTCAATGCGTCAAATAGGAAATAGTACATCGTGTGAGTCACTTAAAAATTAAAATTCGATTCAACAACCTGAATGCTCTGTATATTCGAATTGATAACGACAAAATAAATATCAAGTTTTAAATTTTTTTCTAAATGGACTGAAAAATGCTCTCTTATGTAGAGGGGCCATTTAAAAAAAAAATTTAGTTTGCTTTGTAAATTGTCAAATTTGACAAGTGACAAGTGGTGTGTTATTATACTTGGTTTCCTTATAAAACACTAAGTTTGTTGGTAAAAGAATTTTTTTTATACCCCAGATAGGATCGGGGATATGAATCGGTAATGACTGAAAATAAATATTAAGTGTGATACATTTTTGGAAACGGACTGAAAAATGCTATTTGGCTTCCTCATAAAAAAACTATGTTTAGTGCTGGCAGAATTTTCTTGTTATGTAGAATAGAAAAATAGTAAATTAGATCAGGCACTTAAAAAATGTCCAAATGTGTCTTCTGAATAGAATCCAACAAATGCAATGTATGTTTGGGAGCAGAGCCCCAAACATGGGAACAGTTCTCTTTACTATGCTTGAAACATGTTCATGCCAAGACATATTTCTTCCTAAATTAACCCACACCAAATTGAGTGATAATGAAGTGGTGAGGAATGAAGTGCCCTGATACAACTATGTCGGGTTCAATAAGGTTTACCTTTTTTAGGTGCCGCTTGAATTTTTATAGGGTTAAATTTTACTTAGTTAGTATCACCCCAAGGTAGAATTTCCTCCTGGTGATTGTTAAGTTGAACGACTTAGCGTCTGTCCTCTGCAAAGCTGTAGATTGGATTCCTGGTCCTTTCCAGCAGATCGTTAATATAAATAAGAAAAAGAGTAGGAGATCGTATGGAGCCTTGTGGCACACCGGGGCAGATAGTAAAGGTGCTAGTTAGAAAGAAATCCGTCGACTACTACTCGTAAAGAACGTTCTCTTAGGAAATACGAGGACCATAAACAGAATTTTTCAGACATACCATAAGTCAACAATCCATCGTGCCAAACACGGTCGGATGCCTTGGATATATCAAGGGCAATCGCTCGAGATTCTCCAAAGTCTTCAATTGCGTTATATATATATATACAGTCCTTGGCCAAATTATTAGACGCACTGCAAGATTTCATGGAAAATATTAATTACCGAGTGATATTGTACCGTTTTATTATTTTAAATTGATTTGTTTTTTATTTTTATATTATCCAATCAATTACCTATTTATTTGACATAAATAAAACAGCATTAATTTAGAAAAGCATAAGTTTATTAAGTTTTAAAGAAAAGTGAAATTAATGTTAGTAAAAGTCAATATTTAGTTGAGCAACCTTTAGCCGCTATCAAAGCTTTAATTCTGCGCGGCATGCTATCAATGCAAGATTGTACTGTCTCCTGCATTTGAGGATGATGATTCCACACATGAATAATCTTTTCTAGGAGCTGGGTTTTGTTGGTAATCACATCTTTAGCCACTTCTCTTTTCATCAGCTCCCACACATTTTCAATGGGGCCATCAGGGCTATTACCCGGCCAATCCAACAGAGGGATATTTTTTTCTGCCAAAAAAGCTTTAACAGACCGAGCAGTGTGGCAGGGAGCTCCATCTTGCATGAAAGTGAATGGTTCCCC
The DNA here is from genome assembly GCA_019049505.1 of Pachyrhynchus sulphureomaculatus. NCBI lineage: Eukaryota > Metazoa > Arthropoda > Insecta > Coleoptera > Curculionidae > Pachyrhynchus > Pachyrhynchus sulphureomaculatus. The sequence continues at coordinate 75,833,479 of CM032448.1, read as the reverse complement.
ATTTGGAAACCATTCTCTGAGCTGCGGAATCAACCGATTTTGTAATACTTCTTTGTACTGATCTTGCCTCATTATTCTTTTGACAACGTACAGACGTCTAGTGCCCTTGCCGCTGATGACTGACCAAATCATCACTTTGGTGGGATGTTTAACCGTCGGGACGACACAATCAGAATGAAACTTTTCTCCATGACGACGACGCACATACTGAGCTTTATTCTGCAAAATTTCGAATGTGCTTTCGTCACTGAAGCAGACCTGTCAAAAATAGGAAAAATATATAAACTTCCATGTTTATTTGCTTTATTTAACTGAAAATGATAATAATGTATCAATTATTGATTAAATTGCTGTATCTTACCGATCTCCAGAAGCCCACATCTTTGTCTTGCCATTGTTTGGCCCACTTCAGGCGCTTTGCTTTCATTGCAGCTGTTAACTTGGGCTTCCTGGCCGGGCTACAGGCCTTAAAATCTAATTCTTTCAATTTTTTTCGAACAGTGCGCTCAGAAGCATTTACGCTAGCATCCTGGAGTTGTGATTTTATTACCTTTGTGGTAGCAAATCTGTTTTCTACACAAATTTTCTTCAAACATCTCTCTGACCGTGGAGTGAAAATTGGTTTTCCACCGCATCTTTTCTTTCTTTTCGGGCTTAATTCCTTCCCTGACTCAATTTTCTTTTTTATGCGTCGTACACTAGCTTCAGAAACCTCCAATCTTCGTGATATTTCTCGGTTTGTAAACGTTTTCGCAATCACAAGGGCCTTCACTTCAGCTTTTTTACGTGGTGAAAGATCGCCTTTTCTACCCATAATGAAAATAGTCCAATTACTTTTTTAAAACACTGCATACAAAATAAACTAATAACTGAGTAGTATAAAACTGTTAAACAAACAATCACAGTCCATAAAGCCACAGAAACACGTCCGTACCTGACTCGATTCCGATCGCTACTGATACAGGTTTGTACTTATTTACGTTCATGTATCACTTTGTCAACACAGTGTTGCCATATGTTAAAAAATAAATACAAATATGTAGTCTACAACAATTCTTTTAAATAAAAATCAATAATATTGTAGTTTAAATATACCATTATTGCATAAAAACTCTTAAGAAACATAAAATTACTAAAAAAATACAGTGCGTCTAATAATTTGGCCAGGGACTGTATATATATATATATATATATATATATATATATATATATATATATATATATATAAAGAGAATTCACAATATTGTGAGGGTAGCGGTCAAAAGATTTTTGGCCAAATAAAACTCTTAGTTAATAGTCTAGCTTTCGGAATATATTTCTTCCTTCATCAGGACACTTTAACATGAGCTATCTTCTAGGATAAGCATTGTTTAATCAAAAACAACTTGTAAAAACAATTTTATACTAAAAAAACTAAAAGACTACAAATTAAAACTTGTTAAAAGATTACATTGTCTTAATCATTACTAGTGAAACATGTGGTTTCAGGAAACCGAAAAAATTGTTTTTACAAGTTGTTTTTGATTGAACAATGCTTATCCTAGAAGATAGCTCATGTTAAAGTGTCCTGATGAAGGAAGAAATATATTCCTATTCCGAAAGCTAGACTATTAACTAAGAGTTTTATTTGGCCAAAAATCTTTTGACAGCTACCCTCACAATATTGTGAATTTTCTTTTTCACGAGTCGGTCACGACTATATATATATATATATATATATATATATATATATATATATATATATATATATATATATACATATATATATATATATATATATATATATATATATATATATATATATATATATATATGTATATTATTGTCATTTGACATTTAAAATAAAAAAAAGACAAAAAACTATTAATAAATCCTCTAGGTTTATTTTTAAGGTAACAATTGCTCAAAATGTATACCTTGAACAGCGAAGCAATGACCCAATCTGTCATAAACAGCCTGAACAGAGTTTTTGCAGAAAATCCGGGGTGATCTATACTACTTTATATTGAATTCTTTGTTGTAAATCTTCGGTAAACTTTGGTTTTCAAATGACTCCATAAAAAAAAATCGAGTAGCGTAAGGTCGGGACTCCTTGCAGGCCATTCTACAGCACTTCTTCTGCCTATCCATCGATTAGGAAAAATCGCATCCAAATAGCTACGAACATTGATTTCATAGTGAGGTGCTCCGTCCATGTTGATACCACAGATTCCTGTTAGGGGTATCCAAATTACTTTCATCGGGAAAAAGACGTGCAAAAAATTGGAATAACTTGCTCTTGGAGTAACTGTAAATATCTCTGTCCTATAAGATTTCCATCGATAAAAAAGAGACCAATGATAGGACATCCACAAATCCTTGCCAACACGTTTATCTTTTGTGGTCTTTGAGAATGACTGTCGGTTATCCAGTGGGGATTCTCAGTAGACTAGTACCGGCAGTTTTGCGTATTAACTCTTCCGTTAAGACAAAATGTGGCCTCGTCCTTAAAAACAATATTATGAATTAGGTTAGGATCATTATTGATTCATTTCATCATGACCTTGCAAAATTCAACGCGTCTGTTGTAGTCATCTTCAGATAATTCTTGCAATAGAATGGGTTTGTATGGATGCAATTTTTCTTCATTCAGTATACGACTTAAGGTACCTTTATTTATGTTGTGATCTAGTCAAAGCTGGCGAGTGGCTGTATGAGGATTTTCTGTAATTTCCAATAAAATATCTTTTTTTATCATCGCTTGTTTTAACTTTTGGAGGTCCAGATTTAGAACGATCCTTAACTTGACCTGATTGTCTAAATCGTTTTAATGTTTTGCTAACTACGGATTGGGTAATAGGTTCTCGATTCGAATATTCTTGGATGCGATTTTTCTTAAACGATGGATAGGCAGAAGAGGTACCGTAGAATGGCCTATAAGGAGTCCCGACCGTACGGCAATCGATTTTTTTTATGCGGTCATTTGAAAACCAAAGTTTACCGAAGTCGACCTGAAATTGTAGAAGATTTACAACAAAGAATTCAATATGAAGTAGCACAGATCACCCCGAATTCACTGCAAAACTCTGCTCAGGATGTTTGTGACAGATTAAGTCATTGCCTCGCTGTTAACGGTAGACATTCTGAGCAATTGTTACCTTCACAATAATTCCAAACCAGTTCAATTTAAACATATGGTATGTTAGACAAATAATATCTAGAATTTTTAGTGGGACTCAAAAATAAAATAATATACAGGGCTTTCCAAAAAAAAAAATCAAGATGGCGTAATTTTTTCGAACTGACAGTTCAAAGCATTTTATTGTCAACGTCAGCATGTGCGTCGTATAACACCCTATAACTTTTATTTAAACATTTTTTGAAACACTGATTAGTAAATGTTGTGGAATCATTATTCCATACGTATATATATATATATATATATATATATATATATATATATATATATATATATATATATATATATATATATATATATATATAAGTTTAAGAAAGACCAATTCATCTCAGGACTACGTGTTTGCAAGGAAAACACTTGTATCGATTTTTTGTCTTAAGATTTTTTAAATATTGCTAAAAACAATTAAGTTGTAATTATTTACGAAAAGGCCAATTTTTTTTTTATGTATAACTAGCTGTGCCCGCGGGTCGGCTCGCGCCGACGCTGGCGGCAAACTTTTTTCAAATTTGAATCACAATTATCGTCATGGCTTATTCTTTATTTTACCTAACGTAACAAAATATATACTAAAACCTGGCCTGAGAACATAAGTATGAATTAAAAAAAAAAAACACTTAAATCGGATAAGTGGTTCTTAAGTGATAAGCACACTAACGGACAGACAGACAGAGAGACGTTTCGTTGTATAATACATAGAGATATCATATTATTTAAGATTTACACACTAAATGGACACAAGTGTATTTCATGTATATTTATATACTACTGACATTCGATACATTTTAGTACCTCTACATTTTCACGCTAACTTGCACATGGTAATTAACCTTTTTAAAAGGGAGACAAACGATAAAAAGACAGGTGGTATATCGATATCTCCCTGTTTTGTGTAAATTACATCCGGATTATCATAACTTAATGTCTGAATTCTCTTTTTCTATTTATTTTATTTTATATATGTATATATATATATATATATATATATATATATATATATATATATATATATATATATATATATATTTAACGTATGCTCTAAATATAATGCGTACAAAATAATTGGCATATACACAACCACTTTTGTGAAAAGTTCAGTGCTTTCCTTAAAAGTCAGTAAAGCAATTTATCCAGGGGCGGACTAAGGCCTAGGCAACTTAGGCACGTGCCTAGGGCCCGTAATTATTGGGGCCCGAAAATTAGGTGTTTAATTTTCTAATTTTTATAATTAATTTTTATTTTTATTTAACAGAAAAAACGTGATATTCATAATTATTGCTGAAACGTATCCAAATTATGCCGAATCGTTGATTGATAAAGTCGACAAGTGTGGACGAGCGTTCCCGTGCTTATGCATCCACGCCCTCGAGTGTCGATGTGTGTAAATACGATCGAAAATACGATCGAGCCTCGCGCCTATCGAGCCTTTACTATGAACGTGTTTAAAAAGTCAAACGTAGCTATTTAAAACCAGTGTCTCCTGAACGTATTGCATCTTATGTGAGTTGTGATTGAAAATTGTGCAATTAAGACTTAAGTACCTAGACTTGATTGCAAATAGATTGTTTTGGATTCATAGTTAATCCTTTCTGGAATTCCTAAAATAAAAATGTAAGTTTTTATAAAAGTATTACATTATTTAATTAAAATAATATATAATATAAAATTCCACAAATTGTGATTTTGTTTGTGATTGTGATATTGAGTAAAAATAAATTTAATTGAAGATCATTTTCTTCTTTCTTTTTAGTACGTTGTCTTTAAAATGAGTTCCTATAAACATTTAAGTGGAAGTGAAAAAATAAAACGAAAAGCAGATCGAGATAAAGTGGCAAAACAAATGAAGAGATCGTTGGACAAATTTTTAACTGTAGATGGAGAACAGTTACAACAATCGTCATCATTTTCACAATTTTCACCTGCTCAAACTCCAGAAACATCATTTGTGTCTGAAACTATTCTGCAAAAAGACCAGCAGGAAAAACCAAGCAATTTCGTTTGTGAAGATGAAACAAAAGGAGAAAATATAAATTTAAAATCATCTCAAAGTAATGATGAAACTAAGAGTTTTGTAAACGATATTGCATTATGGCCAGAATACTTAACAGACGCCATGCGAGAGTATTATATAAAAAATCCACCAAAATCAATAAATGGATCTTTGGAATCATCTTCTATTCGATGCAACGAAGGGTCAAAACAAATCACAAGAAAATTAACTATTGCCTCCTTCTTCAGAACAATTAATAGCGGGGAAAAAGTTAAAAGAGATTGGTTGGCTTATACTGAAACCAACAACTTATTGTACTGTTACGTCTGTAAATTATTTTCCAAGCAAACAACGCTAATGACAAAAGGGACGAATGATTGGAAAAATGTACATAAAAAATTGTCAGAGCATGAAAACTCCAGTGACCACATTAACTCCATTTTAATTTTTATAACAAGATCTAAAATTACCGGACGCATTGACACTGAACTGGAAAAACAAAATTATAAATGAAAAAGAAATATTGGAGGGAAGTACTTAAAACGTGTGGTAGCGACAATCAAATTTATTTCTTCATACTCTTTAGCGTTTCGTGGTAAAAATGAAGTGTTTTTTAGTGAAAATAATGGTAATTATATAGGTCCTTTGGAATATTTATCCGAGTTCGATCCATTTTTTGCGGGAACACATGAAAAAATATGCAAACTGCGGCACCGGTACTATAAACTATTTGTCGTCTACAATATGTGATGAATTTATTTCTATTATATCGAAAGATTTACAACTCACAATAGTGAACGAAATAAAGGAAGCCAAATTTTACTCTCTAATTATTGATTCAACACCCTGATATATCTCACGTAGATCAGCTGACCGTCATTATTCGCTGTGTTCTTCCAAGTGGTATAAAAGAAAGATTTTTGGGGATTTCTACCTATATTTTCTCATACTGGTGAAAACTTGGAGAAAGTTATTTTAGAATTTTTAAATAATATAGATTTAGACATCACTAACTGTCGGGGACAGAGTTATGATAATGCGTTTAATATGTCAGGTAAATATAAGGGACTCCAATGCAGAATAAAACAACATATTTTTTCTGCCCACTTTATGCCATGCGCAAATCATTCATTAAATTTAATTGGAAACGCTGCTGCCGAAAGTTGCTTGGAAATGACCACTTTTTTCAATAGCGTTCAGGAATTGTACGTATTTTTTTCAAGTTCTACACATAGGTGGAATGCATTACAAAAATTTTGTAAGAGCAAACACTTGAGTATTAAACCTATTTGTGACACCAGGTGGTCTGCTCGTTCCGATGCTGTGAAATCCTTAAAGGAAAATTATGAAGAAATTAAACATTGTTTACGTCATTTTTCCTCAAACAAAGATGAAAAACCATTAACAAGGTCCGAAGCTTCAAACAAGACTCTTCAACAAAAAGACGAATCCCTAAATACAGCAGTTTTAATATATGATTCATTGATAGATTTCATACAAACTGTTAGAGATGATTTTGACAATTTAGAAAAAGAAGATATTGCATATACTAATGATAAAAAACGGCAGAAAATACGAAAACTATTTCATGATGAAATTCCAGAACATGAAATAAGATTCAGTGGCAAAGAACATTTTAAAGTTAATATTTTTTTTTTGTTGTATGCGATTCTTTAATTAGCAACATTAAAAAAAGATCTGAGGGATATAAAACTATTAACAATAAATTCAAAACAATTTTTCATGATAGTGATGTTAGTGACTCTTCAATAGAGGAATTAAAATGTTATGAACAAGATTTAAACCTAGCAGAACTGAAAAATGAAGTATTACAATTTAAGACTTTTATAAGTAAAGAAAATATTATTTCGCCTGTATCCATGTGGTCATTTATTCAGGAAAATAATATTATTGCAACATTCCCTAATTTAAACATAATTCTGAGAATTTATTTAACCCTTCCAATAAGCAATGCAAGCGGTGAAAGATCATTCTCAGTAATGGCCAGAATAAAAAAATTTTTAAGATCCACATTAGGCCAACAAAAATTAAATAGTTTATCTTACTTTATATAGAAAAAGAGTTATTAAATAACTCTATTACTTATGACAAACTAATTGACGAGTTTGCAGAATTAAAAGTGAGAAAAAAGGCAATATAACTAATCAATCTGGGTATATTTGTTTAAGTATTATTGTTTGTTTTAATAAATTATGTTTATGTTTGTTTGTTTTAATAAATTATGTTTATGTTTGTTTTAATAAATTATGTTTATTTAATTTTTGTACATGTATATTATTTTTTTCCTTTTTTTCTTGGAATCCGATAATTAAATAGAACTACATACTATATGCTTTAAAACCAAACTACCAAACGCAAAGTATGTGTCATGACTGAAAAATAGGCCCGGAATTACAATGTTGCCTAGGGCCCGCTTTAGCCTTAGTCCGCCACTGAATTTATCCAACACTTTCCTTGCAAATATGTAGTTCTAAAATAATCACCGAATTTGGCTTTCCCAGTTGATATTTCTAAGAGAAGTACATTGTGGTAAGATATTATTTCAGAAAAATCAGTAGAGTGGGAAAGAGTTTCAGAGATATTTATAGCTGAAACCTTCCATTTCTCGTTATTTACTATTTCTATCAAAACTGAAAATAAAAAAAACCGGTCAAGTGCAAGGTGAACTTGCACAATTAGTGTTCCGTACGATTGTTTTTAAAATAGAAAATTTTGTTAGGGTGGTATAAAATGATCAGTGACTTCACAAAACACACCCCAAATGAGTTTTCAATAAAGTTTGTTTCCAATCTTTACTGAAAATTGGTGACCTTGAAATTTTGGTTTTTTTCTATACTAGATAAATTATTAAAGGTAATGATAATTTTCGTTCAATCTATACCCCGTGGAGAATATTCCAGGAATTTTTCAAAATTTTTTGATCAGTACTTTTCGAGATAAGGTAGGGGACAGCGATTTTTCACGATTTTTTAAAAGTAATACGAAGAAAAGTGTGCGCAAGTATTACATTATATATATATTTTTTACTCGTGTTTTCACAAGCTTTCATTTGACACCACACTCGATGACCTAGTAAAAAAATTTTTTTTCACTTCCGATTTCACCCCTCAAAACGAATCCCTTAAGTCAAAATTTATGTTAAGGTGATATAAAATGATTAGTGACTTCACAAAACACACCCAAAATAAGTTTTCAACAAAGTTTATGTCCAATCTTTACTGAAAATTGATGACCTTGAAATTTCTGTTTTTTTTTATATACCAGATAAATTATTACAGGTAATGCACTCGTGATAATTTTCGTTCAATCTACACCCCGTGGAGAATATTCCAGAATTTTTTCAAAATTTTTTGATAAGTACTTTCTGAGATAAGGCGGGCGGACAGCGATAATGCAAAGAAAAGTTCGTGCAAGTATTACATTATATATATATTTTTTTACTCATGTTTTCACAAGCTTTCGTTTGACACCACACTCGATTACCTAGTAAAAAAATTTTATTTTTACTTCCGATTTCACCCCCAAAACTAACCCCTTAAGTCAAAATTTAATTTTCAAAACTACATGGCTCTGATGAGACCATCAATTCCTATATTACTACCAAATTTCAACTTTCTATGACAAATAGTTTCGGAGAAAATCGGGTGTAACAGACGGACAGACAGACTGACAGACACCGAAGTGATCTTATAAGTGTTCCGTACGGAACACTAAAAACAAAGTAGAGCGGTCGAAGTACTTCAGAGATATTTTACACCTGAAACCTTCTATTTCTCATTACTTACTATCTCTGTTAAAAAGTAAAAACCGGAAAAAAGTTGAGCGGAGGAAGAGTTTCAGAGATATTTACACCTTTTATTTCTCGTTACTTACTTTATCTGCTAAAATTGAAAATGAGGAAAAAAGTAGAGTGGAGAAAGAATTTCGGAGATATTTACACCTGAAACCTTCTATTTGTCATTACTTACTATTTCTGTTAAAATTGAAAATAGGAAGGAAAAGTAGAGCAGAGGAAGAGTTTTAAATATAATTTACGCGTAAAACTTTCTATTTCTTGTTACTTACTGTTTCTGTTAAAATTGAAAATAGGAAGAAAAGTAGAGTGGAGAGAGAGTTTCAGAGATATTTACAGCTGAAACCTCTTTACTTACTATGCATGTTAAAATTGAAAATAGGGAGAAAAAGTAGAGCGGAGGAAGAGTTTTAAAGATATTTACACCTGAAACCTTCTATTTCTTCTTTTTTACTCTTTCTGTTAAAAAAACTGAAAATAGGAAAAAAAAGTAGAGCGGAGGAAGAGTTTCAAAGATATTTACATCTGAAAGGTTCTATTTCTCATTACTTACTGTTTTTGTTAAAATTAAAAATAAGAAAAGTTGGGCAAAGCAAGAGGTTCAGAGATATTTACAGCTGAATCCTTTCGTTTCCGTTTACTTACTAATTCCGTTAAAATTAAAATAGGAAAAATAAGTAGAGCAGAAGAAAAGTTTCAGCGATATCGTCAGCTTACATCTTATATTTTTCTTTAATAACCATTTCTGTTAGAATTGAAACTAGTAAAAAAGAACATACTTTTCACATTTCCTTACCCTGAAAAGAACATATAACACAATAGGTATGAAGGAATTCCTCTAATCTGTTCCCTATATGTTTGGTCATATATAAGTTTAGAATAATGAAAAAAAAGCATAGTTTTCACATTCCTCGACTCCAAGAAACCCTGGTAAGGATGAATATTATACTTATATTTAATAAGTGAATTTAAATTTGTATTTAATAATTTATACATAACGATGTATAACCAGGTATTAAAACTGATAAATATAAGAGGCAACACCCTCTTGGTATTCAAAGCTATTTGTACTGCACAATATTAGATGGTAACATAGTTTTCTTGTGGGATTCTATGGTCGTACAATAAAGTATTCTTTGCATATCAGGATGACGTACTAAAGGTCGGACGGGTTTGCAATTTAGTCAACTGTTTTCTGTTTAGTGTCCTTTAATGAATGATGTACTTAATCCTACCTTGGGTATAAAATATCTACGTTGGTATAGTAAATCCCAAGATATAAGATCCGGTCTTTTTGCTTTTTCAATGGGGCAATAAACGACCCTATTAATGTTTTGTGCATAGTTGCCAGGTATTACGATGAACGTATTTTTATTTTACCTGCTTTGTATACCGCCCTCCCTTGCACATGCAATCATATTGGATCTATTTTTACCTATATATTTACTACCTGGCAACCCGGTTTGGAGCCCTTTAAGTATTTGATAATATAGGCCTAATGACCACAGGTCTCCATTAAGATTCGAAAGGTACTTTTTGTTATTTTTATTTTTAGTTTTACTTACAGCTTACAACGTAACGGTTCTATTTTAATTATGTGGCTTCCGTGGGAAAATTGCAATAGTGGTTATCGCATGAGAAAACATTTATCACTTGACGCTAAACAAATAGTGAAAAGTGTTTATGACAGTTTGGTAAAAAGAAATTTGAATAAACGAAGTGCTTTGCAAGAAACTAGTGAACTAACAAAAACCCCAATTTCTACGATTAAGGATATTGTAGGAAAACCACCACTCAGGAACAGGAAAAAACGGAAAGATTTTCAAATGCATCATGTAGACGATTGTGAAAAAGACGTCATTAGGAGAAAAAGATATTTTATGTATGAAGAGCAGTTGGGGCCGACACTAGACAAAAGAAAAGTAAGACTGCTGCAGGACGGGACCAATATACATTGTGGCCGATCAACCCTTCACAGAATTCTCTTAAGAATGGGATTCACGTTCCGAAAAATCAACAAAAGGCAAGTAGTGATGGAGCCACAAAGATTACGAATCTTGCGACATACTTATTTATAAGAAATTAAAAGCTATCAATCAGAGAATTGGCCAATAATTTACCTTGACGAAACATGGTTCGATACTCATGACACTGTGCAAAAAGGGTGGGTTGACAGCAGTACAAAATGTCAGACTAACGCACCTTCAAATAAAGGTGAACGAATAACCATTTTGTATGGTGGGTTTGAAATTGTCCACTATTATCTGCAAAAAACATAAGATTCGAGTTTGGACTTTCACGAACACACGAATTTTTTGAAAATTGGTTTCAAAATTCCCTTTTGCCAAATGCTCCCGAACAGAGTGTTATAGTTATGGACAATGCAAGTTACCATAGTCGCCTACTAAATAAGGTTCCTAATGCAGCCAACACCGAATCGGAAATACAGGAATATATGTTAGAAAATGACATTTATTTTGACTTTAGTTATAAAAAAAAAAACCGGTCAAGTGCAAGTTGAACTTGCACAATTAGTGTTCCGTACGTTGATTGTTTTTGAAATAAAAAGTTTTGTTAGGGTGGTATAAAATGATCAGTGACTTCACAAAACACACTCCAAGTGAGTTTTCAACAAAGTTTGTTTCCAATCTTTACTGAAAACTGGTGACCTTGAAATATTGGTTTTTTTCTATACCAGATAAATTATTAAAGGTAATGATAATTTTCGTTCAATTTATACCCGTGGAGAATATTTCAGGATTTTTTCAAAATTTTTTGATCAGTACTTTTCGAGATAAGGTAGGGGACAGCGATTTTTCACGATTTTTTAAAAGTAATACGAAGAAAAGTGTGCGCAAGTATTACATTACATATATATTTTTTACTCGTGTTTTCACAAGCTTTCATTTGACACCACACTCGATGACCTAGTAAAAAATTTTTTTTTTCCACTTCCGATTTCACCCCCTCAAAACGAATCCCTTAAGTCAAAATTTATGTTACGGTGATATAAAATGATCAGTGACTTCACAAAACACACCCCAAATAAGTTTTCAACAAAGTTTATTCCAATCTTTACTGAAAATTGATGACCTTGAAATTTCTGTTTTTTTTATATAACAGATAAATAATTACAGGTAATGCACTCGTGATAATTTTCGTTCAATCTACACCCCGTGGAGAATATTCCAGAATTTTTTCAAAATTTTTTGATAAGGACTTTCCTAGATAAGGCGGGTGGACAGCGATTTTTCGCGATTTTTTAAAAATAATACAAAGAAAAGTGAGCGCAAGTATTACATTATATATATATTTTTTACTCGTATTTTCACAAGCTTTCATTTGGCACCACACTCCTAGTACAAAACCTAGTACAAAATTTTTTTTTTTCATTTCCGATTTCACCCCCCCAAAACTAACCCCTTAAGTCAAAATTTAATTTTCAAAACTACATGGCTCTGATGAGGCCATCAATTCCTATATTGCTACCAAATTTCAACTTTCTACGACAAGTAGTTTCGGAGAAAATCGGGTGTGACAGACGGACAGACGGACAGACGGACAGACAGACGGACAGACACCGAAGTGATCTTATAAGTGTTCCGTACGGAACACTAAAAAGTGATCTTTTGGAAGTTTTGAAAGACTATAAATTGAAAAAATGTTTGTGATAGTATGGCTGAGAAAAATGGGACATAGTGTTTTGCGGCTTCCTCCGTATTATTGCGTGTTTAATCTAAATGAACATATTTGGCATCAAAATGTTTCTCCTGCTTTAAGCGTGTCAGTGGTTGCATTAGTAAAAAAGTTATAAATGATATACCTTGTGAAAGCTGGAAGAATTCCATTCAGCACGTTGTTAAAGTTGAAGATTCATATATTTATGTAAATAATATAAAACCACTGATAATAACCTCAGCTGATGACAGTGATAGTGAAACTGAATTAGGCTCAAGTTAAAATATATTTTTATTTATACAATATGTCCCCTCTTGTATATCCCATTCATTCAAACTGTATATTTTTACTTCTTATCCATTTGTTTTTACATGCTTCTATAAATAAACACTTATAATTTTATTTATTTGCATTAATGAATAAAATTCGTAAGTCCATCTCTGCCAGTTTTCATAAACAAAAGGTCAGAATTTTTATATTGCCCACTTAAAACGGCAAAAATTAGAATCTTATATTTTCGGACAGGCTATACCCAATCTATTTGGTTGTTCTGATTTTGTATTTTGGAAATACATGTTACTATTTCGGTTATTGTTACTTTCTAATTTCGGTACACCCTGTATGTATAAAAAAACTGTATGTCTTATTGTGCAAATTGATTTATTATTATCACAATATTATTTACAAGCACTTACACATAATTTATATTCAGTTATTTAATTAATAATAAATAAAATAAATAAAAACTTAATTAGGAACGCTGCCAACGATATTGTTTTAAATATTTAATAGCTAATAGTAAACAATGAAAGTAATATATTAATTACACAATAATTAACTAATTAATTAATTGGAATGTCTTTAACACAGATTCAGTTTTAATAATATACAGTAAGCGTAAAAATTCTTGGCGTCAGTAAAAAAAAATATTTTCTTCGGGTTTGTAGGTTTTACCCATACATCTGACACCTTTATATTAAATATAGGTAGAAATATGCATATCAAAAAAATCACCTCATTTATTATGCGATTTGTAAAATCCACTCTCAACTAACTATACCATGCCCCAGGGCCAGTTTTGTTGCCATCTCATATCGTATAAAATTTTAATACTTTATTTTGATTCGTCAGGAAAAAATCTTATCATGTGCTCTTGGCTGGTTCGGGACCTGGATTCATTCCCTCTTTAGCTGATACTGGTAAACCTGTATCGAAGGTATTCACCCCGTATTCCCGGATTTTATACATGTTAAGATTTTGTATATTTGTGCTGTTATGATATATGGTTACTAATTAGTTAGAGATATTTTGTCAGGCAGCGAATATTTATGATCATTCTTGTTTAGATTATGTCCTCAGAAAAGTGAATTAAACCGATGCCTGTTTCGATTAGTATTGAAAATTACCTTTTGCAAGGCGACTATATTTTAACTGGTAAATCGACAAAAACGTACTTTCTTTATTGATTTGACGCTAAAATTTGTTCGTTTACATCCGCAACTATTTTTGAAAAAATGTTTGACACATCATAAAATGTCTCTAGTATCCTCATTCCTAGCTATTGTCTCCTATTCTATATTTTTGGTTAAAAAAACGGCTACAGTGATTAACCAACAGCGTTGGATCTGGCGCCGCACAATGGGGACAATATGTAATTTTGCTCCTAATTCATTTTCTGGTCACAATTTTCAAGAAATGTCAATATTTTTTTCTAAATCTTCGTTCTTGTTTTTTTTTATCGATCTGTCTGAGCTGGTTTTTAATTATTTACCACGATTTTTACTAGTTTACCTATATTCATATATATATATATATATATATATATATATATATATATATATATATATATATATATATATATATATACTACTGCATTCAAAAATAGCAAGACTTTTAAATTTAAATCGTCCGGGCATTTCCAAATCGGATAATTTTTTTTTCGTTAGGTTGGTAGGACCTTGACTGCCATCTGTGTCAAATTTTAAAACCATAGCGGCAATAGTTAATAAGATTCGCTTGCATTCGTTCAACGACAAAAGTGCGTTTTTTTGATTTTTAACATGAGTGAAAAAATTTAGCAAAGGAGTTGCATTAAATTTTGTTTTAAAAATGGTTGTTCGGCTTCCCAAACGTTCGAATTTGTCTCAAGAGGCCGGAATTATAGGCCGATAACTCTTGGTTTTTTCATCACGATAATGCGCCTTCTCACACAAACATTGGTTCTTCGCGACTTTTTTATCAAAAATTCAACTCATATCATTCTGCAATCGCCCTATTCGCCTGATTTAGCTCCGTCGGACTTCTGGCTATTCCCTAAACTCAAAAAACCGCGTCGAGGACATCGTTTTGAGTCGATTGAGGATATTAAAACCGAATCGAAGAAAGCTTTAAAGGTCATTCTAGAAATCGAATTCAACAACTGTTTCGAAGACTGTAAAAACTGTGGGCATAAATGCATTGTATCCAAAGGGGATTACTTTGAAGGGGACGATATAAATTTGGAAAAATAAATGACCCATTTGCGTTTTATTTCAAAAGTCTTACTATTTTTTGGTCACAGTAGTATACTACAATAGAGGTTTTCACGGATGGTGGAATGTAATACATTAAAATTCCTGGTTTCAATCCGTTCGTCTAATAATGAATTTGCACGACGTTTCGCCAAAATCTCATTTAGCATTTTCAAGTGCTCCTACCGCTGCTGCCACTCTATACTGCGATCTTGCTGCTGTCGCTCGAAGCTAATTCAACAAGAATTTTATGTATTATATATATATATATATATATATATATATATATATATATATATATATATCTGTATATATATATATATATATATATATATATATATATATATATATATATATTAGGGTGTTCCTTATTTCCCAAATTAATTGTACCCTTAGTCTTACACCCTAGATCGAAAGTTTTTGTGTTAGAACTAAGATTGCAATTATGAAGATTAAGATTTTTGATGATAAAACCCCCCCTAAGGCACCCAATTTCCCACTTAAAATGCATGGGATTTTCCCATTTTTCAAAAGAAAAAATTAAATACGGCACTTTTTTTTAATGTTACAGTAATAATTATATGGTTTATCTAATTTTTTACGGGAGTTTTGGATTTGTTGCGTAGAAATATCGGAACTTTTCCAAAATTTATTAACTTCCCTTATTACCTTAGGAATACTATCCTTGACAGTTTTTTTTTAAATCTTTGTAAAATGAAAGAGGTGCTTCAAAATTTGTTGCTCTGTAGGTAACTTGTGGCCAGATATTTCGGATAAAACACCACCTTTCAGTAGAAATAATTCTTGTCGTGATGAACTCATACTTAATATTCTAATGCACTGGTATCTAATATACAATAGTCATATATAATAATTTAATTATCATTGCTAATAATTATCACAAAATTAATTGTAAACAAAGACTTGCTATTTAGTATTTTAACTGTATGTTATATTTTTTTAGGTTATAAAAAATAACAGATATAAACAAGATCTTTTTCTTCAGGTTACTTATATACAAAAAAACTTATAATAAATGCAAAATCTACGCTTTTGCTGAATTGAAAATATTTATTATTCCAAGAAACCGCAAACAGAAGTCTAATAACAGTAGCAGTAACACAAGAATGCACTCTCCATTGTAGTCGTTATTTTAGTATGTAAGTTCTTCTAACTCTATTGCGAAGGCGTACGCATGAGCAAAAATTCAAAATCTCTTGTCACGACAATAATTTTATGTACTACACTGCAACATTCGATAGCAAAGAATAGAAAAGATACAATTAAAAAACTTGATTATCTACTTATCGATTTGATAGCCAAAGCTTGATTTATATCTAATTATCTTTGGCAGTGTATACTTTTATTTTCATAGCTTTTTTTTAACTCTAAAACTTATTTACTTACACAAGTTGTCAAGAGTTGTTTGCGGTATTTAATTTTTATTAATTATTATTATTTAACTTAATTAATTATTATTATTTAATTTTTACAACCTTATTTGAAAAAAAAAAAAACAAAATTTTAGCCGATGAATTACAGCAGGGGGGAATTTTTGAGGTGCCCCATAGGAACTTATATTAGGCCAGCATCAAAAGAACTATATCTGCAACGAGAAAAATTTTTAGCGACCAATTGGCGGCATGGTATATGTTTTTTGAAAATGGGATAATCCCATTCATTTTAAGTGGGAAATTGGAGTGCCTTGTGGGGTGGTTTAATCATCAAAAATCTTCATCTTCATAATTGCAATCTTAGTTCAAACACAAATACTTTCGACCTAGAGTGTAAGACTAAGAGTACAATTAGTTTGGGAAATACGGGACACCCTAATATATATATATATATATATATATATATATATATATATATATAAATATATATATATATATATATATATATATATATATATATATATATATATATATATATATATATATATACATATATATATATATATATATATATATATATATATATATATATATATATATATATATATATATATATATATATATATATATATATATATATATATATATATATATATATATATATATATATATATATATATTCATATTTATATACAATAATTTTCTTTATAATATTCATTTCTAAATTCTCTATCGATCTGTCCGGGTGGATTTTTGACTATTGACCATAAATTGAACCCATTTTTCAATAAATTTAGCTTTTAGCCATTTACACCAAAAAACATGAATCCTATCATAACTCTATGCAAAGAGGAAAAATGATCAGATGAACATTTCCTAAATTTTAAACCAGGCACTCTAAACCTAACATAATCCAATATAGCGAAGACCAAACCTAACATAACCTAATGTAGCGAACTCCAACCCTAACATAACCTAATGTAGCGAGTAATCGTTAGGTGTTGAAATGTTGATTTTTTACCAGTATTATTAATTAATTAGGGAAATAAACACATAGGTAAACAATATTGTGTATTTAGACTATAAAAAAAGTTTATTTTTTTACTTTACGTTCTCCATTACACGAGATGTACAAACTAAGCAGCTTCAAACCAAGATCCATAACTGGACAACTCCTGTATTAAGATATTAGCAATATACTAACTCTATACATACATACGATTAGAATGCTAAAGGTACTGATTAATATCTTGATTCCTACCACCAAATTTTAATCACAGACCAATCGCTTATTTCATATCTTAAATTTTGGTGAAAAATAATTTAAGGGGGTTTCTCGACGGTTTCAAAAAAATCATTTTTTTTCTTACATATTTCTAAAGTAAAATACATCGAGAATATACTGTAAAAAATTCAGATCGAAATTCTAAATATTTAAGAAGTTATAATATATAGAAGAGGGCGCGTCGAAGTAGCCTCCCACCCGACCCACGGCAGCTGCAACGATCTGATCTGCTTTATTGTTCTTTTGGTACCCTTATACCTGCGCTGAAAAATGAAACCTTTGAAGAAATGGAAGATATACTGTATGCAACAGGCATAGCTAATTAGTGTAAATATAAGTTTTCTATAAAAAATCAGTTACAAAAACTTTAAACGCATTTTTCTTGAAACCACTTTTTTTTGGTTCGTAGAAAGCACAGACAAAATTCTATATATCCGATCAGGCTAAAATTGTTACAGTTTGTTCTACATATAATTGGTTATCGTTTCACGTAGAATTTATTATTTTTATTAATAATTTCTTAATTTATTTTTTGATTTTCAACGAAAATAAGCCCGATTTTTTAAAATAAAGTCTGCCATTTCGTTTTTTGTTTACATAAATGTCTAATCCTAACATAACCTGATAGAGATATGTTTCCTGAATAATAATTAATTTAAATATTTTATTATAGATCATTACAATGGAGATGTGCTTCCCATTTTTTTTTTGGGGAGATTATTTTGTCCGCAAAAAACATGAACAAAATATTATTAAATAAACTAAAAAAGAAAATTTTTATATAGTTTAAGATGTCAATAATAACCTATAAAAAATTGAAAAGATTATATTTTATTTTGTTTCGAAAAAAATTCCTGAAATAGGCTTCAAATTTTAGTTAGACGGAGAAACCCCATTAAATTCGGTTTTAATGTTTAACAAGACGAAAATCGTGTGAAATGCGCAAACTCAGTAGTACAGAATAAAGCTCTACGTTGGATTCAAAACTGTAGGATGACTTTGATTGCCTTTACTATGTAGACAAACTTCACTAAACGTAATTTGCATCAGAATAGCTCTATTTTGAAGAATTATAAACAAGCGAAAACACAGCCATTAAACACAAACTAAGAGATCGATTAAAGAGTCGCGGGCAATGATTATTTAAATGAGCGTAGTCTTTTTTTTTTTCTCATTCTTCCTTCTTCTTGAAGTGCCCTATCCGATATGGACGTAGGCGACCCTCTCGCCTTTGCCTGTTGTTGGTGCCGTTTAACTGTTTCCACAGACAAAGGGGACCTACAGTTTAATGCCGGTTTCGAACGGCCAAAGTGAGAAGGCTTTAATAGGCATGATACTACGGGTGGTTTGCCATTTCCTTCTCGAGAAGGACGACCGTTACGTTGTAAATTTTATTCTATTTTATTATTATTTCCAGAGCCGAGATACGAACGCCGACGTAGAAAGCAGACACCTTAACCACTACCATACCGCCGCATATAGGAGCATTTCAGCGTTTTAGGCGCCCATAAATTCATTTCCTGAAACTTGTCCCAGGTAAAAAAAAATTACTGCCTAACAATGTTGAAGAGGCATAGAACAATAGGCGACTTCTCCCGTTACCCATATGACAGGCGCGCGCCAGTGTCTCAGTCGGAAATTGATTGTCGCTCTGAGTGTCCGTTTCTCTTCTCGGCTTTGGTTACAAAACAGTTATTTAAAAAATCAGTTTTCCTTGAAGAAAATTGTGATGGATTTAAATATTATAGGTAAGAGCGCATACATACTGACCATTTTTATGTATTTTTTTTTTAATAATTAGTAATGTTGCGAAGGTAGAAAACGTTACTCGAAATTGTTGTACGAAAACCCATTCTTCTGTATTTAAAAAGGTATTTGTTATACTTCAGGGTGTGTTCTAGTGATTTTATTGGTTTTAACAGAAAAAAAGAGTATTTGCACTAATCAAATATATCAATATTAGCCGTGAGTTCCCGTGAAATCTAGATTTTCATGGTTTTTAAAACAGACGGTGAAAACCACGTAATATTTTGTATTTATTTATTTTTTTAAATTTTAACAGTTTTTATTTTATTCTAGGATCCGAGGGTACTTCAAGTGCTCGAGTAGTAACGCGTAGACGACTTTTTGACAAGATGCACGAACAAAAATTTTAAACAAAAATTGATGTATCTTGAGAGTTATATTTTAACGCAAGGTGAATATTGTGATAAGCAAAGTAACGAAGTGAAGCATAAGTTCTCTTATTTAAAGTCACAATTCAAGAAAAAGTGGACAGAAACACCCAAAAAGGCGGAAGTTTTTCTTGAAAAGAATGACAAATGGTTACAAGGAACATTTGAAATACCTCTGGTAAAACGCCGTTCTTCTAATCGACCAACAGAGTCATTTGAAAAATCAAGTGAGAGGAGCAAACGTAGAAAAACAAAGGAATTACGCAGTGCTGTGGATAAAGAAGTAATAATGCGTGCTGCACAAACATCCCTTCGAAGTTTTAGAAGAATTGCTTCCAGTATTCTAAAAGACATAACTAACTCTTCCCAGACAGCCCAAATATACTAGAAAGCATACAAAATGTCAAAGCACCATGAAAAACAGTTACAACTAAATCCAATAGCCGCCCTCTTAACGTTTGTAAAAGCTTACCTTGCAAGAAGACAGTATGAAATAATAAGGAATAGTAACAAGAAGTATTATCCGAGTTACGTCGTGTTACAGCAAGCAAAAAGGACTTGTTATCCGGCGAAAAAGGCTTATCGAGTAACTGAAATATGTGCTGAAATTAACTTACAACATTCATCACCCGGCTAAACGTTTGGCTACATATTTGGAGGATGTACTAAAAGAATTAAATTTAGAAGAGCGTCAATCATTAACACTCATTTCGAATTGGGGATGTGACGGATCGCAACAACCACAATTTAAACAAAAAATGCAAGAAAAAGATGCAATTGACAGCAATATTTTTTTAAAGTTTCTTTGTTCTACCACAATTGATTTGTGGGACAAACAAGAAAGTTATTTAGTAGAATCCAACTCCCTCTTCGCCACGATACGATTAGATTTGTTAAATAAATAATGGATATTACAAATTCTGAAAATGCAGTAAACGCTATGGTAAACAGCAAATTCATACAAAGATAAATCTCGTTTTTCATGAAACATATAATGATCGATGCAGAAGTATGTAATGCTGCTACTTCACTCACTTCAACAATGAGATGCTACATTAGTGGTGCTCGTTCAAAGCAGTTTAATGACTTTACTGTAAAAAATAACGTCTTCACAGATGCATTTTAGTTTGGCCTGCCTGTATTGCACGCTAGGATCCGATTATTCGAAAGTATTCTGCATTTGTCGCACAGTCTTCCTGTGTAAAAGTGGCAGTAAGACAAAAAAATTGTCAAGCAGAAAAAGGCAGAAATATAGGCAAAATTCAGAGAACAAACGGGCTTAATCATAGAAGTGCCAAAAGCTGGATTTGGTAACACCAATGACTGCAACACAGGTAGGAGATTTTTTGGCAATCCAGAGGCCGCTGAAAATACCGGTGTCAATTTCAACCTCATAAATCGCTTGAAACTGATTTTTGAAGTAATATCAAGTCGTCATAAAGTCGACTTGAAAAAATTTGAAGACTATCGATGTGCCACCGCCAAAATTTATGTGGAGTTGCATCCCTAGCATCCCGATGCACAAAGTTCACGGCGCAACGGTAATGGAAAAGGCACTTTTGTCCATTGAATTACTGTCCGAAGAAGTAGCAGAGGCGCGAAACAAGCACTTTCGTCTGTACCGGCAAAATTTTGCTAGAAAATTCTCAAGGGAAGAATACAATTAATTTAGATGTCCTCAACATATTATTGCTTAATTCAGATCCCTTAATATCTAGTATAAGGTCGAAACCCAAAAAAGATCTATGTTGTTTAGTAGAGAAGCAATATAAAGACTTGTTTTTGCTGAACCCAATATTAACGACGAAAGTTTCGAAGAAGAATAGAAATCCGTGGAGGAATCTGCAGAGGAAGTTGAGCAATGGACCTCGGGCGCGGACGAAGAGACGTGGGATTCTTCATTGTAAATAATTATTTTTGCAATTTTTGTTTAAGTCAACATGTTTTTTTTTCTCAATATACTGTTTTTTATATATTAAAATGTGTTTTCCTTCAAAATATGCACTCCAAAAAGCTTTCACTGTTATATTTAGAAGCAAAACCCAATTTAAAATATCTAAAAACAAAAAATAATTTTGGCCGCATAAAACGCTGAAATACCCCTCTGTGCGCCACTCCCTTCCAGTCTTTAATAAAATATATTTTTAAGAAAGATGACGCCTGAAGCCCTTTTTGATAATCGTTATATTGGTATTATTTGCAAAATTTATTAGAAAAATTATTAAATTAAATAAGTTCAGCTAAACTAGGAACTCTATTATTTTAGCAATAACCTATATGAATATGTATCACTTTTTTGCTTACTGTATATTACTTGGTACTTATTGCAAAAATTACCTTATTTTTAAAACTAATTCTAATAAATTCAGTTAAGTTTATCCAGTTTTTTTTTAAACTCAAACTAATTAAATGATTAACATAGCGGAAAAAATGAGATGTTGTTTGTTGATATGTTCACATAAAATATTTTAAATATGGCAAAGTAGAGGAAGTTTTTAATAAGTTTTTACCCAACATGATTTTAGCCTATAGTTTGATATTACATTCATAGCTATATATTTAATAAGTTTTAACACTTCGCTTTAAATAAAATGATACAATTCCCAGAATTTTTCATTATTTCTAACTGACGTTTATTAGTTAACTTTTACAGGATGTTATGAAAATAGTTCTATTGATATTGGTGATTCCTTGAGTCATGTAGGGGGGCAATGACTAGTTTTTGTTTATCGATTTAAACATTTTTTTAAATTAATAAAAAATTGTCAGCCCTTTCGTAATCCTGTAACTTAATTTACAGCAGTATTGTCAAATGTTAATACACTCCTGGACAAAATTAACGCAACAATCTGAAAATTAATTTATCTTTTTCTTATGTCAGTTTTAAAGTTTATCGAGTATTTGAATAGTAGGCTATGCATATTTTGTTACGTTGTTCATGACCGAAATCAAAACAATTCGTTTAGATTTACAGTTTTAAAGAATTTTTTAGAAGATAAAAAATTTTCTGTAATAATGCGATCGATTTTCTTTAAAAGTAAGCTTATAAATTGTTCCCTTTTTCAAAGTAATACGTTTTTGTGATAGACTGTTTTATTTTTGACCCCGAAGAATTAGAAAAATGAATCGAACAAGGAATTTAACTGAACACGAGGTAGTGCGAGCCTCAGTTTTATTGGACGAGGGATATTGTCAGAGTTATGTTGTCAATTTGTTAGGCAAACATCGTTCCACAATAAGTCGTATAGTAAGACGCTTGAATGAAGTAGGAACTTATTCTAAAAGGCTAGGGCAAGGGCGAAAACGATGCACTAGCGACCTAGATGAACTTTTATAAGACAATATGCTTTAAGAAACAGGACTGTCACTAGCTCTATAATAAGAAACGAACTCGAAGCTGTTCGCAATGTCACAATTTCTTCTAAAACGGTTAGAAGACGGTTAAATGAAGCTGGATTAAACAGTAGGAGATCAGCCACTGCGCCCTTGCTTACTAGAGAGATCAGAGTTGCCAGGTTACGTTTTGCTCGAAATCACGAAAACTGATCTGTGTATGATTGGAAACAAGTTTTCTTCACAGATGAAACTAGGATTAGTCTAAAACATCCAGATGGTCGTGAGCGAGTATGGCGAAGACCAGGAGAGAGGTTTGCTCCTTGCAATATCTCTGCAAGGATTCCATTCGGCGGTAGCTCTATTATGTTCTGAGGTGGCATCTGCTTTGATGCTCGCACAGAGTTAGTTCCTGTCCGTATGAGATCCATGCTGACTACTATCTTGAGAATATTGTAATAGAACATGTGATGCCTTTCGGTCATTTCGTGGGGCCCAATTTCCTGTTTATGCAAGACAACGCCCGACCTCACGTGGCTAGGGGGGTACTCGATTATCTTAATCAAGTTGATATAGCGATTATGCAATGGCCACCAAAAAGCCAGGATCTGAATTCGATAGAACATGTATGGGATCACCTTAAAAAAAATGTGAAACGTCATATACCTGCACCTAGAAACCTGAGGGAACTTGAAAATGCAGTTATCACAGAATGGGAGCAAATTCCTCAAGATTTTATCCAAAATTTAATTAGAAGCATGCCTAGGCGCATAAACCCTGTCATCCAAAGTAGAGGAGGCAACACACGCTACTAGTGTCCCAGTTACATCATTAATTTTGCTACTAGTGTCCTAGTTTATTTTTTTTCATTATTACATAATTTCAACGATTTTGTTATTAAGTCTTAAGAATAATTTTAATTCGAATCTTATAGAGAAATTTGGTAGCTAATTCACTTTTAAAGTATCCGAATAAGTTTTTTCTAACTTTTAGTGTAACTAATGTCCATAAAAAATTATTAAAATTAATTCATTATAGAGATTTGTATGATTCAATATATTGTTGCGTTAATTTTGTCCAGGAGTGTAGATCAAGAGGGTGACCCAAAATTTTGACCTGTCGACTAACCGTCTCTCTAGTTGTTCATTCTATCGGGCGAGTCGAAGCCTTTAACGTTGATTTTGAGCCCCCTGTGTCTTGGAATGCTCAGATAAGACCCAAAATGCTACATCCACAAATGGACCACTTGAATGAAGTAGCATAAGATTTGTTGAGACTAAAATAGTCGAGCGCCCCAAAGGCTAGCCGCCAAAAACAGTAGTTTTTGGCTGGAAAAAGCGGGTCCAGCTTCGTCCTTCGGTATTGGCGGCGTCTGCCTTTTGCAGGTTCCCCCTTATTTTATCAAAACAAACTAAATTTATTGATTTTATATCGACTTTTTTAGTGTCAACAAATGTTATGGTACTTAATTCAAGCGGTTAAATGACTTTTTTGGATGTAGCATTTTGGGCATTCCATGGCACGGGGC